>CM077674.1:77071979-78271979 GCA_039707655.1 Elymus sibiricus
AGTGCTACTCCGAGATACTGTGGCCTGCTTGCGCGCACTCCAAGCGATCAAGTTATCCCCATAAAAGACAACATAGCCCCCCGTTGATCGCCGGTCATCCGGGCTCCCAGCCCAATCAGCATCAGAGAAGGCTGAGAGGGCACACGAAGTGGTAGACCGAAGATGCAAGCCATAGGAGACAGTATGAGAGAGATAACGCAAGATACGCTTCACAGCTGACCAGTGTGAAGTCCGCGGAGCATGAAGATACTGGCACACATGGTTTACTGCATAGGAAATATCAGGCCGTGTAATAGTCAAGTACTGCAAGGCTCCAACGACACTGCGATACTCAGTAGCATCATCTGAAGAGAGCAAGTCACCATCCAAAGCTGATAACCTATCTGTTGCAGACATAGGGGTGGTAGCATGCTTGCAGCACAGCATACCTGCACGGCGGAGCAGATCCAAAGAGTACTTATGCTGAATAAGAGTCAGACCAGCAGAAGACCGTGAAACCTCCAGGCCAAGAAAGTAATGGAGAGCCCCCAGATCCTTGACAGCAAAGTGACCACTCAGAGCAGACAGCAGACGATCCGCAGTAGACACGGAGGAGCTGATGAGAATAATGTCATCAACATACACCAGCAGATACATAGTAACTTCAGGACGATGAAGTAGGAACAGAGACGTGTCAGCGGTGGACGGGGTAAACCCAAGCTGTCGAAGAACCGAACCCAGTCGGGCATGCCATGCATGGGGAGCCTGCTTGAGTCCATAAAGCGCCTTAACAAGACGACACAAATGATGTGGACGAGCTGGATCAACAAAACCCGGAGGTTGCCGCATGTAAACTTCTTCCTCCAAGACACCATGGAGAAAAGCATTCTGAACATCAAGCTGGCGCAGAGACCACCCTTTAGCAACAGCCAAGGACAGGAGTAACCGAATAGTGGTAGGTTTAACAACTGGGCTGAAAGTATCCTCATAATCAAGACCATACCATTGTTTAAAACCTTTTGCCACCAACCGCGCCTTGTAACGCTCAATGGAACCGTCAGCATGCTTCTTTACCTTGAAAACCCACTTGGAATCAATGATGTTGACACTAGACACAGGAGGAACCAGTCGCCAAGTATCGTTCCTCTGTAGCGCCTGAAACTCCTGCTCCATGGCATTGCGCCAATGAGGAATCCGAAGAGCCGCCTAAAAATGATGAGGCTCGGCAGTGGGATCAGCATCTGTCTGTGCCATGCACGCCGCAATCCAGGCAACCGTGCCATCAGTACGTTCCTTTGGCCGAACAATACCATTCTGACTCCGCGTACGAGGACGCAGAGGAGTTGTAGATGGCGGAGGTGGCGGTGAAGGCCGCTGCCCAGGCGACATGCCTGGCGAGGGGGGCGAGGACCCCGGCAAGGCCAACGCAGCCGGCACGGCAGCCCCCGGCAAGGCAGCCCCCGGCAAGGCCGGCTCAGCCAGCGAGGCCGGCACAGCCCCAGATGCAGCAGCCCCCGGCAAGGCCGGCTCCGGCAAGGCCGGCTCGGCCCGCGAGACCGGCAGAGCCCCAGATGCAGCAGCCCCCGGCAAGGCCGGCTCAGCCAGCACGACCGGCGGCACAGCCGGCACAGCAGCCGGCAGAGAAGACGCAGGTGGCTCCACATCCAGAATCTCAAGGCGTGCTCCACGTCCAGTACCTGCACCATGGTTAGGTAGCAACAAGGGAGTATAAGCAGCATCAACAAATTGACCAGACAATGGTAAGGCGGGTTGCTCAGGTGTAGGGGGAGTGATGGAGGTGACCGGAGATGCAGCAAAAGGAAAAACGTTCTCGTCAAACACTACATCACGAGAGATGTAGACGCGGTTAGAGGAAACATGAAGACATTTGTACCCTTTATGAAGAGAACTATAGCCAAGAAACACGCACTGTTTTGATCGAAACTCCAACTTGCGTTGGTTATATGGACGAAGATGTGGCCAACACGCACACCCAAACACTTTGAAGAATGTATAATCAGGGATTTCATTCAACAAGAGTTCAAGTGGTGTTTTCATCTGACGGAGTCGTGTAGGTAATCGATTAATGAGAAAGCATGCGGTGGAAAATGCATCACTCCAAAACCGAAAAGGAACCGAGGCATGGGCAAGCAAAGCAAGACCAGTCTCAACTATATGACGATGCTTACGCTCAGCTACACCGTTCTGTTGATGTGTATGAGGACAAGACACACGATGAGTGATTCCAAGCTTATTAAAGAACGCATTGAGGTTGTGGTACTCACCACCCCAATCAGATTGCACATGAATGACTTTGTGACTAAGCAGACGCTCAACATGCGCTTGGAATTGCAAGAAAACATGAAACACATCGGACTTGCGCTTAAGAAGATAAAGCCAAGTGAACCGGCTATAAGCATCAATGAAACTGACATAGTAGTTATGACCACTAACAGAGGTTTGGGCATGGCCCCATACATCCGAAAACACAAGTTCAAGCGGTTTAGTGACTACACGACTCAACTCAGAAAAAGGAAGCTGATGACTCTTGCCTTGCCGACAGGCATCACAAACTGCATCAACATATTTATTAGACACAACTGGGAGCTCATGACGATGAAGAACATGGCGAACAATGGGAGTGGCAGGATGACTGAGGCGCGCATGCCAATGTGATGGAGACACACGAACGCCGCTGAAAGCACTAGGAGCAGGTGGCACATCAAGTGCATAGAGACCATTATTGCGCAGTCAACCTCTAAGGAGTACGTCCCTCGTGTCCCGATCCTTTACAAAAAAATGAAAAGGATGAAACTCAGCAAGAACATTATTATCACGAGTAAGTTTAGGAACAGACAACAAACTACGTGAAACAGAGGGAACTCGAAGGACATTAAGAAGACGTAATTGTTTAGATCGACGAGTAAGAAGAGATGCCTGGCCAATATGTGAGATGTGCATACCTTCCCCGTTTGCAGTATGAACCTGATCATGTCCACGGTACGGCTCCTGTGTAGAGAGCTTTCCCATATCGCTCGTCAAGTGGTTGGTGGCTCCCGTATCCATGTACCAGGATGCATCGACTGGATAGGAAGGAGTATGCCCCTGCTCATGACTGGCCAAAGCAGCCTGCTTCTCATTACCTTTACCATCGTTCCCAATGCCCAAAAAATCTTTCTTGAAGCGACGATGGCAACGAGAGGCAAGATGACCATTCAGACCACAAAGCTGGCAGGGGACCTGAACTCCACAGGAAGGGCAGCAGGCACGGACGCGACCACCACCAGAAGTAGTGGTGTTCCGTGGGTTGGGCGCGGCCCCCGGCTTGCCACCAGGTGGTGGTGGCGTGTAGGGCTTGCCCTTTCCACGCGTAGCAGCATTGGCGGAGGAGAAGCTCGGCGTAGATCGGCGAGCCTGGACACGCTGTTCCGTGGCAAGGAGTCGCGCATATAGCTCACGCGGCTGGATGGGAGTGTCGCGACCATTGATATTCTCCACCAAATTATCATAGTCATCACCCAGCCCATTGAGCACATAGGAGGTGAATTCTTCTGGCCCAAGAGCCTTGCCAATGGAGGCAAGTGTGTCCGCCATACCCGTCACCTTGTTGAAGTAGTCAGTGACGGTGAGGGAGTTGAGCTTCACCTCCCCAAGCGCAGTGCGAATGGCATGAGCACGTGCCTGGGATTGAGAAGCAAAACTGGTATGGAGAGCCGTCCACGCGTCTCGAGACGTAGCGGCGAAGATGACCAGCGACGATACGCCCTCCGTGAGGGAGGACTGTAGAGCGGAGAGGATGGCTTGATCCTGCGCCACCCAAGCATGATGCGCCGGATGATGCGGCGGAGGACAGGGCAAGGTGCCGTCAACATAGCCCTCCAGATAGCGACTGCGGAGTAGCGGCAACACTTGGGCACGCCATGACAGGTAGTTATCCGTCGTAAGCTTCACCAGGATGAGGTGTGCAAAGTAGAACGGCGCAGTCGCAGCAGTATGATCCGAAGGCGATGGCGGCGCATAAAGGCCGGGGTTGAAGGCCACCCCAGGCTGCACCGAAGAGGGCAGCAACTCCAAGGAGGAACCTCCGTAGGGCGCCCCGTACGGAGAAGGGCCACCATAGGCAGCCGGCTGCGCAGCTAGGGCACCAGGCAGCGCCAAGTAGGACAGCAATGGGTGCCCCGCAGCCGCGCTAGAAGCCGGTGCGTGTGACGGCGCACTGTAGAAGGCCAACGGGGCGGCTGGACCGTCGTAGGCAGCCACGGGCACATCGAGCGGGCCGTAGTGCTGGTGGTAACCCGGCCAGGAGCCGGCAACAGCAGGCCCGTAGCCCAGCGGCGGGACATGGCTGAAGCCACGAGGCAGAGGCGGCGCGGCAACGACCGGGCCCGGCGACGATGGGTCAGGCCGAGGAGCGTCGGGCGCAGGAGCATTAGCAGCCGTGGAGGAGCCAGCCATGGCGGCAAGCGGGCGCGATGACAGGAACGGGGAGACAGCGGCGGCCGGAGAGGCGGCGGCTGCCTGAGCAGGCGGGGGCAGGGCGGCCATCGCAGTGATAGATCGCGGCGGCGAAGGCGGCGATCGGGGCAGAGGCGGAAGGGATCGTAACCTAATTTGATACCATGTAAAACATAGGGTTATGGGAAACTGCACGACGCCCAATACGGGGTGTGGCTATCTCATATATATAAGGGGTATACAGAGTACAGGGGTATATACAGAAGCTTATACAAATACATAGTCTAACACTGTGGACAGACTTGCCACACCACTAAACGGCCAACACACACTAATTAGACGACCGAGTAGCAGCTGAATCGCTGAATGTCTTTTGTCCAGCCAGGCGCTTGTGGGTCATCTCTCAGTGTCCAGTGACCCGAGTCCGCCGCAGAGGCACTCTCGCAAGTACCGTCGCCGTTCAGGTCCATAGGCCTCGCGACTACCGGAGCGCCCACATCACTGCCATCGATGCGACCACCGGCGTGATCCGACAGATCCACCGCACATCATTGGAAGCCTCCTGTCAAGCAGTTCGTCCCCCACACCCAAAGTCAGCAGCGGAAATCTGCGCAAGAATCGGAAGCACGTCTAAGATCCAAACTAGAAGAAACTCATAATCAGATCCAAACTAGGTTAAGCAACTACTCCCTCTGTAAACTAATATAAAAGCGTTTAGATTACTAAAAGTAGCGATCTAAACACTATTATATTAGTTTACGGAGGGAGTACCTGTCGACTGGATCTGGAAGGAACTCGAATCCATCTGTCTCCTTCGAATCGCCTCCATAGCAGTGCTCTGCCGCCGCCCGTGGAAAGGTATCAGAGGTTAATAACGCGCCGTGAAAGTAGACGGTCCCGGGGGCGACCGCAAAACTTGTACCATTGGCACACCTCCATTAACCCATGCCCCGCGCAGCCGCCATCAGTTGTCACCTACGTTGTATATTGGTTTCGTATTCCCTTCAAGCTGCAGGTATTGTCGGTCGCACACATCCCGCGACTTGTACTGCCCGTTCAGATAACAAGAGCACGCGAGCCCGTCCGCTATATCGCCGTTCTCTAAACTAACCAACTACACTAAAGCAACTAAACTACTTTCGGTCCAAGTGGAGGTCGAGCCAATCCTTCCTTGTCAGGTACGGTGTGCCGCGAGCCGGGTCCGGGCCGGTGCCGTCGTCGGGGTCGTCGGGGAAGACACTCCTCCACTCGTCGACATCGATCTCCTCTTCCTCGCCGCCCACCTCGCCGCCCTCCGCGCCGCCTTCGACCTCGTCGTCGGAGGAGAGCACGATAACCTCGCCGCCCTCCGCGCCGGCAAAGATCATCCGCTCCGCCTCCACGAGCTCCGGGTGCTGCTGGCGGAGCTCTTCCATGTAGGCCTCGAGGCGCTCCCTCGCCTCGCGGTCCTCCCGCGCCATAGCCGAGCTCACCACCCCCGGCTCCAGCGGGACGAGGTGGACCATACGTGTGCCGAAGCCCGAAGGGGAAATTGAGCCGAGCCGCCGCGCCGTGGTAGCGGACCTGCCAGCAGTCGTACTCCATGGGCGCGAGCTCGGCCGTGTGGAAGCTACCGAGCCACCGGCGGGTGTGGGTCTCCCGATCCGTAATCTCGGCGACCCACATCCCCCACCGCCGCTGCCGGACCCCGAGGTAGGACCTCGTCGGCGGCCGGGCCCGAGGGAGTACCGGGAAGTCCTCGAACCGGCGTAGGGGCGCGGCGGTGGGCGGATCGGGCGACCGGTGACGGCGGCTCGATGAAGAGCCCGCGGAGGACGACCCGCGCGCGTGGCGGCGCGGATCCACGCTGCGGATCGGCGGCGGGGACCAACGGCCACCACGTCCGGCCATCAGAGGGGCGGGGGAGGGCGGGGGGCACGCCGGCGGCGGTGCGGGGGGAGAAGAGGAGGCGGGGAGAAGAAGTGCCGATTTTACTCGGCCGCGTAGGGATGGAGTAAATATACTCAGATTTTTAGAGATGGAATAAATTTTTTACTCCACTAAGCCGTATACGGGATCGGCTAGGTCAAACTTAGTGGAGTAAAAAGCCAAATTTACTCCACTAAGTTGATATAGGGCATTGGTTAGAAATGCTCTAATGCTTCACCTCAAGTCCACAGCCGCACCATTTCCCCGAAAAGAAAAAAAAAGTTCCCCACCAGCGACTAGGGCCAGAGAGATGACCAGCCGCCACCGCTCGCCGCCGTCGCCGGCGGCGGGTCCACTGGAGGACGACGACCTGCTCTCCGAGATCCTCCTCCGCCTCCCCCCGCAGCCGTCCTCCCTCCCCCGCTCCTCCGCCGTCTGCACGCGCTGGCGCAGCCTCGCCTCCGACCCCGGCTTCTGCCGCCGTTTCCGCATCCACCACCGCCGCAATCCTCCCCTCCTCGGTTTCTTTGAAAATTCTCTCCGCCGCTCCTTCATACCTACTCTGGAGGCGCCCAATCGTGTCCCGCCCGGGTGCTTCTCCTTGCAGCCCCGCGACAGCGACCTAATCCCCTTCCGGTGCATTGGATGCCGCCATGGCCTCGTACTAGTCTGAGGGCTGAGGCGCCTTTACCTTGTGTGGGACCCCGTCACCGGCCACCAGCACCGCCTAGCCTGCCCCCCGGGGTTCAATCCGGAGGGTTCGACCGTCAACGGGGCGGTGCTTCGTGCTGGACCAGACGTCCAACACTTCCAGGTGGTCTTGGTAGCGGCAGGCGACGTCGACAATCAACAAAGCCGAGTGTTCGCCTGCGTTTACTCGTCGGAGACCAGCCTATGGGGTAATATCATCTCAACATGGATCAAGTCCGAGCTTACGCACGACCTTCCCATCGCAGTTGATACAGTGCCTGCTGTGCTGGTTGGGCGTTCCCTTTACTGGATACTTAATGGGAGTTCATCAAGCCACTTTCAATTTAATGCGGAGAGGCAAATCATTGAGTTTGATTTAGAGAAGCAGAAGCTTGTTGTGATACGGATGCCAGTGGCGGTGTATGTGTTTCAAGGCCACGTCACAGTCGTGCAGGAAGATGGTGGTGGGCTGGGTTTCCTCATCGTGAAAGACTTCACTGCCCAAGCTCAATTATGGAAGAGGAAGACGGAGTCTGATGGTGTTGGCTCATGGGAACTGAAAAGAACTATTGATCTGAATAAACTTCTTTCCCTGAATTTAGAGAAGTATATAGGGATAATACGATTTGCCGAGGACAATAATTTGCTGGTTCTGCCCACCGTTTTCGGCCTCTTCGCAGTTCAGCTTCAGTCATTGCAGTACAAGAAACTTTCTGGATACAACAAATTTGGTCGCCTTCATCCATTCGAAAGTGTCTACATTGCAGGTAATAGCATCACTAGCATGCCTCCACACTTCCCGTATTTACAAAACCAAGTTATTTTTTGACGATTGGTTGATGGGATCTTGTTCACATCCTTTCATGTTAAGCTAACAATTTTAAGTAGTGTAGTATCACTCGTTTCTTTTGCTGCTTGATGACCTCTTCAATGTATAGCAATTTTCTTTCTGTAATGTTTCTGTTCCGATGCTTATGTGGTGGTTATTATGTGATGGTTACGACTGGATTCACATCTGCTATTGGTAGTTAGTGTCACTTGGGCGATGGGCTCATTGATGTTATCTGTTTTGTCAAAAAATCATGTAGCGATGCCTCGTATAATCCCTCCCCGGACCCCACCTGGTGTGGGAGCTTCTAGCACTTATACTCCCTCTGTCCCATATTAATTGTCGCTCAAAGATACATCCGTTTGAGTGACAATTAATATGGGACGGAGGGAGTAATTATTATCACTAAACTATATGGTTCAAGTCAGAGCTAGCAAACTGTCTTTCTCAGTTCATTATATGAGTATCCATACAAGAAAACAATGAACACCAAGATTGGCTAATTCTTTCTGTAATAATTAAACTAAATTTACTGTTGCCTGCCTATTGACATATGCAAGAATTTTATGAGGGTAGTCTTAGTGCATAGCTTCAGTGCTGTTTATCCGAAGACAAGACACTTAACAGATGGATGTTGAAAACAACACGAAAAACTAGTTTGCACCAACTGAAACGTCAGTACTTAATGGAAGAAATAGAACTACCTTTAAGCTTACAAATGTACCTTGAGCTGCCTATTTGACATTTCAGTTGGTTAAAACTTATATCTGATAATCATGCTAATAATCTTAACTCGCTACTGATGAGTTTGTTTTAAATTTATGAAAATTGACACTTTATCACTATTAGGAGAGTTTGCTGTGAGTGCAAGTCCATTTCTTTTGTTCATGGAACCTAATAAATGAGTTCTTTTGTACATTTCTCAGGCTAAATTTATTTAAAGATACTGTAAAATATCATGATAACTTTTTTGCTAGATTTTTGTAGTATCGTTATTGTTTTTTCCGATTATGGCATGGAATGAGCTTAATAATTCTGGTTAACTTGTCTCTTCTGGCCAGCTAATAGCATAATAGTCTGAGTGTGCATGTTCTTCAATTTTACGATATTATCAGCATATACTCTTCTTGGAATATTCTTTAAATTCAACAATAGATGTGGTTTTGTTTATCTGTTTCTAATGTTGTATCAAACTGACTTTTTTGTTCCAACTAAAGCTGTGAGTTCATCTGAATATCTCCTTGATGCCTCCTTGTACCTATTTGGCTTTTCGTTGGAATGTCATAGGTTGTTTGACTTATGCTTGCAGAAAGAGGCATCGGTGGTGGACATGGTGCACCTGATCTTTTGCAAAACACATAAGGTGATTGTCTCTTTGAGCAGGTAAGCTTAGCTTCTGCATGTATGCTAAGGTATCTGAATTGTTCCTTCAAAAAATGTGTCGGGGGGATTGACCCCCGGGTAGGCCCAAGACGGCGAAACGACACTTCAAAAACTTTGCCAGGGGAGCGTCCCCTGGCATGCTGGCGACCCGTCCGGCTCGCCGCCCCGCGTCCCGTCCGGCTCGCCACCTCGCGACCCGGCGACCTGCCTGGCGGGCTGGAACCTGGCTGGCTGGAACCTGGCACTGTTCACCCTGGCCGGGTGGAGCTATCCGGGTGGAGCCATCTGAGTAGAGCCATCCGGGTGGAGCTGTCCGGGTGGAGCCCGTCCGGCTGGAGCCCATCTGGGTGATGCCGTCCGGGTGGAGCCATCCGGGTGGAGCCGTCCGGGTGGAGCCCGTCCGGCTACAATCCGGCCAAGTCAACCTCAGACGTCCCGTCGGACCTGCGCAGACGAGACGGCCACACTCTACAGAAGAGCACTGTAGATGAGCGGCTGGCACTGTAGACAGACAACTGGCACTGTTCACCCGTCTGGTGTTCCCCCAACAGCGTAGTTAGGCCACGCGGACCCCTCTTGTCCCCTGGGCACTCCTATATAAAGTGACCCAGGGAGCTCTCTCATGCCCAGGGACACACGAGCAAGCGTCTGGCTCCCACGCCACACACTCACACACACGAGGGCAGGGGCAGTGCGCTCTCAGCCACCTGCTCCCTCCTCTAAATACAGCTCCAGGAGCGACTCTGTACAACCATATACACAGCATATACACCAGACATGCAGTAGGGGTATTACCTCCCTGCGAGGGCCCCGAACCTGGGTAAACCACCGTGTCCAGTTGCTCAAACCCGTCCCGGATCTCCACTGCAGCCTTGCCCTCACCTCAAGCCATCCCATGGCATCTGCCGTGAATCGTGCACCCCCCGCGAGAATACCACGACAGTTGGCGCCCACCGTGGGGCTGGCTGCCGCTGGAACCGCGGTCCGGGCGGGACCCTCTTCGTCATCACCACCGCGACGTCGCTGCCGTCTGTCCGGCAGCGCTCGGGGCTCAACATCAGCGCGTCCCCGGCGCGACCGTGCGGGGCGGCGCGTCCTCGTCGTCTGCCTTCGGTCCGCGCCCGCATGCGTCGTCCGGTCTCCTCATCCCTGCCCCGTCCCTGCGAGATCTGTCCGCGTGCCCGTTTCCGCGCCGTCGCATCTGCGCGCGCCCCGGGCACCGGCCGCTCCTCCGCCCAGCTCCCTCGCCGGCGTCCCGGCTCCTCCGCCGGCCGTTCCCGCGCCTGACCGCGCCTGGCTCTTCTCCTGTTGCGCGCTGCACGCCTCGCCCTCCTCCTCGCAGCGTGCGCAGGACCGGGCGCCCAAGCTCCTTCCTCTGGCCCGGCCTGGCCTTCCCCGCACCACGCCGCCGTCTGCTCCCTCCGCCCGGGCCAGGTCCGCGCGCCCGTCGCTGGAGCCACGCCGGTCTCCGCCTCCAACCCCTACGAGCGTTCCGCTCCGCCCCCTACTCCAACCGCTTCTGCAGCCTCGTGCCTGAAGCCTGACGCCGCCTCGCCCGGCCGGCCTCCTGCACGCCGGCTGGCCGGCTCCGCCCGCTCGCCGCCTCGCCCAGCCGGCCTCCCGCACGCCAGCTGACCGGCTCCGCCCGCGCCCGACCGCCGCGCGGCCCCTCTCCGGCGACCGCTGGCCGGGTAGAGCGCCGTCCGCGACCCTCCTCTCTTGCATCCCCGTCGCCCCTCCGCTCCTTCGCCCGCGCCCGCCGGCTCGCACCCGCCGGCTCACGCCCGCAGCCGCCTCCGCCTGCTCGCCCCGCGGCCAGCTGTGCCGCGCCCGTCGCCGGCCGGCTCCGTCGCCGCCCCGCTCCGTGCCGGCTCGCGCCCGCAGCCGCCTCCGCCTGCTCGCCCCGCGGCCGGCTGCGCCGCGCCCATCGCCGACCGGCTTCGCCCCGCCCCGCTCCGCGTCGCGAGCCGGCTCGCGCCCGCAGCCGCCTCCGCCTGCTCGCCCCGCGGCCGGCTGCGCCGCGCCCGTCGCCGCACCTCCACGGCTCCGCGCCCGCACCGCCGCGGCCGCGTCCCGCCTGCCGGCTCGCCGTTCCAGCCGGCCTCCCCGCGTCCGTGCCGCCTTGCGCCGACTGCTCCACCTCCCTCCTGCCTGCTTGCCGCTCTAACCGGCCCTGCGCCCGCAACGTCTCGCGCCGCACCCCGCCTGCCTGGTCGCCGACGCCGTCCCCAGCCTCCGCGCGCGCGCCGGCTGCTCGCCGCCCCAGCCGGCCTCTGCACGCGCACGTCGGCTGCCCTCCGCTGCTTGCGACGCCCTCACCAGCCGGCTGAAAAAGGAAGAGAAAAAGAGTAAGCGGAGCCGGCTGGAAAAAAAAAAGTGGACCGGCTGCTCGTGAAAAAAAAAAGTTGCAGCCGGATAGAGAGACGGCCAGCTGTTGCCGGTCTGCCCGCGTCGCCACCCGGCCGGCTGACCCGTCTGCCCGCGTCGCCGCCTGGCCGGCTGTTCTGCCCGCCCGCTTCGACACCGGGCCGGCAGGAGAGCCGGCTCGGCTGCCTGCCGCTCCGCTGCCCGGCCGGCTGGGGCGCCACTCGACCGCCCGAAGGCTCGGACCGTCTGCCGGCGGACACCTCCACCCTGTCTGCGCCAAAAGCAATGTGAGCCCCCATCCGCATACGCTTGCACCGCGCACAAAAACGGATAACCCGAGCGACCCTCGGGGGCTACTTCCGCATGTTTTGTCAGCTGCTTTACTGTTCGCCCCGGCGCCAGCTAGTCTTGGCCCGGAGGCTTGCTGTTTGGCCCCATTCGTTTTCCCCGCGGACGGCTTACTAGCCTGTACGGTACCAAAGGCCCACTCTTCGTCTCAGCTACAGACCGCACCGCGGTTGTCCGGCTAGCGAGAGCAAAAGCTGGAGGTCAGCCAACGCGAAAGACGTCCGGGGAGAAAACGGCCTGGGCGACCCGGTTGTGTACTTTATGAGTATCTGCTCGGTCGAATCTGCTCCCAGAGTCCGAGTACTGTACACTCTACTCCGCGGCCCACTCTTCGCATCAGCTACAGACCGGCTCCCGGCTGTCCGGCTGGCAAGAGCAAAAGCCAAAGAGCGGAGGGGACGTGAAAAAAACTGAAGGGGGCTCGGACGAAACCGAGTCGGCACCCTCTGCATAAAACTTGCGGCCAAAGCTAAATATTTGATATATCTGCACTGACTAACTTTGTCTTTTGCATAACCATTTCTGTGGGGAACCCCCCCTCCTCGCCCGGAGGCTCGGAGGCTACACCCAGTGGGTGCGCCGGCGTGCCCCGCTGGGAAAACGCCACGCCGGTTTCAGGCCCGCCGCCGGCTGCCATCGGCATCCTCGACGCCACCGTCTGCTCCACATCTGCAAGGACCCTCCGCCCGACTCTTTGAGTCGCCCGGAGGCTCGGAGGCTACACCCAGTGGGTGCGCTGGCGCGCCCCCACTGGAAGCAAGCCGCGCCGGCTGCAGCCCGCAGCCGTCTGTCATCGACGACATCTGCTACCACGACAGCGAAGACCCTCCGCTCGACTCTTCGAGTCGCCCGGAGGCTCGGAGGCTACACCCAGTGGGTGCGCTGGCGCGCCCCCACTGGAAACAGTCAGCCGGCAGACTCCGCGTCCGCGCCCGGCAGGGCCCCGCGCCCACCAGCCGGCGGACTCCGCTCCGCGCCCGGCAGGGTCCTGCGCCCACCTGCCGGCGGACTCCGCTCCGCGCCCACCTGCCGGCGGACTCCGCGTCCGCGCCTGGCAGCGCTCCGCGCCCATCTGCTGCAACAAACTGCAAAGACCCTCCGCCCGACTCTTCGAGTCGCCCGGAGGCTCGGAGGCTACACCCAGTGGGTGCGCTGGCGCGCCCCCACTGGAAACAGCCAGCCGGCGGACTCCGCGTCCGCACCCGGCAGGGCCCCGTGCCCACCAGCCGGCGGACTCCGCTCCGCGCCCGGCAGGGCCCCGCGCCCACCAGCCGGCGGACTCCGCTCCGCGCCTGGCGGCGCCTCGCGCCCACCTGCCGGCGGACTTCGCGTCCGCGCCCGGCGGCGCTCCGCGCCCACCTGCTGCAACAAACTGCAAGGACCCTCCGCCCGACTCTTCGAGTCGCCCGGAGGCTCGGAGGCTACACCCAGTGGGTGCGCTGGCGCGCCCCCACTGGAAGCAAGCCGCGCCGGCTGCAGCACTCAGCCGGCTGTCATCGACGACATCTGCTACATCGACGCCCGCGAAAACCCTCCGCCCGACTTGCGAAGTCGCCCGGAGGCTCGGAGGCTACTGTCGGGGGGATGACCCCCGGGTAGGCCCAAGATGGCGAAACGACACTACAAAAACTTTGCCAGGGGATTGTCCCCTAGCATGCTGGCGACCTGTCCGGCTTGCCGCCCCGCGTCCCGTCCGGCTCGCCACCTCGCGACCCGGCGACCTGCCTGGCGGGCTGGAACCTGGCTGGCTGGAACCTGGCACTGTTCACCCTGGCCGGGTGGAGCCATCCGGGTGGAGCCATCCGGGTAGAGCCATCCGGGTGGAGCCCGTCCGGCTGGAGCCCATCCGGGTGATGCCGTCCGGGTGGAGCCATCCAGGTGGAGCCGTCCGGCTGGAGCCCGTCCGGGTGGAACCGTCCGGGTGGAGCCCGTCCGGCTACAATCCGGCCAAGTCAACCTCAAACGTCCCGTCGGACCTGCGCAGACGAGACGGCCACGCTCTACAGAAGAGCACTGTAGATGAGCGGCTGGCACTGTAGACAGACAGCTGGCACTGTTCACTTGTCTGGTGTTCCCCCAACAGCGTAGTTAGGCCACGCGGACCCCTCTTGTCCCCTGGGCACTCCTATATAAAGTGACCCAGGGAGCTCTCTCATGCCCAGGGACACACGAGCAAGCCTCTGGCTCCCACGCCACACACTCACACACACGAGGGCAGGGGCAGTGCGCTCTCAGCCACCTGCTCCCTCCTCTAAATACAGCTCCAGGATCGACTCTGTACAACCATATACATAGCATATACACCAGACATGCAGGAGTAGGGGTATTACCTCCCCGCGAGGGCCCCGAACCTAGGTAAACCACCGTGTCCAGTTGCTCAAACCCATCCCGGATCTCCACTGCAGCCTTGCCCTCACCTCAAGCCATCCCATGGCATCTGCCGTGAATCGCGCACCCCCCGCGAGAATACCATGACAAAATGTATTGCTTTTGTTTGTACTGCAAGAGAGGACTCTTATCATGCTTTGATGGCATGCTGCATCTGGATTCTTTTCTCTTCCTGAGCAGCTTCCCGTTTACTAACGCATGCTGTCCTTCTCTTTTGTTTGCTGATGTTTTACTCCCTCTGCCTCCCCTTCTACTGGATGTGTTATTTCACTTGCCTTCCTCTTCCATCTGTCTGCCTTGCTTTCAGTTTACCTACTCCTTAGTACGCATCCAGTTCCTTCGGGTACTGTGGGTTCTTCTCCCTCTATCCTCTTCGGTGGCTGGTGAATTAGGACCCTTCCCAATTTCCTATTTGTGCAATATGCTCGTGCCTGCTCAGAGATGAGAATGCTATCATGCTAAGTAGAAGCAAATGAACTACCTGTCCTTTACTGTGCTTCGGGGATATTTTCTGTTTTACTTTGGAATCGAAAGGTTTTAGACTTAGTAGGACTAAAACCGAGTACATGAGGTGCGCTTTCGGTACTACTAGGCATGAGGAGGAGGAGGATGTTAGCCTTGATGGGCAGGTGGTGCCGCAGAAGGACACCTTTCGTTATTTGGGGTCAATGTTGCAGAAGGATGGGGATATCGATGAAGATGTGAACCATCGAATTAAAGTCGGATGGATGAAGTGGCGCCAAGCTTCTAGCATTCTCTGTGACAAGAGGGTGCCACAAAAGCTAAAAGGCAAGTTCTATAGGACGGCGGTTCGACCCGCAATGTTGTATGGCGCTGAGTGTTGGCCGACTAAAAGGCGACATGTGCAACAGTTAGGTGTGGCGGAGATGCGCATGTTGAGATGGATGTGTGGCCACACAAGGAAGGACCGAATCCGGAATGATGATATACGAGATAGAGTTGGGGTAGCGCCAATTGAAGAGAAGCTTGTCCAACATCGTCTGAGATGGTTTGGACATATTCAGCGCAGGCCTCCAGAAGCCCCAGTACATAGCGGACGGCTAAAGCGTGCTGATAATGTCAAAAGAGGCCGGGGTAGACCGAACTTGACATGGGAAGAGTCCGTAAAGAGAGACCTGAAGGATTGGAGCATCACCAAAGAACTAGCCATGGACAGGGGTGCGTGGAAGCTTGCTATCCATGTGCCAGAACCATGAGTTGGTCGCGAGATCTTATGGGTTTCACCTCTAGCCTACCCCAACTTGTTTGGGACTAAAGGCTTTGTTGTTGTTGTTGTTGTTGTTGTTGCTATGCTACATTGCCTTTCACTTCTCTTTTACTGTGGTTATGGGTCTATGAGTCTATCAATTGATATTGCGACTTGTATGTGTCCTGTCTATAAAAGGGCAGCCCGGTGCACGTAGCTCCTGCTTGCGCAGGGTCCGGGGAAGGGTCCGACCACTTTGGGTCTATAGTACGCAGCCTTTCTCTACATTTCTGCAAGAGGCCGTTTACAGGACTTGAACCCGTGACCTCATGGTCACAAGGCAGCAGCTTTACCGCTGCGCCAAGGCTCCCCTTCTGTATGTGTCCTGTCTATGCAAGTAATAATTGATAATAAAAATACCTGAGCATTATAACTATGTCATTTTCACATTGCTGCTTATTTTGGATCGCCATCATACCTAGTGAACCAACGTTTGTCACAATGCTTGAACAGTTTGGGTTCATGAAATCTTACTATGATTATCATTTTGCTTGCAGATATTCTAGTTTTATCGACGATTACTCTAGTTCTAGGATATTTGGTTAAAGATTTTCTCAGCATGTCACGCGTTGTCCGCGAAATCCATATATATATTTAACTGGCAATTAGCCCCTAATATAAATCGACTGGTCCAAACTATCAGTAGCTATGCTTTTTGTGGAGTCTAGCTAATTTCTTCATTGTTGGCCACCATCAGTGTTTAATACTTCATATGAAACACATGATCAAAGTGGCATGACTAGATTCACCATAAAAACCACTTTTACCACTAGAGCCATTTGTTTTACTTGTGCTAGCATATTAATGGTGAAAGAACTGCTTCTAAAAGTATACCTATGAGCTAGAAACCAGGCGTTTATTCTATTCTACTTCATGAGCCTCTCACAAGCCAGTGATCTTTTAGTCTTTACGCAGACCAGATGTAACCAAAGACTGTTAATATTAGAAGTTGAAGGTGCACTATTAGACAACAAATTACATACTACTATTATCGTTCGCCATTTCAAATGTTAGTTTAATTTGTCTAATAATGCTGAGATGGCTCAACTTTGGAACTTTTGACACAATTTCCACAGTTGTGAAGCTAATATTTTCAGTTTGAGTCATAGAATTTTTTTGAGAATAACTCCTGGCTGATTATTACAAGTTTGTTTGGCTGATGATATTGCTTGTTCCGCAGGAATCGACGGTTACATTCTGGTGGCTGGGATGCAGAAATTAGCTGCTGAGTGTAGTTTCTCCCATTTTAATGGTTGACCTCGGAGGCGCGGAGATTGAGCCTCTATGTAGCATGCACTGGTCAGATGTGAAGTGAACTTGTAGGAACTAATCGCTTTATTTGCTAACTTTGGTCTGTTATCTAATTTCTGTAGACATTTGTCAACTGGCATGAAGGCACATTGATTTGCTTCGATTAATTAGTACTAGCCCTGTGGTTCTCTTACGTGGGTGGGTCGAGTTTTCTGTGTCTTTTTGTCGAGTTTCTATCCGATTCTGTCTATTGAATGTGAACTGCAGCTGGATGTGTGGTGATATTTGTTATTGCACAGCTGGTGATTCAACCAGGACGGCAGCAATGCCATTTTGCCACTGGCATGCTGCTGCTTCTTTTTTTCCTTTGAGATGAGGTGTTCGATTTGATGAAATATTTGGAGTTAGTTGTGAAGAAAATAAAAGGTCTCACTTATTCCTGCCATAAAAGGAAAGATGAGTAGCTTGCTTCTTGTGATCAGGAACAGAGATAGGTAAAACAATGTTAGTTTGGATCTGCCGCTGCATGCTGAGATTAGCAAACCTTTTGTGTTCTGCTGTGACTAAGCAGAACATATGTTCCGTGATGACCTATTTTGCATGTGTTTTTCTTGAATTTCCACCTGGTTCCGAACTCAGAATTTAGAGGCTTTGGTTGCGACTGATGGTTGTTGAATCCCATCAGTGTGGCCTGCGAGCTGGAAGATGCTCCTGTATGCCCCTGAGTGCTGAGGATTCAACCACCCGTGCTTTGAGATTCATAAGCTTTTCTATGTATGGCGTGATGAAGGAGGCCAGATTTTACAGCTAGCAGAAGCAGACTATGATATCCTAGCCAACAGTTAAAATAATTAAATAAATCACAGTCCCACAATTTAGAAAAAAAGCTCACATACTATCATTCGTGTTTGAAGAAACAGCCCTTCAAAGTTGAGTAGTGGCCTTAAAATATCTATCGCGGTATCGTTATATGACATACTACATGACATAAGAATAGTACGACGTAGGCCGTATATTATGCGATGTTTTCATGTATATACGTTGAGATGGAAGCCATCGACTGTAATCAAACCATCAAATATTGAATATAGTCATTTTTCTTTGAAAATGTCAAAATTACGCTGGAGTTCTTTAAAAAAAAGATGAATATAATCATTTAGTTAATGAATCAAGAGTGTTTTGTGTGTAAGAAAAAAAAATCCCTTTATTTAGCACCGATGTGGGCCTCCAGTTTTGGGCTCTCCACGACTCGACTTGGTTGGTGCTTCGCTTCAGTACGCTGCGATTCAAGTCCACTACAGCCGAGGACCGCGCGTAGCGCGAGTGGTGGGGAGCCCGTGGTAGTTCCCTGCCCGCCCGAGTGAGCAGTGTAATAAATTTCGCAAGTACCTTCCGACGTCTACGAGCCATAGACGTTCCGGGAGTTGAGGACTTCGGAAGTCTCACTAGACGTATATCAGATATATTGGTTGTAGGTCTGGTTTAGGTGCATAGTCAGGGCGTGAGTTATGGTGTGCGTGCGTGTGGTGTGTGTGACTGTGAGTCCGAACAGATGCTACAGCTTGTATACTCAGTGGAGGCTAAAAAAAAAAGTCCACTACAGCCGCACCATTTTTCTCAAAAAAGAAAAAAAAAACACAGCCCCACCATTTCCCCGAAAGAGAAAAAAAGAAGTTCCGCACCAGCGGGTAGTGCGAGAGAGATGGCCAGCCGCCGCTCGCCGCCGTCGCCGGCGGCGGGTCCACTGGAGGACGACGACCTGCTCTCCGAGATCCTCCTCCGCCTACCCCCGCAGCCTTCCTCCCTCCCCCGCGCCTCCGCCGTCTGCACGCGGTGGCGCCTCCTCGCCTCCGACCCAGGCTTCCCCCGCCGTTTCCGCGTCCACCACCGCCGCAGCCCTCCCCTCCTCGGTTTCTTCGACAATGATCCCGGCCGCTCCTTCCTACCTACTCTGGAGGCGCCCAATCGTGTCCCGCCCGGCCGATTCTCCTCGCAGTCCCTCCACAGCGACCGATTCCCCTTCCGGTGCCTTGGATGCCGCCATGGCCTCGTACTACTCTTGGACCTGACCTTCCTCAGTTTCCTTGTGTGGGACCCCGTCACCGGCCACCAGCACCGCCTAGCCCGCCCCCCGGGGTTCGATCCGGAGGGTTGGGCCCTCAACGGGTCGGTGCTTCGTGCTGCCCAGGACGTCCAACACTTCCATGTGGTATTGGTAGTGGCAGGCGACGATGACAAACAACAAAGGCGAGTGTTGGCCTTCGTTTACTCGTCGGAGACCGGCCTGTGGGGTAATGTCATCTCAACGCCGATTGCCTCCGAGAACGTCCTTCCCAACAGAGTTGATATGGTGCCTGCTGTGCTGGTTGGAGATGCCCTTTACTGGATACTTACTGGGAGTTCATCAGGCATCCTTAAATTTGATGGGAAGAGGCAAATCCTTGAGTTTGATTTGGAGCGGCAAAAGCTAGCTGTGATACGGACGCCAGTGGTGGTGAATATTTTTCACGAAGACTGCTTCTCAGTCGTGCGGGAAGATTGATCTGAATAAGCTTCTTTCCTCGGAATTAGATGAGAAGGACCACATAATGATGATACGATTTGCCGAGGACAATAATTTGCTGGTCCTGCACACCGATTTCGGCCTCTTCACGGTCCAGCTTCAGTCATTGCAGTTCAAGAAACTTTCTGGAAACAACAACCTTTCTCACTGCCATCCATTCGAAAGTGTCTACACTGTAGGTAATAGCATCACTAGCATGCCTCCACATTTCCGTATTAACAAAGCCAAGTTAATTTTCGATAATTGGTTGATGAGATCTTGTTCATATCCTTTCATGTATCACTTATTTCTCTTGCTTCTTGATGACCTCTTCGACATATAGCGATTTTTTATCTGCAGTGTTTCTGCTCCGATTCTTATGTGTGGTGGTGTTTTAAGTGATGGTTATGACCTGGATTCACATCTGTTACTGGTAGCTGGTTCACCTAGGCCATGGGCTTGTCGATGTTATCTAGTTTGTCAAAAAGTTATGTAGTGATGTTTTTGTAATATTATCATAGAACTATGTGGTTCCTGGTTCGAGTCAGACCTATTCTCAGTTCATTATATGAGTAACAATGCAAGAAAACAATGAACACCAAGATTGGCAAATTCTTCTGTAATAACTGAACTAAATTTATTGTTGCCTGCCTATTGACATATGCAAGAATTTTATGTGGGTAGTTTTAGTGCATAGCTTAGCGTAGTTTATCCCAAGCCAAGGCACTTAATAGATGGAAGCTGATGACAACATGAATTACTAGTTTTAACCAGCTGAAATGTCAAATAGGCAGCTCAAGATACATTTGGAAGCTTAAAGCTAGTTCTTTTTCTTCCATTCAGTATTGTTATACATGCGAATATTGCTAATAATCTTAATTCAATACTGACGAATTTGTCTCAAAATTTCGAATAATTGTTCATTTTATCACTTTTGGGAGTGTTGCAAGTGGCAAGTCCATTACTTTTGTACATGGGTAAATTAATAAATGTGACCATTTCATCTTCAGGCTAAATTTATTTTAAGATAATCTAAATCTTTATAATCATGATCACTTTTTTCTGCAAATTAATTAGTATGGTTATTATTATTTTATGATTATGGCAACGAGTCAACTTAATGATTTTGGATAACTTTCTCGTCTGACTAGCTAATATTCTGAGTGTGCATGTTCTTCATTTCTACGATATTCAGCAGTTTATACTGTTTTCGGAGTATTCTTTAAATTTGACAATAGGTGTAGTTTTGTTTATCTATTCTCAGTGTTGTATCAAACTGACTTTTTTCTTCAAACTACAACTTTGAGTTCATGTAAACATCCTCCTTGATGCCTCTTCGTACCTATTTGTTTTTTCATTGGAATGTCATTGGTTGTTTCACTTATGCTTGCAGAAACAGGCATTGGAGGTGGACATGGTGAAGCTAATCTTTTGCAAAATGCATAAGATGATTGTCTGGTAGCAGGTAAGCCTATCTTCTGCATTTATACTGAGATATGTTAACTGTTCATTCAAAAAACGTATTGCTTTTGTTGGCACTGCAAGAGTGGACTCCTATCATGCTTTGATAGCAGGCTGCATCTTGATTCTTTTCTATGACCCTGTTTCCCATCCCTTTCTCAGCAGCTCTCCATTCCCTTCCATATGCCTTGCCTTTTGTTTGCTGATGTACAGCCCTTCCGATGGCTGGTGAATTAGGACCCTTCCCCATTCCCTATGTGTGCATATTCTTGTGCCTGCTCAGAGATGATAATGCTATCATGCTAAGTAGTAGCCAATGAACTACCTACGATTTACTGTGCTTCAGGAATATATTTCTGTTTTATTTTTACTCACTGCTACATTGCCTTTTGCTCTTCTTTTACCTTCGTTAAGGGAGTCCATCAAGTCATAATGTGACTTGCATATTGTCCAATCTATGCCTGGGTAGTTGGTTTCAAATTTCCTTTATACAGATTATAGCTATGCCATTTCACTTTGCTACTTATTCTGGATAACCGTGATACCTTGAAGAGTTTGGCTTAATGTAACCTTACTATGATTTATTGTGCTGCTTGCAGTTATTGACTTATTGTGGTTTTATTGAAAATTATTCTTGTTTTAGTCTGTTTGGTTAAATATTTTCTCCGCATTTCATGTGTTGTCTGCCATTCATACATATAGGTAATTGGCCATTAGCCACTAATATAATTTGGTTGGTCCGAACTATCAGTAGCTATGCTTTGTGTGGACTATAATTTCTTCATCGATTGCCACCATTGATGTTTAAAACTTCATATGAAACAAATGATCAAAATGACATGATTAGATTCACCATAAAAACTGCTCTTATCACTAAAGCCATTTTTTACCTTTACTGGCATGTTAGTAGTGGAAGTACTACTTGATGCTGTGGAGACTGGAGAGTAAAAAATTAACAGTCATTTTGGACCGAAGTCTTAGTTAGTAAGATGATGCATGATCCCTTGTTTGAGGCTTGTACTGCAAGAATTTGATGAATTTCGATTTGTTAGTGACTAACTAGCTCGTACATTTCTAAAAGCATGCTTATGAACTAGAAACTCAGACATTTATGCTATCCTACTTCATGAGCTCCTCATAAGCCCTCTGATCTTTTAGTCTTTACGCAGACCAGATGTAGCCAAAGACTGCTTATAGTGGAAGTTGAAGGTGCACTACTACACCACAAATTACTTATTATCGTTCTCTGTTTGAAATGTTGGTTTAATTTGTCTAATAACGCGGAGATGGTTCAACTGAGCTTTTACACAATTTCCGCAATTGTGAAGCAAATGTTTTCTGTTGCTTGAGTCATAGAAAAATTATGAGAGTAACTCCTGATTGAATACAAGTTTGTTCGACTGATATGATATCGGTTGCTCTACAGGAATCTACGGTTACGTTCTGGTGGCTGAGACGCAGAAACGAGTTGTTGGGTGTAGTTTCTCCCATTCTAAAGGTCGACCGCGGAGATTGAGCCTCTATGTAGCATGCATTGGTCAGCTGTTAAGTGAACTTGCAGGAACTAATCGCTTAATATTTTGCTAACTGCCGTCTATTATCTGATTTCCGTAGACATTCGTCGACTGACATGAAGGCAAATTGATTTGCTTTGATTACTCAGTACTTGCCTCGTAGTTTGCTTAATTTGCCTCATACTTTTCAATCAAGTGTGTTCTGGTGCGTGCGCCAATTTTCTGGCTAGTGAATGTGAAGTGCAGCTGACTGCGTGGTGCTATTTGTTATTGCACAGTTGGTGATTCATCTTCTTCTTCGTTTCTATTGAGATGAGGTGTATGATTTGATGACCTGGCTAACATTTGAAATATTTTTAGTTCTGGTGACGTTAAACGGTCTGACTTACTCCTGGCAAAAAAAGGGGGGAAAAGATGAATAGTTTGGTTGTTGTGATGAGGAACAGGGATAGGTAAAGCAATGACAGGGCAATGTTAGCTTGGATTTTGACCTTTTGCTGTGTTAGTGCTGTGATCAAGCAAAACATGTTCCGTGATGACCCATTTTGCATGTGCTTTTCTTGAATTTGTACCTGGTTCCGAGCTCAGTGTTTAGAGGCTTAGTTCTGACTACCTGATGCATCAGACTTCCCATGAGAATGAGGCGGCTTTCTCCACCTCCCGTCCAACCTCGTCGAGCCACCGCCCTTGAGAGGAGGAAGAGCACGGGGGCTGCGCATGGGAGCGTCTCCGTCGCTCCCCACGCCGGCGGCGAGGAGTGCCGCAACCACGGGCGGGAGCGACACCCTCGTCGGAGCAGGAAGGGCGCCGGCCGGCTGCTTTTTTTTTTAACTGCCGGCTGCTATTTTGGATGGGTAATGCAAGGTCGGGCGTTCGATCTCTCGACCGGGTAGTTTTTTTTTTTTTTTGAGGGTTGCGACCGACCGGGTAGGTTAGCACTCCCGTAATAACGCTTTTTATTTCGCTTAAGTTACGGGTGGGCCGGTTGTGTGTCACGCGCGTGCGCTTACCCAGCCGGCCCGAACGGACGAGAGCTTTGGTCCTATAATTCCAATTGTCCCACATCGCCTGTCGGGAGACGACACGTCCAGTTTATATACCGGATTGGCTACCATCGCTTTGCCTCCACGGGGACAATGGGCCGGCAATTGAGAGGAAAAAAAGAGAGGTAAAAGTGAGGGAAAAAAGAGGCCCAAGAGCCCAAAGAAAGAAAAAGAGGCCAGAGCCGAGGTAAACAGGCCCGAGCCCAAATAAAAAAAAGTACCCGTGTAGGTCGTGCTAGACATTAGCACATTGGCTTTTTTAGTCGATGTTTTTTTTAACTCTTACTTGTCTTATGTGTATTATTATAACTAGCAAAAGAGCCCGTGCGTTGCAACGGAGAAAAAATAACATATGCTCTTAACCCAGTAAGCATCACTCAAGATCACAAATAGGTCCACATCCTTTATTTTAGCGAGGCATCACATTTGTGTTGCCGCTTATCCTCCTTCTCACCCTCGCCGGCAGTGGCCTCAGTGTTCACACAAACCAAAACGTGTTTGAATGTGGTTATTCCTAAGGCGTCTCTCTCTCTCTCTCGATTTCTCTCGCTCTCGTAATAAGAAATCTGTTGTTTTCCCCTGTGAGATTTTTCAGAGGTGTGCATGTATGGTTATCGATGTTGTCTTTCGTCTCTATATGATTTTATGGGTGTTTATTTGCAATCCGGATCGCCGCCGATACGAAAGAAAAACGGACCTTGCGCTATAGATTATAAGTTTGCTTTCAAAATAATATGTAAAAAATATTTAACAGGTAAAAATAACATCATATTTAGATTCTACATATTTTTTTAATCAAATTTCATATATAACATGTTAAAATCGGAGTTACGGTTTAAAAGATATGGATACTTTAGAAAAGCATTTGTTTGACTTAAATATCTGCCAAAATAATATTTAAAAAATATTTAACAGGTTAAAATAACATCATATTCATATTCTACACATTTTTCTAATCAAATTTCATATATAACATGTTAAAATCGGAGTTACGGTTTAAAAGATATGGATAATTTAGAAAATCATTTGTTTAACTTAAATATGATCCGCGGGTGAATTACCTAAAATGTTAGGGGGGTTTCCGAAAAATTGTAAAATAACGGTTCGGCTATGACTTAAGGGTGTACTGCGGGTTAATTCACAGAAAATGCTGGGGATTTTCTGCAAAATTACACGACGGACCACCAGAAGCACTCCTTGCTTTATTATTAGGTAGAGATTATTCTGGCTGATAAACATTTTTTATACTCTCTACGTTTCAAAATATAGGTCGCATCAATTTTTCAATAAAAAGTCAAACATATGTATGTTTGACCAAGGTTATAGAATAAAATATCGACATCCATAATGCAAAATAAATAAATGGACTACAGCGGCGCCGCATATTTGTCTTCCCGTGCGGCGGCTCTCTCCCATCCATTTCTTGCATGCATGCAGCAATACACAAGCATGAGATCAGCAAAGATTCTTTTGATTTTGCACTTTGAAAAAGATTTATCTTCCAAACCGTTATCTCAATTGGTGATCCGTTTTCATGGTTGGCCTTCTCGCGACGAGATCTTCGAAACTAGATCCCATGTCGACATGTTTCGATACAAAAAAAAAATCGTCGGTACTTGCCAAATTACTGTCACTGACTTGTCACATTATTAGTCGCTTAGTTGTCACATTAAATTAACTTGGTTGTCAGATTGATGAAAAACGATATACACCACTTCAAAACTTGATTCATGACACTTTTGTTGGTTGATGCATTTTCTTACCTATTGGTGCTTGCCAGATTACTGTCACTGACTTGTCACATTATTAGTCGCTTAGTTGTCACATTAAATTAACTTGGTTGTCAGATTGGTGAAAACGATATACACCACTTCAAAACTTGATTCATGATACTTTTGTTGGTTGATGCATTTTCTTACCTATTGCTAACGCTTGAATACCCATACTGTAGCTCCACATAACATTGCAATGTTTAAAAAACATGCAAAATTATTGTCCGGTGACTATGTACCTTGGGGTATGCGGATCATAACACATAGCAGGTGCATATAACTTGCAAGATCGGATCAAGAACACAAATATATTCATGAAAACATAAAGGGTTTAGATCCGGAATCATGGCACTCGAGCCCTAGTGACAAGCATTAAACATAGCAAAGTCATAGCAACATCAATCTCATAACATAGTGGATACTAGGGATCAAGCCCTAACAAAACTAACTCGATTACATGATAAATCTCATCCAACTCATCACCGTCCAGCAAGCCTACGAAGGAATTACTCACTCCCGGCGGTGAGCATCATGAAATTGGTGATGAAGGATGGTTGATGATGACGATGCTGGAAGATCCCCCTCTTCGGAGCCCCAAACGGACTCCAGATCTGGCCTCTCGATGAAGAACAGGAGGTGGCGGCGGCTCCGTATCGTGAAACGCAATAAAACTTCCTCTCCTATTTTTTTTCTCTGGAATTGTGAATTTATAGCGTTGGAATTAGGGTCAGCGGAGCCACGTGGGCCCCACGAGGTACCAGGGCGCGCCTGGGGGGGGGGGTGGCGCGCCCTGGTGCCTCGTGGGCACTGGGTGGCCCCCCTCCAGTAGGTTTTGGCTCCAGTATTTTTTATATATTCCATAAAAAATCTCCAAAAAGTTTCATCCAATTCCAAGAACTTTTATTTCTGCACAAAAAACAACACCATGCCAATTCTGCTGAAAACAGCGTCAGTCCGGGTTAGTTTCATTCAAATCATGCAAATTAGAGTCCAAAACAAGAGCAAAAGTGTTTGGAAAGGTAGATACGACGGAGACATATCAACTCCCCCAAGCTTAACTCATTGCTTGTCCTCAAGCAATTCAGTTGACAAACTGAAAGTGATAAAGAAAAACTTTTACAAACTCTTTTGTTCTTGTATCTATATATATGCTTAAATAGCACCCAAGTTTTCAGCAAAGATTATAACTAACCATGCAAATGATAACTCTTAGAAATTATATTCACTCATATCAATGGCATAATCAACTAGCGAGCAATAATAAGATATTTCAAATGCCAACACTTTGTCAAAACGATCATGATATAATATGACAACATGGTATCTCGCTAGCCCTTTTTGAGACCGCAAAACATAAATGCAGAGCACCTCCAAAGTTCAAGCATCGACTAAACATTGTAATTCATGGTAGAAGAGATCCAGTCATGATGCACACAATATTAACTATTCACAATGCATGAGAATGATAATAGTGCTCTCAGGACTGGTGCTTATTTGAGAAGGTGATGACTCAACAATAAAAGTAAAATAACATAAAAGTAAATAGATAGGCCCTTCGCAGAGGGAAGCATGGATTTGCAGAGGTGCGAGAGCTCGAAGCTTAAATCAGAGATAGATATATATTTGGGAGGTATGCCTTTCCTGTCAACGTCACGACCGAGAGTTTTCAATATCTTCCATGCTAAACACATTAGCGATGGTTCCCAAGCGGTAAAGTAAAGTTTACTCCCCCTCCACCAACAATCACAAGCCATGGCTAGCCGAATCCTCGGGTGCCCTCCATACCAACAACTTTCCAGGGGAGTTTGTTTTATTATTTTGCAATTTTAATAATGGGACTGGGCATCCCGATTACCAGCCCCTCTCGTGCAAGGACAAGTGAATCAACACTCATCATGAGAATAACCCGCTTAGCATGGAAGATACTGACCGCCCCCTGTCGCTCCATGAGCAGTACGGGCACACAAAACAGATGTTCATTTGAATATTTAGAGGTGGCACATGCAAATTTACTTAGAACGGCAGAGTAATACCGCATGTAGGTAGATATAGTGGACTCATTTGGAATAACTTTGGTTTAAGGGTTTTGATGCACAAGCAGCATTCCCGCTTAGTACAGGTGAAGGCTAGCAAATAGGTTGAGAAGCGACCAGCTAGAGAGCGAAAATGGTCATAATCATGCATTATGAATAATCAACATTGAATACTAGCATGAGTAGGATATAAACACCATGAACATAAATATCGTGAAGGCTATGTTGGTTTTAAATCAACTACATGCGTGAACATGTGCCAAGTCAAGCCACTTGAAACATTCAGAGGAGGATACCATATCATCATACTACATCACAATCATTTCAATGCATGTTGACACTTAAGATAAATCATTATCCACTCTTAGCTACTTAAGCATGGCATGAGCAACTACAATCTCTAATTGTCATCATAAGCATGTTTAATCATAACATGCTGAATCATGGATACTGAGTTAAACATATTTACAAAAACAAAGAACAAGTTGAGTTCATACCCGCTTTTCCTTGCCACAGTCACTTCATCGAATCATCGTCATTATTGCCTTTCACTTGCACGACCGAATGATATAAAAATAATAATAGTGCAAGAGTGCCGTGGACTAAGCTGGAATCTGCAAGCATTTTATTCAAAGGAGAAGACAAGGTAAAATGGGCTCTTTGTTAGATCAACAACAATGCATATGGGAGCCACTCAACATTTTCATCGTGGTCTTCTCCTTACAATGACTCAACAAAAGAAAAGAATTTTAGAGAAACACACTGAAATATTTTTGGAGTTTTTAGTTTTTCTAAAGAAAACGAAATAAAGAAGAAAAACGAAAAATGAGAAAAAAATATTTACACGGGAAAGCTCCCAACAAGTAAAAGAAGAAACGGGAAATCTTTTTGGGTTTTCTTTTACTACTACGAAACTACAACTAATTAAACTGGAAAGAAAAACCGAAAAGAAGCGAGAAATGTTTTTGGATTTTCTCAAGTTTTTCGAACACAATAGAAGAAAACGAGAAAATAAAACTAGCATGGATTATACAATGAAAAAGTATGAACACCGACAACTGGAATGAAATGTATGAGCATGAATGTAAAGTCGGTGAGAGATACGTACTCCCCCAAGCTTAGGCTTTTGCCTAGCTTGGTCTACTGCCATGGCTGTCCTGGATAATAATCGAAATGGTAGCTCGTAGAGGCATTCTGAGCCGCCTCCTCAGCCAGACGAGCAGCCTCGACAGCCGCATTGTACTCGTGCACCTCACTCTCATGAAGAAAATATCTTTGTTTGTTCTGAAAATCAAAGAGGGCAGGAGCAGGCAAAGCAACATACACAGAGTGATATTTATTAAAAACTAAGTTATATTCATAACCCTGTGCGTTGCGTTTTAAAAACCTATGTTCTCGCATTGTTTCTAAATTCAAATATTTATAAGGCAAGAGGGGATCATTGAATTTGGGCAACACCCCTAACTTTGCAGCTAAGCGGGAGGCATAAACTCCTCCATACAAATCACCATTACCCGCATTACGCTGCAGCCTACGTGCAACAATAGCCCCAAGATTATAAAGCTTGCTACCAGTCAAAGCTGTATGAATAAGACTTAGATCAGGGGCGCAAAGTGCACTACAGTTTTGCTTACCAACAACACATTTACCATTAAAAAGCACAAAATACCGAATAGCAGGAAAGTGAATGCTAATTATTCTAGCCTGCGTGATTCCCCTATCCTCACCGTTGCAAAGGCTATTAAGAAACAACTCATAATCAGATCTTGGTGGTTCATCTAATGAACCCAATATGGAATTTTGCATGCATCACAGAGTTCTTCTAGAGACATATTGTAGGATTTGTCATAAAGGTGAAATAAAACTCTAGAAGTGTGCGGGTGATAATCAAAATTTGAGTAAAGGAACGAGTGAGGTTGTAATGCTGTGGTGGCTTATCTGCGATAAAGGCGGAGAGCTCGGCATTGTGAATATATTGGTCAAATTCTTCCTTGATGCCTGCACCTAGCATGAACTCATTGCACGGCCATCGACATGATTTTGCTTCGGCACCTTGCACTGAACTTGCCCTTGGTTCCTCATATGATTGGCGTGCCGAGCTTTCACATGATGACGCTTCCGAGGGCCTCCTCCTCGAAGAACTTCTCCGGAAGATATTCATTTTCCTAAGAACAATTTTTGAAAATTTTTGGGCCACAAAATGATATCAATAAAACTTCACAAGATTGATAGCAACTACTCATATGGATGTCTAGAGGCTATATCAAGCATTCAAACTACTTGGAACTCAAAGAATTCAACATGCAAGCTCATTTTTAGTAGCACCAAGAGCAGCTAATCATGCAAAATATAATCCACTAGAGCAAAAACTAATTGGAGCAACGGAGGAGTTACATACCAAGGAGCAATCTCCCAAAACAGTTTCGGAAACGGAGCTCCGAGCAAAGAGATCGAAAATTTCAGTTTTGTGAGCAAGAACACGAGAGAGAGAGCTACCAGGAATTTTTGCTAGAGATAAGATACGAAGTGAGCTGAAGGAATAAGTGAGGGGGCCCCTGTGGGGCCCACGAGGTACCTGGGCGTGCCAGGGGGGTGGCGCGCCCTGGTGCCTCGTGGGCACCTGGGGCACCCCCCTGGTATGTTCCCAGTGCCAAAAATTATTAAATATTATATAAAAATTCATATCAAAATTTTATTGCATTCTGAGCACTTTTATTTCCAGGCACTTTTTTATTGCACGGATAAATCAGAAAACAAGATAATCATGGCATTTTATTTTATTTAACTAAAAATAACAGAAAACAAAAAGTGGGTACAGAAGGTTGTGCTTACTAAATTCATCCACCCCATGCCCCTCAAAAAGAATCCATTAATAAGGTTGATCAAGTCTTATTAACAAACCATTTCCGAGTAACATGAAACCGAAGAATCTTCGTAAAACACTAGGTTACCTCAACGGGGATATGCATCTCCCCGATAATAAGAGTTTCATATTTCTTTTTAACAGTAGGTAGAGGGAGTTGAAAACTTCCAATAGTAATTGTCGGAGTCTTTTCAATAATATGAATACCAATTACTTGAAATTGTTTCTTCGGAAAGTGCACCGTATGTTCATTACCATTGATATGAAAAGTGACCTTGCTTTTGTTGCAATCAATAACAGCCCCTACAGTATTCAAAAAGGGTCTACCAAGGATAATCGACATATTTTCATCCTCGGGCATATCAAGTATAACAAAGTCTGTTAGGATAGTAACATTTGCAACTACAACGGGCACATCTGTTGGTGCAATAATTTGCCTCCTTATGTTTTGGAGATTGATTGACAAACAGTGAGGGACTGATGTGTTTGCTAGTGCACACAGAGTAACAGGTCCCTGGAGTTAAGAGGAGTTTGGATTCACAACTCCGAAGATTATCCCCTGCGTAGTAGTGAATGTTATCACCGAAGGTTATGACGACAAGAGTGACCCCTCAAAAATTGCTGACGTGAAGCATTTGATTCGATGCCTGTCCGAAGGAAGTGACTGCAGCCGAGGAAATTGAAGACGAAGAGAAGACGTAGCATTCTTTTCGTTGTTTCTTTTCTCCTTATTGAGTCATAGGACCACCGTACTATTAAGAGGGGTGTAGCGTTCTAAGATTTGATTCACTGATGCTAAACCCAAATCCTATGAAAGCTGTGAGAGAAATCTCTTTGTGTTCCGAGCAAATACTTGCCAGCAAGAGACTGTGATCTTCTTCGCTGCGAGAGATTTGTCTCTGACCGAGGAGTTAGGATTACTTGTTCCTCAAGTAATGTTACCGTTGCTCCCAAATCCGACCATTGTGAACGTGTCGGTTGGCCATTGGCTGGACCGCGTGTCCAAAATGGTCATTTCCCATCAGGGAAGGCTGCGGCTATAAATAGCCACCCCGCGCCGGCGTTGTCCGGTGGCTGCTCCGTTTGATTCTGAGAAGATTATTGAGCAACCCCTCTCCGAGAGATTTGAGTTTAAAATCCACCGAGAGAAAACCCTAGAGCCAAAAAATTAGATAGTGGTTCAGCATCACTAGAATCTAAGTCCAGTATGCTCCGCCTATTACTCTTGAGAGCTGCAAACTCTCTAGACGGTTAGGTGTCAATTTCCTCAGAGACCAAGAGTAATTGTGGTTCTCGAAGAAGAAGTCTGTAAAGGTTCGGAGATCGCCTTCAAGCATCTACCACGAGTAATCGACATTGGTTGACGAACCAATTGTCGAGGAGAAAAGGGCGAAGAGAGTTTATCTTCTGTGTTAAATCACAACCCCTCCAACTAGACGTAGTCCTTGTGCAGAAGGGCGAACTGGTCTACCAAACACCTTGTCGCCATCGAGCATCACTGGTCACTTCTGCTACCCTCTCTACATTCGAACTGTGACATGCCATATTATTTCAATCATGTGATTTACCTCGGTACATGTTGTTAGTTTCCATTCGGTAGTTTGTATTCGCTCACTGATTACTGTATTTTCATTCGTTCCGCTGCTGGGTTCCGAGAGTTTTAATATTTCCGAGAAAAATTTAAAACTCCCATTCACCCCCCTCTGGTAGACATACTTCGATCCTACAATTGGTATCAGAGCAAGGTACTCCTTGACTCTGCTCATTTTGGTCTAACCACCTTGGAGTTTAAGTATGTCTTCAGTGAGCTACAAGTTGCACCTCAAGATTCCCATCTTCGATGGGACGGACTACCCCTTCTGGAAGGAGAAGATGAAGATCTGTCTCCGAGCTATTGATGATGATATGTGGAATGTGGTGCAGAATAGATTCACAGTTGAAGTGCCCCAGGTCCCCACTGACCACGAGAAGAAACTCATTCAGATGGATGCTCAAGCTAAAGATGAAATTGGTGGCCATCTCTCTCGTGCTCAATTTCTTCGCTACCGTCAGCGTGGAACTGCAAAGGAATTGTGGGACATTCTCGAAAAGATAAACGAGGGTGTTTCAACTCAGAAAGAAGCTCGCATTGATACACTTCGGGCCAAGTTCAATAGGTTCAAGCGAATTGGAAATGAAAGCTGTCAGCAAACTTTCGATCGTCTGAGTGACATTGCAAACGAGCTACAAGGTCTCGGCGCTAAAGACATCACTGATCATGAAGTTGTGAAGAAGTTGCTCCGATCCCTTGACAGTTCGTTCGACACTCTTGTCCTAATGATTCGGGAACGAGTTGATTTCAAAGTCCTCGACTCTGCTGATATCATGGAAAGGCTGAACACCCACGAAGAACAAGAAGAAGAGAAAAGAGATCTCTATGGCTCAAGTCACCGAAAAAGTCATGCTCTCAAGGCTGTGCCTGATTCTTCCTCGGAAGGAAATGCCGATGAATATTCAGATGACACCGAAGGGATTAGTCAGGATCTCACATTGATCACGAAAAGATTCCAGCGTCTTCATAGGAAAAAAGAGTTTCAAAAGAAAGGATCCAGCAACTCTGGCGGCTCTTACACCTGTTTCAAGTGCAAAAAGCCAGGTCATTTCATTTCGGACTGCCCTCTCTGGGAAGCTGAAATCCGTGCAAGTGGAAGATATGATTCAGGAAACCATGGCAAAAGCAAGAGCAAAAGCTACGACTCCGATGATGAGAAGAAAACGAAGAAGTTCTTCAAGAAGAAGGATTCCTCCAAGTCCTCGTCAAGATCTTTCTCGAAGAATCCCTCCAAGTCCTCGTCCAACCGCAAGAACACTTCACGCAAGGCCAAGGCGTACATCGGCAAGGAAATGGATTCCGAAGAAGAAGCATCCTCTGACGCCAAAGAGATTGATGAATCAGAGGAGGACTCCGATTCCGGCATGGCGGGCGTAGCATGTGGCTCCGCTCCAGCAACGAACTTCTTCGAGAATCATTCGAGCGACAACGAGTCTCCTGCGTACTGCTTCATGGCCAAAGCCTCGAAAGAAAAGGACTATGTCTCCGGGTGTACCGAATGGATAATGGATAGTGGATGCACTAGTCATATGACCGGAGACAAGTCGTTGTTTGTCGACCCCAACTTAACTGCTTCATCTGAGAAGTACATTACTTTTGGCGACAACAACAAAGGAAAGGTACTTGGGTTAGGTAAAATTGCTATATCCAAGGACAAGAACATTGATGATGTTTTACTTGTTCAGTCTCTTGGATTCAATCTTATGTCTGTTGGCAAGCTTTGTGATCTAGGCATGCTAGTTCTATTTTCTAAATCCAAATGCATTGTCTTCATGGCCACTGACAATTCCTTCGTGTTCGAAGGAAATAGAAAAGGTGATTTATATATTGTGGATTTCTCTAAGGGTCCCTCAGTCCGAACTTGTTTGCTTGCAAAAGCAACCGAAGGATGGCTGTGGCACCGAAGACTTGGTCATCCAGGTATGAGAAACTTGCAGACTCTCGTGAAGAAAAATCATCTCCGTGGTATTCCTGATGTGAAATTCGACAAGGATCGTCTCTGTGCTGCTTGTGAGGCTGGTAAATTGGCCAAGAAGCATCATTCATCAAAAAATGTCATGACCACAACAAGACCACTGGAAATTCTTCATATGGATTTATTCGGGCCTCAAAACTATGCAAGTTTCGGAGGCAGTCATTATGGTCTGGTTATTGTTGATGATTTTTCTCGATACACTTGTGTATTCTTTCTCTAAGACAAAACTTGCACCCAAGACATCTTCAAAAGATTCGCCAAGAAGGCTGAAAATGAATATGAAGTGCGAATTAAGCATGTCAGAAGCGACAATGGTACTGAGTTCAAAAATACTCATATCGAAGACTTTCTCGATGAAAATGGTATCACTCATGAATTCTCTGCCGCATACACTCCCCAACAGAATGGAGTTGTTGAGCGAAAGAATAGAACTCTTATTGAAATGGCAAGAACAATGCTCAGTGAGTATAAAACTCCTATTCGTTTCTGGGCTGATGCTATTAATACTGCTTGCCATGTTGTGAATCATGTTTATCTTCACAAATTCCTTAAGAAAACTTCATATGAACTTATCACTGGCAAGAAACCAAATGTTTCCTATTTACGTGTTTTTGGTGCACCATGCTATATTCGTGACATGAATCATAATTCTAAGTTTGCACCCAAAGCACATGAAGGTTTTCTTCTTGGTTATGGCTCGAAATCGCATACTTATCGTGTCTATAACTCTCACCACAGGAAAGTTATGGAAACGGTAAATGTGCGGTTTGATGAATCTAACGGCTCCCAAAAGGAGCACCTGCCTAATGTGATAGATGAACCTCCGATTTCGGATGCTATTCGGCAAATGGCTATTGGGGATGTCAGGCCAGTCGAAGGAAATGTACCTGATTCTTCCGATGATGATGCTCCCATAGCTCGACGAACACGCCAAGCTACTGGCGAAGCAAATGCCGCTCCGAACACAAATGGCAACCCAAATGCGAATGCAAGTGCTGATCAAAATGGCAATCATGATGAAAATGGCGATACTAATGCCAATCCTGATGATGATGATGAGGAAAATGAAAATGATCATCTCAAAGGAAATCCTCATCCATGAGTGGCAAATTGAGTTGACCCCGCATTAATCCTCGAAGATCTCGAGAATCCAGGTTACCGACCCACAACTCGCTCTCGCACTCGTTTGGCTAACTACTGTGGCAGCTTCTCTTTCGTCTCATTGACAGAACCTACCAAGTATGAAGAAGCTATGAATGATCCCGATTGGATGAATGCCATGCAAGAAGAGTTGGTGCAATTCGAATTGAATGATGTGTGGGAATTGGTTGACAAACCGAATCCTAAGAAGCACAATATCATCGGCACAAAATGGATTTTCCGAAACAAGCAAGATGAAAATGGCATTGTTGTGAGAAACAAAGCACGTCTTGTCGCTCAAGGGTATACACAGGTAGAAGGTATTGATTTCGGTGAAACATATGCTCCTGTTGCTTGCCTTGAGGCAATTCGTATTCTTCTCGCTTATGCAAATTACAATGATATTCTGCTTTATCAAATGGATGTGAAAAGTGCTTTCCTCAATGGTGAAATTGATGAGGAAGTATATGTTAGGTAGCCACCTGGCTTTGAAAATCCTCAGTTTCCTAACAAAGTTTTCAGGTTGAAAAAGGCGCTGTATGGGTTGAAGCAAGCCCCTCGAGGTTGGTATGACACTCTAAAGAGGTTTTTGCTCGACAAAGGGTTCAAGCCAGGATCCACTGATTCCACTCTTTTCACTCATGCTATCGATGGTGATCTATTCGTGTGTCAAATTTATGTGGATGATATCATTTTCGGTTGTACTAACAATGCTTGCAGCATGGAATTCGGGCGAATGATGTCCGAGAAGTATCAAATGTCTATGATGGGTGAACTTAAGTTCTTTCTCGGACTGCAAATTCGTCAACAGGACAATGGAATTTTCATATCTCAGGAGAAATACCTGAGAGATTGTCTTAAGAAGTTCAAAATGCAAGATTGCAAACAGAAGGGTTACAAAACTCCCATGCCAACAAATGGCCAGCTGGACGCAGATGTGTACGGTAAAGATTACGATCAGAAAGCTTATCGTTCGATGATTGGTTCTTTGCTTTACCTATGTGCATCCAGACCTGATATTATGTTGAGTGTTTGTACGTGTGCTCGTTTTCAAGCTGCACCAAAAGAATCGCATCACCAAGCGGTCAAGCGTATTCTGAGATTTTTGGCTCACACCCCCACCTTAGGTTTATGGTATCCTAAGGGAGCACAGTTTGACCTCATTGGCTATTCAGACTCAAATTATGTAGGTGACCGGGTTGACAGGAAATCTACTTCGGGGACATGCCATTTCCTCGGTAGATCATTGGTATGTTGGTCGTCAAGGAAGCAGAATTGCGTCTCACTCTCTACGGCTGAGGCCGAATATATTGCTGCTGGTGCTTGTTGTACACAGTTATTATGGATGAAGCAGACTCTGAAGGATTATGGCATCAAGGTCAAGAAGATTCCTCTATTGTGCGACAATGAGAGTGCAATCAAAATTGCACACAATCCTGTGCAGCACTCTCGCACCAAGCATATTGAGATCAGAAATCATTTCTTACGCGATCATGTTGCTCGAGAGGATATTGTTATCAGTCACGTCAACACCGAAGAGAATCTCGCCGATATCTTCACCAAGCCTCTCGACGAGAAAAGATTTTGTGCGTTACGGTGTGAGCTAAATATCCTAGATTCCGCAAACGTGCAGTAAGCTGGACTCGGCACCCGTACCAACACTTCCACATCTTCGAAGGAATGGGTGCATAACACTCGAAGAGTTTGAAAATTTCGACAAAGAGAAATTTTCTTTCTGAGAGTGAATACATTAACGAAGAACTAGACTAACCGGGTGCCACGATAATTGTGCAATGCTGGGGGTCATACAGTTCTTATACGGTGGGTAACGCCACCACAATTTCTCTTCGTTGAAATTGCTTTTGAAACCTTTCGAGCTTGTCCGAATGTATTTCACTCATAGCTTGTCTTTCGGGTATTTGTGCTTCTTCGTCTGAGTGAAATGCCTAGGACCCTGTTTTCCCTCTAATCTATCTCTTCCAGTCTATGCTGCTCTTTCTATGAATGCACAAACTTCATCTGTGAACGAAACTTTATCTGGTGTCCTTGACCACGTTAAAGTTTCGGTCCGAACTTAATCTGTTTTGGTGAAAGCCGTCCAAAATTTGGGGTTTCCCGCCCAGGTCTGGACCAAGTTCTTTGATGACGGTTGCCACGTGCTCATCATCAACTGCCAGCTTATCCTATCCGTTGAAGAGAAAGCGTCCCTTGACTCCGTCCGTCCGATCAGATTCAGGGTGCGGTCATTTTCTCTCGCATATATATACTGCGCCGCCCCCTTTCTCGTTTCACTTCGCATCTCTCACCATCGCCACCTTACGAAGCCCTACCGCACTGCTCCTCCTCGAGCTCGACGACGCCGACCACCTTCGCCGCTTCACTGCCGGAAAGAGGTCGCCGAAGTCCTTCCTCGCCGCCGCGGATCATCTTTGTCTCCGCGCCGCCGTAGTTGCTGCACATCACCAAGTTAGGGTATGTGCAGTGCGAACTTGTTCTTCCGTTCATCCAGTTCAAGTTCGTCCGCGGTAGAAATAGCCTTGTTTTTACTACAATTTCTCAGATCCTTACTGCTAGGTAACTTCTGTGGATGTGGTTTGTAGTTGTCCCTCGCATCGAAAAAAAAACTTCAGATCTAGGGTTTGTGTTTTGTCTCGTCCGAACGGAATGCTTAGCACGTTTACTAGTATTCTCTTCGAACCTACTAGTTCGTTCTACACATTTCCTTCGCCCGAAACATTTCTCAAAGTCTGCATCTACTTCTTCATCAAAAACGAGTTCTTTTTTTTAAAATCTTCGCTGTGTGCATTCGTAACCCTGTCCCCATTTTCCCTCTCATCTATCTCTGTTCACAGGAAAATGCAGTCAGTTGCGGACTCAACTCAGCGTAGCCTGCCTGACGGAGATGATATTGTATTGGGCACTGCTGATGAATCGAAAGCTCCAAATGCCAAGGGCCCAACGGTAGGCCCGTCCACCAGCAAGAGAAAAAGGGCCGAACAGAATGACGACGAGCAAGTAGAAACTGCTCCGAAGAAAAAGTGGGGTGGCAGACAGGCTCTCACAAACACAGCAGAATATATCTCTCATGATCGATACAACACAGTTCCAGGCGAATCAAAACACGATCGGGATACACGACAACAATGGATTCGACGCCACTGGGTGCGCAAATGGTTCAACTATGAGTTCGTTGCTCCTCGTTTTGCTCAGAATTTTGCATTCCATCCACCGTGGGGTGACTGCCGAGAACTTTCTCTAATCAAGTCTAATGGACCTCAAGAAAGACCACCTCGTCTGGCAAATGCTCATGAGTCTTCCCTTCGCACTCCTGCCTCATATCCCGATGAGCTCGCCAAGCGTCAACGCAATGCCGTCAAAAGAGCTGAGAGGGCTGAAAAGAAAAAGGCTCGAGAAGCAGAAAACCTTTGTCTTCTCAAAGATGATGTGGAAAAGAAAAAGGCTGAAGGGATGTCTGAAGGATGCACCAAACATAAGCATGATCCCAGTGCTGCTGCTTCAAAGAGAAAGCGTGCACCGAAGAAGAAAAAGGCTGTACCAGCAGATGAAGCAAATATGGATGATTCCTCCGCTGATGAAGATGATCCTCCGCTCACCAAAGAAGAGGTCGCTGCTACTCTCAGCGAGGATGTGAACATTACCACTTCCACCGTGCTGCCTGATCTTCGGATCAATTTGGCCTCATCGAAGAAGATGCCAGCCAGGAAAACGCCAGCTACCACTGTCACCATGAAACAACATGTGAACACAACTCCTCATCCAGATGCAATTAACTTGAAGGATTTGGTAGTTGATGCTCCAGTGAATGCTACGAAGCCTGGCGAAAACATTCCCAAACCTGAAATGAAGAAAATCAAGGCGCCTACCGAGCAAAATGCTCCTCAATCCTCTGCTCCGAAGGAAAAGGTTGCTAAATTTGCTCCTACGCTGACTCAACCATTGGCTTCTCAGCCGCCTTCCGAGCAAGTTCCTGTTCCTGTTCAGACTGCTCCCTCTGTCAAGTCAGATGCACCTCATTATTATGATCACATATTTATCATGGAGCAGCTCGATAAGTTTGTGGAGAACCCTTTCGATGGAGAGGTGGCATCTTTGCCAATCCCTGCCGAAGTTATTACTCAAGCAACTTCTGTAGTGCAAGAACTGAGAGAGGATGCAGTTGAGATTAATTCTCTCTCTGCCGAACTAATGGATCTTAATGAGCGAATGAAAACTGCCTCATCAAAGTTTATCATCAACACACTCGAAGATTCCTACAAGGATATCAACCGAGCCATGAGTCTTCTACGTAACCGAAGGTTGCGCTTTCACACAGATCTCGATGAAATTGTTCGGAAAATCTGTGATGAACATCAAGCCAAAGTTACTGGCTACAATGATCTGGTAAAGGGTCACATTGATCATGTTGCTAAGCAGAAGATCAAGGAAAGAAAGAAAATAGCGAAGAAAAATGTACCTCCTGTTCCGAAGGAACCGTCGCCTGTCCGTCAAGATGCTCAATCTCAGAAAGAAAAATCTCCTGAGCCTGCTATTCCTTCGCCACCACCTGTTAAGGATTCGGATGCTCCTCCCTCGCTAAGGCCAACTGAACCAGCGCATGTGGCTTTCTCTGCTCGGGCTGAAATTCCCTCGCAACACGTTGTTTCAGAGGAAGGTGAAATTCCTCGCTCCGAACCCCAAGCCTCTCCAGCTCATGAAGCGTCACAAGTCCCAGTTCCATCTGTCGACGAGCAAAATCAAGTCCCTGTGGAACAGTCTCAGCCTCCTCCAATGGATGTTTCGGCCTCGGTGCCCAAATTTGATGAACCTGCTCCAGTGCCAAGCGCCCCTGCTGCACCATCTGTTGTGCCTCATGCTCCCTCTCCACTCAAGTTATCCATCGATACAGTCGCACGGATGCCAGATGTTGGTCCCTCCGAATGCAAATCTGTCTCTGCCCGCCGGTCTGACTCAGTTGTATATGGTGATGAGTATCTTTCTCCTGAAGAAGAACTCAAATATCCATATCCCCGCGAAGAATTGCCATTGTTCTCGACAGGCGCAGGCGCAAAAGGACCGCTTTTTAATCGGAATGTGCATCCAAGATTCTTTCAGGCCAGTCCGTATGATGGCCCGCGCACCTCTGCATCGCCCCGTTTCTGGACCAAGGAACAAGCTATTTATTACTCTCGGGTCCTTTATGAGAGCAAGAAGATTTTTCCTCATGAATTTCCGGACGTTCCTGCCATGCGAAATATTGACTGTTTTAATCAGTTACTTCAGGATCTGGATGATTTCTGCCTCACAAAGGTCTTTGAGTTCGAGCACCCGTGGAACAGAGAAACTATTCTTCAATTCTATGCAACATTGTACATCTCTGGTGATGAAAAAGATAGCTCAAAATGGATGATGGAATGGATGACCGAAGGAAAACGCATCAAGTGCACTTCGACAGATTTTGTCTCGCACTTCCATTTCCCTCGCTTTGAGCACGGCAACACTAGCATTCAAGTTCATAACATTGATGTCATATCAGATGAACTTTTTCGCTGCACAATGGATCCCGAAAAGATTCGTGACTACACTGGTCCTCCTCGTCCTGAGCATTTATCATTCGACAATCAGACGCTATTCCATATGCTCTCATACACCATTTTCCCATTGGCTGGTATGAATCCGGACAAATCCTTCTCAGATGTTCTTCGCAATGCAATATATGCAATCTCTGAGCGATACATTTTCGATGTGGAAGACATGTTCCTACGCATTCTAAAGGATTCTGCTCAATATCCCTTTTGCATCAAAGTGTTTGCGCCATGGATCCAGAAAGTTGTTGATCATGCCATGCGCACAGTGTATCTTGCGAAGGAAAGCCACAAAAGCTTTATTCCTCCTGTTCGCGATACTTTGCAAGTTATGGCTGATCTTTCTTCGGGCAAGTCGCCTGCTTCAAGCTCGCGCGATTATCACAAGCAATTTGATGGGCCTCATCTACCTCAGTGCGACCGAAAGATTACGCCTCAACCTCCATCGCAACTCGAAGTCAGTTTGCGTACACAACAACTGCTGCTGCAGCATATCGCTGAGGATCGACGCGAGAAAGAACATCTCGCCTCCGAGCTGAATGTACTTAACAATCGCACGAGGATAATGCATCTGATAGCTGATGAAAATAAGAAGAGACTTTGGAAATTGCTTCGCAAGTTCTTTACCGAGAAACAACTCCTGAATGTCAATCTCCAAGAGCTCTATGACTACATCGACAAAGGCTTCACTATCGAAGATTTTCAAGATAGGACTTCTTCTCTACCTGCTCGTGAGCCTACAACTGATCTTCTTCATCTAAAGCTGCGTAAATTGCTTGATGAATCTAAAGCCACATCACCAACAGAGAAACCTACCGAAGGCAATGTGCAGTCTCGTGCTCCTCCTGTGGTCCCTCCAGCTATTCCTTCGTCTTCTCAGCCCCAAGCTCTTATTTTTGAAGGAAAATCTGTTGCTGCTGAAGACAAAGCCATTCCGGTCACTTCCGAAGAGGAAATCACCTCGGCTAGCTCATCTGGAGATGCCACCGATTGATCCAAGATCTGCGTTTCTTCACTCATGTTATTCGTCACCTTTTTGACACTTGTTGACAAAAAGGGGGAGAATTACATCGAGTCTCGATAGATTTGCTTTTGGTGTTTCATTTGAGTTTGGTTTTGTTCGAGTTTGCAACTTTTGGTCTATATCCTATCCGCACTATGTTGTAAAACTCGATAACTTCTGTGCCGTAATGTTAATAACCCCTGCTGCTGCACCATTTCTCTCGAAGTATTTGTCTTGCAGGTGGAATTATTATCAGAAGTTATCTTTGATTGCACTAAGATCTCGATGGATGATATCTCATCAGTGCGAATGAAATGTCTCGAATGATTGAAATTTCCTTCATATACTTCAAATTATTGCAGGAGAATCTATCTCATATCTTTCGTCCCTGCATACATTTAGGGGGAGTCCATTTCATATTCGAGCAAGTAAATCTTACCCACTCTTGTTTGATCCATTTTACACTTATCTATCTTCACTTCGATGATTATCTGTTTTGTCATCAATCGTCCAAAAAGGGGGAGATTGTTGGTGCAATAATTTGCCTCCTTATGTTTTGGAGATTGATTGACAAACAGTGAGGGACTGATGTGTTTGCTAGTGCACACAGAGTAACAGGTCCCTGTAGTTAAGAGGAGTTTGGATTCACAACTCCGAAGATTATCCCCTGCGTAGCAGTGAATGTTATCACCGAAGGTTATGACGACAAGAGTGACCCCTCAAAAATTGCTGACGTGAAGCATTTGATTCGGTGTCTGTCCGAAGGAAGTGACTGCAGCCGAGGAAATTGAAGACGAAGAGAAGACGTAGCATTCTTTTCGTTGTTTCTTTTCTCCTTATTGAGTCATAGGACCACCGTACTATTAAGAGGGGTGTAGCGTTCTAAGATTTGATTCACTGATGCTAAACCCAAATCCTATGAAAGCTGTGAGAGAAATCTCTTTGTGTTCCGAGCAAATACTTGCCAGCAAGAGACTGTGATCTTCTTCGCTGCGAGAGATTTGTCTCTGACCGAGGAGTTAGCATTACTTGTTCCTCAAGTAATGTTACCGTTGCTCCCAAATCCGACCGTTGTGAACGTGTCGGTTGGCCATTGGCTGGACCGCGTGTCCAAAATGGTCATTTCCCATCAGGGAAGGCTGCGGCTATAAATAGCCACCCCGCGCCGGCGTTGTCCGGTGGCTGCTCCGTTTGATTCTGAGAAGATTGTTGAGCAACCCCTCTCCGAGAGATTTGAGTTTAAAATCCACCGAGAGAAAACCCTAGAGCCGAAAAAATAGATAGTGGTTCAGCATCACTAGAATCTAAGTCCAGTACGCTCCGCCTATTACTCTTGAGAGCTGCAAACTCTCTAGACGGTTAGGTGTCAATTTCCTCAGAGACCAAGAGTAATTGTGGTTCTCGAAGAAGAAGTCTGTAAAGGTTCGGAGATCGCCTTCAAGCATCTACCACGAGTAATCGGCATTGGTTGACGAACCAATTGTCGAGGAGAAAAGGGTGAAGAGAGTTTATCTTCTGTGTTAAATCACAACCCCTCCAACCAGACGTAGTCCTTGTGCAGAAGGGCGAACTGGTCTACCAAACACCTTGTCGCCATCGAGCATCACTGGTCACTTCTGCTACCCTCTCTACATTCGAACTGTGACATGCCATATTTCAATCATGTGATTTACCTCGATACATGTTGTTAGTTTCCATTCGGTAGTTTGTATTCTCTCACTGATTACTGTATTTTCATTCGTTCCGCTGCTGGGTTCCGAGAGTTTTAATATTTCCGAGAAAAATTTAAAACTCCCATTCACCCCCCCTCTGGTAGACATACTTCGATCCTACAACATCCTCACAAACACCGATAGGTATGACAGTTGATTTGTTAGCCATTTGCAATGCTATTTCAGTGGGAGTGAGTTTATTCAAATTAAGTCTTTTATATAAAGAGAAAGGCATAACACTAACACCAGCTCCTAAATCACACAAAGCAGTTTTGACAGAATTTCTTTTAATGGAGCATGGTATAGTTGGTATTCCTGGATCTCCTAGTTTCTTAGGTACTCCATCCTTGAAAGAATAATTTGCAAGCATGGTAGAAATATCAGCTTCAGGTATCTTTCTTTTATTTGTGACAATGTCTTTCATATATTTAGCATAAGGGGCCATCTTTAAAATATCAGTCAAACGAGTTCACAAAAAGACTGGCCTAAGCATTTCAGCAAAGCGTTCAAATTCTTCCTCATCCTTTTTCTTAGATGGTTTAGGAGGAAAGGGCATGGGTTTTTGAACCCATGGTTCTCTTTCTTTACTATGTTTTCTAGCAACGAAGTCTCTTTTATCATAACGTTTATTTTTAGAAGGTGGGTTATCAAGATCAATAGCAGGTTCTATTTCAACATCATTATCAGGTTCTTTATCATTATCTGATTTGGGCGGTGATTCAGGAAGTGTCCAATCATTATCATTCTTCAATATATTATTCAATAATTCCTCAGCTTGTTCAATAGCCCTTTCCCTGAAAACACAACTCGCACAACTATCTAGGTAGTCCCTAGAAGCATCGGTTAGTCCATTATAGAAGATATCAAGTATTTCATTTTTCTTAAGAGGATGATCAGGCAAAGCATTAAGTAATTGGAGAAGCCTCCCCCAAGCTTGAGGGAGATTCTCTTCTTCAATTTGCACAAAGTTAAATATTTCTAGTAAGGCAGCTTGTTTCTTATGAGCAGGAAAATATTTTTCTAAGAAGTAATAAATCATATCCTGGGGACTACGCACACATCCAGGAGCAAGGGTATTATACCATTCTTAGCATCACCCTTTAATGAGAAAGGAAACAACTTAAGAATATAGTAATAGTGAATTTTTTCCTCATGAGCAAATAGGGTGGCTATATCATTTAATTTAGTAAGATGTGCCACAACGGTTTTAGTTTCATAACCATGGAAAGGATCAGATTCAACCAAAGTAATTAACTTAGGATCGACAGAGAATTCATAATCCTTATCAGTAACAAATATGGGAGAGGTAGCAAACTTAGGATCATATTTCATTCTCTCTGTGACGCCCCCGACTCGACCGTGCGCTAATCATACACGCAAATGCACATGATCAAGCCTAGGGACTCACTTGAAGATATCACAACACAACTCTACATAAATAAAAGTCATACAAGCTTTATATTACAAGCCAGGGGCCTCGAGGGCTCGAATACATAAGCTCGATGTCATACAAGCATCATCGAAAGCATCAGATATCTGAGTACAGATATAAAAGATAAAAAGATAGGCCTTAAACAGGCGGGGCAAAACAAAAAACTGGACCGAAAAGGCGTAGGCCTCCTGCCTGGGAGCCTCCTATCTACTCCTGGTCGTCGGCGGTCTCCACATAGTAGTAGGCTCCTCCAGAAGTGTAGTAGAAGTCGTCGGCTGGGGCGGCTGACTCCGGGGCTCCGTCATCTGGTCGCAGCAAACGGGCATGGGGGAAAAAGGGGAGCAAAGCAACCGTGAGTACTCATCCAAAGTACTCGCAAGACTGACATCAGAACTATGCTACTTATGCATCGGTATCAAAGAAAGGCTGTATATGTGGACTGAACTGCAGAAATGCCAGAACAGAGAGAGAGCCTAGCCTATCGAAGACTAGCATCTTCAGCGGTCTTGCAGCATAAGAAGAGTGTAGATTAGTAACATAACATAAAGTAACAAGCATGTTGAATCGAAGCCTAGAGATCCTTCCTCGACTCCCTGCGGGAAAGCGATCCCGGAGCTTCCAATTAATTAAAGTATCCAGTTCAAGTAGTAGTAGATCGGGATACAACACTGAGCGTCCTGTTACCGTGGACACGGCTATTCGAATAGATAATCTTCCCTGCAGGGGTGCACTACTGTTACCCAACACGCTCGATTAACTCTGGCCGGATACACTTTTCTGGGTTATGCCCGGCCTCGGCTGATCGACACACCGCAGCCCTACCTAGAGCTCAGCAGAGAGGTCCCCGCCGGTCTACATCCTAAGTGCTCAGGGGTCTTGGGCCCATCGCCCTTTGCACTCCGGGTCGTTATGCGACGAGCCGGGACGAGCACCACCTCATCCTGGATGGCACTGGCCCGACAGGCACACAAGGCTGAACTGGACATCTGACAGAGCTTTCGGCCGATACATACGGCGCCGAGGGCCCCATAAACCATTCTCCCGCGTGGTGGTAGTGCGTATAGGGCCAACGACCCACTCAGATCAATACCCAAATCCGTTAGTGCGTTGGGAGCTCGCGGTGACGATCAATGCTCCTGTCGCCCCGTCTCGAGGAAGTGCAACAAGGGTCAGGCCCATCCCTCTCTAGGGCGGTCTCCGCCTGCCCGGGCACGCCTCGTAATTATCTCACGGGTACCCTCCAGGTCAACCCGACTCCACAAGGGACTGTCGGGAACTCAGGTCCACCTCAACCGGGGTGGTACCGCCTGTCCCTTCAGTCCCACAATCAACAGTAAAAAGGGGGCGGCAGTGAAAAGTAATAGTGTGTCCGGTAACATCAAGGGGGAAATTCAAGGAATCACCCTCGATGGATTCCCACTTGAGAGGTTGTACGACAGAGTCGTCATCGGAGTTGGTGAAAGAGGAATCACCCTCGATAGCCACAACCGATTAGCTATGCTACAGAGCCATCATCAGAAGTGAAGTACGAGGTATCACCCTCGTCACTCGATAGTGGCTCTGCAGAGTCGTACAACTAAGGGGGTGTGCGGTGCTGTGCTTGGTCTCTGTACATCGATTACACCGATCGAGTCTTCTGGTAGGAAAGCAGGGCAACACGAACAAAGGTGAGAGGCCACTGATGGATCACAAACCAGACTATACTAAGCATATAGGACAACAGGTACAGTATCAATAGTAGGTTACAACATCAGGCCATGCATCAGAATAGGAGCAATCAATTACAGTAGCAAAATCTAATGCAAGCATGGGGAAGAAGGAATAGGTGATATCGGAATGATCAAGGTGGTTTGCTTGCCTGGAAGCTCTGCTGAAAAGGAGGAAGGGTCGTCGGTGACGTAGTCGATCACAGGGGCAGCGTCGGTCTCGGAGTCTACCGGAGAGAAGAGGGGGAAGAAACAGTAAATATAAAGCAAACAATGCACACAGATGCTTGGCATGGCAATAGGCTATGCTAGGGGTGCCCTAACGCAGTGCTACACGTTGCGGATGGAGCGGGAAAATATCTGGGATATTTTCCCGGCGTTTAGGCTGGTTTCGGGATACTGAACCGGAGGAAAAGGTTCCATGTTAAAATAGATAGGAGTGATGGTCAAGCATTTTGACCACACATTCAGATTCATCTCGTTTTTCTGATCAACTTTCATGTAGAAAGTTTTTCGATCCGAGCTACGGTTTATTTTCTATGAATTTTCAAAGATTTAAACAATTTTTTAAAATTTTGAATTATTTTAATTAAATAAACCGTATTATCCAGAACAGTACGGGTGACGTCAGCATGTCGTCAGAACAGCATCAGCAGTCAACTGGGTCGGTGGACTGGTCAATCTGACCAGTGGGTCCCACTTGTCATACACAGAAGCCTAATTAGAGTTTAATTTAATCTAAACAGAGTCTAATTAGCAGGTGGACCCCACTGTCAGTGACTAGACTAATTATCAGTTTAGTTTATATTTAAATTAGTCTTAATTAAAATGGTGGGGCCCGTATGTCAGTGACCCAGCTGCCCAGTCAGCCGAGTTGACTCGGTCAACTGGGCTGCGGGGCCCAGCGGTCAACGACATGGAGAGGGCCACGTGGCACCACGTCAGCGCCACGCCGGCGACGTCGCCGGAATCGCGTCGGCGACCAAAACGCGCGGCGGCGCGTCGCCGGAGTTGGCCGGAAAAACGCGTACGGGGCTCGGCTGGGGTCGGACTTGGGCTCTACGGGATGCTGGGAAGGCGCCGCGTCCAATGGCGGCGGTTGCAGCGTGCGAGGAGGTCAGGAGCGTCGACAGCGACCACCGCGGGCGGCGCCGGACTTCGGCCGTTGTCGGGGTCGGCGACGTAGGCCACGACAAAACGTGCGCGTGTGCGCGTTGGGTTCCGGGGAACCCCACGAGCTCAACGGCGAGCTCGTACGCACTTAACAGTGGCTGAGCGCACGGCGGCGGCGAGCTCGGGCGAGGCGGCAGCGGTGGCTACGGTGACGGAATCGCACGGGGAAGAGGGGGAGAAGACGGCGAGGCTTACAGTGAGCCTGCAGGTGAGCAATGCGGGCGCGGGGGAGGCTCGATGTCGCCGGATTCGTCGTCGGCGTTCGTCGGAGCCTAGGACGAAGAAGAGGTCGCCAGGCTCGACTCGGTGGCTCCCGGCTCTAATGACTCAGTGCAGCCGACATAGAGGACTACGGCGGAGCCCTACGGCATGTCGGCGAGTCGTGGGGAGGCCGGTGGCCGCGGGATCAACGGGGGCGGCGATGGGAGCTTTCGGGCGCGAGAGAGAGAGGTCGAGCGAGCCAGAGGGAGAGGGAGAGAAGAGGCTAGGGTTAGCTAAGGGGTCGCGGGAGGTGCCTTTATCCACCCCACGGCGGCAACGACGCCGGTGGATGGCCAGCAACTGGCCATCGCCGCTCGGGTGGACGCGCGCGCTGACACGAAGGCGGGACGAGGGAGACGACCTCCTGGTGGGCTGGGTTGTGCACTGTGCACTCACAGCCCACCAGCACAGTAAGTTCCTTTCTTTTCTTTTCCCTTTTCTTTTCTGTTTTATTATTTCACCACTGTTTGCAAATTGTTAGGCCACCATTTGACTTTTATAAAATATGCGATTGGTCAAATCAAATATTAGGCAATATCTAGTACTGCCAGAAATTGGTTGGGGTAATTATTGAATTCATTTGAATTTTTATTAAATAAAAAGGAATTAAATGTTGCTGTTTTGTTACTGTTTTAGGATGTTAGACTCATCTAGGAGTTTTAGGTGATGTTGTTTTCCTTAACATAATTAGTTATGGATTATTTGCTAATTAATGAACATTTTTATTCAATTAATTGAAGAAGTAATAATTTGACTTGCATTTGAATTTGAATTTTTATTATTTCCTAAATGCAATTTAATTAGGATGATCATGATGACATGGAAATTTAATGAACTTAATGACAGGGTTAAGATCTGGGGGTGTTACAAATCTCCCCCACTACAAGAAATCTCGTCCCGAGATTTAAGAGGTGGAGTAAGGGGAATCTTCGGGATCAAGGATGTATAGGAGAGTCAGGTTTCGATCCTGTGGAATTGCAGTGAGTGTGGATTAAGAGTAGGAAGGGCAGTGACATCTTGCACGGCCATGATAGTAAGGCACGTCAGAGGATAGTTGGTCAGCTATGTTGGCAACAACGTCAGTACCAAGGGCGAGGGACGAAGAGAACAATTTTCCCGCTCGTTAAAACGAGGTGGAACAATAGGCAAAGTTCTCATCCATCGGTGGTTACCGGAATGTCACCAACAATAGTAATAAGGCTTTATTTGGGGGTGTTGACACAAGCAGAATACTTAGGTTAAACTTGACGAGCCTAGCATGTGCAGACATGGTCTCGGAACACTGGAGACCGAAAGGTCGAACATGGGTCATATAGTAGATATGATCAACATGGAGATGTTCACCATTGATGACTATCCCATCTCACGTGATGATCGGACATGGGCTAGTTGATTTGGATCATGTAACACTTAGTTAACTTGAGGGATGTTAATTTAAGTGGGAGTTCATTAGTAATTTGATTAATTGAACTTAATTTATCATGAACTTAGTCTTGATAGTTTCTTTGCATATCTATGTTGTAGATAAATGGCTCGTGCTACTGTTCCGTTGAATTTTAATGCATTCCTAGAGAAAGCTAAGTTGAAAGATGATGGTAGCAACTACACGGACTGGGTCCATAACTTGAGGATTATCCTCATTGCTTCACAGAAGAATTATGTCCTTGATGCACCGCTAGGTGATGGACCTGCTGCAGGAGCTGCTGCAGACGTTGTGAACGCCTGGCAGGCTCGATCTGATGACTACTCGATAGTTCAGTGTGCCATGCTCTACGGCTTAGAACCGGGACTGCAAAAGCGTTTTGAACGCCACAGAGCATATGAGATGTTCCAAGAGCTGAAATTGATATTTCAAGCTAATGCCCGGGTTGAGAGATATGAAGTCTCCAACAAGTTCTTTAGCTGTAAGATGGAGGAGAACAGTTCTGTCAGTGAACACATACTCAGAATGTCTGGGTACCACAACCACTTGACTCAGCTGGGAATTGATCTTCCGGTTGAGAGTGTTATTGACAGAGTTCTTCAGTCACTGCCACCAAGCTATAAAGGCTTCGTGATGAACTATAATATGCAAGGGATGGAGAAGACAATTCCCGAGCTCTTCGCGATGCTGAAATCAGCGCAGGTAGAAATCAAGAAGGAGCATCAAGTGTTGATGGTTAACAAAACCACTAGTTTCAAGAAAAAGGGCAAGGGAAAGAAGGGGAACTTCAAGAAGAACGGCAAGCAAGTTGCCGCTCCCACGAAGAAACCCAAAGCTGGACCCAGGCCTGAAATAGAGTGCTTCTACTGCAAATGGACTGGTCACTGGAAGCGGAACTGCCCCAAGTATTTGGCGGATAAGAAGGATGGCAAAGTGAGCAAAGGTATATTTGATATACATGTTATTGATGTGTTCCTCACTAATGCTCGCAGTAGCGCCTGGGTATTTGATACTGGTTCGGTTGCTCATATTTGTAACTCGAAACAGGAGCTACGGAATAAGTGAAGATTGGCTAAGGACGAGGTGACGATGCGCGCCGGGAATGGTTCCAAGGTTGATGTGATCGCCGTCGGCACGCTACCTCTACATCTACCTTTGGGATTAGTTTTAGACCTCAATAATTGTTATTTCGTGCCAGCGTTGAGCATGAACATTATATCTGGATCTTGTTTATTGCGAGACGGTTATTCATTTAAGTCAGAGAATAATGGTTGTTCTATTTGTTGGGGAACGTTGCATGGGAAACAAAAATTTTCCTACGCACACACAAGATCTATCCATGGTGATGAGCATCTACGAGAGGGAGAGTGAATCTACATACCCTTGTAGATCGCTAAGCGGAAGCGTTTAATAAACGCGGTTGATGTAGTCGAACGTCTTCGCGATCCAAATCGCCGAGCGTCCCGCGATCCAATCACGATCCTTCCGATCTAGTGCCGAACGGACGGCACCTCCGCGTTCAACACACGTACGGCTTGATGACGCCTTCACCTCCTCGATCCAGCGAGCGATGGTGAAGTAGTGGTTGAGTTCCAGCAGCACGATGGCGTGGTGATGGTGGTGAGGAACAATCTCTGCAGGGCTTCGCCAAGCACTACGGAGATTATGACGGAGGAACTAGAGGGCTAGGGTTGCCGGCACACGGCTTGGGAAATCCTGATGTGTCCCGTGTGCTAGCCCTGCCCCTCTATTTATATGTTGAGCCTTGGGGTCTAAACTTGGAGTAAAAGCCTCCTCCGGGTCGGTTTTGCCCGCACAAGGTCGGTTTGGCCCGCAGGGAAAGAGTCCAACTCGGATCCCTGCCGAACCGCGCACAGCCGCGCACAAGCGGTAGTACCGCTTCACACAAGCGGTAGTACCGCTTGGGCGGTAGTACCGCTTCACACAAGCGGTAGTACCGCTCCGGCGGTAGTACCGCTTCACCAAGCGGTAGTACCGCTCCGGCGGTAGTACCGCTTCAACAAGCGGTAGTACCGCTTACGCGGCAGCAAAACTACTTTTGCACTTTCCAATACCTTGTGGGCTTTATCCCTTTGGCTCATATAAAGTGTTGCTGCACCCGAACACTTCGGTAAACATCAGGAACCCCTTCCGGTGAACTCCGGAACCCTTCCAGAGATCAAAACACTATTATCACATATATCAATCTTTACCTCCGGACTATTCCGGAGATCCTCGTCATGTCCGGGATCTTATCCGGGACTCCGAACAACTTTCGGTCACCAACATAATAACTCAATTATACTAATCGTCACCAAACGTTAAGTGTGTAGACCCTGCGGGTTCGAGAACTATGTAGACATGACCGAGACACCTCTACGGCCAATAACCAATAGCGGGACCTGGATGCCCATATTGGCTCCTACATATTCTACGAAGATCTTTATCGGTCGAACCTCTATGTCAAGGATTCAGTTAATCCCGTATGCTGTTCCCTTTGTTCTTCGGTATGTTACTTGCCCGAGATTCGATCGTCGGTATCACTATACCTAGTTCAATCTCGTTACCGGCAAGTCTCTTTACTCGTTCCGTAATACAAGATCTCGTGGCTAACACTTTAGTCACATTGCTTGCAAGGCTCATTGTGATGTTGTATTACCGAGTGGGCCCTGAGATACCTCTCCGTCATACGGAGTAACAAATCCCAGTCTTGATCCATGCCAACCCAACAGACACCCTCGGAGATACCTGTAGAGCACCTTTATAGTCACCCAGTTACGTTGCGACGTTTGATACACACAAGGTATTCCTCCGGTGTTAGTGAGTTGCATGATCTCATGGTCAAAGGAACAGATACTTGACATGCAGAAAACAATAGCAATAAACTGACACGATCAAATGCTACGTTTACAGTTTGGGCCTTGTCCATCACATCATTCTCCTAATGATGTGATCCCGTTATCAAATGACATCTCATGTCCATGGCTAGGAAACCTTAACCATCTTTGATCAACAAGCTAGTCAACTAGAGGCTTACTAGGGACACAGTGTTGTCTATGTACCCACACATGTATTTGAGTTTCCAATCAATACAATTATAGCATGGATAATAAACGATTATCATGAACAAGGAAATATAATAATAACCAATTTATTATTGCCTCTAGGGCATATTTCCAACAGTCTCCCACTTGCACTAGAGTCAATAATCTAGTTCACATCACTATGTGATTTACATTGTAATGAATCGAACACCCATGCAGTTCTGGTGTTGTTCATGTTTAGCCCTTGGAAGAGGTTTAGTCATCGGATCTGCAACATTTAGATCCGTGTGTACTTTGCAAATATTTATGTCGTCCTCCTTGATGTAATCGCGGATGGAATTGAAACGTCGTTTTATGTGTCTGGTCCTCTTGTGAAATCTTGGTTCCTTGGCTAGAGCAATGGCACCAGTATTATCACAAAACAGAGTCATTGGGTTAAGTGCACTAGGCACTACTCCAAGATCTGTCATGAACTCCTTCATCCAGACACCTTCCTTCGCCGCCTCCGAGGCAGCGATGTACTCCGCTTCGCATGTAGAATCAGCTACCACGCTTTGCTTGGAACTGTACCAGCTAACCGCACCCCCATTAAGAATAAATACGTATCCGGTTTGCGACTTAGAGTCATCCGGATCAGTGTCAAAGCTTGCATCGACGTAACCCTTTACGACGAGCTCTTGATCACCTCCATAAACGAGAAACATGTCCTTAGTCCTTTTCAGGTACTTCAGGATATTCTTGACCGCCGTCCAGTGTTCCATTCCTGGATCACTTTGAAACCTTCCGACCATACTTATGGCAAGGCTGACATCGGGTCTTGTGCACAGCATTGCATACATGATAGAGCCTATGGCCGAAGCATAGGGGATGACACTCATCTTTTCTCTATCTTCTGCAGTCGCTGGGCATTGAGTCTTACTCAACTTCACACCTTGCAAAACAGGCAAGAACCCCTTCTTGGACTGATCCATTTTGAACTTCTTCAAAAACTTATCAAGGTATGTGCTTTGTGAAAGTCCTATTAAGCGTCTTGATCTATCTCTATAGATCTTGATGCCTAATATGAAAGCAGCTTCTCCTAGGTCCTTCATTGAAAAACTCTTGTTCAAATATTCCTTTACGCTTTCCAGCATTTCTATATTGTTTCCAATCAGCAATATGTCATCCACATATAATATTAGAAACGCTATAGAGCTCCCACTCACTTTCTTGTAAATACAAGCTTCTCCGTAAACTTGTATAAACTCGAACGCTTTGATCACCTCATCAAAACGAAGATTCCAACTCCGAGATGCTTGCACCAGTCCATAAATGGATCGCTGGAGTTTGCAAACTTTGTCAGCATTCTCTGGATCGACAAAACCTTCTGGTTGCATCATATACAACTCTTCCTTAAGGAAACCGTTAAGGAACGCTGTTTTGACATCCATCTGCCAAATTTCATAATCGAAAAAGGCAGCTATTGCTAACATGATTCTGACGGACTTAAGCATCGCTACGGGTGAGAAGGTCTCATCGTAGTCAACTCCTTGAACTTGTGAAAAACCCTTTGCCACAAGTCGAGCTTTATAGACGGTGACATTACCGTCCGCGTCCGTCTTCCTCTTAAAGATCCATTTGTTCTGAATGGCCTTACGCCCTTCAGGTAATACTTCCAAAGTCCATACTTTGTTTTCATACATGGATCCCATCTCGGATTTCATGGCCTCTAACCACTTCTCGGAATCCGGGCCCATCATCGCTTCTCCATAGCTCGTAGGTTCATCGTTGTTTAACAACATGACCTCTAAGACAGGGTTGCCGTACCACTCAGGAGCAGTACGCGTCCTTGTCGACCTACGAGGTTCGATAGCAACTTGATCCAAAGCTTCATGATCATCATCATTAACTTCCTCTTCAGCTAATGTAGGCTCCACAGAAACAACTTTCTGCGCTGCGCTACTCTCAGGTTGAAGTAAAGGTTCAACAACCTCATCAAGTTCTATCTTCCTCCCACTCAATTCTTTCGAGAGAAACTCTTTCTCAAGAAATGTTCCGTTTTTAGCGACAAACATTTTGCCTTCGGATCTGAGATAGAAGGTATACCCAACTGTCTCTTTTGGGTATCCTATGAAGACGCATTTCTCCGCTTTGGGTTCCAGCTTTTCAGGCTGAAGCTTTTTGACATAAGCATCACATCCCCAAACTTTAAGAAACGACAGCTTTGGCTTCTTGCCAAACCAAAGTTCATATGGCGTCGTCTCAACGGATTTCGATGGTGCCCTATTTAAAGTGAATGCAGCTGTCTCTAATGCATAACCCCAAAACGATAGTGGCAAATCGGCAAGAGACATCATAGATCGCACCATATCTAATAAGGTTCGATTACGACGTTCGGACACACCATTACGCTGTGGTGTTCCAGGCGGTGTCAATTGTGAAACAATTCCACACTGTCTTAAGTGACTGCCAAACTCATAACTCAGATATTCTCCTCCTCGATCAGATCGTAGGAATTTAATCTTCTTGTTACGATGATTCTCAACTTCACTCTGAAATTGTTTGAACTTTTCAAATGTTTCAGACTTGTGTTTCATTAAGTAAATATACCCATATCTACTTAAGTCATCAGTGAAGGTGAGAAAGTAACGATAACCACCGCGCGCCTCAATACTCATCGGACCGCACACATCAGTATGTATGATTTCCAATAAGTCACTTGCCCGTTCCATTATTCCAGAGAACGGCGTTTTAGTCATCTTGCCCATGAGGCATGGCTCACATGTGTCAAGTGATTCAAAATCAAGTGACTCCAAAAGTCCATCAGCATGGAGCTTCCTCATGCGTTTTACGCCAATATGACCTAAACGGCAGTGCCACAAGAAAGTGGTATTATCATTATCAATTCTACATCTTTTGGCATCAATGTTATGAACATGTGTATCATTACTATCGAGATTCAATAAGAATAAACCCCTCACATCGGGTGCATGACCATAAAAGATATTACTCATATAAATAGAACAACCATTATTCTCTGATTTAAATGAGTAACCGTCTCGCAATAAACAAGATCCAGATATAATGTTCATGCTTAACGCAGGCACCAAATAACACTTATTTAGGTTCATCACTAATCCCGACGGTAATCGAAGAGCGAGCGTGCCGACGGCGATCACATCAACCTTGGAACCATTTCCCACGCGCATCGTCACTTCGTCCTTTGCCAGCCTCCGTCTATTCCGCAGTTCCTGTTTTGAGTTGCAAATATGAGCAACCGCACCGGTATCAAATACCCAGGCACTACAACGAGAGTTGGTAAGGTACACATAAATAACATGTATATCATATATACCTTGTTTGTTGTTGGCCGCCTTCTTGTCAGCCAAATACTTGGGGCAATTCCGCTTCCAGTGTCCAGTTCCCTTGCAATGAAAACACTCAGTTTCTGGTTTGGGTCCAGCCTTGGGTTTCTTCACGAGAGGAGCAACTGCTTTGCCACTCTGCTTGGAGTTACCCTTCTTACCCTTGCCAATTTTCTTGAAACTAGTGGTTTTATTGACCATCAACACTTGATGCTCCTTCTGAATTTCAGACTCAGCGACTTTCAGCATCGCAAACAGCTCGGCGACTGACTTGTTCATCCCGTGCATGTTATAGTTCAACACGAAGCTCTTGTAGCTAGGTGGCAATGATTGAAGAACTCTGTCAGTGATAGCCTCTGGCGGAAGGGGCATCCCTAACTCAGCCAGGCGGGTGGAGTACCCAGACATTCTGAGCACGTGATCACTGATAGACCCGTTCTCCTCCATCTTGCAAGCATAGAACTTATCGGAGATCTCATATCTCTCGATCCGGGCATTCTTCTGAAAGATAAACTTCAACTCCTGGAACATCTCATATGCTCCATGACGTTCAAAACGTCTTTGAAGTCCCGGTTCTAAGCCATACAACATTGCACATTGAACTATCGAGTAATCATCAGAACGAGCCTGCCAGGCGTTCACAACGTCTAGAGACTCAACTGGAGCGGGTGGATCACCAAGCGGTGCATCAAGGACATAAGCCTTCTGGGAAGCCGTAAGGATAATCCTTAGATTACGGGCCCAGTCCACAAAGTTACTTCCATCATCTTTCAACTTAGCTTTCTCTAGGAACGCATTAAAATTCAGGGGTGCTACTGCGCGAGCCATGATCTACAACATAAATATAGCAAAGACAACTTAGACTATTGTTCTAGATAATGAGTTTAGTTAATCATATTACTTAAAAACTCCCACTCAAATTGACATCCCTCCGGTCATTCGAGTGTAACATGATCCAAATCCACCAACTCAAGTCCGATCATCACGTGAGTTGAGGTGGTTTCAATGGTGAACATCTTCATGTTGATCATATCTACTATATGACTCATGTTCGACCTTTCGGTCTCTTGTGTTCCGAGGCCATGTCTGTACATGCTAGGCTCGTCAAGTTTAACCCGAGTGTTCCGCACGTGTAACATGGCTTACACCCGTTGTATGCGAACGTAGAGTCTATCACACCCGATCATCACGGCGTGTCTCGAAACGACGAACTTTCGCAACGGTGCACACTTGGGGAGAACACAATTTATCTTGAAATTTAAGTGAGGGATCACCTTATAATGCTACCGTCGTCCTAAGCAAAATAAGATGCATAAAAGGATTAACATCACATGCAAATCATAAGTGACATGATATGGCCATGAACTTGTGCTTTTGATCTCCATCTCCAAAGCACCGGCATGATCTCCATCGTCACCGGCATGACACCATGATCTCCATCATCTTGATCTCCATCAACGTGTCGCCATAAGGTTGTCGCGCCGACTGTTGCTTCCACGACTATAGCTAACGTTTAGCGATAAAGTAAAGCATTACATAGCGCTTAATGATTGACACGCAGGTCATACAATAATTAAAGACAACTCTATGGCTCCTGCCAGTTGCCGTACTCATCGACATGCAAGTCGTGATATTCTATACAAAACATGATCATCTCATACATCACATATATCTCATCATGTAATTGGCCATATCACATCACAACATACCCTGCAAAAACAAGTTAGACGTCCTCTAATTGTTGTTGCAAATTTTACGTGGCTGCTACGGGTTTGCAAGAACCGTTCTTACCTACGCAAAACCACAACGTGGTGTAGTGATTGCTTTTTGATCTTCTAAAAGAACCCTCTTCATTGAACCGATTCAACTAAAGTGAGAGAGACAGACACCCGCCAGTCACCTTTATGCAACAAGTGCACGCAGCGGTGAAACCAGTCTCGCGTAAGCGTACGCGTAATGTCGGTCCGGGCCGCTTCATCTCACAATACCGCGGAATCAAGTATCAACTAGTAACGGCAAGCAATATGTATACATCCACGCCCACAACTCGTTTGTGTTCTACTCGAGATCTCATCTACGCATAGACCTAGCTCAGATGCCACTGTTGGGGAACGTTGCATGGGAAACAAAAATTTTCCTACGCACACACAAGATCTATCCATGGTGATGAGCATCTACGAGAGGGAGAGTGAATCTACATACCCTTGTAGATCGCTAAGCGGAAGCGTTTAATAAACGCGGTTGATGTAGTCGAACGTCTTCGCGATCCAAATCGCCGAGCGTCCCGCGATCCAATCACGATCCTTCCGATCTAGTGCCGAACGGACGGCACCTCCGCGTTCAACACACGTACGGCTTGATGACGCCTTCACCTCCTCGATCCAGCGAGCGATGGTGAAGTAGTGGTTGAGTTCCAGCAGCACGACGGCGTGGTGATGGTGGTGAGGAACAATCTCTGCAGGGCTTCGCCAAGCACTACGGAGATTATGACGGAGGAACTAGAGGGCTAGGGTTGCCGGCACACGGCTTGGGAAATCCTGATGTGTCCCGTGTGCTAGCCCTGCCCCTCTATTTATATGTTGAGCCTTGGGGTCTAAACTTGGAGTAAAAGCCTCCTCCGGGTCGGTTTTGCCCGCACAAGGTCGGTTTGGCCCGCAGGGAAAGAGTCCAACTCGGATCCCTGCCGAACCGCGCACAGCCGCGCACAAGCGGTAGTACCGCTTCACACAAGCGGTAGTACCGCTTGGGCGGTAGTACCGCTTCACACAAGCGGTAGTACCGCTCCGGCGGTAGTACCGCTTCACCAAGCGGTAGTACCGCTCCGGCGGTAGTACCGCTTCAACAAGCGGTAGTACCGCTTACGCGGCAGCAAAACTACTTTTGCACTTTCCAATACCTTGTGGGCTTTATCCCTTTGGCTCATATAAAGTGTTGCTGCACCCGAACACTTCGGTAAACATCAGGAACCCCTTCCGGTGAACTCCGGAACCCTTCCAGAGATCAAAACACTATTATCACATATATCAATCTTTACCTCCGGACTATTCCGGAGATCCTCGTCATGTCCGGGATCTTATCCGGGACTCCGAACAACTTTCGGTCACCAACATAATAACTCAATTATACTAATCGTCACCAAACGTTAAGTGTGTAGACCCTGCGGGTTCGAGAACTATGTAGACATGACCGAGACACCTCTACGGCCAATAACCAATAGCGGGACCTGGATGCCCATATTGGCTCCTACATATTCTACGAAGATCTTTATCGGTCGAACCTCTATGTCAAGGATTCAGTTAATCCCGTATGCTGTTCCCTTTGTTCTTCGGTATGTTACTTGCCCGAGATTCGATCGTCGGTATCACTATACCTAGTTCAATCTCGTTACCGGCAAGTCTCTTTACTCGTTCCGTAATACAAGATCTCGTGGCTAACACTTTAGTCACATTGCTTGCAAGGCTCATTGTGATGTTGTATTACCGAGTGGGCCCTGAGATACCTCTCCGTCATACGGAGTAACAAATCCCAGTCTTGATCCATGCCAACCCAACAGACACCCTCGGAGATACCTGTAGAGCACCTTTATAGTCACCCAGTTACGTTGCGACGTTTGATACACACAAGGTATTCCTCCGGTGTTAGTGAGTTGCATGATCTCATGGTCAAAGGAACAGATACTTGACATGCAGAAAACAATAGCAATAAACTGACACGATCAAATGCTACGTTTACAGTTTGGGCCTTGTCCATCACATCATTCTCCTAATGATGTGATCCCGTTATCAAATGACATCTCATGTCCATGGCTAGGAAACCTTAACCATCTTTGATCAACAAGCTAGTCAACTAGAGGCTTACTAGGGACACAGTGTTGTCTATGTACCCACACATGTATTTGAGTTTCCAATCAATACAATTATAGCATGGATAATAAACGATTATCATGAACAAGGAAATATAATAATAACCAATTTATTATTGCCTCTAGGGCATATTTCCAACACTATTTATATGAGTAACATTTTTATGGTCACGCACCTTTTGTGAATGGTCTATTCTTGTTGAATCTCGATCGTAGTGATACACATATTCATAATATTGATGCCAAAAGATGCAAAGTTGATAATGATAGTGCAACATACTTGTGACACTGCCGTTTAGGTCATATTGGTGTAAAGCGCATGAAGAAACTCCATGCGGATGGACTTTTGGAATCTCTTGATTATGAATCATTTGATACTTGAGAACCATGCCTCATGGGCAAGATGACTAAAACTCCGTTCTCCGGAACAATGGAGCGAGCTACTGATTTGTTGGAAATAATACATACCGATGTATGCGGTCCGATGAATGTTGAAGCACGCGGCGGGTATCGTTATTTTCTAACCTTCACAGATGATTTGAGTAGATATGGGTATATCTACTTGATGAAACACAAGTCTGAAACATTTGAAAAGTTCAAAGAATTTCAGAGTGAAGTAGAGAATCATCGTAACAAGAAAATAAAGTTTCTACGATCTGATCGCGGAGGCGAATATTTGAGTTACGAGTTTGGCCTTCATTCAAGAAAATGTGGAATTGTTTCACAACTCACGCCACCTGGAACACCACAGCGTAATGGTGTGTCCGAACGTCGTAACCGTACTTTATTGGATATGGTGCGTTCTATGATGTCTCTTACCGATTTGCCACTATCGTTTTGGGGTTATGCATTAGAGACAGCTGCATTCACGTTAAATAGGGCACCGTCTAAATCCGTTGAGACGACACCATATGAACTATGGTTTGGCAAGAAACCTAAGCTGTCGTTTCTTAAAGTTTGGGGATGCGATGCTTATGTGAAAAATCTTCAACCTGATAAGCTCGAACCCAAAGCGGAGAAGTGCATCTTCATAGGATACCCTAAAGAAACAATTGGGTACACCTTCTACCATAGATCCGAAGGCAAGGTCTTTGTTGCCAAGAATGGGTCCTTTCTAGAGAAGGAGTTTCTCTCGAAAGAAGTGTGACACCCTGGTTTTCACTCCTTGTTTTTTTCTTTCGCGGGATTTGACTCCCGTCTTTTTTTCGGTGTTATTGGATTTTCTCTCGCTCTTGGGTATATGAAGATGGTCATTTAGCCTTGCCTCTCCTATCTGACCAGAGATTCTCTCCAGTCCAACCTTGCCACCCAAAGTATATTCTCAGGATTTTGCCGCCGAAACCCTACTCTCCGAGTTACCGGAAGGGAAACCCTAATTCTTCCCGTTACAAAGGAACCCCAATTTCCTTTGATCTTTTGCCTCCCAAACTTTTCCCAGCGATCATCCCACATCTATAAACCCTGGATATGCAAAAATATTGCCAAGTCATTTGCAATATTTTTCATTTAAAATTAATTCCTTTTTCTGCCAATTAAAGGAATTAAATCCAGGAAAATATCTATCCATCTCCAAATTTCATAAAAACTTGTGGAGATATTCTTTGTGATCATATTGAGCTCCCATAAAAATATTGGCCATAATTAAATAAGGGAAATTGCCTTTTCCTATTTAAAGCCAATATTGCATTTTGGGCACTTTCCAAAGGAACTACCATTTTGGTAGCCAGGAAAAATCCCAAATAATTTGTGGAGATTCTCCTATCCATATCTTCACCATTTCCATCAAGAAGCCAAGTTCCACAGATCAAATTTTGAGAGCATCATCCAATTCTTGTTTCTGGACCTATTTTGAGGTTGTGAAGCAACTATATTTTATATTGCTTCAAAAATTCTCAAATTAATCCAGGACCTCACCTTCCCTATATGATGTGAGTATGAAAAAATTCACATCATTTTATCTAGCCAATTTCTCCCAAAAATTCCATCTAGTTTCTGTCCAGATTCAAGCTCTGTGAAGGAAGTACCATTTTGGTATATCTAATTGAGCAGAAATTTTCCCAGTACCTCCATACCTCCAAATCATCACACTACACCAAAATTCAGCTCATTTCATCAAGTCAGATGAGTGCAGCTTCAAGGTCAAGTTTCTGGGCCAAATTTGGCATTGTGAAGGAAGTGTATGCAAAACTTGTCCAAATGACCTCAAATTTGGCAAGCAGCTACTCCTTCCTACCCCATCTTATTTTGACATCATTTCCTTCACATTTACTTAGCCATTTCACCTCAGCTTGGTCCCCAAGATTCTAACCAGAAACTGTTCTGGATCGCCTCGATTACTCTGGAGCCTTCCTGGTCCATCCAATGACCCATCTCATCTATATGATCAATGCCTTCCGTGTTTGACAAGATTTGGCACCCAGAGGAGGGCCAGAACACGATGTGCACGTGGTGACCGCGTGGACAGCAAGCAGAAACGGTGCTCTGCGGCACTGTTCTCGTCGGCAGGCCAGCTCCGGCCAGCTCCGGCGTGTCCCGACATGTCTAGTGGCTTCGCAGAGTCCACCTACCCCTATCCCGCAGCTTCTCCCCTCTTCTTTCTTCTTCTCGACGCCGCTGCGGTCGCCGCCAAGGTCCTATCCCGCGCGTGAACGTCGTTGTTTTCTCCTCTCCCCTTGGCCTCTTCCCTCCCGAGCCGTCCCGTCCATCCGAAGCTCGTCAGGTCGGCCGCTTCCCGACGCCGGGAACCGGCCAGCCATGTCGCCGTAGTCTCGAGAGTTCCGGCCAGCTCATCCCGAGCGGCCGAGCATATCCACCCGCGCGGCCGGGCTATAAATAGCCCGTCCCCGAGCTCCTCGACCTCACCACTGGCCTCCTCTCCTCTCCCCTCCCAGCTCTCTCCCCGTCCTCCTGACCGAGCTACTGGAGCCCTCTGGCTCCACCATAGCCGCCATGGCCGCCGGCGCCCCTCGTCAAAATTCGCTCATCCCCGGCCCCCATTGCTGCCCTAGCAGCCGTAGCCGAGCCCCACCACCATCTAGAGACCCTTCCCGCCTCCATTTTTCCCCAGGGCAAGCCATAGCCTCGGCCTCGAGCTCGCCACCACCGCCGTCTGCCTCCACCCCGTCCAGCCGCCTCAGTGCAACCCCGCCTCCGCCTCCACTACCCACGGGCGCGGGAGGGAACCATGAAGCCATCCCCACCGCTGGTCGAGCCCGCCATGACCTGCCTCGCCGGTGTCAGCTAGGGTCGAGCCGCCCTCTGTTCGGCAGGGGAAGAAGAAGACCCTGCCAGCGGGGCCCCCTTGCCAGCGGCTCAACCGCCTCCCTCTGTTTTTTTAAAGGGGTGGCCGCGCTGGTGGGCCGGCCCAGTAGTAGCAGCAGCCTCGCAGGCGCCCAGGCTGTTTCAGCTTCCAGCCTGAGCCAGCCCAAAGAGCACAGTGCTCTTTTTCTTTTTCGCAGAAAAACTGTCCAGGGACCCAGATGTGAATAAAAACTTTACAGAAAGGTCCCTGAACAGTCAATCTGCTATATCTTTTCATCCGTGACTCCGGTCGAGGTGATTCCAAAGCCCACTTCTTCAGTTCATCGAGCCCGTTCCGATGATATCACTTTCACCATGTTGACACTCTCTGAAAATACCCATTTTTCCCCTGCCCTCTATTCAGCCCCTCCGAGAGAGAAGCCTTTCCGGCGATTTTTCCGCGAGGCGATCGCACTTCTTCCCGGAGTATTCCTCGACCCCCAGGCAAGCCGACCATCTGATATATGCCCTAAAGCATTGCTCTATATTATTCTTGCGTGTTTAATTAATGAATATGCCTGTGTTAGAAATAATTAAGCTCCTGCTAGGTTGAACTTGCTATTTACATTACCTGCTATTGCTCATCATGTTATCGCACTAGTGACTCGTTGTAATGCATATGGAGATAGGTTGTTATGTTTTCATAATTGTTACATTATGCATGGTTACTGTTATTGCAATATTATGGAATGTGACTTAATGATAACAACCTCCTCCGTCGGCTGGATCGAGTCATAGTGTCAGCTATCCGGACTTATCAGTGCAACCACATTTGCCGGTATGGGACGGCCCTGACTTGGTCTATTGTCTTGCCTCTTGTCGGTACCACCAAACTAGGGAGGATTATGCGTGCGTGCTACCCTGGCCCGGTAGGCGACGATAATGCTGTGAGCCCAGTTGAGTTATTTTGCCGGCGTCCCCGTTTGGGACAGTTTAGTTGGCCACGACGGTGGCAGGTGTCACGGGGTGACGCAGGGGCCATCCAGGACATGAACCTGGGAGGGTATGATTGTCGGTGGGACCGTAAGAGTGACAGACAATAGATCGGTTTTGTTGGAGCAGCACTGGTCCACCCGAATGGGAACATGTACTAAAGTACGAGGCCAGACGCTCCATGGTGTGGGTAAAGTGCGCAACCTCTGCAGAGTGTAAATCTATTCGAATAGCCGCGTCCTCGGTCACGGACAGTTCGTGTAGGCCCCTATTTGGTCTGTGTCGAATCTGGAGGAACAAACTATATAATGTTATTGCTAATACTAAACCAGAGAATGGTAAGGTTTGTTAGGCTTGCAGTGCAGATACATGGACATCAGTTGATGTCAGAGGTTTGATTGCTAGCCATGTGATGGCTATGAGATGAGCGGTTGGATGACCGCAAGATTTCGATTGGACTTGGATCATGAGAATACTCGGAGTATGAATTATTTACTTGATATGCTTTACCTTACTGTATCTACTCCAATAGTTATTATGATAGATAATCCTGCTATGACATCATGATTAATGCTGCTACATGATTAATCATGCTAGATAATCCTGTCATAACATGATAGTTAATACTGTTAAGATAACAATTGCATGCTTGACTGCCATGGTATGCTTTGCTTGGTGTATATGTTGGTATGGTTTGCTTGCGAGTACATTCAAAAGTACTCAGCGGCCTTCAATGTGGCCAGGTTCACCTAAGGATTCGACGACCGTTAGCGAGGAGCCGAAGTGTTCGTGGGCTAGAAGAGTAACCCAGTCAGATCCCTGTGGATTGGAGCCGCACCAGGACCATGCTGCCTTAGATAGACTTTTCCGCTACCATCACCCTTGTATTATATGCCATGTAAGACTGGTATATCCATTAATAGAAATGTCTGTGTTCTTGATACTTGTTGTAAAAGCGCATGCCAGAGTGATTTCCTGGGCTGGTATGTGCGGTGACCGTCTGACTACAGTGGTATTCAGGCGGGGCGCCACAAGAAGTGAGTGGGAGGAAAGTAGAACTTGATGAGGTAATTGTACCTTCTCTCAAATTGGAAAGTAGCTCATCAGACAAAACCGTTCCCGTGATGCCTACACCAATAAGAGAGGAAGATAATGATAAAGATCATGAAACTTCAGATCAAGTTACTACTGAACTTCGTAGGTCGACCAGAGTACGTTCCGCACCAGAGTGGTACGGTAATCCTGTTCTGGAAGTTATGTTGTTAGACAACAGCGAACCTACGAACTATGAAGAAGCTATGATAAGCCCGGATTCCGACAAATGGCTTGAGGCCATGAAATCTGAGATAGGATCCATGTATGAGAACAAAGTGTGGACTTTGGTGGACTTGCCCGATGATCGGCAAGCCATTGAGAATAAATGGATCTTTAAGAGGAAGACAAATGCTGATGGTAATATCACTGTCTACAAAGCTCGACTTGTCGCGAAAGGATTTCGACAAGTTCAAGGGGTTGACTACGATGAGACTTTCTCACCCGTAGCGATGCTTAAGTCTGTCCGAATCATGTTAGTAATTGTCGCATTTTATGATTATGAAATCTGGCAAATGGATGTCAAAATTGCATTCCTTAATGGTTTTCTCAAAGAAGAGTTGTATATGATGCAACCAGAAGGTTTTGTCGATCCTAAGGGTGCTAACAAAGTGTGCAAGCTCCAGCGATCCATCTATGGACTGGTGCAAGCATCTCGGAGTTGGAATATACGCTTTGATGAGGTGATCAAAGCATATGGTTTTGTACAGACTTACGGTGAAGCTTGTATTTACAAGAAAGTGAGTGGGAGCTCTGTAGCATTTCTAATATTATATGTGGATGACATATTGTTGATTGGAAATGATATAGAATTTCAGGATGGCATAAAGGGATACTTGAATTAGAATTTTTCAATGAAAGACCTCGGTGAAGTTGCTTATATATTGGGCATCAAGATCTATAGGGATAGATCAAGATGCTTGATAGGACTTTCACAAAGCACATACCTTGACAAAGTTTTGAAGAAGTTCAAAATGGATCAGTCAAAGAAAGGGTTCTTGCCTGTCTTGCAAGGTGTGAAGTTGAGTCAGACTCAATGCCCGACCACGGCAGAAGATATAGAGAAAATGAAAGTCATTCCCTATGCCTCAGCCATAGGTTCTATTATGTATGCCATGCTGTGTACCAGACCTGATGTGTGCCTTGCCATAAGTTTGGCAGGGAGGTACCAGAGTAATCCAGGATGGATCACTGGACAGCGGTAAGGAATATCCTGAAGTACCTGAAAAGGTCCAAGGACATGTTTCTCGTTTATGGAGGTGACGAAGAGCTCTTCGTAAAGGGTTACGTCGATGCAAGCTTCGACACTGATCCGGATGACTCTAAGTCACAAACCGGATACGTATTTATATTAAATGGTGGAGCTGTCAGTTGGTGCAGTTCCAAGCAGAGCGTCGTGGCGGGATCTATGTGTGAAGCGGAATACATAACTGCTTCGGAAGTAGCACATGAAGGAGTCTGGATGAAGGAGTTCATATCCGATCTAGGTGTAATACCTAGTGCATCGGGTCCAATGACAATCTTTTGTGACAACACTGGAGCAATTGCCATAGCCAAGGAGCCCAGGTTTCACAAGAAGACCAAACACATCAAGAGACGCTTCAACTCCATTCGTGAATATGTCAAGGATGGAGACATAGAAATTTGCAAAGTACACACGGATCTGAATGTGGTAGACCCATTGACTAAGCCTCTTCCACGAGCAAATCATGATCAGCACCAAGACTCCATGGGTGTTAGATTCATTACTATGTAATCTAGATTATTGACTCTAGTGCAAGTGGGAGACTGATGGAAATATGCCCTAGAGGCAATAATAAAGTTGTTATTATTTTATATTTCCTTGTTCATGATAAAGGTTTATTATTCATGCTAGAATTGTATTGACCGGAAACTTAAATACATGTGTGAATACATAAACAAATACTGTGTCCCTAGTGAGCCTCTAATAGACTAGCTCGTTGATCAAAGATGGTTAAGGTTTCCTAACCATAGACATGAGTTGTCATTTGATAACGGGATCACATCATTAGGAGAATGATGTGATGGACAAGACCCATCCGTTAGCTTAGCATATGATCGTTCTGTTTATTGTTACTGCTTTCTTGAATGTCAAATACATGTTCCTCAGACCATGAGATCATGCAACTCCCGGATATCGGAGGAATACCTTGTGTGCTATCAAACGTCACAACGTAACTGGGTGATCATAAAGATGCTCTACAGGTATCTCCGAAGGTGTCCGTTGAGTTGGCATGGATCGAGACTGGGATTTGTCACTCCGTGTTTCGAAGAGGTATCTCTGGGCCCTCTCGGTAATGCACATCATAAGAATCTTGCAAGCAAAGTGACTAAGGAGTTAGTTACGGGATAATGTATTACGAAACGAGTAAAGAGACTTGCTGGTAACGAGATTGAACTAGGTATGGAGATACCGACGATCGAATCTCGGGCAAGTAACATACCGACGGACAAAGGGAATTACGTATGTTGTCATTGCGGTTCGACCGATAAGATCTTCGTGGAATATGTAGGAACCAATATGAGCATCCAGGTTCCGCTATTGGTTATTGACCGGAGAGGCGTCTCAGTCATGTCTACATCATTCCCGAACCCGTAGGGTCCGCACGCTTAACGTTCGTTGACGATATAGTGTTATATGAGTTATGTGAATTGGTAACCGAATATTGTTCGGAGTCCCGGATGAGATCCCGGATGTCACGAGGAGTCTCGGAATGGTCAAGAGGTAAAGATTTATATATGGGAAGTCATATTTTGGGTTCCGGAAAAAGGTGCAGTTTTTTCGGTATTGTACCGGGAAGCTTCCAGAAGGTTCCGGAGGATTCCGGAGGGGTCCGGAAGTCCACAAGTGGATCCACCACGTCCCAAAGGGCTGGCATGGGCTAAGGGGAGGCGCCCTGGCCTTATTGGGCCAGGCGCACCAAGTCCTCAAAAGCCCACGCAGCTAGGGAAGGAAAAAAGGGAGAGTCCTAGTAGGAATAGGATTGGACTTTGGAGTCCAAGTCCACGTGTGTACTATTCACGGTTACTGTTCACGTGGCACTATTCCTTCTACTCCAAGCCCGTACACATATATAAATAGCGGAGAGGGGGCGCCCCAAAGGACACAACATTGTCTTAGCCGTGTGCGGCGCCCCCCTCCACAGTTCCGTCCCTCGGTCATATTTTCGCAGTGCTTGGGCGAAGCCATGCGGAGATAGCATCACCATCACCGTCACCACGCCGTCGTGCTGCCGGAACTCATCCACTACCTCGCCGTCTTGCTGGATCAAGAAGTCGAGGACATCACCGAGCTGAACGTGTGCTGAACGCGGAGGTGCCGTACGTTCGGTGCTCGGTCGGTTGGATCGTGAAGTTGTTCGACGACATCAACCGCGTTGTTCTAACGCTTCCTCTTACGGTCTACGAGGGTACGTAGACACACTCCCCCTCTCGTAGCTATGCATCTCCATGGATAGATCTTGCGTGTGCGTAGAATTTTTTTTGTTTTCCATGCAACGTTCCCCAACAGTAGGCTCCTCCAGAAGTGTAGTAGAAGTCGTCGGCTGGGGCGGCTGACTCCGGGGCTCTGTCATCTGGTTGCAGCAAACGGGCATGGGGGAAAAAGGGGAGCAAAGCAACCATGAGTACTCATCCAAAGTACTCGCAAGACTGACATCAGAACTATGCTACTTATGCATCGGTATCAAAGAAAGGCTGTATATGTGGACTGAACTGCAGAAATGCCAGAACAGAGAGAGCCTAGCCTATCGAAGACTAGCATCTTCAGTGGTCTTGCAGCATAAGAAGAGTGTAGATTAGTAACATAACATAAAGTAACAAGCATGTTGAATCGAAGCCTAGAGATCCTTCCTCGACTCCCTGCGGGAAAGTGATCCCGGAGCTTCCAATTAATTAAAGTATCCAGTTCAAGTAGTAGTAGATCAGGATACAACACTGAGCATCCTGTTACCGTGGACACGGCTATTCGAATTGATAATCTTCCCTGCAGGGGTGCACTACTGTTACCCAACACGCTCGATTAACTCTGGCCGGACACACTTTTCTAGGTTATGCCCGGCCTCGGCTGATCGACACACCGCGGCCCTACCTAGAGCTTAGCAGAGAGGTCCCCGCCGGTCTACATCCTAAGTGCTCAGGGGTCTTGGGCCCATCGCCCTTTGCACTCCGGGTCGTTATGCGACGAGCCGGGACGAGCACCACCTCATCCTGGATGGCACTGGCCCGACAAGCCCACAAGGCTGAACTGGACATCTGACAGAGCTTTCGGCTGATACATATGGCGCCAAGGGCCCCATAAACCATTATCCCGCGTGGTGGTAGTGCGTATAGGGCCAACGACCCACTCAGATAAATACCCAAATCCGTTAGTGCGTTGGGAGCTCGCGATGACGATCAGTGCTCCTGTCGCCCTGTCTCGAGGAAGTGCAACAAGGGTCAGGCCCATCCCTCTCTAGGGTGGTCTCCGCCTGCCCGGGCGCGCCTCGTAATTATCTCGCGGGTACCCTCCAGGTCAACCCGACTCCACAAGGGACTGTCAGGAACTCAGGTCCACCTCAACCGGGGTGGTACCGCATGTCCCTTCAGTCCCATAATCAACAGTAAACAGGGGGCGGCAGTGAAAAGTAACAGTGTGTCTGGTAACATCAAGGGGGAAATCCGAGGAATCACCCTCGATGGATTCCCACTTGAGAGGTTGTACTACAAAGTCGTCATCGGAGTTGGTGAAAGAGGAATCACCCTCGATAGCCACAACCGATTAGCTATGTTACAGAGCCATCATCAGAAGTGAAGTATGAGGTATCACCCTCGTCACTCGATAGTGGCTCTGCAGAGTCGTACAACTAAGGGGGTGTGCAGTGCTGTGCTCGGTCTCTGTACATCGATCACACCGATCGAGTCTTCTGGTAGGAAAGCAGGGCAACACGGACAAAGGTGAGGGGTCACTGATGGATCACAACCCAGACTATACTAAGCATATAGGACAACATGTACAGTATCAACAGTAGGTTACAACATCAGGCCATGCATCAGAATAGGAGCAATCAATTACAGTAGCAAAATCTAATGCAAGCATGGGGAAGAAGGAATAGGTGATATCGGAATGATCAAGGGGCTTTGCTTGCCTGGAAGCTCTGCTGAAAAGGAGGAAGGGTCGTCGGTGACGTAGTCGATCACAGGGGCAGCGTCGGTCTCGGAGTCTACCGGAGAGAAGAGGGGGAAGAAACAGTAAATATAAAGCAAACAATGCACACAGATGCTTGACATGGCAATAGGTTGTGCTAGGGGTGCCCTAACGCAGTGCTACACGTTGCGGACGGAGCGGGAAAATATCTGGGATATTTTCCCGGCGTTTAGGCTGGTTTCGGGATACTGAACCGGAGGAAAAGGTTCCATGTTCAGATAGATAGGAGTGATGGTCAAGCATTTTAACCACACATTCGGATTCGTCTCATTTTTCTGATCAACTTTCATGTAGAAAGTTTTTTGATCCAAGCTACGGTTTATTTTCTATGAATTTTCAAAGATTTAAACAATTTTTTGAAATTTCTGGAATTATTTTAATTAAATAAACCATATTATCCAGAACAGTACAGGTGACGTCAGCATGACGTCAGAACGGCGTCAGCAGTCAACTGGGTCGGTGGACTGGTCAATCTGACCAGTGGGTCCCACTTGTCATACACAGAAGCCTAATTAGAGTTTAATTTAATCTAAACAGAGTCTAATTAGCAGGTGGACCCCACTGTCAGTGACTAGACTAATTATGTAACACCCCTATGTAATAAAGCACAGTGATCATCTGTTAATCTTGCCAAGTCATCTTCATTTGCAATGCTTGATCACAGTGGTTTAATATCTCATTTCAAATTCTGCCACTGAATTCAAATTCGAATGCAATTGAAATTTTGAGGTTGCTCAAAAGTTGCTAGAAAATGTTCATCATTTAGCAAAAATTCTAAAACAATTTATTGTTAAGAAAAACAACATCACCCTGTTGCTAAAATGAGCATTAGCATTTAATCCACTGCAATTCCAGCAATTTAGAATGCAAGTTCATTTATGAAAAATGCAAATGAATTCCTCTGCCTCCCAAAATAATTGTGGCAGTGCCTAAAAATGCAAAGTATTTAATGGGCCAAGTCACACATTTTTTTAATGAATTAGTAGCCCAGATAAATCCCTAACCCTCTCTGTTTATTAACTAAATGAAAAAAACAGAGAAAAACAGAAAAAGGAAACTTACCTGGCCTTACCTGGCTCGCGGCCCAGCCGACCCAACCCTATTCGTCTACCTGCTACCGCCCACCGTGTCGTCTCGTCCGCATTCGGCGCGCGCGGCGCCGTCCACCGACCGCCACGGCGACGGAGCTGGTGAGGGGAGGGGATAAGGATAGCCCAGCGACCCCGAGCCATCTCCCCTGGCTACTCCTTCCCCTCCTTCCTCACTCGTCTGCCTCCTCTCCTCTCCACCCGAACGCACCCGTCGCCGGGCTGCTTCAGTCAGGCAGCCACCGGCGTCCCCGTGCCTGCGGCTGGTGTCCAGGAGGCCCGCCGACCTCCGCCACTTCCTCCCCGACCACTGGTTGGAGCCGAGAAGCCCTGCCGCTGCTGATCCGCCTTCGTCCCCATCTCCGGGCACCGCGACGCCGCCGCCGTCGATCCGCTCCTCTGCGCTACCGTCCACCCGAGGGGCCACCGTGAGCCCACACGGTGAGCACCTTTTCCTCCTCTCCCCCGTCCGTGCTCCGTTCTGCGCCCGTAGCCAGCTACCGACGGCGCGCCGCCATTGCCGTGCTCTGGCTCCGCCGACGAGCTCACCGTCGTCGCTCTAATCCACCTCACGCCGCGTTAGTTGCACCACCGAGCTTCTGTAGGTCCCGCGCATCGCGTGTGAGCGCCAGCTCGACTCAGGCGAGTTCATATGCTCGAACCCGAGCATGGCCATCTCTGTCCGCCGCCCGACGCCGTCGCCCTGATCGCTACCGGCCGCCTCCGCTCGAACCAACGCCACAGGGCGAAGCGCGGTGCTCCCCTCGTTCGAAAGAACGCCACCGCGCCGAAAATGGGCCACTGTGGGCGAATCGCGCAGCTCGCCGGCGTGCTCCGCCGCATATCGAGCTCGCCGGCGCGTTTCCGGCCAGCCGCCTACGTGTCGACTTGTGGGGCCCACCCAGAGACACGGTCAATGCGGATTACTGTTCATCGCTGACACTGACATGTGGGCCACGGTAGACTAATTACTGTAGCAGTTTAATTAGTTATTCTGTTCGTTTAGTTAGTGACGCTGACAGTAGGCCCCACCTAACTAATTAGTTTGTTAGTTTAAACTTAATCGATGTTAAAACCCTCTGAGGCTGACAGGTGGGTCCCACCTGCCAGTTGACTAGTCAGCTGGTCAGCTGACTGCTGATGCAGTGATGACATCAGCATGACATCATATTCCTAATTAGGCAATTTCTATTAATTTAAATAATTTCAGAAAAATGCTAAAACTTCGGAAATTCGTAGAAAATTAACTGTAGCTCGGATCGAAAAACTTTCTACATGAAAGTTGATCATAAAAACGAGACAAATCTGAATACGCGGTCAAAATGCTTGACCATCACTCCTAACTACCTGAACATGAATCCGTCCCCTCCTGTTCAGTATACCAAAATCCGCCTAAACGCCGGGAAAATATCCTAGATATTTTCCCGTTTCGTCTGCGTCATGTAGCAATGCATTAGGTCACCACTAACACTGCATACTGCCATGCCATGCATATGTGTTGCATTTGTCTGCCTTTATTTATTGTTTCTTCCCCCTCTTCTTGTCCGATAGCCCTCGAGACCGACGCAGCTCCGGAGACCGACGACACCACTGACGATCCCTCCTTTGCCGCAGAGCTTCCAGGCAAGCAACCCCCCTTGACGCATGCCTAGATCACCTATTCTCTCTCCCTCCTGCTTGCATTAGAATTTGCTACTACTATTGTTTTATCCTATTCTGATGCATGGCATGTCCTTGTAACTGTTATTGATACCTGCCTGTTATCCAAAATGCTTAGTATAGGTTGGATGGTAAATCATCTGTGGCCCCTCTTCCTTGCTGTAGTTGCCCCGCTTTAGTACCTGTGCCCAATCGATGTGATCGAACGGGATGAGTCCAGCACAACACCTCACATCCCACTAAGTTGCTCGACTCTACAGAGTTACCATCGAGTGCCGAGGGTGATACCTCTTATCTCACTCCTGATGTTGCCTCTGTAGAACAGCTAGTCAGTTGTGGGTTACCGAGGGTGATTCCTCTTCCCCACCTCCGACAAAGCTTCTGTCGTGCACCCCGCAAGTGTGAATGCCATCGAGGTTGATTCCTCCGGGTTCACCTTGAAGGGATCATCGAGTGGGAATCCAACGAGGGTGATTCCTCGGGTCCCCTCTCGATGTTGTGAACACACGGTTACTTGACTTTACTACTGATTGCTGGATTAAGTTGGGTCATCCCCGAGGGGTACCCGCGAGTGATGAGGAGAAGGGTTGACCATGAGGGTACCCGCGAGATGATTACGTGGCACGGCCGGGCATTCTTAGCCCTTGTCGTAAGTCCACGAGACGGGGCGACGGGGTCACATGATCGTGAGTCTCTGCTCGTTTCCGCGCGCTCCAAACGCACTAATGGGTTAGGATATGTAATCTGAGTAGGCCTCCGGCCTTTTCGCGCTAACCAGCACGTGGGAATAATATGGGTACTCGGCGTCGTATGTATCAGCCGAAGCTCTTCAGACGTCAGCAGTTGAGCGGCGCGCGCCGGGTTGGTCTGGTAAAGCCTGCGCTTGTATTAAGGGGGCTAGGACTGCTCACCAGCCGCGTACGCAACGCGCAGGAGTGCAAAGGGCGATGGGCCCAAGACCCCTAAGTGCTTAGGATGTAGACCGGCATGCTGGCCTCTCTGTTGAGCCTAGGTAGGGCTACGACGTGTCGATCAGCCGAGGCCGGGCATGGACCAAGCAAGTGTGTCCGGCCAGAGTTAATCGAGCGTGTTGGGTAAGTTGGTGCACCCCTACAGGGAAGTATATCTATTCGAATAGCCGTGTCCACGGTAACAGGACGCTCAGAAAATATCCCGATCTTCTACAACTAGAAATGGGTGAATATATTGGCTCCGGGATTGCTTTCTCGCAGGGAGTCGAGGAAGGATCTCTGGGCGTGGCTACTTGTACTTGTTACTACTGCTATATTTATGTACTAATCTGCACTCTTCTTATGCTGCAAGACCGCTGAAGATGCTAGTCTTCGATAGGCTAGGCCTTTTTCTCTCTATTCTGGCATTTCTGCAGCCAAGTCCACATATACAGCCTTCCTTTGACAATGTTGCATATTTTAGAATAGATCTGATGTCAGTCTTGCTGAGTACTTTGGATGAGTACTCACGGTTGCTTTGCTTCCCCTTTTTCCCCATACCCGATTGATGCGACCAAATGACGGAGCCCCGGAGCCAGCTGCCCCAGCAGTCGACGACGACTACTACCACTACTACCCCTCCGGATACTACTACTACGAGGAGCCCTCCGACGACCAGGAGTAGTTAGGAGGCACCCAGGCAGGAGGCCTGCGCCTTTCGATCCAGTGTTTTATTTTGCCCCGCCTCCTTAAAGGCCTATCTGTTTAACTTTATGTATGTACTCAGATATCTAATGCTTCCGCTGATGCTTGTATGACATCGGGCTTATGTATTCTGGCCCTCGAGGCCCCTGGCTTGTAATATAAAGCTTGTATGACTTTTATTTATGTTTAGAGTTGTGTTGTGATATCTTCAAGTGAGTCCTTAGGCTTGATCGTGTGCATTTGCGTGTATGATTAGTGCACGATTAAGTCGGGGGCGTCACAAGTTGGTATCAGAGCCGACTGCCTGTAGGATCCCCCTTTCCAACTCCTTGGCCGAAGTTGAGTCTAGTCTTTGCAAAACAATTTTACTAATGTGGTTGTGTGGCTTACGGGCCCACGTCGCCAATGGGTGGTATTAGGATCTTTTATTCCTCACCTATACTCTGGGACTCTGATCTCTCTTCTTTTCGGGTTAAATGATTTTACTAACTCTGACTCTAGGTTCTCGTGATCACATCCACGCGGAGACCGGATTGTCTGCAGTTGTTTCTTGCATACCTGATACTTGATTCAATCACTGTCATTTGACACGTTTGATAACATCAATGCCATCTTTGCCCTCCTTCCAATACAGACTTGGTCATGTTTTGACTATACCTTGTCTCTTTATCACCTCGGTGTACAACTCAGTCAGAAAAACCCTGCTACCATTGCTGTCAACCCAGAACGAGTTCAGGCTATTCTTGACTGGACTCCCCCGAAGAATGTCAAGCAAGTCAGAAGTTTTCTCAGACTTGCAAGTTATTGTCGTCGCTTTGTCGAGAACTTCTCAAAGATTGCCAAGCCTCTGACTAATCTGCTTCACAAAGGCGTAAAGTTTGAGTGGACAGATAAATGTCAGGAAAGTTTTCAGACCCTTAAGGACAAGCTTACCTCTGCTCCAGTGCTTGCTCCTACGGATTCTCGCAAAGATTTCGCGATTTATTGCGACGCCTCTCGCCAGGGATTAGGCTGTGTCCTGATGCAAGAACGAAGAGTAATTGCTTATGCCTCGCGACAGTTGCGTCTTCACGAAGAGAATTATCCAGTGCATGATCTTGAACTTGCTGCAGTGATTTATGCATTGAAGCTGTGGCGACATTACCTTCTCGGTAACTGATGTGAGATCTACACTGATCACCAAAGTCTGAAGTATTTATTTACTCAGCCGGATCTCAATCTCCGCCAACAGCGATGGTTGGAAACGATTACGGACTTTGACTGTGGTATTTCATATACCCCTGGCAAGGCTAATGTGATGGCTGATGCCTTGAGCTGCAAGTCCTATTGTAACAACCTCACGGTTCAGCGAGCTCAACCTCATCTGTATGAAGAACTGCGCGAGCTGAACCTTCACATTGTTCCACGGGGTTCTCTTAATACCCTCGTAATACAGCCAGATCTTGAGAAGGTTGTTAAGCGTGCGCAAGCAAAAGATGCTGAAGTTGATTTGATGAAAAGGGACCTCCACCTTGAAAAGTACAGAGATTTCTCGCTTGCTCAAGATGGAACTTTGTATTTCAAAGACCGCATTGTGGTACCTCGGTTCGAGCTTATGACCGACAAGGTTATGAAGGAGGCTCATGATACGCCACTGTCTATTCATCCGGGTAGCACTAAGATGTATCGAGATCTCCGACAAAGGTACTGGTGGTCTAGAATGAAGTAGGATATTGCTCGATATGTTGCTAAATGTGACGTTTGCCGTCGCGTTAAAGCAGAACATCACAAGCCTGCTGGAATTCTACAACCGCTCCCTACTCCTGAGTGGAAGTGGGACAAAGTGTAAATGGATCTCATTACTGGCCTTCCCAAGTCACAGAAGGGTCACGATGCTATTCTTGTCGTCGTCAACCAACTCTCCAAAATTGCACACTTTCTGCCAGTCAAGGAGACGATCACTGCTAGTCAGTTAGCAGAGTTATATATCTCCAGAATTGTATCACTCCACGGTATTCCGAAGGAGATCAGTTCAGACCGTGGCAGCCTCTTCACCTCACACTTCTGGAATAGTTTCCAACAAGCTATGGGAACTCATATTACTTGGAGTTCAGCTTATCACCCCCAGTCCCAAGGCCAAGTCGAACGAGTGAATCAAGTGCTTGAAGATATGCTGCGTGCTTGTGTTATTTCATTTGGCAAGAAGTGGGAAGAATCTCTCCCGTATGCCGAATTCTCTTACAACAACAGCTATCAAGCAAGCTTGAAAATGGCCCCCTTCGAGGTATTGTATGGATGTAAGTGTCGAACCCTTCTGAATTGGTCAGAAACTGGGGAACGACTGCTCATTGGTCCGGATATTATCCAACACGCCAAAGAGCAAGTCCGTATTGTGCGGGAAAATCTCAAAGCTGCTCAGTCTCGCCAGAAGAGCAATTATGACCGCAAACACTGGGGATTGATCTATCAACCTGGTGAGCAAGCTTATCTGCGTGTCACTCCGATGAAGGGCACTCACCGCTTCGGAATCAAGGGCAAGTTAGCTCCTCGCTACATCGGCCCCTTCCGCATTCTCGCCAGACGTGGACATGTGGCATATAAATTGGAGTTGCCGCCGCAATTCTCCCACATCCACAATGTCTTCCATGTGTCGCAACTTCGCCGTTGCTTCAAGGAATCTCCGCACCGAGCTGTGGATCATGAAATGCTTGATTTACAAGATGATCTATCTTATAAGGAGCATCCGATCCGCATTATCGATCAAGCTGAACGTCGGACCCGCCAGAAGACTACCAAGCTCCTTAAAGTGCAGTGGTCAAATCATACTGAAGATGAAGCCACTTGGGAACGCGAGGATCATCTTCGGGAAGAATACCCTGACCTCTTTCCTTCTACCTCCTGAATTCTCGGGCCGAGAATTTCTTTTAGAGGAGGAGAATTGTAACACCCCTACGTAATAAAGCACAGTGATCATCTGTTAATCTTGCCAAGTCATCTTCATTTGCAAGGCTTGATCACAGTGGTTTAATATCTCATTTCAAATTCTGCCACTGAATTCAAATTCAAATGCAATTGAAATTTTGAGGTTGCTCAAAAGTTGCTGGAAAAATGTTCATCATTTAGCAAAAATTCTAAAACAATTTATTGTTAAGAAAAACAACATCACCCTGTTGCTAAAATGAGCATTAGCATTTAATCCAGTGCAATTCCAGCAATTTAGAATGCAAGTTCATTTATGAAAAATGCAAATGAATTCCTCTGCCTCCCAAAATAATTGTGGCAGTGCTTAAAAATGCAAAGTATTTAATGGGCCAAGTCACACATTTTTTTAATGAATTAGTAGCCCAGATAAATCCCTAACCCTCCCTGTTTATTAACTAAATGAAAAACAAACAGAGAAAAACAAAAAAGGGAAACTAACCTGGCCTTACCTGGCTCGCGGCCTAGCCGGCCCATCCCTATTCGTCTACCTGCTCCCGCCCGCCGTGTCGTCTCGTCCGCGTTCGGCGCGCGCGGCGCCGTCCAACGACCGCCACGGCGACGGAGCTGGTGAGGGGAGGGGATAAGGATAGCCCAGTGACCCCAAGCCGTCTCCCCTGGCTACTCCTTCCCCTCCTTCCTCACTCGTCTGCCTCCTCTCCTCTCCACCCGAACGCAGCCGTCACCGGGCTGCTTCGGTCAGGCAGCCACCGGCGTCCCCGTGGCCACGGCTGGTGTCCAGGAGGCCCGCCGACCTCCGCCACTTCCTCCCCGACCACTGGTTGGAGCCGAGAAGCCCTGCCGCTACTGATCCGCCTTCGTCCCCATCTCCGGGCACCACGACGCCGCCGCCGTTGATCCGCTCCTCTGTGCTACCGTCCACCCGAGGGGCCACCGTGAGCCCGCACGGTGAGCACCTTTTCCTCCTCTCCCCCGTCCGTGCTCTGTTCCGCGCCCGTAGCCAGCTACCGACGGCGCGCCGCCATTGCCGTGCTCTGGCTCCGCCGACGAGCTCACCGTTGTCGCTCTAATCCACCTCACGCCGCGTTAGTTGCACCACCGAGCTTCTATAGGTCCCGTGCATCGCGTGCGAGCGCCAGCTCGACTCGGGCGAGCTCATATGCTCGATCCCGAGCACGGCCATCTTTGTCCGCCACCCGACGCCGTCGCCCTGCTCGCTACCGGCCGCCTCCGCTCGAACCAACGCCACAGGGCGACGCGCGGTGCTCCCCTCGTTCGAAAGAACCCGATCGCGCCGAAAATGGGCCACTGTGGGCAAATCCCGCAGCTCGCCGGCGTGCTCCGCCGCATATCGAGCCCGCCGGCGCGTTTCTGGCCGGCCGCCTACGTGGCGACATGTGGACCCACCCAGAGACACTGCCAGTGGGCCCCCGACGCTCGTTTGACCACATTGACCACGGTCAATGCGGATTACAGTTCATCGCTCACACTGACATGTGGGCCACGTTAGACTAAATACTGTAGCAGTTTAATTAGTTATTCTGTTAGTTTAGTTAGTGACGGAGACAGTAGGCCCCACCTAACTAATTAGTTTGTTAGTTTAAACTTAATCGCTATTAAAACCCTCTGAGGCTGACAGGTGGGTCCCACCTGCCAGTTGACTAGTCAGCTGGTCAGCTGACTGCTGATGCAGTGATGACATAAGCATGACATCATATTCCTAATTAGGCAATTTCTGTTAATTTAAATAATTTCAGAAAAATGCTAAAACTTTGGAAATTCATAGAAAATTAACCATAGCTCAGATCGAAAAACTTTCCACATGAAAGTTGATCAGAAAAACGAGACGAATCCAAATACGCGGTCAAAATGCTTGACCATCACTCCTAACTACCTGAACATGGATCCGTCCCCTCCGGTTCAGTATACCGAAATCCGCCTAAACGCCGGGAAAATATCCCAGATATTTTCCCGTTTCGTCTGCGTCATGTAGCAATGTATTAGGTCACCACTAACACTGCATACTGCCATGCCATGCATATGTGTTGCATTTGTCTGCCTTTATTTATTGTTTCTTCCCCCTTTTCTTCTCCGATAGCCCCCGAGACCGACGCAGCTCCGGAGACCGACGACACCACTGACGATCCCTCCTTTGCCGCAGAGCTTCCAGGCAAGCAACCCCCCTTGACGCATGCCTATATCACCTATTCTCTCTCCCTCCTGCTTGCATTAGAATTGGCTACTACTATTGTTTTATCCTATTCTGATGCATGGCCTGTCCTTGTAACTGTTATTGATACCTGCCTGTTATCCAAAATGCTTAGTATAGGTTGGATGGTAAATCATCTGTGGCCCCTCTTCCTTGCTGTAGTTGCCCCGCTTTAGTACCTGTGCCCGATCGATGTGATCGAACGGGATGAGTCCAGCACAACACCTCACATCCCCCTAAGTTGCTCGACTCTACAGAGTTACCATCGAGTGCCGAGGGTGATACCTCTTATCTCACTCCTGATGTTGCCTCTGTAGAACAGCTAGTCAGTTGTGGGTTACCGAGGGTGATTCCTCTTCCCCACCTCCGACAAAGCTTCTGTCGTGCACCCCGCAAGTGTGAATGCCATCGAGGGTGATTCCTCCGGGTTCACCTTGAAGGGATCATCGAGTGGGAATCCAACGAGGGTGATTCCTCGGTCCCCTCTCGATGTTGTGAACACACGGTTACTTGACTTTACTACTGATTGCTGGATTAAGTCGGGTCAGCCCCGAGGGGTACCCGTGAGTGATGAGGATACGGGTTGACCATGAGGGTACCCGCGAGATGATTACGTGGCACGGCCGGGCATTCTTAGCCCTTGCCGTAAGTCCACGAGATGGGGCGACGGGGTCACAGGATCGTGAGTCTCTGCTCGTTTCCGCGCGCTCCAAACGCACTAATGGGTTAGGATATGTAATCTGAGTAGGCCTCTGGCCTTTTCGCGCTAACCAGCACGTGGGAATAATATGGGTACTCGGCGTCGTATGTATCAGCCGAAGCTCTTCAGACGTCAGCAGTTGAGCGGCGCGCGCCGGGTTTGTCTGGTAAAGCCTGCGCTTGTATTAAGGGGGCTAGGACTACTCACCGGCCGCGTACGCAAAGCGCAGGAGTGCAAAGGGTGATGGGCCCAAGACCCCTGAGTGCTTAGGATGTAGACCGGCGTGCTAGCCTCTCTGTTGAGCCTAGGTAGGGCTATGACGTGTCGATCAGCCGAGGCCGGGCATGGACCAAGCAAGTGTGTCCGGCCAGAGTTAATCGAGCGTGTTGGGTAAGTTGGTGCACCCCTGCAGGGAAGTATATCTATTCGAATAGCCGTGTCGACGGTAACAGGATGCTCGGAAAATATCCCGATCTTCTACAACTAGAAACGGGTGAATATATTGGCTCCGGGATTGCTTTCTCGCAGGGAGTCGAGGAAGGATCTCTGGGCGTGGCTACTTGTACTTGTTACTACTGCTATATTTATGTAGTAATCTGCACTCTTCTTATGCTGCAAGACCGCTGAAGATGCTAGTCGTCGATATGCTAGGCCTTTTTCTCTCTATTCTGACATTTCTGTAGCCAAGTCTACATATACAGCCTTCCTTTGATAATGTTGCATATTTTAGAATAGATCTGATGTCAGTCTTGTTGAGTACTTTGGATGAGTACTCACGGTTGCTTTGCTTCCCCTTTTTCCCCATACCCGATTGATGGGACCAGATGACGGAGTCCCGGAGCCAGCTGCCCCAGCAATCGACGACAACTACTACCACTACTACCCCTCCGGATACTACTACTACGAGGAGCCCTCCGACGACCAGGAGTAGATAGGAGGCACCCAGGCAGGAGGCCTGCGCCTTTCGATCCAGTGTTTTATTTTGCCCCACCTCCTTAAAGGCCTATCTGTTTAACTTTATGTCTGTACTCAGATATCTAATGCTTCCGCTAATGCTTGTATGGCATCGAGCTTATGTATTCGAGCCCTCGAGGCCCCTGGCTTGTAATATAAAGCTTGTATGACTTTTTTTATGTTTAGAGTTGTGTTGTGATATCTTCAAGTGAGTCCTTAGGCTTGATCGTGTGCATTTGCGTGTATGATTAGTGCACGATTAAGTCGGGGGCGTCACAAATTATCAGTTTAGTTTATATTTAAATTAGTCTTAATTAAAATGGTGGGGCCCGTATGTCAGTGACCCAGCTGCCCAGTCAGCCGAGTTGACTCGATCAACTGGGCTGCGGGGCCCAGCGGTCAGCGACACGGAGAGGGCCACGTGGCACCACGTCAGCGCCACGCCGGCGACGTCGCCGGAATCGCGCCGGCGACAAAAACGCGCGGCGGCGCGTCGCCGGAGTTGGCCGGAAAACGCGTATGGGGCATGGCTGGGGTCGGGCTTGGGCTCTACGGGATGCTGGGAACGCGCCGCGTCCAATGGCGGCGGCTGCAGCGCGCGAGGAGGTCGGGAGCGTCGACGGCGACCACCGCGGGCGGCGCTGGACTTCGGCCATTGTCAGGATCGGCGACGTAGGCCACGGCAAAACGTGCGCGTGTGCGCATTGGGTTCCGGGGAACCCCACGAGCTCAACGGTGAGCTCGTACGTGCTTAACAGCGACTGAGCGCACGGCGGCGACATGGACGGCGGCGGCGAGCTCGGGCGAGGCGGTGGCGGCGAGCTCGGGCGAGGCGGCAGCGGCGGCTATGGTGACGGAATCGCACGGGGAAGAGGGGGAGAAGACGGCGAGGCTTACAGTGAGCCTGCAGGTGAGCAATGCGGGCGCGGGGGAGGCTCGATGTCGCCGGATTCGTCGTCGGCGTTCGTCAGAGCCGAGGACGAAGAAGAGGTCGCCGGGCTCGACTCGGTGGCTCCCGGCTCCAATGACTCGGCGCAGCCGACGTAGAGGACTACGGCGGAGCCCTACGGCATGTCGGCTAGTCGTGGGGAGGCCGGTGGCCGCGGGATCGACGGGGGCGGCGATGGAAGCTTTCGGGCGCGAGAGAGAGAGGTCGAGCGAGCGAGAGGGAGAGGGAGAGAAGAGGCTAGGGTTAGCCAAGGGGTCGCGGGAGGTGCCCTTATCCACCCCACGGCGGCAGCGACGCCGGCGGATGGCCAACAGCTGGCCATCACCGTCTCGGGTGGACGCGCGCGCTGACACGGAGGCGGGAGGAGGGAGACGACCTCCTGGTTGGCTGGGCTGTGCACTGTGCACCCACAGCCCACCAGCACAGTAAGTTCCTTTCTTTTCCCTTTTCTTTTCTGTTTTATTATTTCACCACTGTTTGCAAATTGTTAGGCCACCATTTGACTTTTATAAAATATGCGATTGGTCAAATCAAATATTAGGCAATATCTAGTACTGCCAGAAATTGGTTGGGGTAATTATTGAATTCATTTGAATTTTTATTAAATAAAAAGGAATTAAATGTTGCTGTTTTGTTATTGTTTTAGGATGTTAGACTCATCTAGGAGTTTTAGGTGATGTTGTTTTCCTTAACGTAATTAGTTATGGATTATTTGCTAATTAATGAACATTTTTATTCAATTAATTGAAGAAGTAATAATTTGACTTGCATTTGAATTTGGAATTTGAATTTGTATTATTTCCTAAATGCAATTTAATTAAGATGATCATGATGACATGGCAATTTAATTAACTTAATGACAGGGTTAAGATCTGGGGGTGTTACACTCTCCCTCATAGATTTTTGTTTCATTTCAGCAAGCAACTTTATAACTTCATGTCTATCATTACAAGCAAGGATGGCTCTAGCCGTCTCCCTATCAAAGCAATGTTCATCAGATGTTTCAACTCTAGTAGGGGAGCTATGCATAATAGGTGAATCATAATTCTCAAGAGATTCAACATTTTCAAATTCTTTAGCTTTAGCAATTTGTTCAGTAAGAAATTCACCAAGTGGCACAACATTATCAAGCATAGTACTAGCATCATCATGAGCATCATTCATAGCAGAAGTGGTATCATCAATAACTTGCGACATATCAGAATTAATAGCATGTGGTGGTGTTGCAAGTTTACTCAAAATAGAAAGTGAATCAAGTGCAGAGCTAGATGGCAGTTCCTTACCTCCCATCGTCTTAGAGGGAACAATCTTGGTCTTAGCGTCTTTCAGATTCTTCATAGTGATTAACAGATATAAATCCCAAGTGACTTAGCAAATAAATCTATGCTCCCCGGCAACGGCGCCAGAAAAAGGTCTTGATAACCCACAAGTATAGGGGGTCGCAACAGTTTTCGAGGGTAGAGTATTCAACCCAAATTTATTGATTCGACACAAGGGGAGCCAAAGAATATTTGCAAGTATTAGCAGTTGAGTTGTCAATTCAACCACACCTGGAGACTAAATATCTGCAGCAGAGTGATCAGTAGCACAGTAGTATGGTAGTTTGATAGTAATAGCAATAATAGTAATAGTAACAGTAACGGCAGGAGCAATAGTTCTGTAGCAATTGTGACAGTAGTAGTAACAGTAGTAACTTAGCAAAGAACAATATGTGAAAGGCTCGTAGGCATTGGATCGGTGATTATGTTGGATAACATTCATCATGTAACAGTCATAACCTAGGGCGACACAGAACTAGCTCCAATTCATCAATGTAATGTAGGCATGTATTTCGTTTATAGTCATACGTGCTTGCGATAAGAACTTGCATGCCATCTTTTGTCCTACCCTCCCGTGGCAGCGGGGTCCATAAGGAAACTAAGGGTTATTAAGGCCTCCTTTTAATAGAGAACCAGAACAAAGCATTAACACATAGTGAATACATGAACTCCTCAAACTATGGCAATCACCGGAAAGAATCCCAATTATTGTCACCTTGGGGTATGCGGATCATAACACATAGCAGGTGCATATAACCTGCAAGATCGGATCAAGAACACAAATATATTCATGAAAACATAAAGGGTTCAGATCCGGAATCATGGCACTCGGGCCCTAGTGACAAGCATTAAGCATAGCAAAGTCATAGCAACATCAATCTCATAACATAGTGGATACTAGGGATCAAGCCCTAACAAAACTAACTCGATTACATGATAAATCTCATCCAACTCATCACCGTCCAGCAAGCCTACGAAGGAATTACTCACTCCCGGCGGTGAGCATCATGAAATTGGTGATGAAGGATGGTTGATGATGACGATGCCGGAAGATCCCCCTCTTCGGAGCCCCAAACGGACTCCAGATCTGGCCTCTCGATGAAGAACAGGAGGTGGCGGCGGCTCCGTATCGTGAAACGCAATAAAACTTCCTCTCCTATTTTTTTCTCTGGAATTGTGAATTTATAGCGTTGGAATTAGGGTTAGCGGAGCCACGTGGGCCCCACGAGGTACCAGGGCGCGCCTGGGGGGCTGGCGCATCCTAGTGCCTCGTGGGCACTGGGTGGCCCCCCTCCAGTAGGTTTTGGCTCCAGTATTTGTTATATATTCCATAAAAATATCCAAAAAGTTTCATCCAATTCCAAGAACTTTTATTTCTGCACAAAAAACAACACCATGGCAATTCTGCTGAAAACAGCGTCAGTCCGGGTTAGTTTCATTCAAATCATGCAAATTAGAGTCCAAAACAAGAGCAAAAGTGTTTGGAAAGGTTGATACGACGGAGACGTATCATCCCCCTGTTAAAGAAAAGATTGAGGAACTTATTAGTGTTAAAGAAGAAACAATTGTTCGCCATGTTGATCCAGTTGTGCCTACTGGTTATATTGAGAAACCACCTTTTCCTGTTAGGATTAAGGAACATGCTAAAGTTTCAACTGTGGTTAACAAAAGTAATATTAGAGCACCTAAACCCTCTGAACAAATTAAAGTTGAACCTAATATTGATGTGGTTAAAGATCTTTTGGTCGATAATATAGATGGGCATGTTATTTACTTCTGTGATGAAGCAGCTAGAATTGCTAAACCAGATCCTAAAGATAAAAACAGACCTGTAGTAGGCATGCATGTTGTCTCTGTTAAAATAGGAGATCATTGTTATCATGGCTTATGTGATTTGGGTGCTAGTGTGAGTGCTATTCCGTTTACCTTATACCAAGAAATTATGAATGATATTGCACCTGTTGAAATAGAGGACATTGATGTTACTATTAAGCTTGCAAACAGAGATACCATTACACCGCTTGGGATCAGTAGAGATGTTGAAGTCTTGTGTGGAAAAATAAAATACCCTACTGATTTTGTAGTCCTCGGTTCACCACAAGATGGTTTTTGTCCCATTATATTTGGTAGACCTTTCTTGGACACTGTTAATGCCAAGATTGATTGCGCTAAAGAAATTGTTAGTGTTAATTTTGGTGGTATGTCTCATGAGTTTAATTTCTCCAAGTTTCGTAAACAACCTCATGATAAAGAATTGCCTAGTAAAGATGAAATTATTGGTCTTGCTTCTATTGTTGTACCTCCTACTGATCCGTTAGAACAATATTTGCTAGACCATGAAAATGATATGCATATGAATGAAAAAAAAATGAAATAGATAAGATGTTCTTTGATCAACCACCTATCCTTAAACACAATTTGCCTGTTGAAACTCTTGGAGGCCCTCCTCCACCTAAAGGTGATCCTGTATTTGAATTGAAACAATTGCCTGATACATTGAAATATGCTTATCTTGATGAAAAGAAGATATATCCTGTTATTATTAGTGCTAACCTTTCAGAGCATGAAGAAAAGAGATTACTTAAAACTCTGAGGAAGCACCGAGCTGCTATTGGATATACTCTTGATGATCTTAAGGGCATTAGTCCCACTCTATGTCAGCACAAAATTAATATGGAGCCTGATGCTAAACCAGTTGTCGACCACCAACGACGATTAAATCCTAAGATGAAAGAGGTGGTAAGAACTGAAATATTAAAGCTTCTGGAAGCAGGTATAATCTATCCCATAGCTGATAGTAGATGGGTAAGTCCCGTTCATTGTGTCCCTAAGAAAGGAGGTATCACCGTTGTTCCTAATGATAAAAATGAACACATTCCACAAAGAATTGTAACTGGTTATAGGATGGTAATTGATTTTAGAAAATTAAACAAAGCTACTAGAAAAGATCATTACCCCTTACCTTTTATTGATCAAATGTTAGAAAGATTGTCTAAGTATACACACTTTTGCTTTCTTGATGGATATTCTGGTTTTTCTCAAATACCTGTATCACCAGCCGATCAAGAGAAAACCACCTTTACTTGTCCTTTCGGAACTTATGCTTATAGACGTATGCCTTTTGGTTTATGCAATGCACCTACTACCTTTCAAAGATGTATGACTGCTATATTCTCTGACTTTTGTGAAAAGATTGTTGAGGTTTTCATGGATGATTTTTCCATTTACGGAACTTTGTTTGATGATTGCTTAAGCAACCTTGATCGAGTTTTGCAGAGATGTGAAGAAACTAATCTTGACTTGAATTGGGAGAAGTGCCACTTATGGTGAATGAAGGTATTGTCTTGGGGCATAAAATTTCTGAAAGAGGTATTTAAGTTGATAAAGCTAAGGTTGATGCTATTGAGAAAATGCCATGTCCTAAAGATATTAAAGGTATAAGAAGTTTCCTTGGTCATGCTCGTTTCTATAGGAGGTTTATTAAAGACTTCTCTAAAATTTCTAGACCTCTTACCAATCTCTTGCAAAAAGATGTTCCATTTGTTTTTGATGATGATTATGTAGAAGCCTTTGAAACACTTAAGAAAGCCTTAACCACTGCACCTATTGTTCAACCACCTGATTGGAACTTGCCTTTTGAAATTATGTGTGATGCTAGTGATTATGCTGTTGGTGTTGTTCTAGGACAGAGAGTTGATAAGAAATTAAATGTTATCCATTATGCTAGTAAAACTCTAGACAGTGCCCAAAGAAATTATGCTACTACTGAGAAAGAATTTCTAGCAGTTGTGTTTGCATGTGATAAATTCAGATCTTATATAGTTGATTCTAAAGTAACTGGTCACACCGATCATGCTGCTATTAAATATCTTATGGAAAGGAAAGATGCTAAACATAGACTCATTAGGTGGGTTCTATTGCTACAAGAATTTGACTTGCATATTACTGATAGAAAGGGAGCTGAGAATCCCGTAGCAGATAATTTGTCTAGAATGGAAAATGTTCTTGATGACCCACTTCCTATTAATGATGATTTTCCTGATGAACAATTAGCTGTCATAAATGCTTCTCGTAATACTCCTTGGTATGCAGACTATGCTAATTATATTGTTGCTAAATTTATACCACCTAGTTTCACATACCAACAAAACAAAAAGTTCTTCTATGATTTGAGACATTACTTTTGGGATGACCCACATCTTTACAAAGAAGGAGTAGATGGTATTATTAGACCTTGTATACCTGAGCATGAACAGGAACAAATCCTACGGAAGAGTCATTCCGAGGCTTACGGAGGACACCATGCGGGAGACAGAACTGCACATAAGGTATTACAGTCTGGTTTCTATTGGCCTACTCTTTTCAAGGATGCTCGTAAGTTTGTCTTATCTTGTGATGAATGTCAAAGAATTGGTAATGTTGGTAGACGTCAGGAAATGCCTATGAATTATTCACTTGCTATTGAACCATTTGATGTTTGGGGATTTGATTATATGGGACCTTTTCCTAAATCCAATGGATATACACATATTTTAGTTGTTGTTGATTACGTTACTAAGTGGGTAGAAGCTATTCCAACTAGTAGTGCTGATCATAACACTTCTATTAAAATGCTTAAAGAAGTTATTTTCCCAAGGTTCGGAGTCTCTAGATATTTAATGACTGATGGTGGTTCACATTTTATTCATGGTGCATTCAGTAATTGCTTGCTAAATATGATGTCAACCATAGAATTGCATCTCCCTATGACCCTCAAACTAGTGGTCAAGTTGAATTGAGCAATAGAGAAATAAAATTAATTTTGCAAAAAACCGTCAATAGATCTAGAAAGAATTGGTCTAAGAAACTTGACGATGCATTATGGGCTTACAGAACTACATATAAAAATCCTATGGGTATGTCTCCTTATAAAATGGTTTATGGAAAAGCATGTCCTTTACCTCTTGAGTTAGAACATAAAGCATATTGGGCAATTAAAGAACTCAATTATGATTTTAAACTTGCCGGTGAAAAGAGGTTATTTGATATTAGCTCATTAGATGAATGGAGAACCCAAGCTTATGAAAAGGCCAAATTGTTTAAAGAAAAAGTTAAAAGATGGCATGATAGAAGAATTCAAAAACGGGAATTCAAAGTGGGTGAGCAAGTTCTATTGTACAATTCTCGTTTGAGATTCTTTGCAGGAAAACTCCTCTCTAAATGGGAAGGACCGTATATCATTGAAGAAGTTTACCGCTCCGGAGCCATCAAAATAAACAACTCCGAAGGCACTAATCCGAGAGTGGTGAATGGGCAAAGAATTAAGCATTATATTTCAGGTACTCCCATTAATGTTGAAACTAATATTATTGAAACCCTAAACCCTAAGAGGTACGTGATACGGTAAGTAAACCGACTCCAAAAATTCCATAAAAATACTTTCTGTCAGTTTTGGAATATTAGAAAAAATACAAAAATAAGAAACAGCTGAGGGGACCCACCTGGTGCCCACGAGGCACCAGAGCGCGCCACCCCCCCCCCCCCAGGCGCGCCTTGGTGGCTCGTGGGCCCCTCGTGAGCCTTCTCGACTGCATTTTTCTTCTGGGTTACTTGTTTTGCAAGATAAAAATTCTTTATATATACTCCTAGACGTTTTGACCACCGTATAGCAGAAACCTCCTATGTTCTTGTTTCGTGCTATTTTTCTGACAGATCTAGATCGCCATGGCTCCCCAAAAGCTCCGTGCCAAGCACCGCATTGTGCAACCATCGTCGGGCAAACGCCCCTACAGCGAGGTTTACTACGAGTTGTCGTCGGGAGAAGAAGACAATGGCAAGGAGGACAAGGTCGAGGAAGTTGCAGGAGCCCAGGCTCCGGAAGGAGGGCAAGCCATCCCCATGGAGGAGACCGCAGAGAAGGGAGATATCCTTCAACCTTTATATGATCATCTCTCCCCATCCGTAATTGAAGCCCTAAGAGTCTTTGAAATAGTTAGTGCTCAGAATACATCTCTCACTCGTGAAGTTATTTTGTTGGAAGAGCAAAACATCGCCCTTCGGAGCATCAATCGCAGATTGATGTATCTACTTGAGCTGAAGGACAAGCTCGCCACTTCACCATCACCACCATCACCGAGGAAGGGAACTTGAGTACATGGGTATGGGCACTCCCCTTGGCTTGTGCCAAGCTTGGGGGAGGTGCCCCGGTATCGTATCACCATCACTTTTGCTATCTTTACCTATTTTTAGTTCGATCCTTAGTGATTTCGTGATTTAGTTGAATAAAAGTTTAGTATGATCTATTTTAGAGTGCTAGTTTCGTGATCTATCTATCTATGTAATCGAGTTGAGAGTTATATAATAAAGAGTAGTTTGAGTTTTTGCTTCTTTACTTTTATGTTTCAATCCTAGCAATGAAAATAATGAAAAAGATCATATGCTAATCTTATGGAAAGTAATGACATTACATAAAGAAAAGTATAAGTGGTAAAATTTATTGAAAGTTAACAAGCATAGCATTGGTCAATGATGCAATTCATGAAAGAATTAATAAGGGAAGAGAAGATTCACATGCAAATATACTATCTTGGACATCTTTTATGATTGTGTGCCCCCATTAAGTATTTTATGTCAACTTGTTGACGTTGGACAAGGAAGACAACGTAATGAATTATGTTTGCTTATATTCACATAGAAGTTATATTGTTATATATCCTCCAACATGTGGTGCTTGCCCAATATCTTTGCTAGCCAAAAATCCGCACCAAGTAGAGATACTACTTGTGCATCCAAAACCCTTAAACCCAGTTTCATGTCATGAGAGTCCACTATATTTACCTATGGATTGAATAAGATCCTTCAAGTAACTTGTCATCGGTGCAAAAAGCAATAAAAATTGCCTCTAAATATGTCTGAACTTTTATTGTAAGGGAAAATAAGCTTTGTACGAACTTGTGATGGTAAAGAAATAAAAGCGACGGACTGCATAATAAAGGTTGCTATCACAAGGGGCAATATAAAGTGACGTTCCTTTGCATTAAGAGCTTGTGCATCCAACAACAAAAAGCGCATGACAACCTCTACTTCCCTCTGCGAAGGGCCTATATTTTACTTTTATGTATTTACTTTTTATGCAAGAGTCAATAGTGTTCTCCTATATTCCTTTTTATTTTTCTCTTTTGCAAGCATCATGTGGTGGGGAAAGATCTAGGCATATATATCCAGTTGGATATGAGTGATCATGAGTTATTATTGTTGACATCACCCTTGAGGTGAATAAGTTGGGAGGTGAAATTATAAGCCCCTATCTTTTTTTGTGTCTGGCTGAAACTTTTTGCTCCATATATATGTTGTGAGTGTTAGCAATCATAGAAGACTAAATGATGGTTGAGTATGTGGACTTGCTAAAAAGCTCCTACATGAGACCCTTCCTGAAAATATGATGAATTGCAATTGCATTGTTGACTGAGAACATAGTTTGTTAGTTTTCAAGAAAGTTTATGCCTTATACTTCATTGTTCTGATGAATTGCTACTTACTCATGAGAAGTTTTATGATATGAATATTGCTGTTATAATAATGAGCATGATGCTACTATGTCCGTATTTTGTTTTTATCGACACCTCTCTCTCTCTCTAAACATGTGGACATGATTATCAATATCGGCTTTCGCTTGAGGACAAGCGAGGTCTAAGCTTGGGGGAGTTGATACGTCCATTTTGCATCATGTTTTCCTACTGTTATTTATAGTGTTTTTAATCAATATAACACTTTGTGGAGCAATTCTAATGCCTTTTCCCTCTTAATATGCAAGATTTACACAAGGAGGGAGATTGCCGGCAGCTGGAATTCTGGACCTGAAAAAGCTATGTCAGAGATACCTATTCTGCACATCTCCAAATGACCTGAAATTTCACAGAGATTTATTTTGGAATAAATAAAAAATACTGGAAGCAAGAAGTACCAGAGGGGGCCACCCAGGTGCCCACGAAGCACCAGGGCGCGCCACCCCCCCAGGCGCGCCCTGGTGGCTCGTGGGGCCCCTGGCCAGCCTCTGGCCCCCATTTTCTGGTATATAAGTCCATTTGCCCTAGAAAAAATAAGGAGAATACATTTGGGACGGTGCACCGCTGTCTCGAGGCGGAACTTGGGCATGAGCACTTTTGCTCTCCGGCGGAGAGATTCTGCCGGGGATACTTCCCTCCGGGAGGGGGAAATCGTCGCCATCGACATCACCAACGATCCTATCATCATGGGAGGACCAATCTTCATCAACATATTCAACAGCACCATCTCATCTCAAACCCTAGTTCATCTCTTGTATTCAATCTTTGTCTCAAAACCTCAGATTGGTACCTGTGGGTTGCTAGTAGTGTTGATTACATCTTGTAGTTGATGCTAGTTGGTTTATTTGGTGGAAGATTATATGTTCAGATCTATTATGCTATTTAATACCCCTCTGATCTTGGACATGAAGATTATTTGTGAGTAGTTACTTTTGTTCTTGAGGACATGGGAGAAGTCTTGTCATAAGTAATCATGTGAATTTGGCATTCGTTCGATATTTTGATGATATGTATGTTGTTGATTCTCTTAGTGGTGTCATGTGAACGTCGACTACATGACACTTCACCATCTTTGGGCCTAAGGGAATGCATTGTGGAGTAGTAATTAGATGATGGGTTGCTAGAGTGACAGAAGCTTAAACCATAGTTTATGCGCTATTCCGTAAGGGGCTGATTTGGATCCATATGTTTAATGCTATGGTTAGAGTTATCTTAATTGTTCTTTCGTAGTTGCGGATGCTTGCGAGAGGGGGTAATCATAAGTGGGAGGCTTGTTCAAGTAAGAACAGCACCCAAGCACCGGTCCACCCACATATCAAATTATCAAAGTAGCAAACGCGAATCAAACCAACATGATGAAAGGGACTAGATGAAATTCTCATGTGTCCTCGAGAACGCTTTGCTTATTATAAGAGATCGTTCCGGCTTGTCCTTTGCTATAAAAAGGATTGGGCCACCTTGCTGCACTCTTTGTTACTATTGCTACTTGTCACTTGTTACAAATTATCTTGCTATCAAACTACTCGTTACCGATAATTTCAGTGCTTGCAGAAAATACCTTTCTGAAAACGGCTTGTCATTTCCTTCTGCTCCTCGTGGGTTCGACACTCTTACTTATCGAAAGGACTACGGTTGATCCCCTATACTTGTGAGTCATCACTAGCCTCGATCCGATCCATGGCATGGAGCAAAAGGGCACAACCTTTTGGAACATCATTCACATATGGTTCCATGAACACAAGCATTTCACGCCCTACTCCGACGTGGTCATCCGCAACCGTGAATCAAAGTCCCTCAACCATCGATGGTACACCATCCAAGAGGCCGTCTCGAAGTATTGGGGCCACTTGAAGCATCTCATCGCACGATGGCCTAGCGGTGCGCAAATCCACGAGCAAGTAAGTTAATTTGGCTGGATGTGCATACTTTTGTTGATCACTAGCCGGATATGCATAGTATTGTAGCCGGACATGCATAGTTTTATAGCCGGATATGCACAATATTGTTGATCACCACCCGGATATGCATACTTTTGTTGATCACTAGTCGGATATACATAGTTTCGTAGTGGACATGCATAGTTTTGTAGCCGGATATGCAAAGTATTGTTGATTACCACCCGGATATGCATACTTTTGTTGATCACTAGTCGGATATACGTAGTTTCATAGCCGGATATGCAAAGTATTGTTGGTCACTAGTAAGATATGTATGCATAGGTCTTGACAATGTTTTATTTGTAACCATCTCGGGCGTGTACGGTGTTCAAAAAGTTGGAGAAGAAATATTTCACCGTCATGCATTGCTGGTTAAAGTTGAATGGGCAACCGAAGTGGAGCCTATTCATAGCCAAGACCGCCGCCCAAGTCATCGAGGAAGAAACCAGGGACCCAACCGACCCAACAAAAGAACCACCCAGGAAGATTAGAAGAGGGTTTCAGGGAAAGAAGTGGGAGGAGGAGAAGGCGAAGCGAGAAGGTGCAACTGCCAAGTTGACGGAGAAGTTCGAGGACATCTTGTCGAAGAAGGAGGAGGCATACATCAAGCGGTCCGATATCAAGGAGGAGAAAAAGACGGAGAGGTTCAAACTGTTGATGGAGGCGACCGAGAAGAAGCTGGCGCTCGAAGAGAAGAGGGCCTTGATCGAAGAGAAGAAGGCCATGCTCGAAGAAAAAAAGGCAAAGATCACAACCGATGCGGAGGACGCCAAGATGCTGTCCTTGAAGGTGGAGTCTTTGGATGCCGATGCAAGAATGATCGTGCAAGCCGTCCGCTACAAGATGTTGTAGCGGCAACATGAGGATTTGGAGGCGGCGGACAAGGAGGAGGAGGAGGCGGCGGAGATGAAGGCTGCATACGCGGCGGCGACGACGCCTTGAGCATGGAGGAGAGTCGGATTGCCGGTCCGGCAGAGCAAAAAATCTCAATTTTTGCACGGACTGCCGGACGGATATTCTTTTGTCACCGGTCATGTAAAAATTTAAGCATATTTGCCTCTTTTTGGATGTGATCGGACATGTGATCCGGCGCGCGCATTGGATCGGACTTTTATTTGAATTTTAAATTGCCCTTTACTGACGGACATATCATGATAGCATTGGATGTCGTTCTGCGGCAACCAGGGACGATTCTAAGGGGGGACGAGGCCAACGATCTCGTTACCCCTTAATAGCGATTAGGTACCACGTATAATTTTCTTAACGAGAAAGCTAACTTCCGAACGATCGGAAGTTAGCGACAGGTCCGAACGATGTGAAACAGCTGCGCGCACTGCTTCCGCTAAAATCGCTCCAGGCGCGCTCCCTACGCTCGGCCAATCAGCGAAAAAGGGAAACTGGAAAAAGTGTATGAGCAGGATTAGAACCTACGTCTCTCCCATGCCTGTATTAAAGACCTCACGCCATAGCCATCTGGTCAAACAATCGTTTTTGTACAATTGCTGGAAGTAATTCATTTTTACCTTAACTAGTATATAAACATGAGATATTTGGTAGATTTTTTCATGCGTTTGTATAGTGATCATCACCGCAATGCATCATCAATCTTGCACTTAATGTGATGGGTATAAGGGCATCTACAATGCCCTCCCGCATCCGTCCGGACCGTGGAAGCCACCCAATGCGGTCCTGAATCGGTCCGCGGCGTGGTCCGGACGTACTTTCTCCCGTAAACCAAAGACAAATGTGGGGTTGCGGGAGTCCGGACCGCTCCCACGCCCGCTTCTGACCACCCTGGCCCACCCAAAACTCCCACACGCCCCTCCCGCGCTTTCCTTCCGATGCACGCATCGCTTACTGCGCCGCATTCATGCCGCCCCACAGCACGAAGCGGCCGGCATTGATGCCGCTCGACGTGACCGGACGAAGGACAGCGCTGACCGGCATGACCTCTCGGCAGCCGCCGCTTCAATGCGGACGCAGCTTCCCGAGGAACCAACTCCGGCCGCTGCGCCGCAATGAAGCAGGCTGACCCCCCTTCGCTTGGGCCTCGCCGCGACTATTTAAGCCGTGCGCCGGCGACGCAAAGAGCCGCACTCTCCCTCCTCGAGCAACGGCCCCCTCCCCTCCCCCGTCTCCGTGCCCGAGCCCCTCCTCTTCTTCGACCCTAGCTGAGGCGATGCCAAAGTCGTGGTGCTCCGCGCCGGCAGGCGAAGTAGGCGGAAACTCCTCCTCCGACAGTTCTTGGCGCTGTCGCCCATGCTCTCCCGGCCCGTCGGTGTGCACGGCGGCCAGCTCCTCCGCCAAGGAGGAGATCGTCATCTCCTCAAGTGATGAGGAGGACCAGGCACCGCCGTATCAGCCACCGCAACAGCCTCCCCGACTCCTCAAGGAGGCCGCTCTGACGAACAAAGATTTCATCCATCAGATCGAGATAATGATGGAGCAGTCGCTCCGTTACATGGGCCTATCGCCGCCATCGCCGGCGCGCGTGAAGGAGGAGCCGTTGTCCCCGCCGCGTGAAGCACGAGCCGGCGTCCCCACTCCGGCCTGTGAAGGAGGAGCCGGCCTCGCCCCGGCACAACCGCAGCGTCCAGATCGGACGCCACGTGAAGGAGGAGCCGGCCTCGCCCCCGCACCACCGCGGCGTCTAGATTGGACGCCGGGTCAAGGAGGAGCCGGCGTCCCCGCCACGCAGCCAGTACGGCCGCATCCACGCGCCACCGTCATCGTCGCGCCGCCACTGTCTCGCCGTCAAGGAGGAGTTGCCACCCGCGATCAAGAAGGCGCGGGGCCGCTCCCTCCACTACCTCGGAGGAGGGAGGGGTTGATGAAATATACTCCCGGTAACTTTCTTGTGAATAGCATGGTAACTTACACATCACATACCTGATAACTTATGTACCCCGGTCCTGATTACTTTCGCGCGGGGGGGGGGGAGGGGTGGTTGATGAAATATCCCCCTGGTAACTTTTATGTGAATAGCATGGTACCTCACACATTGCAGACCTGATAACTTATGTACCTCGGTCTTGATAACTTTGACATTGGGAGGGGGGGGTGTTGATGAAATACCCCCCAGGTAACCTTTGCGTGAATAGCATGGTAACTCACACATCGCAGACCTGATAACCTATGTGCCTCGGTGCTGATAACTTTGGCGAGGGGGTGATAAAATGTACCCACGGTAACTTTAATGTTAATTGCATGGTAACTCACTCATCGCAGACCTGATAACTTATATACCCCGGTCCTGGTAACTTTGCCGCCGGTGGGGGGGGGGAGGGGCAGGGGTGGTTGATGAAATATCCCCTGGTAACTTTTATGTGAATAGCATGGTAACTCACACATCGCAGACCTGATAACTTATGTGCCACGGTCATGATAACTTTGGCGAGGGGGGGTGATGAAATATCCCTCTCGATAACTTTTGTGTGAATAGCATGGTAACTCACACATCGTAGACCTGATAACTTATGTGCCTCGATCATGATAACTTTGGCGAGGTGGTTGTTTAAAAACATACCCCGATAACATTTGTGTAAATAGTTTGGCACTATAGGCATTGTATACGTGATAACTCACGCACAAACACCGCGGTAATTTTAACCCGAGCTGATAAGGAGGTTAGAGAAACCAGGTTTATGCCCCGGTAATATCTGTGTAAGCAACATGGTAACATATGTAGCACATGCGTGATAAATTACTTAGCCCATTAATGGTAACTTTTGATCTGAAAAAAGTCGTCGTAACATACCAACATGGGATCTAGTTTCGAGGCTCTCATCATGACGGATTTTTTTATGTGAAAACGGTTTTTCAATCGGACCGGCGGTTTGAACTACAAAACATTTTGAAGTTTTAAAATAGGGGAAAATCTAGGATGACTTCAGCTATTCTGTCCTCTAGTTTATTTGCACGTGGGGAGAAGCTAGGAGGATCATTTTTATGCCCCGGTAATTTCAATATAAACAAGATGTAACTTAGTTATCACATACGTGATAACTTACTTAGTCTGGGCCCGGTAACTTTTGATCCAAAAAATAGTTGTCGGAACATATCAATATGGGATCTAGTTTTGAAGGTCTCGTCGCAACAAATCTTTTATGTGAAAACAGTTTTTTAATCTGACCGACGGTTTGAGGTACAAAACATTTTGAAGTTTTGAAATAGGGGGAATCTAGGATGACATCACCTATTATTTCCTCTGGTTCATTTGCACCTCGGGAGAAGGTTGGTTGACCATTTTTATGCCCCGGTAATTTCTATATAAACAAGATGGTAACTTATGAACCAGAGACGTGATAACTTACTTAGCCTGAGCCTGATAACTTTTGACCCGGAAAAAAAAGTCGTCGGAACATATCAATATGAGATCTAGTTTTGAAGGTCTCGTCGCGACAAATCTTTTATGTCAAAATGGGTTTTCAATCAGAGCGACGGTTTGAGCTACAAAACATTTTGAATTTTCGCATTGTTAAGAATCTTTGATGACATCATCATTTCTGTTTTCTACCCATGCATGCATGTAAGAGGGAGAGGGAACTTCACTTGGGGTTGTGGCGTTTGCAAGTTTGCATGCATGGTAACTGACGTACCACGGAGATTTAGCCTAGGTCTGATAACTTTTGACCCGGAAAAAAAAGTCGTCGAAACATACCAACATGGGATCTTGTTTTGAAGGTCTCGTCGCGACGAATATATTATGTGAAAATAGTTTTTCAATGGAGCGACGGTTGAGCTACAAAACATTTTGAATTTGAAGATTGAAGAGAATATTTGATGATGTCAGCACTTTTGTTCTATATGCATGGTTGCATGGTTTTATGGGATTGACTAGTGCAAATACCGTGAGTAGCTCAAAGTGATTAGAGAGAGCTCAGGTGGGGCGCTACATGCATGCATTCATAGTATTGAAGTGAAGCTCGTTCGGATCTGTTGCTAAATTTCGAACGATCCGAAGTTAGCACAATCCTTTTCTTAATACGCACAGAATTCTGGTTGTCTGGCCCCCGTCATCCATCCGGCCATCCAATAGCGAGAGGCCTAGAGCCCATGTACGTGCACAACATGTGTGTGATTGCAGGAAGCAGGCCAACTGCCCTAATATGAGGAAAAAGAAAAAGAAAAACAGCCCACGTGAAAGACAAGGAGTCTGGAAGCAATACGCGCGACCACGAGAGTCCACGACTTACGCACGGTCGTTTCGTTTCCAAAAAATCCGCTCGTTCGTCGTTCCTCTCAGTTCCTGCGATTGGAAAAACTTCGCTGCAGCCGCCGCCGCCGCCGCCCGCCTAGTAGATCGCCCATCCTCTCCATCGAATCTCTCCGTCCGCCGAGGAGGGAAGGCCTCCGTCCGACCGTCCCCGAGGGCGCGACCCCGTCGTCTCGTGCCGATCCGCAGACCGCAGGCACATTCCGGCAGGCCGCACACACATGGATGAGCGACCAGACGATCAACAAAAGGTTAGTTTATTTTCAGCATTATAGATTAGTCTGTGTCTTATAGAATCTAATTGTAGAAATATAGACATTACAAACTAATTAGAAATTCTTGTATTGTCCAATTATGTGTGTGTATAGACATGAAGAGGAAGAGAGCTCAGTCAATTCATAATTTTTTCAAGCCAATTGGTTCAAGCTCTCAGTCATGTGAACATAATGCTTTCAAATGATGTGAACATGATTTTTAACTTCCTCTTTCAATCTACACTTTATTTTGATGGGTGCCTTAAAAACAATAGAACTAGAAACTAGTAGAACAATAAAAAATCAGAAAAAAAAATTGACTGTCAAATTATGGGTTTGTAGGAATGAAGAGGAAGAGTTTCCTTGAGAACATTTTCTAGCCAATTGAAACTAGTAACCAATTCTGAAGAAATTATCCAGTTATGATTTTCATTCAGATTAATAGATATGCAAATTTATTCGTATTGCAGAACCGCGGCTATATTTTGAGTATTTAGACCTCACAATAATTACTATGCTATATGCCTATATGGTTGTCTCTTCAATGATTGTGATCGACTCTTTTAGTTCAAGCCCTGCCACCCCTATCGCCATTTTCTGGCTCGGCTCCGTCCCTGCCGGCATCGATGTCCGCGGACGGATGCCCAAGAAAATTTGCAGGTCAGCGTTGGAGATGCCTTTAATTGAGTTGTATAGAAAAGATTTGTTCATCCGAGTGCTCGGTTGTTGAATGAAAAGCCAAGGAAATGGACAATGAGTTTGTCCATCTGACTCTGGTGAGGATCAAAACATGGCCGTGCATGCATACATACATCATTGGGTCAGCAAAGTACGTATAAATGTCTGGTTGGATCGATTTGTTGGCTGATCCGTTGTACAAACCGGTGGAAATTTCTCGTTAGAGGATGCAGCGTCCACATGCATGTGCTAAAATCTTCCATACAAACCATCACAGGGTTCTGGAAATGCTTGCATGTATTGGCATACTTGAAGCCACGTGTTATTTCCCTGCAAACTCGACATTCTTTTTGCACGGTGTCGCAGTCATCCCATGTGGCATCCGCAAACGAGAAATGGGAGAGAAAAATGACAAATACGCAGCTAATCGCCAGAGTGTTGTGCACATCAAATGGCATCCTCCGAAGATCTTTGACAGTGACCACGTCAAATGCATACTGTATCAATGTCACTGTTAGGAAGATGAGCAACAAAATACAATTTACTCTTTAAAAAACACACACTTACAAAGTTAAGTTCTTTTCGCACAATTTAGAGTTAGTGCCCACTGTGGATTTCATGTCAGCCCAACATGACCAGTTTGATCCACCGTGGGCCTTTAAGTTACCGTCGAGCAGCCTCTCTATCTACTAGTTTCTTCTAAAAATAAATCTACTACTAGTTTTGGGCTTACCTAAAAATAAAAACTAGTCTTGGGCTCTTCATTCTGGCCTGGCCACACTACGGGCCTGCAGTTCGCCTCACTCAACCCCACCCCCCGCAACAGTGAGCGAGGATTTGCTCACACAAAAAACAGTGAGTGAGGGCGAGATGAGCAGCTTCCGCCGCCGCCGCTCGCCGGCGGCGTCCCCGCTGGAGGACGACGACCTGCTCTCTGAGATCCTGCTCCGCCTCCCCCCGCAGCCCTCCTCCCTCCCGCGCGCATCGGCCGTCTGCAAGCACTGGCGCGGCCTCGTCTCTGACCCCCAATTCCGACGCCGCTTCCGCCTCCGCCACCGCCGCAACCCTCCTCTCCTCGGTTTCTTCAACCGATTTGATCGCCTCTCCTTCCAACCTACTCTGGACGCCCCCGACCGTGTTCCTCTCGGGCCCTTCCCCTTTCAGCGCGATGACGGCGACTACTTCGTCTCCCTCGGGTGCCGCCATGGCCTCCTACTCATCTTCCTTCCGGGGCGTCTCGAGATCCTTGTGTGGGACCCCGTCACCGGCGACCGGCACCGACTGGCCATTCCCCCGGTGGTTGCGGAACGTGCGGCGAAGATTGGGATCAGTGGGGCGGTGTGTCGCGCTGGCGGAGACGTCCAACATTTCCAGGTGGTCTTGGCGGTGACAGACGGCGACGGTGCACAACATAGACGAGCGCTCGCCTGTGTTTACTCGTCAAAGACCGGTTTATGGGGAAGTCTCATCTCGACATCCATTCCGTACCAGGCTCATGGATCCCAGTTTTTCGCCATCGTTTGTGCCGAGGAAGCTGTGCTGGCTGGAGATTCCCTTTACTGGCCGCTTGCTGGGAATTTGGATGGAATTCTTGAGTTTGATTTGGAGAAGCAGAGGCTAGCTGTGATGCGGGTGCCAGTGCATACGAGGGTCAAGCGGAAGCGGAATGGCTTCAAGCTTTTGCGGGCAGAGGGTGGTGTGCTAGGTTTCCTCTTCATATCACACTCAGACTACTGCACCGCCCAGTTATGGAAGAGGATAACTGATTGTGATGGTGTTGCTTCATGGGTGCTTGCAAGAACTATTGAACTGGACAAGCTACTATCCCTGAAACCAGAGGAGAAAGGGGGCATAGAGATACAAGGGTTTGCTGAAGACAATAGTGTGTTCTTGTTGGGGACAGTTATCGGCCTCTTCATGATCCATCTTGAGTCATTGAAGTTCAAGAAGCTTTCCGAAACTACGATCGTGTCTCGCTATCATCCATTTGAAAGTGTCTACACTGCAGGTAATACCATGCCCTACACTAAGGTTAGTAAAAAACCAAGTTGTGTGTCGATAATTGGCTGACGAAATTATGTTCACATCATTTTGTGTTAAGCCAACAATTTTAAGTAGTGTTATATCATTTGTTTCTTTTGCTGCTTCATGTCCTCTTCAGCGTATAGCGATTTTGATTCTGTTATGATGCTCACGTGGGTGCTTTTTATGTGATGGTTATATATGGATTCACATATTTTACCTATAGTTATTATAGCTAATGTTTTTTATGTCACCAGTTTGGCTTCCATACCAAGGTGATGGGCTGTCATCGATGATGCATTCAAAATATATGTGGCGATGTTTTTTAATATAATGTTATCATTATCAGTGAACTATGTTATTCCAGTCAGAAATAGCAAACTTTTCTATCAGCTCACTATATGAATATCTATACATAAAACTGAAAACCAAGATTGTCAAATTCACTGAACTATATTTCACCGTTGCCTGCCTATTGACATATGCAAGAATTCTATAAGGGTACTTTTGGTGTATAACTACCGCAAAGTTTTTCTCAAGATAAAATACCTATCAGTTGGAAGTTGAAGACAACATGAAAAACTAGCTTGAACCAACTGAAATGTCAAATAGGCAGCTCGATAGGTACATTTGGAAGCTTCAAACTTAGTTCTATTTCTTTCATTCAATATTATTATGTCTGCTAATCTTGTAATGATCTTAAATCAATAATGAAAAATTCAAATAATTGTTCAGTGTTAACTCTTAACACTTTAGGAGAGCCTGTTGCGAGTGACTAATCCATTTGTACTGGGAAAACTAATAAATTAGTTTATTTAATTTTTGAGGCTTAATTTATCCATGGATAATCTAAATCTGAATAGTCACATCACTTCTACTGCTGCTGTATCAAAACTGTGCTTCTTTTTCAAGCTACAGCTATGAGTTTATCTAAATATCTCCTTCATGCCTCTTCATATCTGTTTGACTTTTTGTTGGAATGACATTGGTTGTTTAACTTCTTATGCTTGCAGTAACAGGCATTGGTGGTAGACATGATGCATCTGATGTTATGCACAATAAATAAGATGATTGTCTGGTTAAATATGCTGTTGTGATGTACTGGCAGAGCAGGTAATCCTATCTTATGCATGTATGTTGACTTGTTGAGGAATTCAAAAAAAAAGTACCGATTTCCTTTGTACTGCCATTTAAAGTACCAAATTGCAATAGAGGACTCTACAACTGTTTGCTTAGCATAGCTGTTGCCCACCTGGTCACCTCCTATGCTTTGCACTGCATCTTGAATCTTTTCTCCAAGCCCTGTTTCCTCATCCTTCCTCAGCAGTTCTCCGTTCTCTTCCTCTCGCCTCCACCCACCCACCTGCCTTCAGTTTTATTTACTTATATTTAACCCCTCTCTACTGGATGTGCTCTTTCACTCGCCTTCCACTCCCATCCAGCTGCCTTGCTTTCAGTTCAACTCCTCGTAAGTACTCCCCCATTTCCTTCTGGTAGTGTCGGGTTCTTCTCCCTCTAGCCCCTGCAATGACTGATAAACTAGGACCCTTCCTCATCCCCTGATTATGTATATGCTTGTGCCTTCTCAGAGATGACAATGTTATTATGATAAGTAGTAGCAAATCTGTGCTTGTGCCTTCTCAGAGATGAGAATGTTATTATGATAAGTAGTAGCAAATCTGTGCTTGTGCCTTCTCAGAGATGAGAATGTTACTATGCTTCGTTTTTTTAACTTTTACTGATTGCTACATTGACGTTAAACTTTTTTATGTGGTTAAGAGTATCAAGTCAAAGGGTAACTTGCGTGTTGTCCTGTCTATGCAATTATGCCTGCGAGCTAGAAACCAGATGTTTCTGCTTTCTTACTCATGTGCCCACTATTCTTTTAGCCTCTACTCAGACCAATATAACCAAATACTTCTAATATTAGAAGTTGAAGGTGTGCCACTACACTGCAAATTTCCTAGTACTGTTATTCTCTGTTTCAAGTGTTGGTTTTGTCTAATAATGCTGAATCATTTGCCTTTGAAGCTCTTGACACAATTTCCACAATGGCGGAGCTAATGTTACTGTTCTGAGTCATACAAAATTATGAGAGTAACTGCAATGGCTTTTCCTGGAAGAATGATGCAAAATTGTTTGACTGATGATATTGCTTGCCCCGCAGGTTACATTATGGTGACTGAAATGAAGAAATGGGTTTTGGCGGCAGGCTCTACTATTTTTGTATGTTCGACGCGCAGATTGACTATATCTAGCATGCACCGGTCATCTGTGAAGTTCATTTGTAGGGATTAATTGCTTAATTTGACAACTTCCTTGCTCTGGCAGTCGAAGGTTGAAGGGAACATTGACTTGCTTCGATTAATTAGTACTCCGTACTTAACTTGTCGTTCCTTCAGTTTGCTGCTTTCCAAGCAAGCATGTTTAGCAAGCTCACATATGAATTGTCTGCTTGCATTTGGTGTGTGCGCAAGTTTGGGGTTGTGTTTGGTTATGTCGCATCTTGTATTTTGCTCGTGTTCCATGATGCCGCATTGCGCGTGCGTGCGTGTGTGGAATTTTCATCTGGTTCTGAGCTCGGTATTTTGAAACATGGTTCTGAGTAATGAATGTTGAATCGCATCAGTATTTCTACCTGGGAACTGGGAAGCAGTTCCTGTTTGTTGAACTACACCTTACATAAATACCCCTGTTTCAGTGCTAGTTTGGATGCTGGGAAGGCTTCTTAACCTGGGTGTTGTGATCGGGACATTAGCACGGATATGCTTCTACACATCGCTGACCGCTTCCACTTTAAGATTCGCAATCTTTTAAGATTGCATCCATCAGTGGTGTGATGATGCAAGCCGCATTTTATAACTCACGCTACCTGCTTACCATGGTAATCCAGGTCTAATCTGTTAAGAAAATCAGCTCTTCATGTTTGAGTGACAATAGTATTATTAGCTCCGGTTTTACCTCATTTTTTTTTTTGCGAAAATAGCTCTGGTTTTACCTGCACGACGTGTGAGACCAGTTGCCTCTGCCTCGGGGCCGGCGTGGAAGTCGGAGCGGCGGCTCCGGATCTCATCGTCATGGAGGGGTGTCGGCATTGGTCACATGGGTGGCAGTGTCGTTAGCCAGCCTGGTGCACGGCCTCGGGGTCGGCGTGGATGTCGGAGCGGCGGCTCCGGATATGATTGTTGGGTGTCGGCTACGGTTGCTTGGGTGACGAAGCTGGCGGCTTGCCTGGTGTGCGGCCTCGGGGTCGGCGTGTGGGGTTTCCGCTTGTATGTCTGAGCGACGACTCTGGAGATGGTTGTTGGGTGTCGGCTCTGGTTCCTCTAGCGGCAGAGCAGGCGGCTCGCCTGGTGCGCGGCCTCGGGGTCGGCATGGATGCCGGAGTGGTGGCTTCGATTTTGTTGTAGGGTGTCAGCTACGGGTTGCTCCGGTGACGGAGCCGACGGCTCGCTTGGTGCACTGCCCTGTTAGGGGCGTGTTGTAACGGTTTTCGTCCGGGTTTTTGTTAATTAACCGGGCAATTCTCTTCTACCTTTTTTAATGAATCGGGCCCTACAGTACCGCGTTTCAAACTCAAATTGTTGTGGTAAGTGTAATAGAGAGAATCACACAATTACAATAAAATTTAGCGAAGAGGAGATAGTTAACAACGTGGCTGCTCTACAGATCATACTCACAAGGGCACGGGTGACACCAGTAAACGGCACAAATCCTATTGATTAGCAGTCGCCTTCTTTTCTTTGAAAGGGGATATATCGGCTGCCCCTTGTTACGCTAGGGTCACAAGTCCTTCATTTTTCGGCCAGATCATATCGTAGGACAGGACCACCATCGAAACATAGAAATAAGGGAAACTACCACAATATTATGTTTTTGCATACATTTTGATCAGAGTTGTACAGTGTAAACATTTTATTTATCGTGAGATGCTTTCATGTAACAAAATATTGCGTTCGGAACATTTTTGCAACGGAAACATTTTCTGTTTTTCCTAGAAAGAGGGCACGTCTCTTTAGCGGACACTCGCGGAGCTCTTTCAGCATGACACATGGCACGTCTTTGCTCCACTCCTACTATCTTCTCAGCGTGGACATGGGTTCTCAGTGCGGGGAGGGATGTTTTCCCTATCCTCATTTTTATAAGACAAAACATACAAAGTTAAATAACAATTGGGCTAAGCATCCAATTTTTTTGGAATTGTGCTTCACATGGTGTAGTCTTAAAAACTAAATTCAGAATATTATTATTAAGTGATAGTTCCACAAGACCATTTTTCTTGTGGTCAGAACAAGAGTTTTCATCCCATACATGAAACGGTGCTCCAATCAACATCGTGACTAAGGATCTCCCAATAGCCGCGCCGCCGGAGAAGCGTTAGCGGATGGGCGGGACATATGTCTTCCCACCTTAGACTTTTGGTCGATATACTTGTATTATAGTGAATGTACCTGTACAGTGAAGGATTGGATTTGCAGAATTTGGTCGATGCCTACCGTATTCTGTATCATAACCTTTTTTTTTTTTTGAGAATCACCGGGGGAGGAGTCCCTCCACCTGAATATATTACTCAAAGTTGCCATTATGCCAGGAGAGCGATCCAGTTTATAAGGAAAACCGGATCAAAAACCTAAACAAGTTGACCCGTTTATAAGGGAAACCGGGCCAAAAACCGTACATGGGTCACAAGAAGAAGAGAAAAACAGGACACCCAACAAAGGCAAGAGCTAGCTAGCAGACTAAAAGGACCATCACCACGAAAGACAAAAAAGTTGTGGGGTGTCGTCGAGGGATCACAATACCTAGACTTTGCGAGCAACCTAACGCACCACATTGCGTGCGTACCGAGCCCCACGGCACAACTCAGGAGCTTCCAGAATCAACGAGTGCAAACAAACACGAACCTTGACTAGGAGCCCCGCCATGGAAAATCGGAACGATTAGCAAGTTGAGGAGGCATCTTGCGCCATCAAAGAGCAAAGAGAACCAAGACATCACCAAGAGCACGACGCTCGCCGCAACACATCAGCCGCCATGGGAGGGTCTTGAGCATGCATAGCGAGACACCTTCACAAGGGGGGAAACAGATGGCCGCCCTGCGGCGCCAATGGCACCGCTGCCGTACCCCAATGAACACCACCAAACAACCACTGTCGACTCCAAGCCAGTCGCACCACCACCACCACTGGTCCCTCCGGCTGATCCCTACTCCAAAAATGATGCCCACAAGAGGGGAACGACGCAATGCACCGCCATCATCCGATCTGAGAGAGCATGGATCTGAGGTTTCCCTCGGAGCAAGAGACGGTAAGGGAGAGGAGCACATCAACACAACAGCGCCTTCAAGAAGGCAGCGACGCCCACGGACGCCGCCGCTGCCGGTTCCAACCATAGATGGAGACATACTTTCGCCTGGCATCATCTTCCATGCCACAGACCAAACCAGCCGGTCCCCCGCATCCACCACCCAACACCTCGGGCCAGACCCAGCCGGATCCAACCCATCCCCACACCGGACGCCTCCACCACCACCCAACACTGCCATCAACCTCGGTCGAGCACTCAGAGCGAGCCGCCACCCCGTTACTGAACAGCCGCCGCCACGCCCCGGCCATGCCCAGATGAATCGAAGCTGCCACGTGATGTCTACTACACAACTTATTCTTGTAGACTCGTGTTGGGCCTCCAAGCGCAGAGTTTTGTAGGACAGTAGCAATTTTTCCTCAAGTGAATGACCTAAGGTTTATCAATCCGTGGGAGGCGTAGGATGAAGATGGTCTCTCTCAAACAACCCTGTAATCAAATACAAGAAATCTCTTGTGTCCCCAACACACCCAATACAATGAAAAATTGTATAGGTGCACTAGTTCGGCGAAGAGATGGTGATACAAGTGTAGTATGGATAGTAGATATAGGTTTTTGTAATCTAAAAATATAAAAACAGCAAGGTAGCAAATGATAAAACGGAGCACAAACGGTATTGCAATGCTTAGAAACAAGGCCTATGGTTCATACTTTCACTAGCGCAATCTCTTAACAGTGCTAACATAATTGAATCATATAATAATCCCTCAACGTGCGACAAAGAGTCACTCCAAAGTTCTTATCTAGCGGAGAACATAAGATATAAATTGTTGTAGGGTACGAAACCACCTCAAAGTTATTCTTTCCGATCAATCTATTGAGCTATTCCCATAAGTGTCACAAACAGCCCTAGAGTTCGTATTAAAATAACACCATATGATACGTATCAACCAACTCTAATGTCACCTAGATACTCCAATGTAACCACAAGTATCCGTGAGTTGATTATACGATATGCATCAAACAACTTCAGATTCGTAATATTCAATCCAACATAAAGAATTTCAAAGAGTGCCCCAAGATTTCTACCGGAGAAAGAAGGACGAAAACGTGCATCAACCCCTATGCATAGATTACCCCAATGTCACCATACATCAAGTGAATCAATATAATACCCCATTGTCACCACGGGTATTCATATGCAAGACATACATTAAGTGTTCTCAAATCCAACAAAGTATTCAATCCGATAATAGTGAAACCTCAAAGGTAAAAACTCAATTCATCACAACAAGATAGAGAGGGAGAAACACCATATGATCCAACTATATTAACAAAGCTCGCGGTACATCAAGATCGTGCCAAATCAAGAACACGAGAGAGAGAGAGAGAGAGAGATAAAACACATAGCTACTGGTACAAACCCTCAGCCCCGAGGGTGAACTACTCCCTCCTCGTCATGGAGACCGCCGGGATGATGAAGATGACCTCTGGTGATGATTCCCCCCTCCGGCAGGGTGCCGGAAAAGGGCTTTAGATGAGATCGTGGAGGTACAGAGGCTTGCGGCGGCGCAGTCAAAGTTCTAGGGTTATTTCTGGGGGTTTCTCTATTTATAGAAATTTTTGGCATTGGAATCACGCGAAGAGGAGCCACAGGGGCCCCACGAGGCACCTGGGCGCGCCCCTGGGGCCCCTGTGGGTCTTCTGCTGCTCCCCCGAAGCTTCCTGGGTCTGTTTCCTTCCAGAAAAAAATCATCAAAAAATTTCGCTGCATTTGGACTTCATTTGATATGGATTTTCTGGAAAAGCAAAAACAAGCAGAAAACAACAACTGGCACTGGGCACTAGGTCAATATGTTAGTCCATAAAAATCATATAAAAGTCATATAAAAGTGCACCAAAATCATACAAAACTATAATAAACATGGCATGAATACTTCATAAATTATAGATACGTTGGAGACGTATCAGCATCCCCAAGCTCAATTCCTGCTCGTCCTCGAGTAGGTAAATGATAAAAGAAATAATTTATGAAGTGTGAATGCTAGCATAGTGCATTTGATCAATGATAATTTCAATCACCTTTCCTAGCATCATGACAGTAACTTTTTCTCATAAAACTCATCAAGATAAAGTAGCAATCAATTCACATGTTATGGTTCAAACAATGCATTCTCTTGAAACTTAACAACCTATGTTCTTAGTCACTAAACAATTGCAATTCAACTTATCTTCAACAAAGTCTAAGTAAGAGCTCCACATACTCAATTATCATATAGTCTTCTATGATTGCTAGTACTCAAAGCATATTTTTAGAACAAATGGCATCCATCGAACACAGAGAAAGATAGGGGCTTAATGTTTCGCCTCCCAACTCATTTATCATAGAGATAATTGTCAACAATAATAATTCATGATCAAATATATTTGACTGGCCATATGTGCCTGGATCTTTCCCCGCCACATGATGCTTGCCAACTAAAGAATAATTAAGGTTGAAATGAGAAGTAATACTATTGACTCTTGTATAAAAGTAAATACATAAAGTAAAAGATAGGCCCTTCGCAGAGGGAAGCAGAGGTTGTCATGCGCTTTTTATTTTTGGATGCGCAAGCCCTTAATGCAAAGGAACGTCACGTTATATTGCCCCTTGTGATAGCAACCTTTATTATGCAGTCCGTCGCTTTTATTTCTTTACCATCACAAGTTCGTACAACGCTTATTTTCCCTTGCAATAAAAGATCATACATATTTTAGGAGCAATTTTTATTGCTTTTTGCACCGATGATAACTTACTTGAAAGATCTTATTCAATCCATAGGTAGATATGGTGGACACTCATGGCAAGAAACTGGGTTTAAGGGTTTTTGGATGCACAAGTAGTATCTCTACTTGGTACGAATTTTTGGCTAGCAAAAGATCCTAAGAAAGCACCACATGTTGGAGGATCCATAACAATATAACTTCTATGCAAATATACCCAAACATAAATCATTACGTTGTCTTCCTTGTCCAACTTCAACTAATTTGCTCAAGTTTGAAAATAATTAATGGGTATTTACAATCATAAAAGATGTCCAAGATAATATATTTATATGTGAAAGTTCTCTTCCTTATACTAATCATTCATGAATTGCTTGTATGACCAATATTGTGATTGTCAAGCTTCAATAGATTTCACTTTCTAACCCAAATGTGAACCTACTACTATACATTGATACAAGCATATGAAGCACATATAATTTCAATTTTATGATATTCAATTCATTCAACAATTTACTCATAGGATATAAATGAAGCACAAGAGTAAATGACAAACTACTCCAAAAGATATAAGTGAAGACCAAATGAGTAGTTAAATAAATAGTTAGCTATGTGAGGACTCTCTCTCATTTAAAAATTTCAGATCTTAAGTATTTTATTCAAACAGCAAAGAAAACAAAATAAAATGACATTCCAAGAATAGCACATCTCATGTGAAGAAGCAAAAACATAGGCTCAACCAAGACTAACCGATAATTGTTGATGAAGAAAGGTGGGATGCCTACCGGGGCATCCCTAAGCTTAGATGCTTGAGACTTCTTGAAATATTAACTTGGGGTGCCTTGGGCATCCCCAAGCTTGAGCTCATGTGTCTCCTTAATTCCTCTCATATCATGACTTCTCTAAATCTTAAAAACATCATCCACATAAAACTCAACAAGAATTCGTGAGATAAGTTAGTATAAATCAATGCAAAACCTTATCATTCTCTACTATAGAAAATCACTAAAATTATAATTTAACATTGCATACTAAATGCCTCTTCATATTTAATACTCCTATCCTTAAATAGAATCATTAAACAAGCAAACATATGCAAACAATGCAACTATAACAGCAATCTGCCAAAACAGAATAGTCTGTAAAGGGGGATTTAAAATTCATACTTCCCTAACTCCAAAAATTCTGAAAAATTATCACGTGACAGAGAACTCATGCATGCTTACTGTGTAAAAAATTCAGATTTTTATCATGTTCTGACTATTCAGGAATATTCTGGACATAACAGAAAACTTTCTGTTTTCAAACAGCAACACATGAACTTGCAAACCGAGCATGGTAAAGGCTATAATTGGCATTTTATTGAATTAAAAGATACAAAACATGAGTATTGATAACATCAAGCAAATCTCAACAAAATAAAATGACGCTCCAAGCAAAACACATATCATGTGACGAATAAAAATATAGCTCCAAGTAAGGTTACCGATAATGTTGAAGACGAAAGAGGGGATGCCTTCCGGGGCATCCCCAAGCTTAGACGCTTGTGTCTTCCTTAAGTATTACCTTGGGGTGCCTTTGGCATCCCCAAGCTTAGGGTCTTGCCACTCATTATTCTCCTCATATCGATATTTCACCCAAAACTTGAAAACTTAAATCACATAAAACTTAACGGATCTTGTGAGATAGGTTAGTATGATAGAAAGAAATCATCCACTTAGGTACTGTGAAGACAAGTTTCATAATTGTTCTCACATAATGCCTACTGTATTCTATCATTTCCACAATTTATATTACTCAATATAAGCTATGGAAACACTAAAACAAGCAAACTATGCACCGAAAATAGAATCTGTCAAAAACAGAACATCATGTAGTGAGCGATTTAAAAACCATACTTCTGTACCTCCAAAAATTCTGAAAAATTAGGAAAACGTAAAAAATTTGTAAACCAATGCTCTGTAAAAATTTCAGAATTTTCTCACGCTCCAGTACATAATAGAAATTCCAGCACTGGACGCAAAAGTTTCTATTTTTGCACAGAATCGAATCAACAAGTATCCACACTATCCCAAAGGCTTTACTTGAAACATTATTGAAAGAAAACATATAAAACATTATTATCACAGTAGCTTAACCATGTGAACACACAAAAACAGAAGGTATAAGTATTGGGTTGTCTCCCAACAAACGCTTTTCTTTAATGTCTTTTCAGCTAGGCATGATGATTTCAATGATGCTCACATAAAAGTAAAGAATTGAAACACAAAGAGAGCATCATGAAGCATATGAAAAGCACATTTAAGCCTAACCCACTTCCTATGCATAGGGATTTTGTGAGCAAATAGTTTATGAGAGCAAGAATCAACTAGCATAGGAAGTCAAAACAAGCATAACTTCAAAACTTTCAACACATAGAGAGGAAACTTGATATTATTGAGATATGTAGAAGCATATATTCCTCCCTCAAAATAATTTTCAGTAGCATCATGAATGAATTCAACAATATAACTATCACATAAAGCATTATTTTCATGATCCACAAGCATAAATTTTTTATTACTCTCCACGTAAGCAATTTTCTTCTCATTCATAGTAGTGGGAGCAAACTCAACAAAATAACTATCATGAGATACTTGATTGGCATAATCTCATTGAAAATTAAAATCATGATGACAAGTTTCATGATTATCATTATTCTTTATAGTATACATGTCATCACAATAATCATCATAGATAACAACTTTGTTTTTATAATCAATTGAAACCTCTTCCAAAATAGTGGAATCATCATTAAATAAAGTTGTGACCTCTCCAAATCCACTTTCATAATTATTACAATAAGATTCAACACCCTTCAAAATAGTGGGATCATTAGCACCTAGAGTTGACACTCTTCCAAACCCACTTTCATCAATATAATCATCATAATTAGGAGGCATGTTATCATCATAATAAATTTGCTCATCAAAACTTGGGGGACTAAAAATATCATATTCATCAACACATAGCATCCCCAAGCTTGTAGCTTTGCATATCATTAGCATCATGAATTTTCAAAGAATTTATACTAACAACATTGCAATCATGTTCATCATTTAAAGATTTTATGCCAAACATTTTATTAAATTCTTCCTCTAACACTTGGGCACAATTTTCCGATCCATCATTTTCAAGAAAGACATTATAAAGATGAAGCATGTGAGGCAATCTCAATTCCATTTTTTTTGTAGTTTTCTTTAAAAAAAAACTAAACTATAAAACAAGAAACTAAAAGATTCAATTGCAAGATCTAAAGATATACCTTCAAGCACTCACCTCCCCGGCAACGGCGCCAGAAAAGAGCTTGATGTCTACTACACAACTTATTCTTGTAGACTCGTGTTGGCCTCCAAACGCAGAGTTTTGTAGGACAGTAGAAATTTTCCCTCAAGTGGATGACCTAAGGTTTATCAATCCGTGGGAGACGTAGGATGAAGATGGTCTCTCTCAAACAACCCTGCAATCAAATACAAGAAATCTCTTTTGTCCCCAACACACACAATACAATGGAAAATTGTATAGGTGCACTAGTTCGGCGAAGAGATGGTGATACAAGTGTAGTATGGATAGTAGATATAGGTTTTTGTAATCTGAAAATATAAAAACAGCAAGGTAGCAAATGATAAAACGGAGCACAAACGGTATTGCAATGCTTAGAAATAAGGCCTAGGGTTCATACTTTCACTAGTGCAATCTCTCAACAGTGCTAACATAATTGAATCATACAATATTCCCTCAACGTGCGACAAAGAGTCATTCCAAAGTTCTTATCTAGCGGAGAACATAAGATAGAAATTGTTGTAGGGTACGAAACCACCTCAAAGTTATTCTTTCTGATCAATCTATTGAGCTATTCCTATAAGTGTCACAAACAGCCCTAAAGTTCGTAGTAAAATAACACCATATGATACGCATCAACCAACTCTAATGTCACCTAGATACTTCAATGTCACCACAAGTATCCGTGAGTTGATTATACGATATGCATCAAACAACTTCAGATTCATAATATTCAATCCAACACAAAGAACTTCAAAGAGTGCCCCAAGATTTCTACCGAAGAAAGAAGGACGAAAACGTGCATCAACCCCTATGCATAGATTACCTCAATGTCACCTCGGGAATCCACGAGTTGAGTGCCAAAACATACATCAAGTGAATCAATATAATACCCCATTGTCATCACGAGTATTCATATGCAAGACATACATCAAGTGTTCTCAAATCCAATAAAGTATTCAATCCGATAATAGTGAAACCTCAAAGGTAAAAACTCAATTCATCACAACAAGATAGAGAGGGAGAAACACCATATGATCCAACTATATTAACAAAGCTCACGGTACATCAAGATCGTGCCAAATCAAGAACATGAGAGAGAGATAAAACACATAGCTACTGGTACAAACCCTCAGCCCCGAGGGTGAACTACTCCCTCCTCGTCATGGAGACCGCTGGGATGATGAAGGTGGCCTCCGGTGATGATTCACCCCTCCGGCAGGGTGCCAGAAAAGGGCTTTGGATGAGATCGTGGAGGTACAAAGGCTTGCGGCGGCGTAGTCGAAGTTCTAGGGTTATTTCTGGGGGTTTCTCTATTTATAGAATTTTTTGGCGTTGGAATCACGCGAAGAGGAGCCACAGGGGGCCCACGAGGCACCAGGGCGTGCCCAAGGGGGGGCGCCCAGGTGGCTTGTGGGGCCCCTGTGGGTCTTCTGCTGCTCCCCCGAAGCTTCCAGGGTTTGTTTCCTTTCAGAAAAATCATCAAAAAGTTTCGCTGCATTTGGACTTCATTTGATATGGATTTTCTGAAAAACCAAAAATAAGCAGAAAACAACAACTGGCACTGGGCACTAGGTCAATATGTTAGTTAATAAAAATCATATAAAGGTTATATAAAAGTGCACCAAAATCATACAAAACTATAATAAACATGGCATGAATACTTCATAAATTATAGATACGTTGGAGACGTATCACCAGGAACCGCCAGATCTGGGTGGTGCTGGGCTTGCAGCCCCGAGACAACAGTCGCCGGGAAGCATAGCCTACATCGGCCAAGCGTCGCACGAGCACGAGGTGCGCCCCCCAGCCCGCGACCTCACTCCCACCACCGGACGGGAGCCACCGCCGTGCCGTGAAACTCGTCAGCAGGACCAAGGCCGACCAGAGCGACCGAGGACGCCAGCTGGGGGCCCCAACCTCGTCGAGCGCCGCGCCTCCACGAACAGCCATCTAGCGCCGCTGCACCCCGCGGGTGCGGAAGCAGCAAGCCGCCGGCCCGATTGGATCTGAGGGAGAGGGACTCCCGCCGCGCGCTGCCGGGCCACAGGTGACAACCGGAGGGCGCCGGTGCACCCACGGGCGAAGAGGCCGGGCGCCGAGTCCCGGCACGGCGTGTCGGCGCGCTAGCCAGGGCACCGACGCGTCGACGACAGGGCTGCTCTCCGCCGTGCCCGAGAGCCACCAAGCGCCACAGCCAGGTCCCCGCCGCCGCCGTCAGCCATGCGGCTTCGCGTTGCGGCGTCGTCCAGCGGCGGCGGAGAGGGGGGCGGCCGGATTTTTGGCGGTGTGACCATCATGATCTTCTCTGCAGATCTTTTGATGCACGCTATCTTTCTTTTTCGCAAGCATTGCATGCATAAAATAGCTTCCCTTGTGAGCTGTTGTGATCGTGGACTTTCGAGTAAGAAGATACGGAACGGCTCTCGCTTTTCCAGTTCTGCCTGATAGGCATCATATATAAATAAGCCACTTCTGGAGACATCCTAATATCCTATCCGCAGCCAAAGCATGTGATACACACATATCTGCTGACTTTGCTTTTGGCTGCATCTACCTAATACTAATATTCTAATGTCAACGTGTGATGCGATGTCCAGGACATTAATTAATGTCAAAGAAGTAGGCTGGCATTGCGGCATGGTTGTGCAGATCCGGTTTTGTCAGCAGGCCACCAGACACCAGTGTGTCAAATCTGAACAAGCAAAGCATGCCAATCGACGGACACACGTACGCTTCAATGCTCTGTCGCCCCTGATATTATGTCCAACTCCTCCAAGCGCGATGTCAGCTGAAAAGGAAATAATTCCTTGCTGCTGACGGCATATGGCACGTCTTGATCTTGTTATTATATATAGAAGTATTTACCAGTCTATCGAAGGTGGTCATGCGTGACGATGGGTTGGAGATAGAAAGCGTGCGAGATTACTCTTTTTACGCGAGTATGTTAACCTTGGAAGCATATCATATTCATGCTTGCATAACCGGGGACGTGGATGCACTAGAACCGTCGTGACCTTGAGCTGTCAAATTCATCGACCTGTAACTCTAGCGATATCTATTTAGCTTTTTGTGTGTGTTGCAATATCTGATTAGTTGATATGCCAATTTACCAGACGGCAGGTCTGATCTGCAATCTCAACCCTTGATATTGATATTACAAGTAACCCCCCCGGCCAGAGATCCAGCGGGCTGTTCTTGTTTGAACTGAAATGCTTAGCCCAAATTAAGGAACGAGGAACCAAACAGCCACATGCATGTATGTACTGATTTATAGCCAAACATTTCGTGGTGCAGACAAGTAAAGATGGAGGTTAACCCAACTAATGCAGGATTATTCTTCACTTAATTTTTGTCAACTTTTTTGTGACCAACTAACAAAGAACTTGCTTTACACACACTCCTCCAAGAGAAGCTGATGGAAAGAACAAACTTACACACACACATACGCTCCTAGCTAGTAGAAGAAAGCTGCGGCCAGTTCTACCAGCCGCGGCCTACAACTTCGTGGCATGGCAAATGCAGTAGTAATATAATCAAGAGGAAGTAGCCGCCGCCGCCGCTTTGGGTTTGGGGTGCACCTTCTTCTTCAAGAGGCCAAAGAATCCTCCCCTGCTGCTCGCACCACCACCACCAGCAGCCTTCTTCTCTCCGGCGGCACCGGCGGCCTCCTTGTCCTTGCCGCTCTTTGCGCCGTCGAGCGCCGCCGCCGCTTCCGCCTGGTCCATGCGCCTCAGCTTCTCCTTGTAGGCGTTCTTGAGCACGTAGGCCTCCACGAAGTCTCCTCCCATCATGGACGCCATATCTTGTTATCACCTCCTCCTCCCCGTCTCAACTCTTGGCTGCTGCTTCTTCCTTGCTGAAGTAAGCTGCTACCAGGAGCCTAGGATGGATGAGATGATGCTTCCCAAATGCTTTGGGACTTGTGTGGGAGGGTTGAGTTGAGGCGCGTGCCCGGTCGTTTATATAGACAGGCGGGCCCTGGTGGAGTGGACGGACGGACGCGCGGGAAGATTAGACTTAGACTTGGCATGCAAGCTGAAGCGCGGAAAAGTTAAAGCAAAAAAAAAAAAAAAAAAGAAGGATCGAGCGAGGCAACTTGGGGAGCACGGGGAAAAGGCCATGTCACGCGTGACGTACAAGACCAAGGCGGCTATCTCCACGAAGGCGGCAAGCAAGCAAGCGAGGCGAGCACGCACCGTAGGATCGACTTCGCCGCCGCGAGGAAACGCGCCGGAAGAAGCAGAGCAAGTCAGGCGTAAAAGCACGCACGCACGCACGTGGGAGATTGGTACGTACGTACGTACGTATTTGTCCTCCCCTTGTTGACCATCGGTCTCATGAGCGGTGTGGTCAGCGTTGCCGCGCGACGCAAGGCACGACCGCTGTCTCCACTTCCTTCCCGCGACGTGGGGGGCGCATCACCACCCCTTTTTCTTTTTTCTTTTTCTTTTTCTTTTTCTTTTTTTGGAACGGATGCAGCGGCATAAGCCTATAGAACATATCCTGTTTAAGTAAGATCGTGCATCACCACCCATTTGCCACCTCTGGCCAAGGAGTGAATTGCAGAAAACATCAACATTGAAGGCTAGGTTTGAAGGAACCACACTTTCTACAGTTCTGTGCCCAAAACCACTAATTCTGAGGCTAATTTTTTTTGTGTGTGCAGAAACCACTAGTTGATGACTTAGACCGAATTAAGCAAGATTATGACAGGTGGGTCCTGCAAATGGTGACGTGACGTAACGGTTCACGTTAGACGTCTATATTTACAAAGTCCCTATAATTTTACAGGGACACCCCTCAATCAAAAACAGAAAAAGCAATCAGCTCCTTGGGATTTGGGCACGTCGCCGGCGAGGTGGCGCACCGTCGGACTCCACCCCCTGCTCTCTAGCGCGTGGCACCGCCTGCCACCATGGCCGAAGCCGCCGCAAATGGGCCACTGCATGAGCGGGTCGATGACCTCGTCTGGGTCGTACGGCAGGGCGGGCTCGAGGGCCTCCGGCGCTGCGGTTGCCGAGGAGGTCTGGCCGGCCGAGATGTAGGTCGACGACCTCGTCTGGTCGTGCTCAGGTGGACAGGGGCGCCGCCAGGGTCGTGCATCGGCGGACATGGACGACGCCGGAGTGGGACGGGCGTGGGGCGGCGCTGGGGAGGGACCCGCTGCTGAAGTGGCGCATCTGCGGCGGCGCCGGGCGGAGCAGAGGTAGGGCGCGGCTGGGGCAGTGGCTGCCGGCAACGGGGCAAGTGAGTACGTCGGCGGGGCAGTGAGCACGCACGGGGAGGGGGTGGCTTGGCTGTTTTGTTTTTTAAGGAGTTCTTGGCAAAAAAATGTCTAATGACGTCTATCCCGAACCGTTACGCTACGTCAATAAAAGTGGGCTCCACCCGTCATAATCATCATCAAAAAGGGCCAAAGTAGTCAATTAGTGTTTTTTAAAAAAAATTAGCCTCAGAATTAGTGGTTTTTGGCACAAAATTATAGAAGTGTGGTTTCTGCAACCCTAGCCTTCAATGTCGATATTTTCTGTAATTCACTCCCGGCCAAGGGTGTGCTCCTGCGTCCGTCCGAATTTCATGCATCTTCTGGTAGGCAAGTAGATTTGTGTGTGTGTTGGTGTAATTCTGAAAAACGAGGTGCGAAAAATATTTTGATATTTACTACTCCGATAATATAAGATCATTTTGCAAGCTTTAGGTAATTGTAATGTATATGTAGCTCATTTCAAATCTTCAAAGATGTACTATATAGACCAAGTATATACAACAAATTTTAGGTATGGCAAACGCCTAAACTTGCCAGACTATTGGCTCCGCCACTGGTATATAATCCACACCATGTGTATTATTTTTTTAAAGACGAATCCACTTTTTTTGCTTGTTTTTTTTTGTCCATTTACGCCGATATGCGTCGGTTCTAGTGAGGTGTGTACGGATGCGTATCTCAATTTGGTAAGAGCAAGTATAATAGATCTGACTCAGCTGGCTATAAGCCGTTCCACGTCAGCCAAATCACAGCTGGAGGGGGAGAAAGGGGGAGAGAGAGGGGAACGGGCGCTTCGTCAGTCGCCCGGCTGCAGCACACCAGACGAGGATTTTGCACCCGCTTGCAGCCCGCCGTGGCCGATAGTGCCGGCGCTCTCGATCCACTCTCGATCCCCTGCATCTCTCTCGCCTCCCGCGCTTCTCGTTCCTCCTTCGCGCGCGAAATCAGCGCTCCCCTCGCTCCAAATCACTTCCTGCTATATAGCCAGATCTCAGGCTAGTACAGATTTGCATAAACTATATGACTGCATAAACTATCTGGAATGCATAAACTAGTACAGATTTCAGTAATTACAAATAGATAATATTCAGATTTTACAAATTTTTGAGTATATACTTGCCTGTAGTTTGGTGCTGATCGCTCTTTATTACTGATTGCTCTAAATTAATTCATTCTCAACGACCATGCTTTGCAATATGATTGGATTTTTCTGTCCATCTACTCACTGTAGTATTTCCAAGTGTGGTCTTCATTTTTTTTAAGGCTTAATTATGGCTGATGTGTGTCTTTGTTTATTTATGTCGTTGAGCAGGGGAGTAGATTCTCACCCACCTGGTGGTTACCTTGGTTACTTTCAGAACACACCAAGCCCCACACAATCTATGCACAATGTGAGTATACCACAGGTTATTACCTTGCCGATGGTATATACCCAGAATGGGCTGCCTTCATGAAGACTATTACACTTCCCCAAACAGAGAAGCACAAGTTGTTTGCCCAGAAGCAAGAAGGGGCAAGGAAAGATGTCGAGCGCGCTTTTGGGGTATTACAGTCCCGTTTTACCATTGTCCGTCGGCCTGCACGTCTGTGGAAGAGAAAGAGTGTTGGAAGGATCATGAGGGCTTGTGTGATTCTCCACAATATGATAGTCGAAGATGAGAGAGAGCAGGCAAAAATTCATATTGACTTGAATGAGATTCCGGGGGCTTCATTTGCTCTACCTCCCGAAGAGAATGTTGGCGGTACTCTGTGTTTCGCTGATGTGTTGCGTAGAAAAGCTACTATTCGTGCTCGTCCACAGCATACCCAGCTTAAAAGTGATTTAATCAAGCATATCTGGCATAAGTTTCAAAACAGCCATCATAATTAATCATGGTGGGATACTGATATCTGCATATTTCATATTCCTTTTTTTCCTGTAACCTTGAGTATCAACACGATATCTTACATGCATTTTTATTTCAGGACTGAGCTATGATGTGGTGATTGCTGCAGGTGCTACTTACAGGTATGCTTTCTATAATCTAAAATTGTTATGTTCGTTAACCAAATTGTTCTGTACTCTGTAGTTTAGTCAGTGTGAATGTATTACTGCTCAAGAAATTTTATTTGATCTGCCAACATGCTTGTATAGACAGTGTGGTCTTCTTTATAGCTTGTTCCTCGTCCTATTGTTACAATACTTGTTTTTACTGAACCTGTATAGGCGTATAGCTATACATGCTTTATAGAAGTGTTTTTCTTCAGCATTACTACTCGGTGTTACTGCTTGATGTCACATGCTGTAAGTTTGCATTGGCTAAATTTTTACCTTTTACATGTTTCCTTTTCCATACAGTGATTGAAGGTTATTGATGCAAATGAGTGGTTGCCCCTTTCCACCGAAGTACCAACTATGCTTTGTGACTATTGTCGTCGGCCAGATCAAAACTAATGGCTAGTTTGCTGAAGATCTTATTTACTATTATGTTTGGACAATGCTTTCTTATAGACTCATGTAATGTGTAAGTGTTGTCATGGTGCAATGTGCGACCAGTTTGTTTCTTATCGTCGTGAACGGCTTGTTTGTCGGAGATGTTATTTGTTATGTTTCCTGAATGCTTCCTTAAAGACTTATGTAATCTCAAGTATTACTGTCATGATGCTATGGAGTACTATGATGCTTTGTGACATATGTTTGTTGCCTAAATGTCAGTCTATCTTTCTATGTCCTGATGGCATGTAATGTGTATGCTCTTTGAAATGGCCACAAAGATGCAGTTTACTGTAGATCACAGCAGATCATATGCACTTTCAAGCATTAAATACATCATATTCAATGGAGCCAACCTAATAGCCAGCCAAATCGCCAGGCTACTATATGAGAGAAGGCTGTAAGGTGATGTGGCATTGCTATATAGCCAGCAGCCGGCTGTGCTATTATCTTTGCTCTAATGGGAAGAAGGAGGCAAAAGGAAATTCCACTAGACGAATTACTCACAAGAGAGGTGACTGACGCGTGGGGGCACCTTGTTGCTTGGTTGAAGGGAACCAAATCTGGCGGACGGCGGCCACCGCGTCGATATCTCTCTCCCTCCCCCCTCGCCGCCGCCGCCATGCTCCGCCTCCGGAGCCGCATCCTCGCCCATATCCTCGCATCCCCCGCCACCTCTCTCCACCACCTCCCCTATCCACCCGCCTCTCACTCCACACTCCCCTGCCTCCTCTCCGCGGCCGCTTCCCCGCACACCGGATTCGCCGTCGAGGAGTACCTCGTCAAGGCCTGCGGCCTCACCCGAGCCCAGGCACTCAAGGCCTCAGCTAAGCTCTCCCACCTCAAGTCTCCCTCGAAGCCGGACGCCGTCCTCGCCTTCCTCGCGGGCCTCGACCTCTCTGCCGCCGACATTGCCACCGCCGTCGCCAGGGACCCGCAGTTGCTCTGCGCCGGCGTGGAAACAACCCTGGGCCCGAACGTCGTTGGGCTCACCGACCTCGGCCTGTCACGCTCTCAGATCGCGCGCCTCGCCGCCCTCGCCGGAAAGTCCTTTCGCTGTAGATCCATCGTCTCCAATCTACCGTACTGCCAGTCTCTCCTCGGCGGCTCCTACGAGAACCTCCTCCGGGCGCTCAAGTACGACTCCTCTCTCCTCAGACGCAGCCTCGACAAGGTGATTAAGCCCAATGTCGCCTTCCTGCGGGAGTGCGGGCTAGATGATCGCGGTATCACCAAGCTGTGCTGCAGTAACAGCAGGATTGTTAGCGCCAACAGAGAGCACGTCCGGGCGATGGTGGTATGCGCGGAAGGTTTAGGTGTGCCCTGCGGCTCTGGAATGTTCAGAGAAGCGCTGATTGTTGTCGCAAACTGCAGCGAGGAGACAATTGCCACCAAAGTGGAGTACCTGAAGAACATGTTCAGGTGGTCGGATCCTGAGTTGGACATTGTTGTTTCTAGTTCTCCGGCAGTGCTGGCGAGGTCTATTAACACACTGCAGAGCAAATCAGAGTTCCTTATCTCCGAGGTGGGTTTGGAACCAGCATACATTGCTCATCCGCCGGTAATGCTTGGTCTTAGCCTGGAAGGTCGGCTCAGGCCCCGGTACTATGTTATGAGGTTTCTTAAGGAAAATGGATTGCTAGACCGCGAACGGAACTACTGGACAATTGTCAAGATTAGCGAGAATCTTTTCCTGGAGAAATACATATGCCCCCACAAGGAAGCTGCTCCCCGCCTTGCTGAAGACTATGCTGACGCTTGCAAAGGGCAAGTGCCCACTAGATTCAGATTTGCATGAACCAAGAACGGGCTATGAGAATTGGTAACTGCATGTGGCGCAACAAAGTCTACACTCTATGTAGAAGCTGGTCATTTTTGACTCACTGTTCTTTGCCTAACTGGATGTCTGTTGTCTGAATTGAGTTCTGAACCCCAACGAGTTGATGTCTTATTTGGTAGAGAAGAAAGCATCACATGCAATTTCTGAAAATGGTAAACATGGAATATATTTGTGTTTCTGAGTTATGTTTAAGATCATTGAAATTGGATGTGGGGGTGTATCAGTTTTCTGTTGAAACTAGACCCAAAGAACCAGAAAGCAAAAGAACGACCCTATATTGGTTTTCATTAACAATATTAGCATGATCTGCTTTTATGCAGAATTTTATCAGCATGTTCCATTTTCATTTCATCGTCTTTTTTTGTTTCATCATATGTAAGTTAGTACTGAAATTGCAGTTCAAATTTAGACTCTGTAGAAAATATATTTCTGTTGGCTGTATGTTTACCTTTTTGCTTTTGCCCCCTGTACCCTTCAAAGATCAATTATCTTTGTTCCTAAAACTATACTTGAACTTACCTGAGAAACTTTTAATTGTGAAAAGCTGACCTATCTGAGACTAAAGCATGACCAACAAATGGATTAGTCTTATCATTTGCATATGTCCTAATAGTTAGAACTAAACCAACAGAGATGGCATTAAACTGCATCCATTCACAAAAATTACATGTATATTTTGGCAGCAAACTTGTCGATTCGAAAATCAACCTCGTAAATCTACAAAGTTCTGCCCATTTTGTTGCTTAGAGCTGAGCTATAAGTCTTTCCGCAAGCACGCACCTTAGGCCTGTTGTCGACCCCATAAGAAGCAAGTTGTTCTTTTTGGAATATTTTTGTTTGAAGAAAGTACTGTTGTTAAACCAATTCATGGTTACTAGTTTGTATCAGTTCTTTTTCCTTTGTTCTTCTCTTGTATTTGTAAACTGGCTGTAGTTCTCGGGACAACTGATCTCAAAACTGAATAATGCACTAGTAGCATTTCTGTAGATTGCGTACCTCTCCAGATTGGCAAATTCTCTGTCTGGTAAAAAAAATGAGACTCCTTTGGTTGCATCAATCAAGTGCTTACACGTGTGTTATTTTACTTTACTCTCCTCCTTCCTCCTCTCTACAGCTCTACCCTGTGAAGCCAGGCCAGTCTCGCTATGGGGGTACAGTTACTTGGTTGGTTTCCTGGGAATCCTTGGTCTCTTTGTTGCCTCTGGATGTGGCAGGGGATAAGGCGCTTTGGGCTTCCGTTGGACGAGTGACCCTTTAGCTATGTGCATGGGGTTATCCCTTGGGGATTTGTAGCAAGGGAAGCAGCAGCTGCCCCGCATCTTCGATCCTCAAGAAAACATTTAGTGGGATCAACAATATATCACTGGAGATGCGCCTTCAGTTTTCTGCCATGCCATATCGAGTCAAATACAGTGAAAAATTGGAGATCTGTTTAAAAAAAGGCTAAATGGTGTTAGTTTCTGGCTTTCTGCTATAAGTATCATCACTGAACCTGATACTTGCATGATAATTTACTTTCACACTAGAACAATTTTTTACTCTACCTCTATGAGCACTGTTACGGAATGGGTATTGAAATATTTTTGCAACAAAGCTGCTGTTCAGTCGGCAGTTGAATTTAGCAGCAGCTAATGCATGCAATTTCTTATTATTTTGTTAGAAAAGCTCCCAAATGCTCGAGGAGCTATGCAACCTGTCAATTATGTGTACAATTTTATTGAGTCAACCATGCATGCCATCAATTTTTTTTCTGGAGTTGATAACCGATTTGAAACATATTTCTCTGTTTTCCGTTCATATTTATATGCTGTAATGAGCAATTAGACGTGCGACTTAAAGCCACTAGCTAATTGATGGTAATTTACTCAGACTAATACTTAGTTTTTCTTTTACGTTCCGGTAGTTGAGATGCAGAAATGGGTTCTTCCATTTTGTACGCTGCATTCCACCCGGGAATTGGCCCTCTGTAATGGTCAATTGTGAAGTCTAACTCGTAAGGCTTCATCGCTTAATTCGATAACTTACTGTCTGTTATCAAATTTTCCTTGGAGCTTAGTCTGCTGGCATGAGCATGAAGGCACATTTACTTGCTTGGATTAGTGATTAGTGTCGACCATGTCAAGTTAATCTTAGATTCATTTGCTCATTCCAAGCAAGCACGTTGAGGCAGTTCACATCCACCTGTCAGTTGTGTACTTGTGTGTGCCCCTCATTGCAGTACTGTTTGCTTACGTCCCATGTGTCGGTTTGAGCTTTCAGCTCTAAATCTCAGCTTATTTTTTTGCCCCATGATGTTCCCTTTTCTACTTATAAGACGCTCGTTGGTCGTCATTGCCTTACCCCCTCGTCACATGGGTCAGTTGGGACCAAATATTTGCACAGGTGAAGCGGCGCTCTACACGCTGCTGACAGCAGTTGCCAAGGGAGGAGAGGATGTGGAGAAGGCGGCGCAAAAGATTGACGGATGGTTTTGTGACGCCCGAGACCGATGCTCCAGATGCCTTCCATGATTTTCGTGTTAGCCGCGTTAATTATTTGTTTGTTGCATTCATCATCGCATCATTCGCATTGCATCAGGCACTCCGTTGCCGTCATTTTTCAAAACTTCCATCCGTTCGTAGTTGCTGCTTCTCTCTTTGTCTCCGTTGACCTTTCGTCAGACAGCTTTGTCTTCGTTGACCGTTCTGAGACCAACCACACTCGCACGCGCCCGCGGCACCTCCGAAATATGATTTTATAAGTGGGAATAAAACGTTCTCGGAATGGGTTGAAAGTTGGCGTGCGGTCTTGTTATATTGTAGGTAGACCGCCTGCCAAATTTCGTTCTATTCGGAGGTCGTTTGATGCCCCAACGGATAACCTATAGCGGCACTATAGCCGGTCAAACGTCGGACGTTTTAGGTGTTCTGAAAACCGTGCCGGGCTGCCATCTTCCCTCTCTTCTTGGCCCAATCCCCTCTACACAGCCCACCTAGCCCAGCTAACCCTTCCCCTCTCGCTGGAGCCGTCCGATCCCGATCGGAGGGTCCGAAAACGGACTAAAACCCCTCCTCTAGCCCCTGTCTATAAATAGACAGCCTCCCCTGCCATTTCTGTCCAAACCCTAGCCCTTCACCGGGATCCGCGCCGCCGCCAGCCACCTCCCACCTCTCCTCCGCCGCCAAGTGGCTCCAGCCACCTCCTTCCACCACCGCGGGCCCGCAAAGCCCAGATCTGAGCCCGCCCGAGCCCATCTGGGCCCGGACGAGCCGCGCCGTCGCCCGCAGCCACGGGAAGCCCCGTGCCCGAGCTCCTTCCTCGCGTCGCGCCGCCCGGTGCTCCCTCGACCCCGCCGGACTCCGCCACCGTCGGCGACCCCCAGGCCGACCTCGCCTCCCCCCCTCCCTCTCTATTTTCCTCTCTCTCCCTCCCACCCCCTGTCTCCCTTCCTGTGCAGGAGCTCCCCGCCGCCGCCGTGCCATGGCCGCGCCGGACCTCCGCGCTTCGAGCTCGCCGTTGCCTCCTCCTCCCCGGCCCGACCTAGAGGCGCCGCAGCCAGATCCGCCGTCGCCCGGGTCCGTTCCGCCTCCACCTCGGCCGCCGACGTCGCCTCGCCCTCGCATCCTCCTCGGCCCGACCCGGCTGCCGCCGTGAACCGCCGGACGGGATTTCCCCCGTCCAACTCCGTCCCTGGACGCCGGCATCCCGTGAACCAAACGCTGACCCGCTTCGCCTCGTCCCGCTTCGTGCTGTCCAGTTGCCCACGGGCCCGATGTGAGCCTCGCCCGGCTAACCCTCGCCCAGGCGTAATTTTGCTATATTGCACCCAGTGCTCCTGTTCCAGTTTCGGCCCGTATATGTTTTTTTAATGCGCTGCGAATTTCACATTTTCCAGTGCATGCATATTTTCAAAATTGCCACCGTTTTAAATTGTTAATACCTAAATAACCATGCATCCAAATAAAACATGTCATATATGTAACATGCTTAGAATTTCATGTAGTTTCACAATATCTAACTTTCATCCATATTAAAAATGTTTAAAATTGCTGTTTGCATTAATTTGCATAAATGACATGCTAAAATGGTTTATTTCATAACTATTCAACCGTAGCTCCGAATTAAATAAACTTTATATGTAAATGGGGTAGAAAAATGTGTAGATTAATATGATGCACTTTCTTTTGCTGTTTAACAACTTTAAAATTGTGTTTTAGGCAGAACAGTAGCAATTTCGAAAATTACATATGGGGATTTTCCGGAATTGTTATGTGTTGTTCCCGACCTCATTTAATCTTGCCTAGATAGGTAGTTTAATCATGCTTCACCTCTTGCCATGTTTAACCACATTTAAACTTCTTGAGTACATAAATGGGAGAGAACTAAATAATTGAACGTGAAGTTTCATCAATATGCAACTCGTTGCATATTGAGCTTCACTTAACGTGTAGTATTTGCTTGTTGCATTTTGCCATGCCATGCATCCTTAAACTTGACATGCATCATACTTGGTTGTGCATAATGCCATGTTTATGCTTGTTTGTTTACCATGTTGTTTGCTTCTTTCCGGTTGTGCTTCTTCTTGATAGTTCCGGTTGAAAGAACATGTGGTGCCCCCATGTTTGGTTTTGGTAATTGATGACAATCCCTATGGACTAATGGTTGCCTTGAGTTATATTTGAAGGGTTTGTCCATAGGCTTTGCTTGTAGACCATTTGTTGGTCTCAAGGTTATTTGAAGAAGAAGATTGTGTGGACATTCATGTTTACCTTCAAGACATCATCCTAATGAAGATAGTTGGAAAGAGTCAAGGCTGATCAAGACTAAGTACAAAGAGTGACTCAAGTTGATCAACACACAAAGCGTAGACGATGTACCAAGCGGGATCAAGTGATCTCATGGTATGGTAAGCATTGTCCATTACGCTTTGTGTACTAACCCGTGGTCTATGTGAGAGTTGTTTGTGGGGTTAGGTATGTTTCCATGGGCATGCATCAAAAGGAAGATATCATACAACCCATGAAGGATGACATCAAGTGGTGATCGTCATCAAGGTTGCGGTTTGCAAGTTCAAGTGGAGCATCACGAAGAGATCAAGTGCTTGAAGCTTGCCGTCCATTGTCACCGTGGTGACAATGGACGTGTGAAGATGTGCCGAAGAGTGGCTCACCCATAGTGGAGTATGGGGGAGCAATCAACTAGTCTTCATCGAGCCAACGCAATCAAGAAAGGTGGTCCAACTTGAGGAAATCAAGATCGTCATCATCTAGATCAAGTGGACTATGTGTAAGGCGAAGGTTTGCCCTTGATAGGTTTTCTATTTTACCGGTCTCATGGTGGTAGTTGAGAGACCGGGTTATAGGATCGATTGCCGTACTATCAAGGGGGGCTCTTAAGTAAGTAGCTTGATCGTATCGTTCGTAGAGAGCTCAAACCATTGCATCCTTGCATCATCTTTCTTGGTTCTTGTTTGGTGTTTCTCTTTGTGAGTTTTTGAGCTTATGGTCATCTTCATGACAAGCTCGAGTTCATCAAAAACGGAGTTCATATATGCATCTTCTATGATGTTTTCGATGTTGGAGTTTATGCCGGTTCTTCTTTCATAGAGGTTTCTCTTCTCTATATCTTAGGCATATCTCCCCTGCCACTTCTTATTATATCGCTGTTGGATAGTATTTGTCATCATCTATCCAACAAGCTTGAGTTTGCTCAATTCGGAGCTCATTTGCAGAAGTTTTGGCAGTTCTGGTTTTATTTGTATCCTTCTGTTTGTTTGGGCAAGTTTTCAGCACCCAAGCGGTAGTACTGCTCGGCACCACGGTAGTACCGCTTAGGCGGTACTTCCGCTGTGGTCTGCCGCAGCGAGTACTGCTTGGGAATCTCCTTCTGTGCAACTTTCTGTTGCCTAATTTATTTTAGCGGTAGTTGCACGGTAGTAGCCCGGTAGTACCGCTCAAGCGGTACTTCTGCATACTACTACCGCTCCTTGTACTGCTTAGGAAATACCTTCTGTGCTGGTTTCTGTTTGCCCATTTTGCTTTAGCGGTAGTAGAACGGCACTAGCACGGTAGTACCGCTTGGTGCCGTACTACCACGCCAGTTTCCCCTACTACCGCCGCCTCACCTGTGCCAGGATCCCTAAGCGGTAGTACCGCTGGGGGCGACGGTAGTACCGCTCCGACGGCACTACCGCTCGTATACTGAGTACCCCTGGCCAGTGTTTGGTAGTACCGTCTAAGCGGTAGTACCGCTCCTAGGAGCAGTAGTACCGCTCGGCTGCGGGCAGAGCACATAACGGTTGGATTTGTGGGGGACCTATTTAAGGGGCTTTCTTCCCCAATGGTTCCCCATCCGTGAGCAAGCTCTCTCTCCTCCATTGTTGACTTTCTTTGAACTTGCTATCTCTCAATCCCTCCAATGATTCTTGCTAGTTCTTGAGGGAAAAGAGAGAGGAAATCTAGATCCACATCTCTACCAATCACTTTCTCCTCTATGTGAGGGGAACCCCTTGGATCTAGATCTTGGAGTTCTTTGTGTTCTCTTTCTTGTTCTTCCTCTCATATTCCTCCATAGCTTTCGTTGCTTTGGTGGGATTTGGGAGTGAGGGATTTGGGCACTCCGTGTGCCCTTGCCATTGCATTTGGTGCATCGGTTTGAGTTCTCCACGGTGATACGTGGAAGTGAAGTTTGAGAAGCTTTTTACTCTTGGGTGCTTGGTACCCTAGAGCTTGTTCCTCTTGGGTGCTTGGGCGCCCTAGACGGTTGGTGGTGCCTCGGAGCTCAATCATTGTGGTGTAAAGCTCCGGGCAAGCGTCGGGGTCTCCAATTAGGTTGTGGAGATCACCCCGAGCAATTTGACGGGTACCGGTGACCGCCCCCAAGGGTTGCCAAAGTGTACGGGTTCGGTGACCGCCCCCAAGGGTTGCCATTTGTACGGGTTCGGTGACCGCCCTCAAGGGTCCCTTAGTGGAATCACGGCATCTTGCATTGTGCGAGGGCATGAGGAGATTACGGTGGCCCTAGTGGCTTCTTGGGGAGCATTGTGCCTCCACACTGCTCCAAACGGAGATTAGCATCCGCAAGGGTGTGAACTTCGGGATACATCGTCGTCTCCGCGTGCCTCGGTTATCTCTTACCCGAGCCCTTTTCTTATGCACTTTACTTTGTGATAGACATAGTGTTTCATGTTATATATCTTGCTATCACTTAGTTGTTTATCTTGCTTAGCATAAGTTGTTGGTGCACATAGGTGAGCCTAGTTGTTGTAGGTTTTGTGCTTGACAAATTAACCACTAGTTTTATTCCGCATTTCTTCAAGCCTAAACCGTAATTCTTTTAAAGCGCCTATTCACCCCCCTCTAGGCGACATCCACGATCTTTCACCGGTTTCGTTGCGATTGTGAGGATTCGTTCGACTACGCTTGTTCATCTTCTTCATGGACTCGATCTTCTTCCGAGCGGGATTTCAGGCAAGATGATCATGACCTTGGATATCTCTACTATCTTTGCTTGCTAGTTGTCTCATTGCTATCGCTATGTCGCGCTTCCTACCACATACATGTCAGCCTCTCATATGCCATGATACAGCCTCTAACCACCCCTACCCAGCAAACCGTTGTTTGGCTATGTTACCGCTTGCTCAGCCCCTTTCTTATAACGTTGCTAGTTGCAGTGCAGTTGCAGGTTGTTCCATGTTGGGACATGGATATGTTGAGATATCATAATATCTCTTATTTAATTAATGCATCTATATACTTGGTTGTGGGTGGAAGGCTCGGCCTTTTGCCTTGTGTTTTGTTCCACTCATGCCGCCCTAGTTTCCGTAATACCGGTGTTATGTTCCTTGATTAGCGTTCCTAACATGCTCAGGGGTTATGGGACCCTCTTGACAGTTCGCTTTGAATAACCGCTTTCAGTAAGGCCCAACTTTGGTGTTAACATTTGCCAACATAATAATACTGAATTAAATAATTAATTTGCATAGGGGGTCGCGTCTCTGGGGATTCTTAATTCAACATAATACAGGTGGGCCAGTGCTGATGGTGTTGGTCCAAACTAGGCGATGTCCGGCGCCCCCTGGGCAACCAGGGTCTCAGCCAACCCGACGTCTTGCCCATCCGGTGTGCCCTGAGAACGAGATACGTGCGACTCCTATCAGGATTGTCGGTATACCGGGAGGTCTTGCTGGACTTGCGTTACCATTGTCGAAATGTCTTGTGCACCGGGATTCCGAGGATACTTCGGGCTGACTCGAGGTTGATCGGGTTTTCTTGAGGTTGAGGTCTTCCACCGCAGCTTGTGTTGGTTTGTGATGGACCAGGTTGGAACACCCCTGCAGGGTTAAATCTTACGCGAAGCCGTGCCCGCGGTTATGTGGCAACTTGGAAATTTATAACCTACGGTTGTAGAGAACTTGACACTAACTCTAATTAAAATACACCAACCGCGTGCGTAACCGTGATTGTCTCTTTTCGAGGGAGTTCGGAAAGAGAACACGGTGGGGTTATGTTTGTACTCGTAAGTAGGTGTTCAGGATCACTTCTTGATCATTATTAGTTTGGGACCGTTATGCGTAGTTACTCTTCTTATTCTTGTATTCATAAGTTAGCCACCATACAATGCTTAGTGCTTGCTGCAACCTCACCACCTCACCCTTCCATACCCACTTAAGCTTTGATAGTCTTGCTACCCATGGTTATGGGATTGCTGAGTCCTCGTGGATCACAAATTACTACAACAACAGTTGCAGGTACATGTTAAGCGATGATTTGACGTGAGCGCGATGCATGTTTGCTTTTGGAGTTCTTCTTCTGCTTCTTCTTCTTCGTCGATCATAGGATGGGTTCCCGTGTTGGCAGCCTGGGACTAGCAGGGTGGATGTCGTTCTTCTTTTTCGTTTGATTTCATCCGTAGTCGGATCCTGCTCTTCTATATGATGATTGCTATGTATTAATGTATGCATGAGGTGATTGTATGTATTTGTATGTATCCCCATCTATTATGTACATGGTACGATGTAATGATATCCACCTTGCAAGCGTCTTCAATATGCGCTTCTACTCTTGGTGGGACCTCCGAGTTCCTCCAGAGTAGGATCACATATTGGGCGTGACAGGTTCACATTCATCTGCAATTTCATGGAGGTTGTGCTGAAGATATAGCCTTCTCGAAGCCTGCTCCTTTATCAGTTAATGGATAGAGCTGGGTTATCCGGTTATGCAAGTTCCTGCCTTCTGTACTGTGAAACTTGCTACAACACTGAACAGTCCAATGGTTAGTTGCTCATTTACTTGCTTATCTAATTTTTTATATAGGGATGGGAAAAAGTGTCTTGTTAGCCTCTGTTGCTCAAAATTGTGATTTTTGGTATTTAGCTCTTGCTAGCGCTAATCTCAGATACTCGAATGATGGGTTTGTGCGATTTTATCATTACCAAGACCCTGCATCTTGTAGGCAGGTTTTGCAGAACAATTTCCTCTTTTTTTCTTCTGAAAAGAGATCTGACTCAGATTCGTTTCTGGAATAAGGATGCCCTAAGCAGTAGGTTTTTTGCCATTTTGCTTAAAAACACGGAAGGCATGGTCGTGAAATACTGAAAAACCTGGAGGTACTCTTGAACAAGCATGGGACTGGTATCTATTATGGGTTAGCTATGTGAGCTGCATCATATTGCACAAGGAAACCCGAAGGTAACAATTTCAGTTAGGTGCTCATTGGGCAATGGACGAGTCTGCATAGTCAGTTTTTTTTTGAAAGGAACACATTGTATTCCATTACATTAGAGCATTTGGCACACCGCCAACAACAGCATCCAGTACAAATTCTGGGAAGTTGCCAAGCCAAGTCTCAAAGCAACCATTTCCCATTACAGAGACCATGCGCAGCTAAAACATGTGCTGCTACATTACACTCTCTATTACAATGTTCAAAGCTTACAACAATCAGGCCTACACGCATCTAAAATTTTACATCTTGGAATAAGGATCCCAACTTTGATAAATCATACTTAGGACTAGTGATTGCTTGCTTCAGCATCATGGAATCCATTTCAAACATTACCTGCTGGCAGCCCATTTCAATCGCAATATTTGTAGCCTGTTGCAGGGCAAGCGTTTCAGCGTGTAGTGGATCAGACACATGCTCCAGCTTACCCGCACCAGCAGCCAATAAAACTCCTTGATCATTTCTAAGCGTGAAACCCCAGCCTCCTATATTTGATGCCTCGATGAAAGCCCCATCAATATTAATCTTCAGGTTTCCCACTGGAGGTGGTTTCCATTTCTGCATTTTCCTGGTGCTCTTCTCTTTTCCTTGAGTCTTGGCCTTCATACAGTTAAAAAGATGATATTCAGCTAAAGATGAAACTTCCCCTATGGATCTAATTTTGTCACCATTACTGGCTTTATTTCTCTCATTCCACCATAGCCACATTAAGAAGCAGACTTTAAGGCATTCATCTTGTTTTAGCTTAAAAATTTCCTCAAGTACCTTTTTTGAATCAGGACAATCAAGAAGTTTAATTCTAATGTGTTCTAACATGGATGTTCTCCACAATTCTCTTACTGTTTTGCATTTCAAAAATATATGTCCACCATCTTCATCGAATCTAAAACATACTGGGCATCTAGTATCAATAGGCATACCTTTTCTTTTTAGCTTTGTCTTTAAAGGCAGGCTGTATGTCGCTATTCTCCATAGAAAATGCCTCACTTTGCTTGGTAGGGGAAGTGCCCATAGCTTCTTTCAATCGAAACCTGAATTCTCTATTTCTGCATTAGAAGTTGAAGTTAGTCCTGAAGAAGATTCTCTTGCTACATTATCTACAGCCACCCTGTACGCCAACTTTACTGAGAAGAGACCCTTTTTATCATAATGCCAAGCGAGGAAGTCACCTGTTTGTTCTTGAATAGGTATCTGAAGAATTATATTTGCATCTTCTGGCCAGAATGTTTGCTTTATCAGGTCAGCATCCCATTGGTTTGTTGTAGGATTTATCAATTCAGAAACCCTTCCTATTAAGTTTCTTCCTTTTGGCGAGCTGATCCTCCTCGTGCTTCCCCTTGGGATCCATGGGTCCTCCCATACTCGGATGTCTTCTCCATTTCCTACTCGCCAAATGATTCCTTTTTTGAGCAGCTGTACTCCTTTAAGAATACTTCGCCATGAATACGAAATACCATTCACTGGCTTGGCTTCTAGTATTGAACCGTCTGGAAAGTATTTAGCAACGAGTACTTGTGCACACAATGAACATGGATTTTGCAATATCCGCCATGCTTGCCTGGCCAACATGGCCAAGTTAAAATAGTGCAGGTTCCTAAATCCTAAATCTTATTTGTTTTATCCATCTGACTCCACCAGTACCGCCCGATTATTGCATTTAACTCTTCACAGAAGGATTTGGTTAGGTCAAAACAAGACATTGCGTATACTGGTATTGCCTGGGCTACAGCTTTGATCAATACTTCCTTGCCAGCCTGTGATAAGAGCTTTTCCTTCCATCCCTGTATTACTTTCCATACTTTCTCTTTTATGTAGTTGAAGGCCCTTGCTTTGTTCTTCCCAATATATACCGGCAGGCCTAAGTACTTACCTCTAAACCCTTCAACATTTATTCCCAGAATTCTTTTCATCTCATTCCTTTTGCTTTCACCAGTGTTTTTGCTGAATAGAATGGCTGACTTCTCCTTATTAATCATTTGCCCAGAGCATGCTTCATAAGCGCTTAGGATATTGTTCACTTCCCGCGCTGCATTTGCATTTGCTTCCATCAGCAGAAGTGAATCATCTGCGAATAGAAGGTGGCTCACACTTGGTGCTTGTCTACATATTTGTATCCCCTTCAGTCTTCCATTGGCTTCATCTTCATTAAGTAAGGCGGAGAAACCTTCTGCACATATCAGGAATAGATATGGGGAAAGGGGGTCTCCCTGACGCAGTCCTCTTTGTGGGATAATTACATCAGTCACTCCCCTATTCACCTTAATTTGATACTTAACAGTGGTGACGCATTTCATAATCAGATTGACCCAGTTTCCGTTGAAACCCATCCTTGTCATCATGTCATACAAGAACCTCCATTCGACCCTATCATATGCTTTGCTCATGTCCAGCTTTATGGCTGCATAGGCATTTGCCCCGCTTCTTTTCCTCTGTAAGAAATGTGTTTGTTCATAGGCCAGCAAAATATTATCAGAGATTATACGTCTGGGAACAAATGCGCTTTGGTTGGGTCCTATGATGTCTGGTAAGATACACTTTAATCTATTTGTTATTACCTTGGATACCACCTTGTAGAGGACATTGCAGAGGATGATCGGTCTAATGTCTTTCATTTTTTCCGGCCTTGGTGTTTTTGGTATAAGCACCACCATAGTATTATTCCAATCCTCTGGCATCTCTCCTCCATTAAGCACATTAAGCACCTCCCTCGTTATCTGGTCACCCATGGTATGCCAGAACTTTTTAAAGCATAGTCAGTTTTGTTTTCCTTTGGACTCAATACTAGGATTCAGTCTTTTGTCCTACATTCTCTGCATCTTGATCGTGTGTTTGAGGCTTTGATCTTTGTCTTATTCGCGTTAGTCTTCTTGTGATGCTTGTTAATGCCACTACATTGTGTGCTTCGATCCAAACTCCAAACATTCAAAGTTTTAAACATGCAACCATCGAAACATCCAAACATTCGAAGTTTTAAACATAGTAAGAGTGATCCCTAAACAGACTACCGACACTACACACGCTAGACAACTACTCCTCATCAGTCTCACGCTCAAGGTCCTCCTAGTCAATGTCGGAACCCCCGTCGTCGTGCTGGACATCCTCTGCTGAACCTTGTTGTCGGACTCAACCTTGTGCCTGCCTTCTGAGGCTCGTCCAGAATAACTCCGCCATTGCCTCCTCGTCACTCTCTTGGGTGTCACGTGCTCCAGGACGATGTGGGTGGCCCACTTCTCCTTGCGGGACACAATGTTCACCGGCGGACTGACGAACTCCGCCGTTGCCTAGGATTCGATCTCCAGGAAGTTGAGCTCGGCCGCGGCTGGCCAAGCCTCCAACAGGCGATGTCGAAGGCTCGCACGACAACCTCCGCCGTCTTGAAGGTGCTGAGCCAATGGCGTTGTCCGTCCCCCTGGAGCTCGACGCCATAGCGGCTATACTACCGCAGCCAAACGCCGTGCTAATCGGGCTTCGGCGGCATCCTCCCCGGTGGCGGTGCGGCCGTGTGACGGATCCGGCAGAGAGACGACGTGGATTAGCTCGATCAGGCAGTGGGACGACGCGGAACAACCTGATCCGGCGGCGGGACGACGAATAGCTCGACTGAGTGTGCGGCGACAACGGAAGATGGTGGATCTGGCAGCAGTCGATTTGAGTGGTCGCGGCGGCTGTTGATTTGGCTGGATTCGGCCACAACGCCGGCGGGAAGCGGGTGCTAGGCGGCCGCGAGAGGGGGGGGGGGATTTCACTCGGCGTTTTACGTTTGTAGCAGTCGCGCGGCGATGCAAATTTAGGAGGGGATTTTTTGGGCTGCTTAAAACTGGGACGGCATAATTTTACGTTGGAGAAATTTTTTGGACCGAAATGCTCTGAAAATCAGTTTTTTGGGCAGCCGATGTAAAATAAAATCTTTTGGAGATGCTCTGCAGGACAGGAGTTCACTTCCCAGTTCCCGCATCCCGCAGCCTCTTCTACGCTTCACTTCACCACGGCCACGCGCTCCCCTCCCGACTTCGACGCGGCGACACCCTCGAGCTAGGGTTAGCGCCGGCGACGGCCACCGCCACTCCGCCGCCCGCCCCTATCCCGGCCGTCTACTCCTCCCCCGGACGCCCCTCCCCCTTTCACGCGCGCGTCTAGGGTTAGCGCCGCCACCTCCTATCCCGGCGGCTCCTCTCCTACCCCGAGTCCCGGACTGCTCCTCTCCTCCTCAGACCGTTCCTCCATTGTTACAGGCACCAGCAAGGAGGGCGAGATGACCAGCCGCAACCGCCATTGTCACCGCTCGCCGGCGGCGGGTCCACTGGTGGACGACAACCTCCTTTCCGAGATCCTCCTCTGCCTCCCCCCGCAGCCGTCCTCCCTCCCACGCGCCTCCCTCGTCTGCAAGCGCTGGCGCTGCCTCGTCTCCGACCCCGGCTTCTGCCGCCGCTTCCGCCGCCACCGTACCACCGCCGAAACCCTCCCCTCCTCGGGTTCTTCAACGTAGACAGCGGACTCTTCCGCTTCGTACCTACTCTCGAGGCCCCCAATCGTGTCCCGCCTGGCCGCTTCTCCTTGCAGCGCCGCGACGGTGACCGCTTCATCTCCCTTGGATGCCGCCATGGCCTCGTGCTCATCTACAATGTACGGCCAAACAAGGTCCTGGTGTGGGACCCCGTCACCGGCAAACATCACCACCTTGCCATTCCCCCCGGGCTTGTGACACATGCGGAGAAGACACCGATCCATGGGGCAGTGTTTCGTGCTGCCGGAGACATCCAACAGTTCCATGTGGTCTTGACAGTGGTGGACAACGTCGACAAGCAACACAAACGAGCGCTCACCTGGCTTTACTCTTTGGAGACCGACTTATGGGGTGATCTCGTCTCTACACCGGTTCCATCCAAGGTTTCCACCTCTGATCTTTTGAGTAGTGATGTCATCTTTGTGTATACGGGAAAGCCTGCTGTGATGGTTAGGGATTCTCTTTACTGGATTCTTGCTGGGAATTTTGTTGGAATTCTTGAGTTTGATTTGAAGAAGCAAAGCCTAGCTGTGATACGGGTGCCAGAACATATGCTTGAAAATGGGTATTACCAGTTCTGGATTATGCGGGCAGAGGGTGGTGGTCTGGGTTTACTCTTTCAGACAGATCAGAGCTTCCAATTATGGAAGAGGAAGACTGATTGTGATGGCGTTGCTACATGGGTTCTTGGAAGAACTATTGAACTGGACAAGCTACTTTCCCTGAGTGGAAATGGGGGCCAAATCATACTAGGGTTTGCTGAGGAGAATAATGTGGTATTCGTGTGGAGGTCCGGTGTCCTCTTTATGGTCCATCTTGAGTCATTGCAGTTCAAGAAACTTGGTGAGACCAGAAGCCTTCCTCACTATCATCCATTCGAAAGTGTCTACACTGCAGGTAATAGTATGCCTTCTGATATCGGTTGTAACAAAACCAAGCTAATTTTTCGTAATCGATTGACAGAATTACGGTTCACACCCTTTCGTGTTAGGTTAACAATTTTAACTTGTCATATCACTTGTTTCCTTTATTGCTTGATGACCTCTTCAACATGCAACAATTTTTTTCTGTAGTATTTCTGTTATGATTCTTGTGTGGTGGTGTTTTATGTACTCCCTCCGATCCATATTAATTGTAGTTGGTTTAGTACAAAGTTGTACTAACTTTGTACTAAATCAGTGACAATTAATATGGATCAGAGGGAGTAATGATTATGATATAGAAAAAAATTTATGTTAGTGGTATCTATATTTTTGTATGCTTTGTAGTCAGGCGTTGGGTTGAAATTGGTCTACTGTTAGCTTTATTTCTGTATTTTTTGTTGTTCAAGTCAAAGCTAGCAAACTTCCTTTTATCAGGTTATTACATCAATATTGATACAGTAAAAAAATGAACACCACTGGCAAATTCTTTTTGTAATGTTGAACTAAATTTCCCTCTTGCATGCCGATTCACATATCCCTGTATAATGGTAGTTTCAGTGCATAGCTGCAGTGCAGTTTTCTCTCTCAAAATCAAGATATTTAACAGTTGGAAGTTGAAGACAACTGCATGAAAAAGTAGCTTGAACCAACTGACATGTCAAATAAATAGCTCAATTGACATGTTGGAAACTTAAAGCTAGTTCTATTTCTTTCATTTAATAATTATTATATCTGCTAATCTTGCTAGTTGCTACTTGCTACTAACCTTGAGTCCATATTGTCAAATTTGTTTGCAATTGGCGAATAATTGTTCATTTTATCACTTTTAGGAGTCTTTATTGTGAGTAGCAAATCCATTTGTACCAGAGAAACTAATGTTGAATTGAGTTCATTCTAATCTAAATCTGAATAGTCTTGTTCACCTTTGTTGCTAGGATTTTTAGTATGATTTCTTACTTTAATTTTTTAGCCTAATTTATTTGAAGATAATCTAAATCTGAATAGTCTTGATCACTTCTGTTGCTAGGATTGACCTATATTTTATTTGTTCCAACGGGGCGTGGAATGAGCTTAGGGTGTGTTTGGATTGTGGCCAAAGTGCACCCTACCAAAATTTTGGTCATGACCCAAAGATTGGTCTTTGTTTGGATTGTTGCCAATTTTTTGGCATGCCAATGAACTCTAGCCAACTCTAGTTCATTTTTCTTGCCAATGTTGGCCAAATCATGGGCAACCAAAACCTCAACCAAAATTTTGGCTAGCCAATGCTTTGGTGGGGCAACCTTGGGCATAAACCAAACACACCCTTAATGACTCTGGTTAACCTGTCTCCTCTGACTAGCTGATTGTCTGAGTGTGCATCTTCTTCATTTTTACGATAATAATTAGTTTATACTGTTTTCAGTATATTCCTGAAATGTAACAATAGGTGTGGTTTTGTTTATCTATTGCCAATCTTGTATAAAACTGATTTATTTTTTCAATCTACGGCTGTGAGTTTATCTAAACATCTTGTTGATGTCTCCTTGTGTCTATTTGGCTTTTCTTTGGAATGTCATTGATTGTTTGACTTATGCTTGCAGAAATAGACATTGGTGGTGGACATGATGGAGTTGATCTTTCACAGCACATCAGCTGATTATCTAGTTAGATATGCTACTGTGATGTACTCCCTCCGTCCCGAAATTAATGTCGCGCGCCCAGTTCATTGGTAAATTTGCAAACAAAACCTCGTCGTTTGAAAACTGTCTCAAACTGACCCTTCCGCCCCGTCTTCTTCCTCCGCTCGTCGCCAGGGGCCGGCGCCGGCCAGCTGCGATCCCCTCCAGTCGCGATTCCCTACAAGCGTCTCCGCCACCTCCCAGACCTACACCGCCGCGATCCCCTCCCGCCGCCCCGACCTGCGCTCCGCCCAAAACTGCTCTGCCGCTGCCGCCCAGAACTGCTCTTCCGCCGCCGCCAAGACCTGTGCTGCTGCCCAGAACTGGTCTGCCGCCGCCGCCCAAACCTGCACCGCCGCCCAGAACTGCTCTCCCGCGCGTCCTCGAGCTCCGGCTACTGCTTCTCCTCGAGCTCCGGCTGCTGCTTCTCCCCAAGCTCCCGCCGCTGCTTCTCCTCGAGCTCTTGCCGGTGGAGCTCTGCTGTCTCCCATGCTTCTCCCCTGTCGCCTACTTCTCCTGTGCCCGTGTTGCTGTTGATGATGCTGCTGCTCCTCTGCACTCTGAAGATACAGAGTAAATTCAATCAAATTCACTGTTAATTTTGGATCAGATCAAAATCAGACAAGATTTTCTTATTTTATTCCCAGAAAATCATCAGATAATTTTCTGGGAATGCACTTGATAATTTTGGAGTAGATGTCCTACTAGTTGCAGTTAGAAAAAGATCCAATGGCTTCCAACTTCATTCGAGATTATTCAGTGTCCTTGGCACTTTGGCAGCACAGGATTGCTGGGATGTTTGTTCACTTCGGCCTTCGAGTTAAGGAGCTTCATGCCCAAATCTCATCTGGCAAGCAGAGTTGCTCCAGTTCCTCCTAGACATCAACATTTCTGGCAGTTTTAAGATACCACCATTCTGAACAGTGAACACTGAAGGAGGTGTTTATCTTTAACAAACAAAACAGTATGCGCTTTTTCTGCTATGAAATGGAATAGTAATGGAACTAACGGTAGGTGATTGCATTGATCTTGAGTTTGGGACAACCAAATAACCAACTGCAGGCCATCAAATGTGCATCTAAATGATAATTCCGTTCAATTTTAAATTCAGTAGCACAAGCATAACCTCTACATACGTTGAGAAAAACAATTGGTGTGCAGGAAATAAATTCAGACAAACATCACAGTGTTTCCTGCTTGTGTTTTTACCACAAAAATGAGGCATCCATGTGAAAAGATTGACCAAGGAAAATACATCCATGTGGCGCTAGATGAGTGGCCAGTGTAAAGTGTAACTGAATTTACAGTGCCCAGCTATATTGCCAATTTCCAACAGAGCAACATGGTTGAAAAGAACATCAGCAAGTATGTTGGACATGGAGGAACTAGAGCTGCAAGAAGCAGGCAGAAGAATAAAATCACCCAAGATCGGTGGCACTGACCAGGAAGAAAAGGTGCTTGATGAGCCAAAGAGAACACATGCAAGCAATTCCTCCTCACTAGCATTGCAACATTGGTTGCATTAATGTTGCAGTAGTTCTTCTCATATCTTCAGAGAAACCAAGGCTGAAAAATACAGTAAAGATACCATCAACAGAGCAGTTCTGAATACCATTGCTGGGGCTACATGATTCATCAGAAGGAAAATTTCACAAAACAAAGCCAAAGAGGCAACATGAGTAGATATCAACACTAGTTCAACAGTGATCATTAGAAGATCAGTAGATCAACAGGAGTACATCGGTAGATCGTAGAAGTTCAACAGTAGACGCTACAAATTGACAGAAAAGCCACAAGTTCAGCAGTGGTTCAACAGTACTAAGCTGACAAACAAGAACAACTAGTCATCTTAGGGTATGTCATCTTAACAAGCATTTGGTACATTATCAAACAAACCTCTGTCATTTGGTTGGCCCAAAGCAGATGTATGCAACACAAACAGGCAAGTGTTATGATCTGCTATTTCTACAGTTGTTGAGCAAAAACTAACGAAGCTCAGACCACATGATCCTCTCACCCAAGTGCCAACACAAATCACAGATATAGAAACAGGCAAGCACTGGAATAGCAAGAGACCCTCTCACCTTTGTTGAAGATGTCAACATGATCCTTGAAAGGTCAGTCTTTGAACTGCCACTCCTTTCCGAGTACAAACACGGCCACCACACTCGCCCAATCGTTGGCATTCATCATCTCACACAATCCATCCATCCATCCATACTTGATGGACACCTGAAATTCACAAAGGGATTTATCACAGCCTGACCCTGCCTAGCCATTGAGTGCAGGAACAACAAACTTTTTTTTTCGAAAAGAGGAACAACAAACTTAAGGGTTCTTCCATCCATCTCAGCACTATTTTAGCTAATCCTGCAACAGAAAATGCTGACCCTCCAAGAAGTACGAAAATGGGACAGATTCTTCTCTCCACATCCATCAGTTTTTGTTCAGGTTCAGTTCAAACATCTGCTAAAACATCTTTTAGCGGGACAGCTTCAGTTCAGGTTCATGCAAGAGGACATCTTTTAACTGAAATTCTTTGGTGTAATTTCAGTTAACTGAAAACAACAACTCCGCAAGTTGAGGTTTAAGATGGTGCAGGCCCTCTTAGAGAATAGAGATACTCTCAACCTGCTGGCTTGTCCCTCACCTCGAACGCCACCATGCAACATTAGATTGCTCTGTTTAGCTATGTTCTGTTTCCAGTAGACCAATCCAAGAAGGTGAAGAAGAAATTGCAAGAGATCGAAGGGAGGAGAAGGGGGAAAATGAGACCTTTGACTGCGGCGGGCTCCGCGTAGTGCTCCGGCGAGATGAAATCGATGTTGGTCAAGCCGCGTAGTGCTCCGGCGAGCTCCTTCACCCTGGGAGTGGAAAAGGGGCACCCATGCTTCCCAGTGCTCGGGTCGACGGCGTCCATGGAGGGGACAAGCTTCGTGGTCGACGGCGAGGAGGTGGTCGACGACAGGCACAGGCAGAAGGAGAGCGGGCGTTGGGTGTTGGGCGGTCGTCTCCAAAAAATTGAACCTTCAGGTTCCTCTACGGGCGGCGGGCAGAGGGGAACGAGGCGGCTGCGTGGGGCGGCGGGCAGGGGGAAGCAAGGCGGCGGCGGCGTGGGGCGGCTGGGGCGGGGGGAGCAAGGCGCCGGGGAGGGGAGGCGGCGAGCAAATCGGCCGGCATCGGAGGAGAGTGGGGAGAACGACGAGGGCCGCGGGTTTGGTCGGGAAAACGACAAGGACTAAATTGCAAAAACGCCAGTGCGACAAGAATTTCGGGACGGAGGGAGTACTTGTTAAGCAGGTAAGCTTCTGCATCTATGTTGTGGTATCTGAACTGTTCTTTAAAAAAAATGTATTGCTTTCCTATTTACTGCCATTTCTCAAGTACCAAATGGCAAGAGAGGACTTTTTAAGATTTTCTCGACAACTCTTTGCTTAGCTATTGCCCACCTGGCCACTCCTATCAACACTTTCATGGCAGGCTGCATCTTGGATCTTTTCTCCAGGCCCTGCTCTCATCAGCTGTTCTCCATTCTCTTCCTCATGCCTTCGCCCACCTACCTTCTCTAATATTTGTTGATGTTCTACCTCCTCACTATTAGATGTGCTCTTTGGTTTGCCTTTCCCGTCCATCCATCTGCCTTGCTTTCAATTACCCCCTCCTTAGTACTCCCCTGGTTCCTATTGTTAGTGCAATTTCTTCTAGATCCTTAGATGACTGAGGACCATTCCCCTTTTTGTGCATATGTTAAGTGGTAACATAATGAAATGCATCCTCTTCTGTGTCCTTCATTGACTTTTTTTACTTGACTTTGATTAGTTTTTTATGGCTATGGATCTAGCAAGTCCTAGTGTGATTTACATGATGTTTTCCTGTACATAAGTAGTTGGTAAACTGACAATACATGAACATTTGCTTCATGCTTTCTTTGTTACACGGGCTTATAACTATGCCATTTGACATTTCACATCGCTGCTTATTTTGGATCATTATGCTACCTAGCGAACTACTGATTTCCAGGAGACTCAAAGAGTTTCATTAATTTTGAAATTACTTTTTTTTAATCTTTTTCCTTGCAGTTTTATTGGATGATTATTCTAGTGTTGGGCGGTGTTCGCACACGAACGCGTCACGCGTACCCTCGACGCCGGGGGTGATGCACCGCAGCTCACGTCGAAGGAGGCCCGTCCGGAAGCGCGGTACGCAAGCAATCCGGCGGGCGCTTTTGAGACCCGACGCACCGCTTCTCCAGGATGGAACCCGTCAGGAGTCACGGATGGACGATGGGCTGCCCTAGGTCGGTTCGCCCGCCCCTAGAGCCTCGAGGATCGCTGCCCTTCAACACGAAGAACGAACGAAGAACGAGAGAGAAAGAACAAGGGAGAGATGTAAAAGCTAGGGTAAAAAGTAGTAGATTGATTTGTTCGATTGTGTGTTGTTTCAATCGGCCATCACCACTTCTATTTAAGAGGGGGTTGGACTTCCCGTACAGGACACGGACCCAGATTTCCTTCCAAAGGGTCAAAAAACGCAGCCAAACTCGGCTTTCCGATCTGCCCGAATCTGCGCGGCTATAGGCAAGCGGTAGTACCGCTCTGAGTACCGCTCTACTTCCGCTTAGGGTCTCGAGGGTCCAGAGACATGCAGAGAAGAACTTTCCCAAGCGGTAGTAGGCGCGGTAGTAGGAGCGGTAGTACCGCTCTAGCGGTAGTACCGCTTATTGGCACAGTAGTACCGCTCTCTGCTGTAGCACCAATCTTGCAACGGCCGTAACTTTTGCATACGATCTCGGATTGAGACGATTTTTATATCAAAATCGACCGATTCGACGAGACGAAGACAATCCGTGTAGAAACTTTTCTCATATGAGGCCTTCTTGGGGGCGTAATTAGCCGAATAATGTTCTGGATAAAACATCCCAGTACTTCGAACACAACTTCGGCCTTAGAGATGAGATCGGATGGCTATGGCCCAAATATTAAAGTTTCTCCTTTCGACGATACGGAACTTTCTTACCTTGAGCACTTTTCCATTTGAGGCCTTTTTAATTATGTTTTTGACCATGCCAAAATCTGGTGTCAACACATGCCCCCCTGTTTTTCGGCAAAGCTTGTGTGCCAAAAAATAATTTGCATTAGGCTTGTTCTAAGGACGATGTCAACACTCCATCGGCCATTTATATTCTTAGGGCGATAATCATATATCGGCCATGTTTGTGCTTAGGATGATAAGTATACATCTTGAAGTCGATTGCCACCATCCCGAACCGGCGTAGATTCAAAATCCTCCATCTCATCTTCATCTCCCAATGTGTATACTGGACTTAAAATTTCCTCAATCAAAGGGGATGTTTCAGGTGTCGTGGACGATGTAATAAGGGCTGCATCATCCTTTTTTGGTGGCGTAGGTGCTGTTGTAGCTAGTGTAGAGGCATCTGCGTTTCCTTTTTGTTTTGGCCTCCACACTTGTTTTGTGGGCGCCACGGGCCGAATTTTATTGAACAATTCGTCCTTTTGCTCTTCTACTTCATATGCCGCCTTCTCGCGGCTCCTCATACGTTGTAATCTCCTTTTTTGTGTATTGGACAGACCGGGAGGACACCACTTAGGTTGAATATACTTGGGATCCCTAGATTCTGCTTCGCTTGGAGAATTTTTTGTTGGCCGATTAGCACCATGGCTTGAACGGCCTTGTGTAGGGTAATAAAGCTTTTTGTGAGCAGGCCTTCTAGGTGTTGTCCACCCCATATGAAAAGCATAAGGAGCCATTGGGGGCTGCCCCCATCCTCCATTGAAGTCTCCCATGTAATATGGCGCATAGGGGGTGGCGACATCCATGGTGCCGGTGCCCATGACCCATACGGCCTTGCATAGTGTCGAAACTCTTGCTTCGGAGGTGATCTTGAACGTTTTGAATATGATGGCCGATTGGAGCTAGAACCGGCCGCTTGACTTGCATATTTAGATAGCAACATATCAAAAGTTGGCTTGATTCGCTTGTGCTTAGCTTCACTCCTTTTACACTTGCCAACTTCTGAATTCTTGGGCTTGATAAATTCAACATGAGTATCCTCTTGTACTTGCGGTTGCCCCCCGAGTGCAGGATTTTTTATGGTGATCTTGATTACCTCTCCACCATCGGATTGCTTCTCAAGCACGACTTGCCTCCCCAAGATCTTGTCGCCATCTTTGTTCTTCCTGGGCTCACCAATGACAATATTGTCTTTATTAGCTGATTCGGCTATGTTAGGCCGAATTAACATTTTCTTCCCCTCCAAAGTCATGGTATTCATTGGGAAGGGCTGTCTATCAACTTGCATCTCAGAAAAACTCAATCGTCCGTCATTAATGGCCGATTGTATCTGTCTCCGAAAAACATTGCAATCATTAGTAGCATGAGAAAATGAATTATGATATTTGCAATAAGCACGCCGTTTCAGCTCCTCAAACGGCGGTATGGTGTGTGATATTCTAATCATCTTTTCTTGCAAGAGAGCATCAAATATTCTATCACACTTGGATATATCAAAAGTAAATTTCATCTCCTCATCATGATTCTTACGAATCGGCTTAAGAGCATTACATGCATAGGGTTTGGCCTTTGAGGACCAAACAAATTCAGTGGTACAGACATCAACCTCATCGTCCGAATATTCATCATTATAATCAAGCATATGCATTCTAGGACGATCGGTTGTTGACCTATGAATCTCTTTACTTCGGCTTTCTTGAGCCAAAGCTTTCTGCAAGACTTGGTTAATATTTAAAAATTCATAACTTTCTAGCCTCTCCTTAATGTGAGTTTTCAAACCATTAAGGACAAGATCCGCCAAGTCTCTTTCGGTTATCACTAAGCTATAACATCGGTTTTTTATATCTCTAAATCTTTTGACATAATCAGTGACCGATTCATCATGCTTTTGCCTAACCGATGTAAGATGCGATAACTTAAGCTCATTGTCGCCACTATAAAAATGATCATGAAACTTTTGCTCTAGTTGCGACCATAAGAGAATTGAGACAGGTGGCAAAGCAGCAAACCATGAAAATGCGGTGTCAGTTAAAGATAAGGGAAATAACCGCACTTTCAATTCTTCTATGGAACTTGCTTCACCCAACTGTGCTAGATACTGACTCACATGCTCCCAAGTTGTTTTTGTGCCCTCTCCACTAAATTTGACAAAATCAGGAACCTTATAACCTGGAGGGTACAAAACTGCGTCGAAGTGTTCAGGATAAGGCTTTTGATACACACGACTCTTTACTTTCGGCTCGATTCCGAAAGTTTCTTGAAACATCTTATGCAAATCCTCCCTTAATTTGGCTAAAATTGGATCCGAGGTAGATGAAGATGCTTGTGGTAATGACATAGGAGCAACTTGGGAACTAGCTAGTGATGCAACTTGTGGAGTAGGCGCCGAAACATAATTCGGCGGAAGACCAAACATGATTGTATTCATAGGTGATGTGACAAAGTAATTCGGCGTAGACGCCGAATTGGGCACACTCATAATAGGATTAGGGTATGCAGGTGCGGCCACAAGTTGATTGGTTTGGCTAGGATAAAAATTCATCGGCAAATTGTAATGTTGTTGCATGGGAGGTGCCGATGAAATAGGTAAAGTTGGATTAGGTTTTTCTGGGCTAATGGATACACCAACATTACCACTAGATGACGGCGGCATATTTTTCTGAGCATTGGTATTTGCCACGAAAGAATTGTACGCCATCACATTACCCTTACTAACAAGACTTTCAATCACAGCTAGTTGCTCAGGAGAAAAAACTTTGCTCACAGTGATTTCATCTTGTTCATCAATGGGAGGAGGTAACCTGATTTCTCCAATCGGAGTGATGTTGCCTTGGCGGTCCTTCTTGAAACTTGAAAGAAACGCCTCCAAATCCTCCTCCTCGCGCTTCTTCTTGAGCGCCTCAAAAGCCTCTTCACGCTGTTTCTTGAGCGCTTCGTAGGCCTGGCGATGTTCCTCCGATAGCTCATCAAGACCGGGCTTAATGATGTTATCGACGCTAACTTCTGAGGGCTGGGGAAGATTTGACATGGTTGATGATGATTCTTGATCTTTCGTCCCCAGCGGAGTCGCCAAAAAGTGTGTTCGCACACGAACGCGTCACGCGTACCCTCGACGCCGGGGGTGATGCACCGCAGCTCACGTCGAAGGAGGCCCGTCCGGAAGCGCGGTACGCAAGCAATCCGGCGGGCGCTTTTGAGACCCGACGCACCGCTTCTCCGGGATGGAACCCGTCAGGAGTCACGGATGGACGATGGGCTGCCCTAGGTCGGTTCGCCCGCCCCTAGAGCCTCGAGGATCGCTGCCCTTCAACACGAAGAACGAACGAAGAACGAGAGAGAAAGAACAAGGGAGAGATGTAAAAGCTAGGGTAAAAAGTAGTAGATTGATTTGTTCGATTGTGTGTTGTTTTAATCGGCCATCACCTCTTCTATTTAAGAGGGGGTTGGACTTCCCGTACAGGACACGGACCCAGATTTCCTTCCAAAGGGTCAAAAAACGCAGCCAAACTCGGACTTTCCGATCTGCCCGAATCTGCGCGGCTATAGGCAAGCGGTAGTACCGCTCTGAGTACCGCTCTACTTCCGCTTAGGGTCTCGAGGGTCCAGAGACGTGCAGAGAAGAACTTTCCCAAGCGGTAGTAGGCGCGGTAGTAGGAGCGGTAGTACCGCTTATTGGCACGGTAGTACCGCTCTCTGCTGTAGCACCAATCTTGCAACGGCCGTAACTTTTGCATACGATCTCGGATTGAGACGATTTTTATATCAAAATCGACCGATTCGACGAGACGAAGACAATCCGTGTAGAAACTTTTCTCATATGAGGCCTTCTTGGGGGCGTAATTAGCCGAATAATGTTCTGGATAAAACATCCCAGTACTTCGAACACAACTTCGGCCTTAGAGATGAGATCGGATGGCTATGGCCCAAATATTAAAGTTTATCCTTTCGACGATACGGAACTTTCTCACCTTGAGCACTTTTCCATTTGAGGCCTTTTTAATTATGTTTTTGACCATGCCAAAATCTGGTGTCAACAGGCGGTTTGCGTAAATATATTCTCAGCATGTCTGATACCTCTCAGTTTATCTAATTTGCATATGTGATTGGTCATTATCCGCTAACATAATTTGTTTGGTTCAAATTATATGTATCTATGCTTTGTGAGCAGTCTATATTCTCCACTCTTGGCCACGTTAGATGTTTAACACTTCATATTAAACACATGATCAAAATGGCATGCCTAGATTCACCATAAAAATTAGTTTTTTCATGAATATTTTTTTAGTGGTCGGAGTATTAATTTTGATACGGTGGAGATGGCATCTATTTTGGGCCGAGGGAGGTGTGTCTATTAATAAGATGATGCATGATCCTTTGTGGCTTCTACTGCTTGATTTCAATATAAAATTCGATTTGTCAGCGACTAGCTAGCTCGTGGATTTCTAGAAAAGCAAATCTATAAGCTAGAAACCAGATGAAATTGCCATCAGACCATCATATGGGCAAGAAAACAAGGAATATTTGAAATGATTCGATAAGATTGGATGTTCAGTATTTACCTCTATGGAGTTATTTGAACTAATCTTTTAACCTTTACTGAGAACAGAATACCAGATGCCGCCAAAAACTTCGAGAATACGAGTGCATTAAGAGTCGAAGGTGTGGCAGTTAAAATTTAACTGCTATCCTGTAGCTGTTCTCTATTTGTAATGTTTGTTTTGTCCAATAATGCTGAGACAATTCAAGCTCTCTATGTCGGTTTGCGATGACCTTAACAGGATGGTATGTAATTTTTGGTGGGGCTCGTCGAAGGGGAAGCGGAAAACCCACTGGATGGCCTGGCCGAAAATTCAGAAACATAAGTCGTGTGGTGGATTGGGCTTTCGAGATTTCAGGGTGTTCAATCAAGCACTGCTGGCGAGGCAGGCATGGAGGCTTCTAACAAAACCTGGCAGTCTTTGCGCGCAGGTTCTTAAAGCCCGATATTATCCGGAGGGACGGCTTGAGGATACGGTTTTTTCGGGCAATGCATCCGTAGCTTGGCAATCTATTCAATATGGCCTGGAGCTTCTGAAAAAAGGCCTCATCTGGCGTGTGGGGAGCGGGACACAAATCCGTATTTGGCGCGACCGGTGGCTGCCTCGGGAGCCGTCGGGCATGCTCATCTCGCCTCAGGGGACTTGCAGGCTTCGACGGGTTGCCGACCTCCTCGACGCCAATGGTGGCTGGCGGCTGGATCTTCTTCGACAGTACTTCCTGCCAGTCGACATCGACATAATCGTCCGCATCAAAACGTCACCACGTGTCCTCGACGACATGCTCGCATGGGCACCGGAGAAGTCTGGCATCTTCTCAGTTCGGTCTACATATCGCTTTGCCATGGACGAGCGCGAGCGTCCTACGGCAAGCGCATCGAGCAGGGCACCGGATGGTCGTCGCGCCATCTGGAAGACCATATGGGGGTGCCCTGCTCCCCCTAAGGTACGAGTTTTTGCCTGGAGACTGGTGACAAATTCTCTGGCTACTTGGGTAAACAAATTTTCCCGCAGTTTAGAAACTAATGATATTTGCCCCCTCTGTGGTGTGGAATGCGAGGACGGTTTCCACGCGATGTGCAGATGCCCACGCGCGAAGGAATTATGGAGAGCCGTGGCGCAGGATTGGCCACTTCCGGACGTGGACGAGGTGCGCAACACGGGGCCGGAATGGCTCCTTGGGGTGTTGGATCAGTTACCGGAGCTCAGTCGTATGGTTCTGTTGATGGTCTTGTGGCGTACATGGCACGTCCGGAACGAAATTACCCATGATAAACTGCCGCCGCCTACTGAAGTTTCCCGCCGCTTTATTCAGAGTTACATAAATTCATTGTTGTGCTTACAGCAATTTCCACACCATAACCAAGCTAAAGGGAAAATGGTGTTGTACCCTGACCGTGTACGGCCAGCTCCTAATCTTGATCAGCGGCCGGCCGGGAACGCATGCATGGAGCTCAAGTGGAGCAAGCCGGATCTTGGCTGGGCCAAGCTTAATACTGACGGCAGTTATATGGCAAGCAACAACACAGCCGGCTGCGGCATGGTACTGCGGGACGCACAAGGTCAGATCATATACTCGGCTTGCAGGCAGTTATTCGCATGTGATGACGCTCTTGAAGCCAAGTTGGAGGCGTGCAAGGAGGGACTAGCTATTGCCCTACACCGCACCAACTGCCCCATACAGTTGGAACTGGATTGCGCCGACGCGGTGACGATGCTACAAGCTACATTACCTGATCGTTCAAGGCATATGGTGCTAGTTAGAGAGATTCAGGAGATTATGAAGGATGATAGGGAGATCTTCGTCACTAAGATTAGTCGTTCTCAGAATAAAGTTAGTCACTATCTTGCTACCTATGGACGGTGCACTCCTCGCACTGCGGTGTGGTTAGGAGGTGGTACTGATGAAGTTGTTAATCTTTGTAAGAATGATGCACCACCTTAAGTAATGAAAGATCTCCTCCCCCCCGCAAAAAAAAAAAATTCAAGCTCTCTGTCCAATTTTCCACAATGCCATTGAAGTTAATGTTTATACTGTTTGTGTCAATACCGATGATTTTTTTTTTTTTTGCTCTGCAGGTACTAGGATTTACATTCCTGTGGCTGAGATGCAGAAATTGGCAGCATGCTGTGCTCCACTCGGAAATCGGCCCTCTGTAATGGTCAACTGTGAAGTTTCACTTGTAGGACTTCATAGCAGAATTTGCGAACTTACTGGCTGGTATCTAATCTCTGTACGCATTAGTCGACCAGCATGAAGACACATTTACTTGCTTGGAGTAGTGATTAGTGTCGACCATGTCAAGCTAATCTTGGATTCATTTGCTCCTTCCAAGCAAGCACATTGAGGCAGTTCACATGACCTGTCAGTTGCGTACTTGTGTGTACGCACGCCTCGTTTCGGTATCGTTTGCGTATGCCCCATGTTGTGTGGCTGAGATTCCAACTGTAAACGTTTTGTCCCATGGTGTTCCTTTTTTCCTATTTCATGTGTGTTGAGTTCATACTCCCTCTGTCCCCAAAAGCTTGTCGCTCAAATGGATGTATCTAGCACAGTGCTAGATACATCCATTTGAGCAACAAGCTTTTTGGGACGGAGGGAGTAGTGGGTAAGAACTTGTATCTGAAGAAGATAACAAGATATCACTACTCTTGCTTGCCAGTAGCAGCAGCAGGGGATGCTTTTTGTAACTTGAATTTGTATCATGACCGCGTAGGTGCCTGACTGATCCAAACTGTTGGAGAAGAGATGTGGCTTAGCTCTTCTTCTGTTGTCACATGTATCTTTGTTGAATAAAATCTGCTAGTTGATTCGTACTGAAAAAACCTTTTTGAATTTCACCTGCCTGCCTAGTGAAATGATAGCGTTATTATCACACTTGTTTATGAGTTGAATTTGTATATGTTCATCAATAAAATAAACTCTTTCATTCTCATTGCTGCTACAACCACAGCCCTGCAACATAATATGATCCGTTACTTGACATGCTCTTCAAATATATTTTTTCATTTTCTTATTGAAATGAAACAGCTCTTCGAAGTTTTTTTCTTTGGATCTGAACAGCTCTTCGAAGATACTGCCAAGTATGGCTGTATTTCGCGTTGAAGTTCTGCTCACAGGACGCGGCATCAGCTGTATCTGTAGATCACCACGCAAGAAATAAATCAGCAGAACGCAAGAACACAAATAAATGTTTCTCCGTGTTTCTTTATGGAAAAATGTTTCTCCGTGTGTAGTATTATTTTAGCACCATTGTGGGCTTTTAGAGTTCCAGCCTAGTTTTGGGTTCCCCTGCGTTGTCTACACGTCCGAGGCCGGCGTATGGGGCAACCTCATATCAACACCGATGCCACCCAAGCGCAATCTCGTGCCCAAGTTTAAGTTTTCTCAGAGTCAGCCTGCCGTGCTGGTTGGGGATTCCCTTTACTGGATTCTTACTTGTTGTCCATCAAGCTTCATTCAATTTAATTTTGAGAAGCAGACCATGACTGTGATACCGATGCCTGTGGATGTGGTTGATGATTATCTCTGCGTCGGAGTCACAGTTACGAGGGAAGACAGTGGTGGGTTGGGTTTCCTCATCATGATAGACTTCACCGCGCAATTATGGAGGAGGGAGATTGATTGTGGTGGTGTTGCTTCATGGGTGATGGAGAGAACTATTGAACTGGACAAGCTACTTTTCCTGAATTTAAAGGACAAATGGCACCCAATGATACTAGGGTTTGCAGAGGACAATAATGTGGTGTTCGTGTGGACAATGGTTGGCCTCTTTGCGATCCAGCTTCAGTCATTGCATTTCAAAAATCTACACAAAATCAACATCACATCTCACTGCCTTCCATTTGAAAGTTTATATACTACAGGTAAAAACTATAAGCACACCTTTACAATATGAGTATAATAAAACATTGTTATTTTTTGATAATTGGTTGACGAAATGTTGTTTACATCCTTTGGTACTAAGCTAACAATTTTAAGTAGTGTCATATCAATTACTCCCTCCGTTCCAAAATAATTGAAGTTCTGGGCTTGTTCTAAGTTAAACTTGATTAAGTTTGACCAACTCTATAGAAAAATGTGCTAAGACCTACAACACCAAATACTCATAGTATGAACATACATTTCATAAAGAATCTCAAAAGACTAATTTGATGTTCTAGATGTTAATATATTTATCTATAGACTTGGTCAAACTTAAACAAGTTTGACTTGGGACAAACCCAGAACTTCAATTATTTTATAATAGAGGTAGTATTTATTTTGCTGCTTGATGATCTCTTCAATAAATGGCAATATTTTAGTGTTTTTTGTCGATGCTTCCATTATATGTAATGATTCTGACCTGGAAAAAGTATTTGTTAGCGGTATCTAGTTCAGCTTTATGTCACCAGCTCTTATGTAGTGGTGATGGTCTGTCATCGTTCTGCTATGGCGTGATTTCTGTAATTGAAGCAGACGGGGTGTGGGTACCTTCTTTGTCAAAAATTATGTACTAATATACCTTGCTGCGAGTGGCAAATCCATTTGCACCAGCATTTAGGAAAAACTGAGTTTATTTCATATTTGCAGACAAGATTCATTTAGAGATAATCTAAATATGAATTTTCATGATCACTTCTGTTGCTACTTGATAGGATTTATTAGTATGAGCATATTTATTTTGTTTGATATATATGGTGTGAAACGGGCTTAAAATGATTCTAGATAACTTCTCATGGTATTAATGTGTTTGAGGGATATTCCTCGAAGTTGGCAATATGTGTGGTTTTGTCTTCCCATTCCTAATGTTGTTTCAACCCTGAGATTTTTTTTTCTCTAAAACTACACCCATGGGTGTATCTGAATATTTCCTTGATGCCTTCTCATATCTACATGTTTTCTTTTGGAATATCATTGTTGTTTGACTTCTTATCCTTCTAGAAACAAATGTTGGCGGTGAACACGTGGAGCCAAACTTTTTGCACAACACGTAAGGTGACTGCCTGGTCAGATATGCTATGGTGATCTAATTGTTGATCAGGTAAGCTTATCTTCTGCATGTAAGTTGAGGTATCTGAAATGCAATTTTTGTTGTAAAAGATACTGCTTTCTTTGGTACAAGTACCAAATGAAAAGAGAGGACCCCAAGATTCTCAATATGACCCTTTGCTAAACTGTTGCTCATTTGTATACCTCCTGTCATGCTCTCATGGCGGTCTGCTTCGTGGATCTTTTCTGTATGTCTTGCTTCATCATCCCTCCCTCAGCAGCTTTCCAGTCGCTTTGTCATTCTTTCACTCAGCAACTTGATGTGCTCTTTCGCTTGCCCTCCCTTCTATCATACTGTCTTGGTGCTGGTTTACTTTCTCCTTAGTAGTCCAGTTCCCTTTGATAGTGCAAGCGCTTATGGGTATGCCATTTCGCATTGCTGCTCATTTGGAATCGTTATAATACCTAGTGCCATGGTCTTCATGCCTTCATCAGGAGCTTCTTGGATCACATATGTATGTCTTGCTTCCTCAGCAGCTCCCCATTCCCTCCACCATGCTTTCACCCAACTACTCGATGTGCTCTTTCGCTTGTGCTCTCTTCTGTCATACTACCTTGTTGCCAGTGTACTTCCTCAGTAGTATAAGTAGTACTCGTCCAGTTCCTTCTGACAGTGCAAGCACTTCTCCCTTTAGCTTCTTTGATGACTTGGGACCCTTTCCATTCCCTATTCGTATGTTCGTGCCTGCTAATAGATGAGAATGATGTCATGATAAGTTGCAGCAGAATGAAATATTTTCATTAAAAGTAGTGGGCAAAGTACTGTTTTTATGTTGTGGAGAGTAAAAAAAGATGGCATCTATTTTTTGGCCAAAGGAAGTGTGTCCATTAATAAGATGATGCACGATCCCTTGCTTGTGGCCTATATACTACATTATTTAATTTAATTCGATTTTCTGGCAACTATTTAGCTCATACATTCCTAAAAAAAAGTAAATCTATAAGCTAGAAACCAGATGATTTCTACAATACTGGGGAAAGTTAATGTTTGCTGTCTTTTGAGTCGTACCAAATTGAGAGATATGACTTTAATGGCTTTTCCACTAATGAATTGTACAAATTGGTTTGAGTAATGAGATTGGTTGCTCTGCAGGTATCTAGGATTGGATTACATTCCGGTGGCTGAGATGCAGAACTGGGTTTTGCATTGTCCACAGGAGAAATAACAAACTTACCGATAACGGTTCACCTGACCCATGACCCCATTTACACCACATGCTCAACGACGTGAATGATGAATTTGATCAAGCATCTACCACCCATGCGAGATGGCCTAGTGGGGAAGGACATGAGACAGGTTTCGCTTTTCGCCGCGGATTGCTCAGTGGGAATAGAGAGCTGAGAGTACAAAAGAAAATCCTCACATACACCTGTAAATGAAACAATTTGAGCAAAGTACCGTTGAGGCCTCCCTACAGTTTTTCCAGTGTAAATAAAAATTTGACCAGGCATTATTAGCTAACACATGTACAAAAGCACAGATATATCATTGGCTCCTATGGAAAAATACTTACCGAAAGGTACATATAATCTAGAATACACAATGTATATCACAAGGGAAAAATACATATAAAGCCTGTCTGATTATTATGTGCATATGGCACTTAAGATACTTGAAGCAAAATAATACTACTAACAGACAGGGCCATGCACAACATGACTATAGCATGAAGGTAAAACTAGGACAGTGTTACGTGGAAAACATAAAAAAACTATTCTGAACAACCAAAATCTATTCACAGGGCCGTACTATGAATATCTACCTTAGAAGCATAATAAGATATTCAGATTACATGATGAAATCATTCCCAAGATTTTTTTTTTAAGAATGTCATTGGCTACCTAAGAAAACTGAAACCCAACGGAAGCCAAGATATACTGATGTAAGAACCTTTTTGGAACTGAAGACTAATAAACATCTAAGGGAGACACCAAATCTGCGAATGCAAAGGAAAGACAGAATGCAATTTGAATATCGGATGATTACACCATGCCAAATAATGCCTTTTTGGAGAGTGGATGCAGACACATAGCCGTTTACCCATGTACATCAAACCCAATGGAAGCCCATGCATATTGGCCTGGGTTAGATTTTGGCAGATCACATTTCACCCCATGTATCTCACCTAATACATTGCAGGTATATGCGGTCTTAACTCAGTCAAGGACATTATCTTTTTGGCACCTCTTGTTGAGTTTAGGGTTGCAAAATCAAGATAACATTTAGGGGCGGAGCTTCAACAAGATTTGAGAGAGGGCTAAATGACTGTTAAACAGAGTTGAGGGGGGCTAATCTAGTGTATTATGTTAAATTTGACCCCGATAGTGTTAAATATTATGTTTTAAGTAAATAAATGAATTTAATTGGTGGGTTGGGGGGGGGGGCATGGCCCCCTTTGGCCCTCACTAGCTCCGCCACTGCCCGTAGCGATTGCAGACCTTGTAGATTGTGAGGTGTGTGTATGGAGAAGTCCCGGCAGCCGCCCCGACGGAGTTGACTCCGGAGTCCAAGACGCCGATGATCACCCCCTTGCCGTAGTTGTACTTGTCCTTGATATAGTTGGCATCCGTAGTCAGGTCGAGGAACTCTGGCGTATGAGTCGTGTCGGGGTACATCATCCCGTTGGGAACCACCGGCCGAAGCCGGGCTTTCTGGACACTGCCTCCAACTCCTCCCGTGTGAGCCAAGCGGCGAAGCCGTGGAAGAGGGTTTCGTAGGAAGGTGACGAGGTGCGGCTTGCCGTGGTCAGTGACGGCGCTGAGGAGGAACGACATGTGCCAGTTGCGGTGCGCGTCGTCGTCGAGGTGGGCGCCGTCCGCGCGAGGCTTGAGCAGCACGATGTAGATCTTGTAGGCTGCGGGGCTGGGGTGGTGGGGTGGAGGAGGAGCTGCGGAGGAAGGGATGGCAGTGGATGGTGGGGTGGAGGAGGATGGTGGTGATGAATGAAAGCGACGTAGGTTAAATATATGTAAGGGCATCTTCAAAGGAGACCCTCAAAGCTCCGGTATATGTCCAGATTGTGGTGTCTGGACCACTTTTGTCAACTTTTGTCATCCAATGGGGACCCCTATCGGTCCGCGACTTCCGTTTTCCCGCAAGCCGAAAGCAACTTGGGGGAGCTATGCGGGAGTCCGGACATCCACTTGACCAACAAAAAGCAACCACGCGATCCTCCTCTTTTTCTCTCTCTCCTCTCTCTATTCCCAACCGCACACCACACACACCTATCCACCAAATGCAATCACATGCATGGTCCCCCGCTCTACTCTCAACCGGACAAATGGGGATTTTTTGTGATTAAGGGTTGGATGGGTCCCTCCCGCATCACTGTCCGCGGACTGGTCCGATTTGGGGTTTGGCTTTGGAGATGCCCTAAGGATTCAATGGCTCAGACTTGCCGCTTGCTGGGTTAGTCAAAGCTGAACATAAGAAACAGTTAAAATTTTCACGACAAACTAATAAGAACTGCAAACAATTACTAGAATTAAAAAAGAGCTTCCAAAAGAGTTCACAACAATAAGCATCTATATCATAGATGCACACCACTTCATTATTCATGACACAGATCACAATTATAAGCATCTATATGATATAAATGCACACCACTTCATTATTCATGAAAAATGTTAGAACTACAAGCATGTTTCCATCTATAATATGTGAAGCCCTGGTAGTAGCTTTTAATTGTATCAAAACATTTGAATTACTTTTAGGACAAAATGTGTACATCAGCATTCTCAGTTTACAGAGCACAGACCTGAGCATGACAAACTGAAATGATGCATACCAATCACCGAAAAAAATGGCGCTAATAGCACGCTATAGCATTCTGGGCAATGTCTCGCTAAATGAAATTAGTGTACAATCGTTCGCTATAGCGTGATATAGCATCGCTATAGTGCGATATAACTTCGCTATAGCGGATTTTAAGGGCTGCACTATTGTGTTATAGCATGCTATTTTTTCCTTGATACCAATACCATCATATGAGATGAAAAGAAAGCATGCTGGTTTCTTATTGTTCCTTATACACAGTAACCAGAGACAAATATACTATTCTTCAAACCAACTAAACAAAAATCAGAAAGAAAAAACACATAATCAGAGCTCACTGATCAAACTATCTAATCTAAAATTTATTCAATAAAGCCAATGTGCTTTTAACCGCATAAATCTAAATTAAATGACAGAAATAGCACTAAAAACTAATGTATGACTATTTTTTTGAGAATCAGCCAAGAGCTTCATTAATCCAGTACATGATTACAGTCCTCATTACAGCGTTGGATACATTCCGTCACCTGGCTATCCCAGGCACACTCCGGATTAGTACAAGAAGCCAGCTTAGCTAATTTGTGGGCAACTTCATTTGCTTCCCTTTTAACATGACGAACATCGAAGTAGTTACATCTTTCTGTTAGCTCCTGGTTTTGTTTTATAATGGTAAGTATTCTAGACTGCTGATACTTCATCATCCAAAGCGAAGTGAACTCCATCGAATCTGTTTCCAATATGGCTTGCTTTATGCTCCAGGTTTTCATCAGTTGTGCTCCATCTCTGCAAGCAAGTGCCTCGGCTGTCAGTATATCATGTCAGTATATCAGGAACAAGTTCATGCCATATGCTACTTGCTGCAACTACATGCCCCTGGTCGTCTCTTATAATAACTCCAGATGCTCCATTCATATCATCTGCATTATAAGATGCATCAACATTAACTTTATAACATCCTTGATGCGGTCGTTGCCAATGAACTTGTGATTTTATTTTACTACATGATCTGGCTGCTCTAGCAGTTTGAATAAGATCTGCAGCAGTGTCATTGCCCATCTACATGCTTGAGTTAATTTGGTTGATGATTCACCATGTAAGCATGCATTACGTGCATTCCACACCGACCACATAGCACATAAGATGTAGCTGGACTTCTCATCGTCACAAATGGATGTATCCAAGATATCTATAGCCCAGGTTAAAGGATGTAATTTGGGAATCTTTATTTCATATATATCTTTGAATAATCTCCAAAAGTTATTTGCGAAAGTGCATTCTAACAGAGCATGGTAGATAGTATCATCAGTCGATCCACATTCAACACAAATACTTTGCAACTCTATATGTCTTTTATGTAGAATAGCTCGCACAGGAATGAAACCTTTGATAACTCTCCACCAGAAATTGCGTACCTTTGGAGGGATTGAGAGCTTCCAGAGCTTACTCCATATGTTGTTATCTTCGGTATTGGAACAAACTGCAGTGTTCCTTCGATAATGAGCATCAGCCTTTGAATTTATGGCAAGGAGTTTGTATGCTGATTTAACTGAATACAAACCATGTTTTTCAGCATTCCGAGCCCAGGTATCATGGTCTAACTTTCCCAGTGGAATCTTAAATACCTATTTTGCATCTATAGGCAGCAAACTGTTATTCACTTTGTTAAAGTCCCACTCGTTCCTTTCTGCATTCCAAAGATCTGATAAATTTAAGACAGTTGTTCCTTCTCTCCTGTACATTGGTTTCCCTCCTGGAATTGTTGGAATCCATTTATCTTCCCATATATTGGTAGACTTTCCATCTCCAATCTCTTGATCAGGCCTAAGTGAAGTGCTGCTCTTCCTTTTAAGATAGCTTGTCAAACATGTGAGCTATTCTTCTTCTTCTTTGCTTTCATAAAATCCGTGTTATGGAAGTATTTCCCAGCCAACACTCTAGCACCCAAAGAGTTTGGGTTTGTTAAAAGCCTCCATCCTTGCTTACCCGCTAGATTGAACAGGTGCATCTCCCTAAATCCCATACCTCCAGCTTTCTTTGGCTGTGCTAATTCCTCCCATTTTCTCCAATGCATTCTCTGCTTATCTCCATCATCTCCCCACCAAAAATTTGCCATTGACGAGGTCATCTTCTTGCAAGTAGTTTTTGAGAGGCTAAAACAACTCATTGAATATGTGGGTATTGCTTGCATGTTCGCTTTAATAAGAACTTCACGACCTGCAGAATTTAACATTTTCTCTGACCATCCACCTGCTAAGTTACTCAATCTTGTAGTTAGCTTTTCAAAGACCCATGTCGTTCTTCTTCCTAGGGTCGTAGGTAGTCCCAGGTATTTCTCCTCTAGAGCTTCTGTTTCTATTTCCATAATTCTCTTCATCTCCTCTTTCGTTTCTTCACTGCTGTTTGGACTGAAGATTGCTGATTTTGCTTTGTTAACCAGTTGACCCGATCCCTTGTTGTAGGCTTCCAATACTTCCTGAAGTCTTTCTGCTCCTTTCTTTGAAGCCTGAGTGAAGACAATACAGTCATCAGCAAATAATAAGTGAGATATCCATGGAGTATGGATACCCACTCTAATTCCTTTACTAAGAAATTGTGGCCCTTTAAAAAATAAGTGAGATATCCATCAGCAAATAATAAGTGAATACCATAATTTCTTTAAGATATTATGGCCCTTTAAATAATAATTGAGATATCCATCAGCAAATAATAAGTGAGTATCATAATTTCTTCTCTGGCCATTAACTCCGAAATTTGGTTAACCAAATTATTCTCTTGTTTTGTTGGTCCTCTTCTCCAGTTCCTGTCCCTCACTTCCTCTAATTGCTTCCTCAAATCTTTTAACCGACCACGAACAGAGCCAAAGGACTCATAGCTCCACTTTAAGTTTTCCTGCATGGTAGATAATGATCTCATAATATTTTCTAGTCCATCTCCATCACAGGACCAAGTGTTCTATTTTAACAAAAGAAAATGGAAGCTAAAAATTATCTTGATTTGTACATGTATACTTGTTTGAAAAGCAGCTTAGCTAATCAAGGCAGATCCATTTATTGCTTCCATTTTTTCTGTTCTCAGCCACGTCAGGTGCAAACATATATACAGCTAGAAAGTTCCACAGATTCCTTGCAGAAAAATACTCTGCGAATGCCTAAGAAACCTACGCTGCATGACAGGCTCCTCAACAAAGGTCAAATATAGTTGAAAGCCGATTTTGGTACTTGAAAATCAGAGGGAACGCCTCTCATTGGTGGCCGGTGCTGGACAAACCTACACTGCAGGATAGGCTCGCCAACAAAGTAGCCCAATATTGTTGAAAACCAACTGAAGCAGATCACTGAACGTGAAAAGTACAGAGAATAACCCGCTGATATTCACGATGCATTGGCTGACTGGCCTGATCTCACATTCTCTTCGTCCCAATACATATCTTCATGCGTTCATCAATCTCAAAAGAATGATATATACCATGGTTTGGAACAGCATAGTTGATAGTTACCCTCTTGCATCATTGAACACCATCAAAACCCAGAATTGCATCAGTAGACACAGCAATGTGCTACATATAGGATGGACACCAGGCCTAAGGTGCCAGTGTTGTACAAAGACTTGTAGCGCAGCTGAAAGCAAGAATTTGATCTAAGTTGTGTAACTTTACCAAATCAATTTTTTAATCAACAGTGTTGCTGCCAAATTGAGGGCAGGCCTGGCGCAGTGGTGAAGTCCTCCCCACTTGTGCCAAGAGGTCCTGGGTTCGAACCAGCTTCTCTGCACTGCACTTTGCAGGGGTAAGACTAGGTTCCTATAATCCCTCCCCAGACCCCACCTTGTGTGGGAGCTTCTATGCACTAGGTCTGTCCTTTAGTGTTGCTGCCAAATTATACAAGTAGTTTTGTGATTGGACACAGTTTTACATATGCAAGCACTGAATAGTAGTGGTAAGACTAGATCATGCCATCTACATTGGTTTACATCTGAAGATTAAGGGCAGTTGTAAATGCTACGACCAGTTCATTTGTTAATCATGCTTTAGAGGCAGATAGGTTAATTTTACAATATCGAAACGTTTCCCAGCAAAAGTATTGTCAACTACTCCCTCCGTTCCTAAATATAAGTCTTTTTAGAGATTCTAATATGGACTACATACGGAGCAAAATGAGTGAATCTACACTCTAAAATACGTCTATATTCATCCGTTTGTAGTCCATATTCAAATCTCTAAAAAGACTTATATTTAGGAACGGAGGGAGTACATTATTTAGGAATCAATCTTTGGAGAATAGAGGGAAAGAAATCAAAAGGCAAAAAAATGAACATACACCCAATAGAAATATACTCCCTCGGTCCCTCCATTCCAAAATATAAGATATTCTACTCATTTCAGTCCATATGTAGACATGCTTTAGTGTGTTTGTTCACTCATTTCAGTCCGTATGTAGTCCATATTAAAATTTCTAAAACGTCTTATCATTCGGAACAAACAAGATATTTTCTAAGCATAATCTAAATATTAAACATTGAGCTGCAATATTAGTACTGAGTGACATATGATGGAGCAAAAAAGGCGATGAACTGATCAACTGAAAAAGGAACACGCTAGATAAAATTCAGCATGAAAACACATCACAGCAATGCAGGATAGTTCTTTTATTTTCTGGTTCTCAGGGTGCAAGTTTCAGCAACAAATCGGCGCACCCACAGATCTAATTTCCATTATCTTAAATAGAAATGGGAAACACAAATGTATTCGTGGACATGTTATCTTAAGAAATTGCAGGCAATGCTTTCTTCTCTACCGAATGAGTCATCAATTCGTCAGGGTTCAGGAATCAATGCAACCAACATCTAATTAGGCAATGAACACCGAACCAGAATTTACCAGCTTACTACGCAGAGTGAGAATTTCGTTGCGCCTTACGCAAGTTACCAATTCTCATAGCCGGTTGTTGGTTCATGTAAATCTGAAATTAGCTGGCACTTCCCCTCTGCAAGCGGCATCATAGTCTTCAGCAAGGTTCGGTGCAGCTTCCTTGTGAGGGCATATAAACTTCTCCACAAATACCATCTCGGACACCCTGACAATTGTCAAGTAAGTCCAGTGGCGATCTAGCAATCCATTTGCTTTAAGAAACTTTATAACATAGCACCGTGGCTTGACTCGGCCCTCCAAGCTAAGGCAGAGCATTACCGGCCGATGAGCAAGGTACGCCGGTTCCAACCCCATCTCAGATATAAGAAACTCCGACTTGCTCTGCAGTGTCTGATTGGATTTCGTCAGCATCAGTGGGGCCTTACAAAGAGCAATGCCCACCTCAGCATCCGACCACCTGAACGTGTTCCGTAAGTAGTCCACTTTGGGGCGAGCTTCTCCTCACTGATGAATTGAACAGCCTTCAGCGCGTGCCTGAACATCGGCGATCCACGGGGCACACCGAGAAGTTCCGCGCAGGCTACCATTGCCTGGACGCGCTCCGGTTTGGTGCTGAGCAGCCATGGCACGGCGAGGCAGAGCTTCGCAATATCGGAAGTGTCTAGCCCGCACTCCCGCAGTAACGCAATATTGGGCTTGGACACCTTCTCTAGATCGGACGGGAGAAGGTAGGTGTTGTTCTTGAGCGCCCGGAGAAGGCTCTCGCAGGAGCCAAAGAGGGGGAGGTAGTACTCCAGCCTGGAAATGACAGATCTACAGCGGAAGGTGCGGGGTGCGAGCGAGGCGACGCGCGCGATCTCAGAGGGAGATAGGCCGAGGCCGGTGAGCCCGGCGAGGACGGGCGACAGGGTTCTCTCGACGCCGGCGCAGAGGAACTTCGGGTCGATTGTCATGCCCCGATGTGGATCAAGGGATGAATTCGGGCTAAATCATACAAATATCACAGGAGAGGAAAGGGGAAAGCAGCCCAGCTAGGGTCTGTATTGATAAGAGATGTATGATTGTATAATAGAGAATAGTCTCAGAATAATTCGCTACCATTACACACGCGCACGGCTGGCTTTTATAGCTCAGCTCAACAGAGTAAAATGCTACAGCAAATGGTGAGCCTTGCGAACCGTTGGATCAGCGATCAATCTTGGATCTGGACCGTTCCTTAACTGAAGAAGTGTAACACTGAATAACTGACGATGCGGGCCTGACAATACCCCCGGGTAGAAACGAACTTGTCCTCAAGGAGGTGATCGATTGAACCAGCGGTCGATGGTTGCCTTGAAGAATGCAGGAAAGGTTTTCTTCATGAAATCAGCGTCTTCCCAGGAAGCTTCATCTGGAGGGAGATTGGCCCATTGCACGAGCCATTGAACCACAGGTAAGTTGTTGCGGGGAACCTGACGAGTCTTCAAAACCATAACAGGTTCAGTTAAGATGAGTCAGTCAGAACGAACCAGAGGTAGATCAGAGCACGGAATTGCTTTCTGTCCCACATGCTTCTTCAGTTGGCTGACATGGAAAACCGGATGGATGCTAGTGCTGTCGGGCAATAGTAGTTTGTAGGCTACATGCCCAACTTTTGCCAGGATGCGGAAAGGGCCGTAGTACTTACTTTGGAGCTTGATATGGGTGCGTAATCCAAATGCATTCAGGCGGTATGGTTGCATTTTAAGGTAAACCATATCGCCAATTTCCAAGGTCCTCTCGGTGCGCTTCCGGTCAGCATATTTCTTCATCCGAGCCTGAGCAGCAGTTAAGTTACTTTTTAGGTGCTGAAGTAGTGCATCTCTATCATTAAAAAACGACCGAGCATCCTCTGTCATGCTGTCTGGCAATATGTTCTCACAAATATTGGGAGGAGGATAACCATAAGCTGCTTCAAATGGTGTTTTTCGTAGTGAGCTGTGGTAGGAGGTGTTGTACCAATATTCAGCCATTGCCAGATGTTGTTCCCACTTCGTTGGTTGCATGGAGCTGAGACAGCGTAAGTAGTTCTCGATACACTGGTTTACTCTTTCAGTTTGGCCGTCAGACTCAGGGTGATAAGCAGAGCTGTAGCGCAGTTCAGTTCCCATGCCTTTGAAGATGTCCTGCCAAAGTTGGCTGGTGAAGATGCGATCACGATCAGATACAATGGCCAGTGGTGGACCGTGTAGTTTCAGAACATTATCAATGAATGCCTGAGCAACTGTTTGGACAGTAAAGGGATGAGACAGTGGTATGAAGTGTGCAAACTTGGATAATCTGTCCACCACCACAAAGATAACATCTTTGCCATTGGATTTTGGTAGTCCCTCGACAAAATCCATGCTCAAATGTGTCCAAACCATGTCAGGAAGTTGGAGAGGATCCAAGTAACCAGGGTAGGGGCAATTTTCACCTTTGTTTTTCTGGCATGTAGGGCACTCGGCCACAAACTTGTCTACTGCTTGTTTCAGACCAGGCCAGTAGAAAATCTGCTTGATTCTGTGGTAGGTAGCTTTCCTTCACCCCCAATAGCAGAAGCATGTAATGCTGTCAGTAGCTTAGCTCTCAAGTCCAAATCCTTGCCCACATAGATTTTCCCTTTGTGCCTGATAATTCCTGAATGTAGAGTGTTCTGGTGTTCCGAGTGATTTGGAGAGAGCAACAATCTTTCTAACAGAGATTTGCATGTACTGTCCCGAGTATATGAATGTTCTACTGCAGAAATCCACTGTGGCGTAACCATGGAAGTAGCCATGAGGGAATTCCTTCGAGAAAGAGCATCAGCCACAATATTCTCTTTGCCCTTTTTGTACTGGAGAGTAAAGTTGAACTCCAGTAATTTCAGCATGAGTTTGTGCTGAACACTAGTAGTGATTTTCTGATCTGTCATGAATTGCAAGCTCTGATGATCAGTCTTGATGATGAGCTCATTTCCCAAGAAGTAATGTCTCCATCTTTTGAGAGCAGCAATAATAGCTAGAGCTTCTTTTTCATAGGTAGATAGTGCAGCATTTTTGGGACATAAAGTGGAACTGTAGTAAGCTAAGGGTCTGCCTTGCTGCATCATTACTGCTCCCAGGCCAGCACCAGAAGCATCTGTTTCCAGAATGAATGGTGCAGAGAAATCAGGAAGGGCCAGTACTGGTGCATTGATCATAGCTTGCTTCAGGTTGTGGAAAGCAGTAGTTTGAGCATCTGTCCAACAGAAACTTTCCTTTTTTAATATATCATGGAGTGGCCTTGCTATGCTGCCAAAGTTCTTAACAAATCTTCTGTAATAACCACAAAGGCCTAGGAAACCTCTAAGTTGTTTAGGAGTAGTGGGAACTGGCCAATCAGCAACTGCTGTCACTTTGGAAGGGTCAGTGGACACTCCTTCACTAGTAATTATGTGGCCCAAGTAATCTACTTGTTGAGCAGCAAAGACACACTTGGACATCTTCGCATATAGTTGATGTTCTCTGAGAAGTTGCATGACTATTTGTAAGTGTTCCAAGTGTTCAGAGAGGGATTTGCTAAAGATAAGGATATCATCAAAAAAGACCAAAACAAATTTCCTCAGGTACGGTCCAAAAATGCTATTCATGAGAGCCTGGAAAGTGCCAGGTGCATTAGCAAGTCCAAAGGGCATTACTAGGAATTCATAGTGACCAAAGTATGTTCTGAAAGCAGTTTTGGGTATGTCCTGTTCATCCATCCTAACTTGATGATATCCAGACCTGAGGTCCAATTTGGTGAAGTAAGTTGCACCATGTAATTCATCCAATAGATCTTCAATCACAGGAATTGGAAATTTGTTTTTGACAGTAGCAGCGTTCAGTTTCCTGTAGTCAACGCACATTCTCCATGTGCCATCCTTTTTCATAACTAGTATTGCTGGAGAGGAGTAGGGACTTTCACTAGCTCTTATAATTTTATCTCTGAGCATAGCATCAATCTGTCTTTCTAACTCATTCCTCTGCATGTGAGGCACTCTGTAGGGCCTGGAATTTGGTGGTACTGCTTGTTCTTTCAGTGGGATTTTATGATCATGTGATCTCTTTGGAGGTAGTCCTTTTGGCTCCTGGAAAACTTCAGGAAACTGCTGCAATATCTCCTGTACAGGAGGTGGTACTTCTTGCTGAACTGGTTCTTTAGCTGTGGTGTCTCTGATGAGGTGTAGGACATAACCAGGAGCTCCTAATGCCAGTAATTTGTCTAGTTCAGCTGCCTCAATAGGGGTTGCATCAGCTAAAGTGTCACAGGCCTTAATAGTAACATGAGTATGCTTATCCATCATAACTGAAATCTGCCTGGGGTTGTAATGGAAAGATATAGGGCTGTGTGTGGCCATCCAGTCACTTCCTAGGACTATATCATGTCCAGGTAGATCTAGGACTCTGAATTGTTGTTGAAACTTAGTGTTGCCTGCAATAAATATTGTAGATGGAACATAGGAACCAGACCACAGTGTTCCTCCCCCAGCAACTGTTACAGCTCTGGATGTGTCCTTCAGGATTGTGCATGTAGTGGAGAGAGCAAATTTGAGACTTATGAAAGTGGAGTTGCTCCCTGAGTCTACTAAAGCAATGCCTTGTTTTCCCCCAATCTGAACCAATATGGAAATAGTGTTAACATTGTCAGACTGCATAGCTTGTGCAGAAATAGTCATACAGTGCTCCTCTAATTGTGCTTGCTCCTCTGCATATTGTTCTTCTATTTCCTCTGGCTCTTTGGGTGGTTCATTGGGATCTTCCCCCGTAAGGACATTTAATACAGGGGCCAGCTTGCATTTGTGGCCATGGAACCAAGCATCACCACATCTCCAGCATTTGCCAGGTTCTCTTGCTCTTTGATTAACAACAGTTGGTTTAGGATCTGTTGGTTTCTCAGGAACAGATGTGTAGGTTTTCTGATATCCTGCAGAGCTTTTGTTGGCCACGGAGTAGCTGTTGTAGGATTTCTTCTCCAGTACTCCCTTTTCCAAGTCGATGGCCAGCCAGTAGGCCTCAGTCAGGTTAGGAGATCTTAATGGTCTCACTTGAAACTTAATTTGGGGACGAAGTCCGTTGACATAACATCTGACGAACCAATTTTCATCCATAATTGGATTTTCTGCTTGTACCTCTGCCATTAGTTCTTCAAACTGATCAGTGTACTCTGAAACTGTTAAAGTCCCCTGTTTCAGTGTGTTGAATTTTTCAGTCAGTTCATAGGAACTTACTGAAGAAAACCTGCGCAGAATCTCTTCACAGAATTGTGCCCATGTAAGTTGTTTCTTCAGAATGCCGGAACGACGCAACCAATTATCAGCCCTGCCAACCACATAGAGCTGTGCTAAGTTCACTTTGTATTCTGCTGGTGCACCTGCCATCTGAAAATACTTCTCGCATTGGCGAATCCATCCAGCTGGGTTATCACCATCAAAACGAGGGAAATCCATGCGAGGGCCCTTGGTAATGCTCTTAAGGAACTGCGTACGCATCTCCTGCTCATATTGTTTCTGGAAATCGTCCCAATTCTGACGAACACCCGGCGGGTGAAAACTGTGGAAACCAGGAGTACGGGCAGTTTTGTACGCTGCTGTCAGAGTTACATTTCCTGAGTGAATTTCCACAGCGGCACGAGTTCCAAAGCCAGGAGGAATAGCTGGTTGAGGTACTTGTATTGGGGCGAGGTGAGGTGGGATCTGGGCAGATATTTGCCTCGTTTTCTCCTGCTCCAAAGTGAGGCGCATTCTCATTTCTTCAGTAAGATTTCGGTCTCCTGCTGCAGATGCTTCCTTGTTCAGTTGCTGCGCAGGAGGAATTGTTGTCTGGTCGGCCGCTGATTGGCCCTGCTGTGCAGAACCCGAAGCTTCATGAGGCCGAAGAGATTTGAGCACATCAGCCAGAGCAGCTAGCTGTGAATTGAGGGAAGAAACTGCTTTCTGTACTCCGTCCAACACAGACACCATAGTATCCTGCTTAATGGTGATGCCGTGCACATCCTTCCGCAAATCATCTACTTCGCCGCGCAGATCCGCTGTTTCTTCGCGATGTTGAAGGAATTCACCCTTCATTGCGAGCAGATCGGCCACATCCGCGTCATCGAAACTTGCCTTGGAACGCCCCATCCTGATTCAGTGGTTCAGAGAGGTATTGTACCTCCGAATCTCGTCGGGAGCCCGAACTGAGCACTGAATCCTGCCGCCGCCGCCGAGAACGCCACCGGTACAGCACCACTCGTCGCTTGACCTGGGATTTTACTGAGAGAGCGATGTGCCCAAACAACCAGTCGCGCTCAACGAGTTGCCGTCGAATGGGTCTACCGCCGCCGACGCCACCAGATCGCCGCCGCCACGCTCGTAGCACGCCGCCGCAAGGAAAAAAAGGGAGGGAAGGGTGGGGATCACTGCGAACGCTCCGATCTATCTCGCCGCCGAGGAAAGACTGCGCTCATGATACCAATTGTCATGCCCCGATGTGGATCAAGGGATGAATTCGGGCTAAATCATACAAATATCACAGGAGAGGAAAGGGGAAAGCAGCCCAGCTAGGGTCTGTATTGATAAGAGATGTATGATTGTATAATAGAGAATAGTCTCAGAATAATTCGCTACCATTACAGACGCGCACGGCTGGCTTTTATAGCTCAGCTGGCAACAGAGTAAAATGCTACAGCAAATGGTGAGCCTTGCGAACCGTTGGATCAGCGATCAATCTTGGATCTGGACCGTTCCTTAACTGAAGAAGTGTAACACTGAATAACTGAAGATGCGGGCCTGACATCGATGGCGACGAGTGTGGCGACGTCGGCGCTGGATAGGCCGAGGCCGGCGAGGAAGGCGAGGACGGCGTCGGGGTTCGTCGGCGACTTGAGGTGGGAGAGCTTGGTGGAGGCCTTGAGGGCCTGCGCTCGGGTGAGGCCGCAGGTGTCGACGAGGTAGTCCTCGACGGCGAATCGGGGGCCTGGGGAGACGGCGGGCGCGGCGGCGGAGAGGAGGCGGTGGAGAGAGGGGACGGGATGGGTGGTGGGAGAAGAGAGGAGATGGGTGAGGATGCAGCTCCGGAGGCGGAGCATGGCGCCGGTGCAGGGGACGGCGCCGGCGGCGATGGGGGAAGTGGGGACGTTCGCCGCCGGCTGCTGGGGGCTTGGTGCGGAGCTCTTTTTTTTTTCTTTTTTTTTTCTTGTGAGGCAAGGGTGCGGTCGTGCGGACTGCGGAGCTCGTGGTCTGGCTTTTTATTTTTTTGAGAAGAAGCTCGTGGTCTGGCTTGTTCGAACAGAAATAGCACGCGTCGTCTTGAAAGCCCAGGAAGGAATTCTATGAGCCCAACAGGCCCTGTACCAAAGAAGCCGACGGGGAGCGGCTCTCCCAAGGACCATTTCTTTTACTGGCTGGATTGGTTAGTTATAATTAAGTTGTCTATATGCGTGAGGGTTTCCTGCCGCCGCCACGAACTTTTGGTCCCCTCGCCTCCGGTTGCCATCCTGGCTCCGAGAGGTGGGGGACCTCGCATCTTCAAGAATTTTATGTTGTTTGTCAATGTTTAGTGATCATCGTATTTGTGAGAATAAAATTACTCTCATTCCTTTGGTGGTGCCATGAGGTTAGAGAGTTTACTGTCCTCGCAGATCCGGTTATTCGGATCTGATGGGTTTATATTGGTGTGTCAAGCTTTTTTTGTTGGTTCTATTCTTTGTGGAGATGAAATCTTTCATCGACGCACTGGTGAAGACATAGTGATTCGACGACCTGCACTTCTAGGGGATCATCCCCGGCCCAAGTACGTTCATCGAACAAGGCTTCTCATCTTTATGGATGGGCGACTCAAGGCGCTCTCAAAAACCATTACTGGTAATGTTTGTGTGGGTGAAAGAGTGACAACATCGTTGCTCCAGTCTAATTGCAACCTCTTTACCAAAATCTTTGAAGTATTCTTCAAGCAGAGATTGGTACCGCGAAGAAGGTGTTTCCAAGAGATTTGATTGTAATTCTTAGTCATTCTTGGATTTTAGATCCAAATCAGTGTACCTGTAATTGTTATGAGTATGAATAAAAATATTGATGTTTCTAAAAAAAATTCTTTTACTGATTTATTCTCAAAAAAAATCTTTTACTTGCTTCTAGAATAAGCTGTCTATACCCAGCTTATTTAAAAATAATAATTTTGGTTGGGCTTCTAGAATAAACTGGATAGGGGACAGCCTAATCTAGAAGCCAAAAAAAACGGATAAAAAAGCGAAAGCGGCTGTGTGTTGGCAGCAAATAATTGAAGGGTAATTTCCCTAGTTGTTTTCTAATTGAAGGGTAATTTTTCCTCAAGTTCCCATTCCTAGACATACTGTACCCGTAGGCTATTTTTATAAAACGTTTGATAACCAAAAGTAACCATCCGGTATAAAAGGTCCTACGATATTTTCATGGTCTAAGGATGCAAACGAACGTTAACATATACTCCCTTCGTCTGAAAATACTTGTCGGAGAAATGAATGAAAATGGATGTATCTAGAACTAACATTTCTCCAAAAAGTATTTCCGAACGGAGGAAGTAATATATAATAATACCAACAACTAAAGGCAATCTCGCAGTATATCATAAGTTGGGTGTACCCAACATCATTGTTCTGACATCAATGAGTTCTCATTATTGTCGGTATTCTAATCATTTTATCAATGACCATTATCAGGAAAACGTGATCATTAACAATACATGAGCTATTCTTAAAGGCAGAGCATAGGTCTATTTTGGTGTTTATATTTTCACACGTGCAACTGAGTTTCCTCTGAATCTCATATTCAAGAATCATTGCAATTATGACATAAAATATAAATTTAATTTTGAACACTAAAATATCATAAAACATTTTATTATTGTCTCTAGGGCACATTTTTCAACAAGGATTTTATTATAAAACAAATACACCTTATATAAAAAATAGAGGGAGTATAAAGTAAAGAAAATGAATCCCACCCCTACTCGAGTAGTTACTTAGGTGTAGACTTGCGCATGGGCAGTCCAGCCCGACGGCCCGAGCCTAAAAGCCGTGCATATAGATCGGGCTTGAACTCAACTTTTCCACCCGAAGCCTGACCAAAAAGCCCGAACGAGGGTAAAATAATAATTCTAATTAAAAATAGGTATAATAATATATTAGAATGCTCCAAAAATGATTAGAATAAATTCAAAAGTGTACTGTTCACGTGTCTCAGGTCGGGCCAGGTTTCGGGCTTTGTGAAGCCTAGCCCGAGCCCTGACCGGCCTGGCCCGGGGTATGATCAGGTCTCCTCAGGTGCATGGCGCAACAAAACGACTTTTTATTCTCTTTATAATTTACTTTTCTATTTTTTAACTGTGTTTTCCTATTATACCTTTTTATTTAGGTTACTATCATTTTTTTCCTTTGCATACCCTCAAGAATTTAGGAAATAATGTGCAAATATTTAAAATAGATTTTGCATTTGCAGAAAATTCAAATAATATGCAATCATTTATTACCTCCGTTCTAAATTACTTGTCTTAGATTTTTCTAGATACAGATGTATGTAACACTAAAACATATCTATATATATCCGTATCTAGACAAATCCAAGACAAGTAATTCGGGACGGAGGGAGTATAATATTGAACTTGAGTTGAATTTTTTTTTTGAGAATCTGAACTCGAGTTGATGGGTTAGTACTTTTCTAGGGGTGATGTAAATTGTCGTTCTTTTTCTAAATATACGTGCATTTATGAGTCCCATTTCCAAAAAAAAAATCTGGAATAAATAAAACATTTAAAAGAGGCCCTTAGTTTTCCCGTCCCCACATGGCAGCCTCCTGTCCTCGCCCCTCCGCCCTGGGCACTTGGCAGTGTCGCCGCACGCGACTCCAGAAATGGGGGATTAGATGATTTGCCACGCTTTATCAGGGGTTGGATGATTTGCCCCAGGCTTGTGTCAATGGCCAGTGGCCCCGGCCCCACCCGTCAATTTCAGGGGGAGGGGGGAGGGGGGAAATGATCAAAGTGAAAAGTAAAGTGTGGGTTAAGATCTAAATTCTCCTCCAAAAAGGGGGGCCTTGCGTGTCGCCGTCACCCCCGGCGATCTCCCAACGCCCCCTTTCCCTCTCCATCTGCTGGCCAAAGTATACATCTGCTGGCCAAATGCAGGCTTTTATCTTCAGGATCCTGAAGATGTCGGCCTTCAGGATCCACAGCTGTTCTTCCCCTTTGACATTGGTTTCATCGGAGCGGGGGAATGAATTGCTGCTGCTGGTACACTCACGTATCTGAGATGGCAACCCATGACCGGAACGGAAGATCAAGACTCAAGTGCTTTCCATTTAGCAAGAAATGGAAGGAAGAGAACAGATTCGGACAAGCCATTCTTCGCTGCAACGGTGTCTGCCTCTATATATAACGAATGTGGTAGGAGCCATGTAAGGGCTCACCCTAGAGACATCAAGATTCTCATCGATTATGGAGAATTGTGTTGACGGCTGATGCTTTTTTTTTCTATGCCCGATCAGTGTAATGGGCATATGATCAGGCAGGCTGTCATGTCTGGATTATTGGCAGCAAACTCATCTGCACGAGCGTGCAGTTTGATTTCAGATCAAGATCATGAGATCGATGAGTGCGGTGAAACGACGAGAGATGAGGTGCTGGTTGCTGATTGCTGATGGAAGGAACAGTCGACTTTGCGCTAGAGGTTCCAGGGACATGCTTATCTGGTGAGCATCTGATTGATATGCAAATTTTAGTTGCTTCGTACTGCTAATTGCAACTGGCATGCTATTAATTATAGGAGCAATACCCCAGTATATTATAAGGACCTCATGGCTTCGGGTTAGTGTGTCTGAACTATGTGTATGTAAACCATTGAACTGAACAGCATCAGAGTTGAGTAATTTTGCCATTTTATACATAAATCTTGTAAACGGCGGATGCCAACCACATGGTATTGGATCTGAGTATGTACCTAACTAGCTATGAGTATTCGGCAGAAAAACTCTGTTCTGGATCAATTTCCTGAGCAGAACATCGATTCGGCTCCCTGGATCAAAAATGTCCAACTCAAGTGCCGGCAATTACTCCTCTTCAGTTATGGAATACGCTGAGAGAAGCAAACACCCAACAAGACTGTCATTTTCTTTGCTGCAGCAAGTAGTCTGATCACCCCACAGTCCTCAGTAATAGGTGTAACCGTCTTCCAGATCTACATGAAATGTTTATGTGCTTTCTTTGCTAATTGGGTGTAGCGTGTCGGACTGAATATTGACCTGAAAGCTGCAGTGTCTTCACTTTTCAGATCCAAGCACAGTTCTTGGATGGTGGATTCTGGTCTTCAACTCTGAGAAACTTTCTTCATTGAATTGCAGAGGACAAGCAGGAGCACATCATCTCCTTGTTTATGTTATAAACGTGTCCAACCTTTCTCAGACCATGGCATATTATTTCAATGGTCGGGTTGGGCGAAGAGTAGAGAACTAGAGATGACTGTCTTTAGGCTCTGAAGCTGTTCTTCAATGCTGATTTCATTAGAGTGAGGGCTAGAAGGCACAGTGGCTGTAGTGCTGCTTTTTCAGATGGAAAGGAGGAGAAGTGGAACTTTGCTCTAATGGTGTCTACCCTCATATATAGTGCAGAAGTAGAAGCACTTACACACTTGAGCCTACCGAACAACCAGAATCCTGTCAGTTGAAGTCCTGAGAGTTTGTCACCCATCTTCAAGGCAAGTTTATGCTGCTCTGCTGTTATCTTATCGTTTCACACATCTATGAGTGGAGTATATGGGCCTGTCTAAAGTGTCTTCATTATTGGAGACAAACTCACACACGAGGAACAATTTTCGTACTGGATCCAGATAGCTTGATCATGCATGTCAGCATGTGCATCAGCGTTACATGCTTTGCCGCTGGCATGCTACAGCCGTGTCTTCATTGTTAGTGGCAAACTCATCTGCACCCCCAGGGTGGTTGGTGATTGCTGGTGTAAGGAATCACTGATTTAATCAGCATGTTGTTTCAGGCTGTGCTATCTGGTTCTGCTAACATCCTTTGTGGCGCTCCTATACAATGTAAGAAGGGGTAACAAAGAGATCAAAATATATTACCAAAGTCTATCTACCATGCTTTGATGAGGCAAAATATTTCCCTTTTACAGGAGATGCTTTTTGGTGTTGATGTGTTAACATTAAGACATGCCATCTCAGAAATCTATAATGCTCAATCCAATATTTATCTCCCATTAAATACCAAATAAAATTATGTTGAAGATACCATCATACTAATTTTTTTAATTTGCGAATATGGATTATTGTTGTTACTAAGAACATTTAGATTTCAATTTTCCACTTGACCTACCCATCATGATCAGTTTCATGATTTTATCAGAAATGCAAGCTTTATCATCTGAATACATGTGTAGATATATACCTAAATACTAATTGAGCATATGAAGCCACCATTTGCAACGATGAATCTGGCTAGTTGATTTATGTGCAAGTACGACCATCAACCATGTGGCTTCCACCTGGCGTGTCCCATGCATGATAAGTGAGATCCACAAAATAAGGCTAATCATGAATCTTATGGTAGGTGTAATGCAACCGATAACCTACTAGTTTTATGGTAGGCCTAACATCATTGTTATCATTTACCACGAAAATGTAACCTGTAACACAAACCTAATTAACAGAACCTAACAAATTATTGATATCATACACATTTCCTTTTGTCATGCATATATTCATCACAAAGCCCCAAGAGATTATTATCAGTATCGCAAAATCTGATATGGATCAAAACTTTGGTCTTTGTTTCTATAATTTCTGTACATTTGTACTGTATACTATACACATGGAAAAACTGTATCAAGATCGGCTCATCCTCAAAAAGGCGGATGCCAATCGCAGGGAGTAGAGTGATGTGGAGTATTTATGAGCTAAGAATGTTTAAAAGAGAAACTCTGTTCTGGACTAATTTCCTGAACAGATTTCCTGCTCCATTCTGAAGATTTGCGATGCTGCACTCTAACTCCTGCAATTGCTCCTCGCAAACAACAACCTTCTTCTTGTAAAATGCCTTGCAGAAGGGAGACTGCTTTGGCATTTCAATTTGCTTCGACAAGAGATGGAGTGTGGACTCCAACAGAGAGATGCAGATCTCTCTAGCGTTGGTCAATAGCATGACCATCTTGTCGGATGCAGCCTTCTTGGCAGTCTTCTTGAAATGTTTCCTGGCCTTCTTCACCAAGCGAGTAAAAGATTGGATCTTGGCTTGAGCAGCTGCATCATCTCCTTTTCTTAGAGCCACTTGCAGCTCTTGGATGATGACCACCATCTCAGCGAAGGCCTCTTGCATGGTGCTGCAGAGATCTAACAGCTCAACAGAGCATCCCATCTCTCCATCCAACATCTTCCTCTGCTGGGAGGAGCAAGCTTGGTGGCTTGGTAGGCAAATAATCTCTTCAAGGCCATCGTAGATGTTTGCAAGACTCCTGAGACCATCGCACATAGTGCTGATGGAATTGGAGGAAGTGATGCTTGCTTCTAGGCTGTGGAGCTCTTGCTCGACTTGGGTCTCACTAACGTGAGGCCTAGAAGGCAAACTTATCGATCTTTGGTGGAAAGCCATATCTGAGCTTGAAGCTTTTCTCTGTATTGTGGTTGAAGAGAGGACGAGCAGAAAAGAACACTTCTTGGTTTGATGTGTCTACTGCTCTGCTCAGGCCTATTTATACATAAATGTACAAGCAATAGCATTTGATTGGTAGACATGAAGAATCACGCCATTACATCTCCCAGATGCTGTCTGCTATGCCTTGAGATCTGCCAGACGCATAGAGATCGCAACACTAAACTCTAAAGTCGTCTCATGTTTAGTACATTGTTTTGTGCTACTGTCCAAACAATTGGCAGCAAGAACCAGCAGCGCGGTTTAGTCTGATGGTATATCTTTCTTGCATGCTCAGGACATTATTTAATGGGTTGCTAACCTAGCGTTTAGCTGTGACATACCTGTATTTAATAAGGTATTTTCCTTGGTGAGCACATTTGCAAATCACAGGTTAAAGCCTCGACGGTCGAAGCTGGCATGTTTAGGCCATGGGAGCAAGATCCATGTGAGCGGTTCGGCATGTTATCCCCAATTTTTTAGATTGAGGCTTTCAGCCACCCACCTTGTGAGTAGCATGACCATTTCATATCTAACCATTACCGAAATTAGCTTTTGATGTGTGCCCGTGGCCACCCTATTTTTTGCAATGTTTTTGTACAATCTTATTACCTCTTTAGTCATACTAACTGATTCTCGGATATCAGCATCTTTTTTTTGGTGAAATTTGAAATAAGCATATAAAGCATCGATTGTTGTTTGTGTATTGAGGATCATTTTATTGAAAAGAACAAAAAGTTTGCGCACTGGCAAGTTTAGATCAGGTCTTGCTCAGATTATTGTTAATATGTAGAGCATGGAAAAAGTTGTGGTTTTGAAGTAAATGTTTTTGTTATTTTGTCACCTTCAATGCTTGAATGATATCGATGTCGAAGATGTTAAAATTTGAGTACACTAATTTGTACTTTCTGTATTAAACAAGAAATATATTCAATTGTAGTGCCAGACTGCACAGCCATGTTGTAGTTGTGGAGAATCTGGATAATAAAATTGAGTGATTCTGTTAATTACAGGTTGGGACCTTGTGACTTTGACCTGGCATGTTTCATACATAAGGAACAAGATCCACTAACCATGGGCATAAAAATAAACTATACTGGGATCACAAACACATCTTCAAGGATGAAATGGTCAATCGATCAAAACTTTGGTTTCTCTTTCTATTTCTATAGTATGATTTGCATTTGTGTATACATATGGGAAAATTGTATGAAGATCAGCTATTCCTTAAAAGGCGGATGCCAATCGGAGTGCATCAAGAGTGACTTGGGAGTATCTATGAGCTAAGGATGTTAAGTAGAGAAACTCTGCTCTGGACTAATTTCCTGAACAGATGTCCTGCTCCGCTCTCAAGATCTCCGATACTGCACTCTAACCCCAACAATTGCTCTTCCTTGCAAATAACTGTCTTCTTTTTGTGAAATGCCTTGAAAACAAGAGACTGTTTAGGCATCTCAATTTGCTTTGACAAGAGATGGATTGTGGACTCCAGCAGAGAGGCGGAGATCTGTCTGCTCTTGGTCAGCAGCATGACCATCCTGCAATCTGCAGGAGTCTTCTTAGTGTTCTTCTTGAAATGATTCTTGGCCTTCTTCGCCAAGCGGGTGTAAGACTGGATCTTGGCTTGAGTAGCTGCATCATCTCCTTTCCTTAGAGCCACTTGCAGCTCTTGGATGATGGCCTTCATCTCGACGAAGATCTCTTGCATGGAGCTGCAGAGATCTAGCAGCTCTAGAGAACCTTCCATTTCTCCATCCAACATGTTCCTCTGCTGTGAGGAGCAAACTTGGTGGCTTGGTAGGCAAATAATCTCTTCAAGACCATCATAGATGTTTGCAAGATTCCTGAGACCATCGCACATCGTGCTGATGGAATTGGAGGAAGAGATGCTTGCTTCTAGGCTGTGGAGCTCTTGCTCGACTTGGGTCTCACTGACGTGAGGCCTAGAAGGCAAGCTTATCGATCTTTGGTGGAAAGCCATATCTGAGCTTGAAGCTTTTCTCTGTATATATTGTGGTTGGTGAAGAGTTGAAGAAAGGAACACTTCTTTGTTTGATGTGTGTACTGCTCTGATGAGGCCTATTTATACAGAAGTGTTGAAGAAAGGAACACTTCTTTGTTTGATGTCTCTACTGCTCTGCAGTAGCATTTGATTGGTTGACATGAAGAATCATGCAATTACATCTCCCAGATGCTGTCTGCTATGCCTTGAGATTTTTTAAGCACGAGCATAGAGATTGGAATCCGAAAGTCGTCTCATGTTTAGTACATTGTTTTATGTGTCTGCTGTCCTTGAGATGGGCCATCACATTATTATGTTCCAGCAATTGGCAACAAGAACCAGCAGTCCAGTTTAGTCTGATGGTGGATCTTGGCATAATTGCTTAGCAAAGCTATTATTTAATGGATTGCTAACCTAGCATTTTGCTGTGGAATGCCTGTATTTAATCAGGTGTTTTCCTTGGTGGGCACCCTTGCGAATCACAAGTTAAAGCCTCGGCGATCGGAGCTGGCATGTTTAGGCCATGGAAATAAGATCCATGTTAGCGGTTCAGCGTGTTATCCCTGTTTTTTCAGTTTGCGGCTTTCAGCCACCCACCATTTGATATCTAACCATTACAGAAACAAGCTTTTGTTGTGTGCCCGTGGCCACCCTATTTTTTTTTTATGTTTTTGTACAATCTTATTACCTCTTGATCATACTAACTGACTCTCGAACATCGCCATCTTTATTTTTGGTGAAGTCTGAAATAAGCATATAAAGCGTGTATCGAGAATTATTATATGGAAAGGAACAGAGACTTTGCGCACTGGCATGTTTGGATTAGGTCTTGCTCAGATTATTGTTAATCCTGTAGAGTAAATGTTTTAGTTATTTTGTCGCCTTAAATGCTTAGATGATATAGATGTCGACGGTGTTAAAATTTGAGCACTAATTTGGACTTTGTTGTATGAAACCAGAAATATTTTAATTGCAGTGCCAGACTGCACAGCCATGTGGTGGTGCTACTGCAGAATCTGGATAATAAAACTGATTGATTCTGCAAACTACAAGTTGGGACCTTGTGACTTTGATCTGGCATGTTTCATGCATAAGGGACAAGATCCACTTACCAAGGTTATCAAAATTAAGTATACTGGGATCACAAGCACATCTTCAAGTATGAAATGGTCAAATGGATCAAAACTTTTGTTTCTCTTGCTATAGTATCATGTACATTTCTACTGTATAGTGTATACATAGGGGGAAATTGTATGAAGATCAGCTATTCCTTAAAAGGCGGATGCCAATCGAAGGGTGTCAAGAGTGTCTTGGAAGTATCTATGAGCTAAGGATGTTGAGTAGAGAAACTCTGCTCTGGACTAATTTCCTGAAAAGATGTCCTGCTCCGCTCTCAAGATCTCCGATACTGCACTCTAACCCCAACAATTGCTCCTCCTTGCAAACAACTGACTTCTTTTTGTGAAATGCCTTGGAAACAAGAGACTGTTTAGGCAATACAATTTGCTTCGACAAGAGATGGAGTGTGGACTCCAGCAGAGAGACACAGATCTCTCTGGCCTTGGCCAAGAGCATGACCATCCTGCAATCTGCAGAAATCTTCTTCGTGGTCTTCTTGAAATGATGCTTGGCCTTCTGCGCCAAGCGGGTGTAAGATTGGATACTGGCTTGAGCAGCCACATCATCCCCTTTCCTTTGGGACACTTGCAGCTCTTGGATGATGGCCTTCATCTCGGCGAAGATCTCTTGCATGGCGCCACAGAGATCTAGCAGCTCGAGAGAACCGTCCATTTCTCCATCCAACACCGTCCTCTGCTGGTAGGCACAGACTTGGCTGCTTGGAAGGCAGATGATCTCTTCGACGCCATTATAGATGTCTCCAAGCCTCCTCAGACCCTCGCACATCGTGCCGATGGTCGTGGAGGAAGAGATGCTTGCCTGTAGGCTCAACATCTCTTCTTCAATCTCGGTCTCGGTGGCATGAGGCCTAGAAGGCAAACTTATCGATCTTAGGTGGAAAGCCATGTCTGATCTTGAAGCTTTTCTCTATATTGTTGTTGAGGAGAGGAGGAGCAGAAAAGAAGAGCTTCTAGCTTGATGTATCTACCGTTCTGCTGACGCCTATTTATGCAGAAGGTATGTTCAAAGATGTACTGTAGCATCTGACTGGTAGAGACATGAAGGATCATGCCATCACATCTTCCAGATGCGGTCTGCTATGCCTTGAGATCTGCCAGAAGCATAGAGGTCGCAATACTAAAGTCGTCTCATGTTTACTACATTTTTTATTGTGTCTGCTGCCCTCGAGATGAGCCATCACATTGTCATGTTCCACTATTGGCAGCAATGACTAACTAAGAGGGGCATAGTTTGGTGGTGGATCTTGACATAATTGCACGCTGAAGCTATTATCTAGTGGAATGCTGCTGGCTACCGGCATGTTCCTCATTTAATCGGCTATTTTTTCTTCTTTTGATGGATACTCGTGATAACCACGGCCGGTGCCTCATAATTTGGAGCTGGCATTTTTATGTATTGGAAAACAAGATCCAATGCGCCTTTTATTTAGTTCAACATTGTGTCCCCATCTTTTCAGTTATATCGTATCAAACCATGACATAAACGAGGTTTTGAATTGTGCCCCTGCTCACCAATCTCTTTTCAATGTTTTTCATACGATGTTATTTCTTTTTGGTTAGATTAATTGATTTTCAAACATCAAAGAATTTTTTTGGCTGAATTGTTGCTTTTCCTTGTCAGGCTATTGCTTCTGTTGCTAGCCAAATGGTTCAGTTCTACGACTGAGAGATTTTTCACTAGCCAAATGGTATGGATGCTAACAAATCCCGTTTGCTAGTAATTTTGAAGCTTTCTGCCAGTATACCATGTCTTATAATAATTTGTAATGTTGTACTACAAACGTAGTTACATAATAATTTGTTTCGTTCCGTAATCGTTTTCTTTCCTGCCCGTTTGGGTGTGTGTACTGTGTCTCTTCTACCTTCTCAATGGAATGAAACACAAGGCTTTTGCGTTTTCTCAACCCAAAAAAAAAAGGTAGAATATGCTGCATATTTGAAGTCAGTGTTTTACCCAGATCAGGTCATTAGTATAATGTAGCACAATTTAGAGCACACTCTAAAATTCTTCACCGGGTAAAGAAATGGAGTAATCTCCAATGGGTTATATAGTTTGGGAGGTCGAATTTCTATCAGATTACATTGTTTTACGGTCTGTTTAAAACTGTTTAAAGGATGGCCATTCCTTTCTTCTCTTCTCTTCTGTTTATAGGGTGGCCATTCCTTGGCTGGAATGGTGGCAGTTAGAAGATTGGAGTATTTGTTACATTATGTGTCTGGCGAATACTCCCAGCAAGAAATTGGGGCGTTTGCAATTGCATATTAACTGTGGTCTACAGGTGCGGGAGAAAGTGAACTAGTGATGTATATGTACCACATATACTGACAGAATGTAAAATGAAACCAAATAAGTGGAAGATCTCGTAGTTGCGAAATCAACATGTTTTCTTAGACAAATAAATCGTGCCATTTCGTAAGTAGAACGTACTTTTGTTGCACTAAAGGCACCCAGGATTGTTTTTATCCATAAAGAGTGGGTGTGTATTGTTGGAGGCGATGCCGGACCAATCCCAACATGGAAGTACAGAAAAAACTTGTATAAACATAAAATCTCAAAAATCCTTCATGGTGAGCGCCGTGGAGTGTGGCGGAGTATTCTGAAAGGTGTGCAACTTCTGAAGGAGACAGATTCGTACCTGGTCTGGTCCATGGGTGCCTGGAGGTTGTTACCCGACAGCCAAGTAGTCATGCCAGTGCCAATCTCCCTACTGAAGTTGGCAAGTTACCGAGCTCATGGAACGCAGTGACTCAAACGTGGGGCACGGGATCGATTCGTCAAACTTTTGCAGCAGAGCATGTTCCAGTGGTCCTCATCATGCCGATACGTGAGCAGAGTGAAGATTCGGTCCTGGGAACTACTACTTGGCACACAAAACTTGAGCGCATAATGTATCCTGAACCTTGATGATTTGCTAGCCTTGTCACGTGAAGTTTCACCCTGTGACTGGAAGCGAATCAGGATGGGACCAAGTATTGACAAGGTACAACAGACACAAAAATGAAGGGTTCAAGCAAAGTTGATCCAGGAATAGCAGTACGCTCTTTTAGGGATTACCACAAAGCAGAGAAGCTCGGGGAGGTAGTCCATGGGTTTTGAAGGGATTTTGTTTATGAATAAGTGAGCACAACTACCCTCTATGGCTGACCGTATGCATGTTTCAGAAACAACTGTTATCAACATCCAGTCTAGTACCTTCAGCAAAAGCAAAGTCTAGAGATTAACAGTCGCTACTAAGCTATACAGGAAGATCTTCCTATTGTCGGTGTTTGTGGAAAGGAATCAATTGCCATCATTTGAAACCAATCTCCTCATCAAAAAATACGCTAATGTTTCCACCGTTGAAAGCAATTCGACCAAGGCATAACTAACAGTAACACACGTGTAAAAAGCACACATGACAAGCTCTAAATCATGCATACCAAAAAAAACCAAGTAAATCTAAATATCTCAATTTCTCAGGCGACGCGGCCGTGAACGGCAGCCTGGTCAACCTCGCAGGCAACTCCTTCGCGGCAGTGACCACCGGCGACCGCGGCTACACAGGGAGGATGTCATATGGGCTCCCGGTGCCGTTGTATGACAGCACCACCCACGAGGTGGCGAGCTTCACCACGCGGTTCACCTTCAATATCAAGCTCCTGCATGATCACCCCAAAGGGGACGGCATGGCTTTCTTCCTCGTTGGCTACCCGTCGGTGCTACCGCCGAACTCGGGAGCATCGCCTACGACCCGTACCGGTTCGTCGCCATGGAGTTCGACACGTACAAGAACACCTTTGATCCCGACGAAACCTTGGACCACATAGGCATCGACCTCAGCTCCTTCAAACACTCGGTTAACACGACAAGCCTGCCCAACTTCAGCCTGAATGAGACCATGACGGCATCCATCGCTTTTAACAACATCACCCGGATGTTGGTCGCTAGATTGCACTTTGATGACCATCCTTCCAGGCGACCGGTTGAAGTCAGCTCGCAGTTACCCCACCTGGAAACGCTACTCCCGCCGGATGTGGCAGTGGGGTTCTCTGCGGCCACTGGCATAGGTGTGGAGCTCCATCAGATATTGTCATGGTCCTTCAACTCCACGCTTACTCCCACGGAACAACCACCAATATCGATAGGTATGTGCTTATCTTGAGAAGGGTAATAACTTTTTACAACGTTGATTTACGAGGCTATTTCACAATCTGCACCCGTGCTTTTCCTGTGACAGGTACGGGTCTAACTGCAGCAGCAATTGTTGGAGGAGCTTGTGTGTTTCTGCTTCTGGTATGGTTCATTCTGTCATGGTTTATGTGGAGAGGAGGGCGCAATTCCCTCATGGTTTCAGGGGCTGGCCCTAGGCAATTCCGGTACCGCGACTTGGCTCGCGCGACCAACAACTTCTCCATGGAGAGGAAGCTCGGAGAGGGCGGCTTTGGCGCGGTGTACCGGGGAACAGGCCTCAAGGTCGATCATGATGGAGAACAGCAGCAGGTTGCTGTCAAGGAGCTCCTGAAGGGGTCCAGGCTAGGAGGAGACAAGGACTTCCTCACGGAAGTCAACACCATTAGCAACACCAAGCACAAGAATCTGGTCAGGCTGCAAGGCTGGTGCTGCTGCAGCGGCAGAAGCAGATGGGACTTGATGTGCTGGTGCTGCAGCCTGAAGCAGCTGGATGATCATAGGCTCTTCCTTGTCTACGAACTGATGCCACAGGGTGATCTCGACCATCACCTACACGACAAGGACGCGGCAGTTCTGCCATGGCCAACCAGGTACAAAATAGTGAAGGGGATAGGATCGGCTCTTGTCTACCTCCACCACGAGTGTGTGCCGTACATCCTACACAGAGATATCAAGCCCGGCAACATACTCCTGGACGATGATTACAATGCCAAGCTCGCCGACTTCGGGCTATCAAGGATTGGCAACAAAAACAACTCCTCACTGGTGACCACCGCCGTGGGGACTGATGCGTACATGGATCCCAAGTTAAAAATACACGGTGATGTCAAGTTCGACAGGAGCACCGATGTCTATAGCTTCGGGCTCGCTCTACTGGAGATCGCGGGCAGGCGGCGCAACTCCAGGAAGGAAGTATGGGATCTCTATAAAAGAAGCGGACCCATGCTCGATGAGAGTTCGGGAGGCGACTTCCATGGGGAGCAGATGAAGATGATGGAGGCCGCTGCTGATGAGAGGTTGGGAGGCAACTTTGATATGAAGCAGATGCAGCGTGTGCTTGTCATGGGCCTCTGGTGTTCTCTCCCCGATGGTGCAGAGCGACCTTCCATGCTGGAAGCAATGCGACTACTGGAAAAAGACGAGCTGCCTCACCTTACATCATCGGCTACCGCCACTTGTACTTAGTCTGATTGTTATTAGCCAACATATGAAATATAAATGGAAATGCTATTGGGCGAACGTCCGCTGGGGGGAGTTCCCAGCGAACGCACCCACAGGCCACAGCCCTTGGATCCTGATCGAGCGATGACAGTTTTTCTGAAAAAAAAATGCCTTCAAAAGTAAAGAACTGCCCCCCCCCCCCCCCCCTACAACTAAATCTGACAGGCAAAACGTTCGCTTTTGCCATCTTTCCTGGCGAACGTTCATCAGTTAACGAGGTCCAATATAAATACCACTGCAAAATAGGGGTTAATTTAATAGGAAATTTTTCAGGGCAACTTCGTCGGTTGCCTTTCAACATTTGCTCATACGAGAGAACCCCTTGGCCCTCCTCGGGCGACACAAAGAACCAGGACCCTGTAACTGGAAGGTACGTCTTGGTCTTGCCACAGACAGAGTTGGGATGGAATCAAGTCTTGACAAGGTACAATAACACAAAGATGAAGGATTCAAATAAAGATGGTCCAGAGAATACCACTGCAATCTAGGGACTAACATAAGGTCGTAATTAGGAGAAGCTCGGTGAGATAACCCATGGATTTTGAAGGAATCGTTTTATGAAAAAATATCATGGGTGGGCAGAACTGCCCTTCTCTACAGCCTATATGGCTGACAGTGTGCATAAGTATCGATATGTATAGAGTGCATAGTCCTACTTTACACGGACATACAGCGCAATTTTACGTATCATTGTTGCCATAGAAGAGAGGGGGCAGGGGGTACCTTAGCCAAATGCCAGGTGTATGTGTATATCTCCTCTGAGATGCGATCACAGATATATATTATGCATTGATCATGTTAATACACAAAGGATAACAGTAGGTAAATATACATATAGAGCCTGTCTTAGTATTGGCATATGGCAGCTAAGATATTTGAACTAAAATAGTAGTAACAGAAACTATTTACAGGACCATGCACAACATGACTATGGATAGCATGAAGATAAAAGTAGGGCTGTGTTACGTCTTACGTGGAAAACATGAACACTATCCATAGGGCCATACTTTGAGTATGTAGCTTAGAAGCATAATCAGGTATTTGGATCACATGATGAAATTATTCCCAAGAATCAGATGATTTTTTTTTAAATGGCATTGTCTTACTAAGGTTACTTAAACAACTACAGAATGGGCATCAAACCCAATGGAAGCCAAGATATAATGATGTGAAGCTTTTCAGAACTTAACACTGAACATCTAAGGTAGATAAAATCTATGAATGCAAAGGAAATACAAAAAGCAAGTTCAGTACTGGCAGTTTTGGAAATACCAAATAATGCATTCTTTGGAGAGTTGACGCAGACACATAGCCATTTACCGATGTACATCAAACCCAATGGAAGCCAAGATATATTGTCCAGGGTTTAGATTTTGGCAGTTCATATATTTCAGCCTACGCTTCATACCTCACCAAATATCTATGTTACAGATATGAGCAGTCTTAAGCCAATCAAAGGCATTATCCTTTCGGCACCTCTTGCTGAGCTTAGGGTTGCAAAATCCAGATCACACTTGATATATGCAAGGATTCCATAGAGCTCAGATTCGCCACTTGTTGGGTCAAGCACAGCTGAACATAAGAAACAATTAAATATTCATGACAGACTAATAAGAACCGCAAATAATTCGAATTTAAAAAGAGCTTCCAAAAGAGTTCACAACAATATGCATCTATATGATGGATGCAGAATTTAATAAGAACCGCAAACAATTAGAATTTAGAAAGAGCTCACTGGTCAGGCTATTAATCAATAAAACTAATGTGCGTAACTCTAAACTAAATGGCATAAACCATACTAAGAACTACAGTATGACTATTTTAACACAACAAAATGGATAGATAAAAATTATCTTGATTTGCACATCTATACTTGTTCAAAAAGCAGCATAGCTCACTGGGGCAGATCCATTTATTGCTTCTATATATATTTCTGTTGTCAGTTGTGTCAAGTGGAAACAAATATACAGCTAGGAAGTGTCACAGGTTCCTTCTGCAGCAAGAGGCAAAAAACTACTTCGCCGATGCCAAATAAACCTACATTGCATGATAGGCTCACCAACAAAATGAGCCTATATCCTGTTGGTGAGCCTATCCTACATTGCATAAGGTCAAATATAGTTGAAAACCACCTGAAGCAGATTATGTTACTTCAAAATCAGAGTGGCTTTCATTGGCGGCTGATGCTTGACAAACCTACACTGCAGGATAGGCTCACCAACAAAGTAGCCCAATATATATAGTTGAAAACCAGCTGAAGCAGATTATTGTACTTGAAAAGTACAGAGAATAGCTCACTGATACTCTCAATTCACTTGTTGAATGGCCTAATCTCGCACTCTCTTAGCTCCAATACATCTTTCATGCGTTTTAACAGGGGGAAACTTTGACTCATTGGTCTCAAAAGAATGATATCTCATGATTTCGAACAGTAGACCAGATAGTTACCCATCTTGCGTCATTAAATACAATCAAAACAAAGAATTGCATCAGTAGACACATCAATTTGCTACTTATGCTAGGATGGACAACAAGCCTAAGGTGTCAGTGTTGTACAAAGACTTACAGGTTAGCTGAAAGCAACAATTTGGTCCGAAATTTGTAACTTTATGAAATTCATTTTGTGAACTGATAGTTTTGCTGTAGATATGATACGATTAATTCAAGACTAGTAGACAGATATTATAAGACTAATTAATGCCATCTCCACTGATTTAATTCTGAAGATTAAGGACAGATATAAATGATAAAAAAAATCAGTTGTTAATCATACTTTAATTAATGCCATCTCCAAATAGGTTAGTTGTTCAATATTTAAACGTTTGCAGCAAAAGTATGGTTAACTACAGGATTTAGGAATCCAATCTTTGAAGAATACAGGGAAAGAAATCAGAAGGCAGACAATAAACAGAGACCCGGTAGAAATATATCTTCTAGAAGCATAATCTAAATATTATACATTGAACAATTTTGGCAAAAAAAGACAACTAACTGAAAAAGGAACATGCTAGACAAAATTTGGCGTGAAAGCATATCACAACAATGCAGGATAGTTCTTTTGCTTTCTGGTTTTCAGGCTCCTGGTTTCAACAGAAAATTGGTCCCACCCACACAACCATTTCCATCATCTTAAACAGAAGAGGGAACCATAAATATATTCCTGGACTTCTTATCTTGAGAGATTGCAGGCAATGCTTTCTTCTGTACCAAATGGCATCAACTCATGGGGCTTAAGGAATCAACAAATATCCAGTTAGGCAAAGAGCAGCAAAACATAATTTACCAGATTACCATGCAGAGTGAAAATTTTGTAGCGCCATATGCAGCTACCAATCCTCATAGCCCGTTCTTGGTTCATGTAAATCTGGAATTAGTCTGTATTTCCCCTCTGCAGGCGGCATCGTAGTCTTTAGTGAGGTATGGCGCAGCTTCCTTGTGAGGGTATATGAACTTCTCCATGAATATATTCTCAGTCAGCTTGAAAATTGTACAGTAGTCCCAGTCGCGATCTAGCAATCCATTTGCCATGAGAAACTTTATAACGCAGTACCGGGGCCTGACTCGGCCCTCCAGGCTAAGGGAGATTATTACCGACCGATGAGCAAGATACGCCGGTTCCAACCCCATCAGAGATAAGAAACTCCGACTTACTCTGTAGTGTCTGCTTAGACTTTGTCAGCACCAATGGGGCCTTACAAACAGCAATTCCCACCTCAGCATCCGACCACCTGAACGTGTTCTTTAAGTACTCCACTTTGGCGGCGAGCTTCTCCTGGCTGCCGAACTGAACAGCATTTAGGGCGTGCCTGAACATCCGCGACCCACAGGGCGACCCATCGCCTGGACGCGCTTCGGCTTGGTGCTGAGCAGCCATGGCACAGCGAGGCAGAGCTTTGCAATATCGAACGTGCCTAGCCCGCACTCGCGCAGTAACGAAGTGGGGCAAATAATCCATTTTCTCCGCAATATTGGGCTTGGCCACCTTCTCTAGATCGGACGGGTGAAGGTAGGTGTTATTCTTGAGCGCCCGGAGAAGGCTCTCGGAGGAGCCAAAGAGGGGGAGGTAGTACTCCAGCCTGAGATGACAGATCTACAGCGGAAGGTACGGGCTGCAAGCGAGGCGACGCGCGCGATCTCAGAGGGAGATAGGCCGAGGCCGGTGAGCCCGGCGAGGACGGGCGACAGGGTTCTCTCGACGCCGGCGCAGAGGATATGCGGATCACCGGCGACGAGTGCGACGATGTCAGCGCTGGATAGGCGGAGGCCAGCGAGGACGGAGTCGGGGTTCGTGGGAGACTTGAGGTGGGAGAGCTTGGTGGAGGCCTTGAGGGCCTGCGCTCGGGTGAGGCCGCAGGTGTCGACGAGGTATAGTCCTCGACGGCGAATCGGGGGCTTGGGGAAACAGCGGGCGCGTCGGCGGAGAGGAGTCAGTGGAGAGCGGAGGCTGCGGGATATGTGGCGGGAGAAGAGAAGAGATGGGTGAGGACGCAGCTCCGGAGGCGGAACATGGCGCCGGCGGTGAGGGGAAGTGGGGACGACCGCCGTCGGCTGTTTTTTTCTTTAGCTTTAGCTGCGGCGGCTGTTGTTGGTGCAGAACTCGTGGTCTGGACTTGTTCAAACAGAGCAGCACGCAGCGTCTTGAAGCCCACGAGCCCAACTTCTGAGCCCTGACCAGGCCCAGTGGACGAACACAGAAGGCCCAATAGCAAGCAAACAAAATCCGATGGTCGTTACGGATCAGCATGGCTACAGGTTTCTTCGACCGGTTCGCTCGACCCGGACCAAAACCCTGGCCGGCGGTGCCGCCCAACTCCATCCCGGCGGCGGAAGACGGCGTCGCTAGGAGCCGGAGGCGCCACGCGAACATCGCCGTCCTCCCCGCGCCGGCTACGTGCGGGGGACGGGGAACATCGCTGTTTGCCATCTTTAAAGTAAGAGGAGATGAGAAGAAATTTGGTACTGTATAGTTTAAGGGATTTTTCATCCCTTCCCCTGTTTTTTCTTTTTTCTTTCAGTTGCTTCGGTTGTTAACTTGTTGTGGAACGCTCATATAAAATTCTACTCTCTTTTTTCTTGACAAAGAATATGTGTAAAACACAATGTGATACCAGATTTCCTCGATATAGCTAAACTGTCTTTAACTTCGTTTATGCTCTTGCATTATGGAATAAAGGGATAAATCATAAGCAGGGTAGTCTTCATTAACTTTGGCTATAGTTTGGCGCTTGCTTCAGTTTCATCAATTATTCGGTTCTAGCATTTCTAGATCTGAATTCATATAGAGTTGGTACTAACATTGACAAGCTGTACTTGAGAAAAATGCATTGCTTCTTTCATGTGGAATTACCCTTTTCTCCCTCCATTTTGCAAGTGCCTCAACTCTGCATAATTCTATTTTTTTTTTTGAACGGTCACCGGGGGGGGGGGGGGGGGGGGGGGGGAGAGAATCCCCACCTGAATATATTGCTCAAAAAGCTGCCAAAGCCAAGAGTCGCCCCTTAAGCTTTGGCTGATCCAGTTTATAAGGGAAATCGGATCGAAAACCTAAACAAGTTGACCCCGTTTATGAGGGAAACCGGGCCAAAAACGGTACATGTAACAAGGTTACAGAAGAAGAGAAGAAAAAATTGACGCCCAAGAGAAGGCATGACCTAATTAGCAGGCAGAAAGACCAACACCATGAGAGACACAAGTAGATGTGGGGTGCTGTCGAGGGATCACAATACCAAGACTCTGCAAACAACCTAACGCACCACGCCGGCGTGCGTACCGAGCCCCACGGCACAACAGAGGATCATCCATAATCAACGAGTGCCAAACCTTAACACGAACCTTGACTGGGAGATCCGCCACGGGCGGTCGAGACGATTAGCAGGTTGGGGAGGCATCATTGCGTCGCCATTGAGCAAAAGTGAACCAAGACAATGTAGGGGAACGCGACAGAAAACAAAAAATTTCGGTACAGCGAGCACGCCCAGGACCACTATGGAGATGTCATACAAGGTTTGATCTGATCCGTACCGACTCGAAACGCAGCGGAAGAAGAGTCGGTGTAGATCGTCGGTGCAGATCCCCGCAGTTAGGATTTACAACCTCCCAACCGCGAGGATGTACTCCCTCGCCGGACAGCCCTTCGGGAGACGGACGGACAGTCCCTCGGATGATGTCGCGGACAGCCCTTTGGGAGGACCCTCGAAACCCGAACGGTAACTCGAACAGCCCTTCGGGAGGACACCCGAAAACCGAACGGTAACTCGGACAGCCCTTCGGGAGGACACTCGAACAACCCCTCGGGCAAAAGATCGAAACTACAATCTCTCTACGGGGTTGCACACATACGGTGTCAGCTATCCGGCAGGGCTTCGCCGTCCAGAGCTAGTTCCTGCCGGAACCTAGACAGCCTTTCGGCTCTACGAAACTATTTCGTGGGAGGGAGAGAGAGAGAGACAGAGCCAGACGAGCATGGCATGTGTATGAGAGCAAGTATGAGTTTTGGGGCAGCCCCCTCACCTCTATTTATAGGAAAGCCAAGGGGTAAAGTGGGCATTCAAAAATACCAAAAGTACCCCCACTTTATGCCTTTTCATAAAAGAATAAAGCAAAGAAGGATGGCAAGTGGAGCTCCAAGGAGCCCCACCTCCCTTGGCCGGCCACACTTGGGCCCCCCCCCATGAGGGGGCTTCCTTGGCTCCCAAATCCTTCTAGAAGCCTTTTGGAAAATATCCCAAAAGGTGCTTTCCAAAAAAAAAATCCATAAAGCACTTTTACTATTCACGAAGACATTTTTCTGCGTCCGTTAAATCCCAAATTATTTCTGTGTGCCTAGAATAATTCCAGTACCCACTAAAACAATTTTAAACGCATTCCGAAACAATTCCGGAACAATGTTTTTCTTCAGCGAAAAGCAACCAAAGCGGTTCTGGCTGCTCCCTAACATTTCCGGGTTTTTTTCTCCGGAAAAATTCCAGAAGTTACCAGAACAATTCTGGCACCCTCCAAGAATTTCCAGGCGTGTGCCGGAACCAATTTGAATTAATGGAATACCCTGAAACAACTTTTCAGTTTCACCGAAACTATTCCGATGTTCTCTCCGGAACGTTTCCGTTTCGTCCGAAACTTTTTCGGTGATTTTCTCTCAGACTCCCCGTCTAGTATTCAGCAGATAGATGACCCTTAAGCGTGTGACCCTATAGGTTCGATGAAGTATAGACATGACCTGGAACACTTTCGGATCAATGATCAACATCGGAGCCGTGGACACCCATATTGACCCCTATACCCACACGAATGAATATTCGAGTGAACCTCCAGTTGCCGTGTGCTATTCTTGTTGCTTCACGATATATTACAAACACCCGAGGTGAGATTTTCTGCATCCCCGTGGATCAACAACTTGTCCACTATGCAAGTTACCTCGTTACCGGTTTTGTTCTCTTTTCTCGTTTTCGCGTTCCAGCATCCCAGTGATCAAATCACAATGTGTCTGGCCAGACGATGATGGATACCGTAACACCGAGAGGGCCCAAGAATATCCCTCCATCGTCGGAGGAGCAAATCCCAATCTTGAGCTATCTCGTTTCTTGCCATACTTTTCCGTGAACCCGTAAGCCGCCGTAATAGCCACCCATTTACGGATGACGTTTAACAAACCCCAAAGTTCACGAAGCAAGTACGAAGGAACTCGATACTCTCATGGTCTAAGGAATTATGCATACATTAATTATCTCTGTGTTATTTACCATTAACTTGTGACGAATGTATCTCATAGCATAACATCAATTCGGGTCGATTCAACACAAGTGGTCTACTAACATTGTGCCCTCAAAATTGCCGGCATAGACATGCCCATGATCAGGAAAACAGGATCATCATGCAATACTTGAGCCAGTCTTAGAGGCAAGACTAGGAATACATTTTACCGTTTATTATACCACACGTGCACATGAGTTTCCCTCCAAGCCTCGTGGTTATTGTAGACTCGAGAATCATTGCAGTTATAGCATGGAACATAAACATTCATTACAAACTCGGAGATACAAATAACTGTTATTACTGCCTCTAGGGCATATCTCCTACAGACTCCCACTTGCACTAGAGTCATAATCCAGTTACATGGCTTCCCTAACACCAATGGCTATTTGGTGCTGCTCATGCTTTGCTCGTGGCAGAGGCTTTGTCATCGGGTCTGACACGTTCAGATCCGTGTGAACTTTGCGTACTTTCACTAAACCCGCTTCGACATGATGTCGAATGAGTTTATATTTGCGTTCAATATGTCTTGTTTTATGGTGCGAACTTGGCTCCCTTGCCTGAGCCACGGTGCCACTATTATCACAATAGATCTCCACCGGGTCCAGAGCACTTGGAACCACACCAAGGTCTTCAAGAAATTGCTTGATCCATACTGGCTCCTTGGAGGCTTCTGAAGCAGCAACATATTCCGCCTCCGTCGTAGAATCCGCCACAGTCTTTTTTTTGGAACTTTTCCAATCAACTGCGCCGCCGTTCAATATGAAAACATAGCCCGATTGAGATTTGAAGTCATCTGGGTCAGTCATGAAGCCTGCATCAGTGTAACCACTTACAATGAGCTCTTCATCACCTCCGTACACAAGGAGTAAATCCTTGGTCCTTCTGAGGTACTTAAGAATACCCTTGACTGCGGCCCAGTGTTCCAATCCTGGATCACTTTGGTACCGGCTGCTAACACTTAGCGCATAGGAAACGTCCGGTCTTGTACATAGCATGGCATACATAATAGAACCAACTGCCGAGGCATATGGAACATCATTCATCTATACTCGCTCATCGAGAGTCCGAGGACACTGATTCTTGCAAAGCACTGTGCCAGGTGACATGGGGAGTAGTCCTTTCTTGGAGTTCTCCATGTTGAACCTTTTCAACACCTTGTCAATGTACGTGCTTTGGCTAAGCGCTATCAGGCGTCTTGATCTATCTCTATAGATTCTGATGCCCAATACATATGCCGCTTCGCCTAAGTCTTTCATTGAAAAACTTTTCTTCAATGAGTCTTTTATTTCGCTAAGGAAATTCACGTCATTTCCAATCAACAATATGTCATCCACATACAAGATTAGAAATGCTTTTGCGCTCCCACTAAACTTCTTGTAAACACAAGATTCTTCGTCATTCCTGGTGAAGCCAAACTCTTTGACCACTTCATCAAAACGAATGTTCCAGCTCCTTGATGCTTGCTTCAGACCATAAATGGCTTTCTGAAGCTTGCATACCTTTCCAGCATTCTTTGGATCGACAAAACCTTCTGGTTGTATCATGTATAAAACCTCTTTGAGGTTTCCATTTAGGAAAGCCGTTTTGACATCCATCTTCCATATTTCATAATCGAAATAAGCAGCAATTGCTAGTAATATCCGAATAGACCTAAGCATAGCTACGGGCGAGAAAGTCTCGTCGTAGTCCACTCCTGGAACTTGCGTGAACCCTTTCGCGACAAGTCTAGCTTTGTGGATAGTAATGTTACCATCCGCGTCTGTCTTTCTTTTGAAAATCCATTTACAACCGATGGGTTTTACGCCATCTGGAAGTTCTTCCAAGTTCCAAACTTGGTTTTCGTACATGAATTCCATCTCAGATTTCATGGCCTTGTGCCATTCCCTTGAGCTAGGCCCCACCATCGCTTCCTTGTAGTGCGCAGGTTCATCGTCTTCAAGAATGAAGATTTCGTTATGAAACCACTCAGGTGGCTGGATAGCCCTACCTGATCTGCGCGGTTCAGTTACAACATTGTCTGAAGTTTCCGCATCACATGCGACAACTTCCGGCTCGGTTGTAGGGATGATTTGCGGAATTACTTCCTGTTCCTCAGTCATATCAACGGTTGCCGAAGATTCACTAATCTCATTAAGTTGTACTGTCCTCCCACTTAATTCTTTTGCGAGAAACTCTTTCTCAAGAAAGTGTCCAACTCTTGCGACAAACACTTTGCCCTCGGATTGGTTGTAGAAGGAATACCCAATGGTGTCTTTAAGATAACCTACAAAGTAACATTTGTCTGATCTGGGATCGAGTTTGCTTGGTTGTAAACGTTTTACATAAGCTTCACAACCCCAAACCTTGAGATGCGACACATTGGGTTTCTTCCCATACCATAATTCAAATGGCGTCGTCTCAACAGACTTAGACGGTGCTCTGTTTAATGTATAAGCGGCAGTGAGTAGTGCATGACCCCAAAAAGATATCGGTAGATCTGTAAGAGACATCATCGACCTTACCATGTCTAACAGGGTTCGGTTACGTCGTTCCGACACTCCGTTTCGCTGTGGAGTTTCGGGAGGCGTAAGCTGTGAAACGATTCCACGGTCACTCAGATGTTGGCTAAACTCATGACTAAGGTATTCGCCTCCGCGATCAGACCGCAGAAACTTAATCCTTTTGTTACGATGATTTTCTACCTCATTCTGAAATTCTTTGAACTTTTCAAAGGTTTCCGACTTGTGCTTCATCAAGTAGATATATCCATACCTACTTAAATCATCAGTAAAAGTCACGAAGTAAAAATACCCACCCCGTGCGGCTGTGTTCATCGGACCACATACATCACTATGTATTATTTCCAATAATTCACCCGCCCGTTCAGGATGACCCATGAACGGCGTCTTGGTCATTTTTCCCATCAGACAAGCTTCACATGTGTCAAATGATTCAAAATCAAAGGACGGTAAAACTCCATCTTTATGGAGTCTTTGCATGCGTTTCTTTCCGATGTGGCCAAGGCGACAGTGCCACAAGTAAGTGGTGGTGGTATCAGCCTTCTTAAGGCATTTAGCATTCACGTTAAAGACATCATTTCCACATTCAAGATTTAGCATGAAAAGGCCCCCAACAATGGGTGCAAATCCATAAAACATATCCTTACAATAAAGTGAACAACCATTGTTCTCAGACTTGTACGAATACCCATCGTGTACTAAACATGATCCGGAGATAATGTTTCTACACAATAGTGGAACAAAATAACAGTTATTTAGTTCTAAGATAAATCCTGAAGGGAGACGTAGAGGCATAATGCCGACGGCTTGAGCGGCAATCCCAGTGCCGTTCCCGACGCGCATCACGACTTCATTCTTTGCTAGTTTGCGCACCTTCTGAAGTCCCTGTATCGAGTTGCAAATGTGAGCAACCGATCCGGTATCAAATACCCAAGACTTAGAATTTTCGCTAGCAAGCAAAACGTCAATGACATTAACTTGTATAACAATTATACCTTTTTCGGTTTTCCCGGACTTCTTATCTTCCTGATATTTCTTGCAGTTTCTCTTCCAGTGTCCTGTGCCCTTGCAGTAGAAGCACTCAGTTTCATTCTTGGCTCCGCCCTTAGAGTTGCTTTGGGAGCCGGTCTTACCGGCGCCCTTGCCCTTCTTTGGCTTGCCTTTCTTTTTGAAACTGGCGGTTTTATTCACAAGCAACACTTGCTTGTGATTTTTCCGTAGTCCTCCTTCCGTAGTTTTTAGCATGGCGAGCACCTCTTCCGGTGTCTTCTCCATCCCACTCATGTTGTAGTTCATGATAAAACCGTCGTAAGACGGGGGGAGTGAAGAAAGCAGCATGTCCATCATGTTGGAAATATGCCCTAGAGGCAATTAATAAAGTGTTTATTATCATATTTCTCCGTTCATGATAATGGTTTATTATTCATGCTAGAATTGTATTGACCAGAAACTTAATACATGTGTGAATAATAGACAAATACTATGTCCCTAGTAAGCCTCTACTAGACTAGCTCGTTGATCAAAAGATGGTCAAGATTTCCTGACCATGGACATGAGTTGTCATTTGATAACGGGATCACATTATTAGGAGAATGATGTGATGGACTTGACCCAACCGTTAGCATAGCAAATGATCGTTCAGTTTATTGCTATTGCTTTCACTATGTCAAATACACGTTCCTCTGACCATGAGATCATGCAACTCCTGGATACCGTAGGAATACTTTGGGTGTATCAAACGTCACAACGTAACTGGGTGATTATAAAGGTGCACTACAGGTATCTCCGAAAGTGTTTGTTGAGTTGGCATGGATCGAGATTGGGATTTGTCACTCCGACTATCGGAGAGGTATCTCTGGGCCCTCTCGGTAATACAACATCACAGAAGCCTTGCAAGCACCGTGACTAAAGAGTTAGTTGCAAGATGATGTATTACGGAACGAGTAAAGAGACTTTCCGGTAACGATATTGAACTAGGTATTAGATACCGACGATCGAATCTCGGGCAAGTAACATACCGCCGGACAAAAGGGAACAACGTATGTTGACATATGAGGTTCACCGATAAAGATCTTCGTGGAATATGTAGGAACCAATATGAGCATCCAGGTTCCGCTGTTGGTTATTGACCAGAGAGTCGTCTCGGTCATGTCTACATCATTCCCGAACCCGTAGGGTCCGCACACTTAAGGTTCGATGACGATATAGTATTATATGAGTTATGTGATTGGTGACCGAATGTTGTTCGGAGTCCCGGATGAGATCACGGACATGACGAGGAGTCTCGAAATGGTTGAGAGGTAAAGATTCATATATTGGAAGGCTATATTCGGACATCGGAAAGGTTCCGAGTGATTCGGGTATTTTTCGGAGTACCGGGGAGTTACGGGAATTCACCGGGAGAAGTAATGGGCCTTTTTGGGCCATACGGGAAAAAGAGAGGCAGGCCACGTGAGGAGGCGCGCGCCCCCCCTTGCCCAAACTGAATTGCACTAGGGGAGGGGGCGCAGCCCCCTCTTTCCTTTCTCTCTCCCTCTCCTTCCTTCTTCCCCCTTCCACCAAGTGGAATCCTACTAGGACTTGGAGTCCTAGTAGGACTCCTCTCTCTTGGCGCGCCCTACAGGGGCCGGCCGGCCTCCTCCTCTCCTCCTTTATATACGGAGGCAAGGGGGCACCCTAGAACACACAAGACAATTGTCCCATAGCCGTGTGCGGTGCCCCGATCTTCGTTTTTCCACCTCGGTCATATTTTCGGAGAGCTTAGGCGAAGCCCTGCCGGAATCACTTCACCGTCACCGTCGCCACGCCGTCGTGCTGACGGAACTCATCTACTTCCTCGACGTCTTGCTGGATCAAGAAGGCGAGGATCGTCACCAAGCTGCACGTGTGTAGAACTCGGAGGTGCCGTACGTTCGGTACTCGATCGGTGGAGCTCGAAGGATTGTTCGACTACATCAACCGCGTTGTGAGACGCTTCCGCTAACGGTCTACGAGGGTACGTAGACACACTCTCCCCTCTCGTAGCGATGCATCTCCATGGATAGATCTTGCGTGAGCGTAGGAATTTTTTTGAAATTCATGCTCTGTTCCCCAACACATCATATGGTCAGGTGGAAGTGGAAACTCCAGGGTTTTAAGCCTTTCAGCATAGCCAATCATTTTGACTACGTGTTCGCCAACTGAACTACCCTCAGCCATCTTGCATTCCACCAAGGCCTTCATGATATCAAATCGTTCAGACCTTGCGGTTTCCTTGTACAGGGCATCCAATTCCCGGATCATATCGCGGGGTTTATGGAATTCGAAACATTTTTGAAGCCCTGGACTCATGCAAGCTAGTATGAGGCACTGCACTAAGTTGTTGTAACACGCCTATGTAATGAGCTACAGTGATCCACCATATTAATGCAAGTCATCTGAGATTTGCAATGATAATCATGTTGGATTAATATCTCATTTCAAATTCTGCCACTGAATTCAAATTCAAATGCAATTGAAATTTGAAGTTGCTTGAAAGTTGCTGGAAAAATGTTCATCATTTAGTAAATATTCCAAAACAATTTGTTGTTCAGGAAAACAACATCACCTTGTTGCTAAAATGAGCATTAGCATTTAATCCAGTGCAATTCCAGCAATTTAATATACAAATCCATTTATGAAAATTGCAAAAGGAATTCCTCTGCCTCCCAAAATAATTGTGGCAGTGCCTAAAAATGCAAATTATTTAATGGGCTAAGTTCCACATTTTTCTCAGCTCATTTGGTGGTCCCAAATATTATTTGCCCTCTCTGATAATAAATAAAAAGAGAAACAGAGAGAAAAGAAAAGGGGCGAGGCCTACCTGCTTACCTGGAGCCGGCCCAGCCGGCCCATCTTCTGTTTCCCCTACCTGCTCCCGCCCTCGTGTCGCCGCCGCCGTGGCTGCGCTCGCCACCGCCGCCCACCGCTCGCCACCGCAACGGAGCAGGTGGGCTGGGGATAAGAGCACTCCCGAGCCATCTCCCCTGGTCGCCCTCGCCATTCCTCTCTCCCTCTCCTCCACGCGCTCGCTCCTCCCTCTTCTCTGCTCGCGCGGCCGAGCGCCACCGACGCCGCGCCGTTGCTCCGCCGCGGCTACCGCGCCTCCCTCGCCTCTTCGAGCAGTCCACGAGCTCCGCCATCGTCTTCTCCTTCCTCTCCGGCCACGCGTTCAAGCCCAGGGCCGCCTCATTGCGCGAATCGAGCCGGCGACCACTTCGGATCACCGGAGCTCCGCCGCCCCGAACGCCGTCTCCCCTGCGCTACTAAGCTCCCACGGGCCACCTTGAGCCGCTGCGGTGAGCTCCACACCTCCTCCCCTCTCTTTTAGCTCTTCTCCGCGCCCGAGGCGGCCGGTTCCGCCATGACCGAGCCCGGCTCCGCCGTTGAGCTCGCCGCCGCTGCGTTAGTCCTTCTCGTGGCCTGCCGAGCACCTCACCGAGTTCGCGACCTCGCGTAGACGCCGTACGAGCCCAGCGCCGCCCGATTTGCCCACTGCCTCGCCGTTTCCGAGCTCGCCGTGCTTCGGGTCTCCGCCGTCCATGTCGCCGGCGACGGCTCCGGCCACCCCAGCTCGCGTGACCACCCGCGTTGGATGCACCGCTCTGTCCTCGTTCGAACGAGCCCGAAAACGCTCGTTTTGGCGCGTCGTAGAGGAAACCCGAGGCCACCGGAGTTGCGCCGCCGTGTACGGGCTCGCCGGAGCCATTCCGGCGCCGGCAGCCGACGTGGCAGGTGTGGGGGCCGCCCACAGTCGCTGCCAGTGGGCCCCTGACCGCGGTTGACCGGGTTGACCACGGGCAACGCGCGCTTAGTGTTCACCTCTGTCTCTGACGTGTGGGCCCGCGCGACTAATTACCGTTAACAGCTAATTAGGTTAATTATGTTAATTAGCTAAGCCACTGACAGGCCGGGCCCACCAGTTAATTAACTCAGATTAGTTTAAAATTAATCCTGGTTTAACCCACTGAGGCTGGCAGGTGGACCCCACATGCCTGTTTGACCAGTCAACTGGTCAGCCGACCGCTGACGTCATGCCTGCATCACCCTGACGTCATATTCCATTTCTGGTAATTCTGTTAATTTAAATAATTCCAGAAATAGTTTAAAACTTTGAAAAATCATAGAAAATTAACCGTAGCTCGGATCGAAAAACTTTCTACATGAAAGTTGATGAGAAAAATCCCACGAATCCGATCGTGCCATCTGTTTTCATGTCGGGACCCTCTACGTAGGAGAACACGTAACTTTTCGTCTGTTTCCGGTAGATGAATAGTGCATACTTACCGGATAATAATTCCAACTTAAACCCTAATATAGCTAAAATGGTTTAGAGATGCTTTTAGGCAACCCTGCACTGCATCTTAGCATGTCATGCTCTGTGTTGCATCTGTTGCTTTTATTTATTGTTTCTTCCCCCTCTTCTCTTCCGATAGCCCCCGAGACCGACGCAGCTCAGGAGACCGACGACACCACTGACGACCCCTCTTTTGTCGCAGAGCTTCCAGGCAAGCAACCCCCCTTGACGCATGCCTATATCACCTATTCTTTCTCCCCCCTGCTTGCATTAGAAATTGCTACTGCTGTTGAATTATCCTACTCTGATGCATAGCCTATCCTTGTAACTGTTTTTGATACATTACCTGCAATCCTAAATGCTTAGCATAGGTTGGATGGTAAATCATCTGTGGCCCCTCTTCCTTGCTGTAGTTGCCCCGCTTTAGTACCTGTGCCCGACCGATGTGATCGTCGGGCTGAGACCAGCACATCACTGCACACCCCTAAGTTGCTCGACTCTGCAGAGCTACCATCGAGTGCCGAGGGTGATACCTCTTACCTCACTCCCGATGTTGCCCCTGTAGTACAGCTAGTCGGTTGTGGGATACCGAGGGTGATTCCTCTTTCAACCCCTCCGGTAAAGCTTCTGTCGTGCAACTCCGCAAGAGTGAATACCATCGAGGGTGATTCCTCCGGGTTCACCTTGTCGGTTACATCTAGTGGGAGTCCAATGAGGGTGATTCCTCGGATTCCTACTTGATGTTATGGACACACGGTTGCTTGCACTTTATTACTGTTACTGGATAAAGACGGGTCGGCCCCGAGGGGTACCCGCAAGAGATATATTGTCGGGTTGACCATGAGGGTACCCGAGAGATGAATACGTGGCACGGCCGGGCATTCTTAGCCCTTGCCGTAAGTCCACGAGATGGGGCGACAGGGTCACATGATTCGTGAGTCTCTGCTTGTCACCGCGAGCTCCTAATGCGCTAAGGGTTAATCTGAGTAGGCCTCTGGCCTTTTCGCGCTAACCAGCACGTGGGAATAATATGGGTACTCGGCGTCGTGGTATCAGCCGAAGTTCTTCAGATGTCAGCGATTGAGCGGCGCGCGCCGGGTTGGACTGGTAACGCCCGCGCTTGTATTAAGGGGGCTAGGTCTGCTCCCGGCCGCCCATGCAACGCGCAGGAGTGCAAAGGGCGACGGGCCCAGGACCCCTTCGCACTTAGGATGTAGACCGGCGTGCTGGCCTCTCTGTTGAACCTAGGTAGGGCTGTGACGTGTCGATCAGCCGAGGCCGGGCATGGACCGAGCAAGTGTGTCCTGCCAAAGTTAATCGAGCGTGCTGGGTAAGTTGGTGCACCCTTGCAGGGAAGTATATCTATTCGAATAGCCGTATCCACGGTAACAGGACGCTTGGAGAATATCCCGATCTTCTACAACTAGAAATGGGTTAAATGTATTGGCTCCGGGATCGCTTTCTCGCAGGGAGTCGAGGAAGGATCTCTGGGCGAGGTTACTACTTGTTGCTGCTACTACTGTATTTATGTACTAATCTGCACTCTTCTAATGTTGCAAGACCTTGAAGATGCTAGTCTTCGATAGGCTAGGCCTTTCCTCCTTATTCTGGCATTTCTGCAGCCAAGTCCACATATACAGCCTTCCTTTGATAATGTTGCATATCTAGAATAGATCTGATGTAAGTCTTGCTGAGTACTTTGGATGAGTACTCACGGTTGCTTTGCTTTCCCTTTTCCCCATACCCGAATGATGCGACCAGATGACGGAGCCCCAGAGATAGCTGCCCCAGCCGACGACTACGACTACTACTACCCCTCCGGATACTACTACTACGAGGAGCCCTCCGACGACCAGGAGTAGTTAGGAGGCACCCAGGCAGGAGGCCTGCGCCTTTCGATCCAGTGTTTTATTTTGCCACGCCTTCTTAAAGGCCTATCTGTTTAACTTTGTGTCTGTACTCAGATACCTAATGCTTCCGCTGATGCTTGTATGACATTGAGCTTATGTATTCGAGCCCTCGAGGCTCCTGGCTTGTAATATAAAGCTTGTATGACTTTTATTTATGTTTAGAGTTGTGTTGTGATATCTTCAAGTGAGTCCTTAGGCTTGATCGTGTGCATTTGCGTGTATGATTAGTGCACGATTAAGCCGGGGGCGTCACAGTTGTGATCATCATCCTTAGTGGCCCAGACATTCTGCTCATCTTCCGGGGCATCTGCCGCCGGTTTAGCTGGAAGAGCAGTTTCAAGCACATACATTTTCCTAGCGCTCCTAAGGACAATCCTCAGGTTACGGACCCAATCCGCATAGTTGCTTCCAGCCGCAGCTAACTTCTCTTTCTCTAACATTGGGCCTAAGTTGAACGCGGTGTTGCGAGCCATTTGATCTACAACGGAAAATACAAGTTTCACTTAGACTTTGTTCATAATGATTTTTGGCACTAGTGAATAAACAATTTTATTCTAAAGTGCGCTCCCACTCAAATCAATATCTCTCAAAATTGATTATGAGTGATTCAAGATCCGCATTTAAATTCAACGTCATGGTTCGAGATGAACTCAAATGGCGTGAACTTCAATCGGTAGGCAAACTTGCCGATCATATCTCTATGTGATTCTTGTTCATCTTTCGATGCGTGTGCTCCGAGCTCAGGACTGTCCTGCCTGAACGTCAAGTCAACCAAGTGATCTTGCTGCGAGGTCTCAACTCACCCGCCTCACACTTCTCTAATCGTTCGCACCCATGGAGATCATGTGATGCCCCGAAGAGATAGGTGCCGTGACGGTGCTACACTTGGGAGAACACTAAATACTTGATATTTTTAAGTGAGAGATCACCCTAATAAAAAGCGACTACCGCGCAATCAAAGGGTGCATCATAAGGGATAAACATCTCAGGCAATTCATAATAGCTTGATATGGTATAGCCCCTTCTGACGGAGAAGTCAAGTATTTCTTCGTCTTTGGCATTTGCGTCGGAGTTCACCTTCGCGAAGATTGCCACCACCTTGTCGATGCACCAGATAATATTGCTATCTCTATAGCTAATAAAATAAGTGCATTACTTAAGGTTGACACGCAGGTCATTAAAGTGAAAATCATACGGCTCCAGCCATCATGCCGAATCATGACACGCAGGTCATGTTAATAAATTTACATCATATAGTCATCTTATACATAATCGAATTAATATGAGCATTGCTATACCACATCACATGCACATCCTGCAAAACCAAGTTAGACGGCTCTAATTGGTTTATGCAAAATTTTATTTTACGTGGCTTCTAAGGTTTTGACTTAAACCGCGGCTACCAACGTTTTATCATCAAGTATGATTATTCAAGTCGCTAGATTAACTTTCCAGGGTGTATGAAACACGAGATAATAAAATCTTGAGCGCCATACTAAACTTCGTCATACGCATGACCCCCGTGCAGATCATATCTGCATTGCCCTTTCGTCTGCGAATTTTATCTTTCTTTTGACCATGGCGGAACCCAAAGAATTGATAGCACTTCGTTGATCAATCAGGATCGCGGATTGCCAGAACTTTGTGAAATTCCACCATGCTATCTCGAGATCAGAAATACGCAAATTCTAGGGAAGCAACAAGAACATCGGGTAACAGACTTCATCTGCTACCCGCATAAATAATTTTCAGCAATAGATCTCATATATTCCAAAATTATATTGTGCAATACCCATACATCTCCATGTATTCTAGATCGTAACCTGCATCTATGCATAGCACGGCTCATGATGCCACTGTAGGGGAACGCGACAGAAAACAAAAAATTTTGGTACAGCGAGCACGCCCAGGACCACTATGGAGATGTCATACAAGGTTTGATCTGATCCGTACCGACTCGAAACGCAGCGGAACAAGAGTCGGTGTAGATCGTCGGTGCAGATCCCCACAGCTAGGATTTACAACCTCCCAACCGCGAGGATGTACCCCCTCGCCGGACAGCCCTTCGGGAGACGGACGGACAGTCCCTCGGACGATGTCGCGGACAGCCCTTCGGGAGGACCCTCGAAACCCGAACGGTAACTCGGACAGCCCTTCGGGAGGACACCCGAAAACTGAATGGTAACTCGGACAGCCCTTCGGGATGACACTCGAGCAGCCCCTCGGGCAAAAGATCGAAACTACAATCTCTCTACGGGGTTGCACACATACGGTGTCAGCTATCCGGCAGGGCTTCGCCGTCCTGAGCTAGTTCCTGCCGGAACCCAGACAGGCTTTCGGCTCTACGAAACTATTTCGTGGGAGGGAGAGAGAGAGAGAGCCAGACGAGCATGGCATGTGTATGAGAGCAAGGATGAGTTTTGGGGCAGCCCCCTCACCTCTATTTATAGGAAAGCCAAGGGGTAAAGTGGGCATTCAAAAATACCAAAAGTACCCCCACTTTATGCCTTTTCATAAAAGAATAAAGCAAAGAAGGATGGCAAGTGGAGCTCCAAGGAGCCCCACCTCCCTTGGCCGGCCACACTTGGGGGCCCCCCCATGAGGGGGCTTCCTTGGCTCCCAAGTCCTTCTAGAAGCCTTTTGGAAAATATCCCAAAAGGTGCTTTTTCCAAAAAATATATCCATAAAGCACTTTTACTATTCACGAAGACATTTTTCTGCGTCCGTTAAATCCCAAATTATTTCTGTGTGCCTAGAATAATTCCAGTACCCACTAAAACAATTTTGAACGCATTCCGAAACAATTCCGGAACAATGTTTTTCTTCAGCGAAAAGCTACCAAAGCGGTTTCGACTGCTCCGGAACATTTCCGATTTTTTTTCTCCGGAAAAATTCCAGAAGTTACCAGAACAATTCTGGCACCCTCCAAGAATTTCCAAGCATGTGCCGGAACCAATTTGACTTAATGGAATACCCTGAAACATCTTTTCAGTTTCACCGAAACTATTCCGGTGTTCTCTCCGGAACGTTTCCGTTTCGTCCGAAACTTTTTCGGTGATTTTCTCTCAGACTCCCCGTCTAGTATTCAGCAGATAGATGACCCTTAAGCGTGTGACCCTATAGGTTCGGTGAAGTATAGACATGACCCGGAACACTTTCGGATCAATGATCAACATCGGAGCCGTGGACACCCATATTGACCCCTATACCCACACGAATGAATATTCGAGTGAACCTCCAGTTGCCGTGTGCTATTCCTGTTGCTTCACGATATATTACAAACACCCGAGGTGAGATTTTCTGCATCCCCGTGGATCAACAACTTGTCCACTATGCAAGTTACCTCGTTACCGGTTTTGTTCTCTTTTCTCGTTTCCGCGTTCCGGCATGCCAGTGATCAAATCACAATGTGTCTGGCCAGACGATGATGGATACCGTAACACCGAGAGGGCCCGAGAATATCCCTCCATCGTCGAAGGAGCAAATCACAATCTTGAGCTATCTCGTTTCTTGCCATACTTTTCCGTGAACCCGTAAGCCGCCGTAATAGCCACCCATTTACGGATGACGTTTAACAAACCCCAAAGTTCACGAAGCAAGTACGAAGGAACTCGATACTCTCATGGTCTAAGGAATTATGCATACATTAATTATCTCTGTGTTATTTACCATTAACTTGTGACGAATGTATCTCATAGCATAACATCAATTCGGGTCGATTCAACACAAGTGTTCTACTAACATTGTGCCCTCAAAATTGCCGGCATAGACATGCCCATGATCAGGAAAACAGGATCATCATGCAATACTTGAGCCAGTCTTAGAGGCAAGACTAGGAATACATTTTACCATTTATTATACCACACGTGCACATGAGTTTCCCTCCAAGCCTCGTGGTTATTGTAGACTCGAGAATCATTGCAGTTATAGCATGAAACATAAACATTCATTACAAACTCGGAGATACAATAATTGTTATTACGGCCTCTAGGGCATATCTTCTACAGACAACACCAAGAGCCCGAAGCTCGCCGCAGCACAACGGCAACCATGGGAGGGTCTTGAGCATGCACAGCAACAGGACGGAGAGCACGCGAAGGACAGCCGAAGAGAAAACACATGAAGAAGAACACACCAACATGGATGACACACAAAATGATGGGCAAAGGCGGAAGGATGGTGGCGAAGGGCTCGACGAGGAAGCAACGCAACGGCAGCCATGGGAGGGTCTTGAACAGGCACAACAACATGACGACGCACCACCGAAGGGCAGGGGTCGGATGGGAGGCAGCGGGTGATGGGTTGGAGGGGGGATGTCACGGAGTCATTGGCAGACCCATAGTCGCCAGCAACCTAGCACGAGGCCTGGCAATGACAATGGCAGGGGTTCCCAAGCGACGCCTTCAGGAAGGTGTACATCGTCGTCGGAGCTTTCGCCCGGAACCCCACCGAGAGGAGATGCATCTCCCAAACCACACTTGCAGGGAGGATTACGACTGAAAGGGCGCCGCCGTGGTCGCTCGTACAGAGCAGGATTTCTCCGGGAGTAAGCACCTGACCTCAAAGGCACTGCCAGCCGGCGTAGATACTCCAGCCTCGCCCAAGCACCAGAACCAACGCTAGCACTGGGGATGAAGCAGAGCAAAGGAGGTCGGGCTGCCACCCCGCACCACCCTGGCTGGATGGGCAGGCAGACCAAGACCCGCACAAGGCGGGGCGATGGATCCCGCAGCCGCGGCACACCGCCCCGTAGCAGAGGAGGGTCGACGCGGAGGATGGCGGCGCAGGTCGAGAGCGGCAAGCACTGGCCGGATCTGAACGGTGGAGGACGCCGACGGGCACGGTGGAAGTGGACGCCGCGCAGCGCCGCGAGATGGAGCGAGGCAGGAGCCGGTTGGGGCATGGAGGTGCAAGGCTCGGCATGGAGCCAAGCCGTGCTGGTGCAGGCCACGTGCGAGAGGGGAAGGTTGAAGCCCAGAGCAGTGGATGTGGATCCAGAGCCGAGGAGCACGCCGGCCATGTGCCCAGCCCCGGACAGAATCTGATCGACCCGCCCCGGCCAGCATGGCCAAGACCAAGCGGATCCAGCACATTGGCTGCCACAACAGGATGCAGGATGGAGTGGAGGCACCTCCCGAGTCAGCAGCCAAGTCGAAGAAAGGGCAGTGATGGAGCTCAGGCAGGGGAGGGAGCTCGGCGCTCGGGGGCGTGGAGCAGAGGCTTGGAGTCGAGGCGCGGGAGAGCTGCGGTGAAGGCGGAGCGCTGGAGAGCTGCGGTGAAGGCGGAGCACGGCAGGCGAGGTGGAGGGAGGTCGAGGGAGCCCGGTGGATGCCAGCACTGCGAGCGGTGGCGAGGACCGGCCGCGGCAGAGCAGATCGAAGCTGCGTTCCCGGCAGAGCTGCGTCTCAGTCGGATGGAGGTCGAGGAAGGATAAGGGAGATCGGCGGAGCCCATCGCGCCGAGCGCCGGCTGGAGCCGAGCAGATCGAGGCGGCGCACTGTGATGAAGCTTTTGGATCTTGGGGAGGGGGAGGAAGCCTGCGGGCGTGAGAGCAGGCCAAGCAAGGCCCCGTCGCCGCCGTCCGTCGCACAGGGCCTAGCCCGGCGACGGCCAGGGAAGGGAGCGGTGGTGGGGGGTTGGTTTGGTGGCGGCGGCGGGGGGAGGGGGGCTCCGGAGTCACCACGAGCGACCCGGGAGGCAGCGTTTTCGTAAGCGGCGTTTGCCTTAGATATCTCCTGCATAATGCTATTCGTCCAATATTTATTCATAATTTTATTGTCTTCGGTCTTAGGCCCTTCCCAGTGCTCCACCGTGGACAGGTGCTAAGCATGCAACATAAGCAAAAACATGACATGGCACAACAATTAAAGAGGAGAGAGAGCACTTTGGTGACCCAGGAAGAACCAATGCTAAGCACGTGAACCTAGGCAAACCATTTAAATGAGAGAAGTTAGCCAATGCATGAAAGAGTTAAGGTGCTAAATCATTAAATAAGGTGAGCTTAGCAACAACAAGCTAAGCACCTATGCATTGGGGAGTTGAGTTGCTAAGCTATTTAATGCACTTAGCACCTCATCTAAGCACATTTGCATTGGAAGAGGTCTTATAGGATCTTCTATGCCTTGGGCGCATGCATATAGATTCAAGTAGCTAGAAACAAATGTGGCTTGATTCCCGGCTGCCAAGGTATATCCATTAAAAATACTATTGACATTTTCCATCAATCCAGCACCAGAATTTTAATTCCTTGACTCAACCAAAATTCAAAACTTGGGACCTAAAATGGTGAATCCAGCAACTCTAGTCGTAGGACATCCCGAGGCCATAATTCTATGTGCAATTTGTAAGTGTTTGCAGGGAGGCACCGGCTGCAGAAAGGCTCAAATTTCCGCCGCGATGATCTCCACAAAAGTAGGATGTTCCAGATTGTGCATTTGATTTCTGATAGGCAGCTTGAGGATTTAAAGTAGCAGTGGAGGTTCATATTTCCCATTTCACGGAAGCTTGTTCCCAGTACAACAGCTCGAGCCATATGCATGTTTGGCTGCCTGAGCCCTGAGGAACGGCAAAACAGAGCTCTGCTCCTAGATTACAATCCATAACCTCATCAGTTTATCAGCAAAATCAAGCCTTTCAGCTTGGCATTTCTGCTCCATTTCGTCCATGTGGGCACACATGCGAGCATTGCACTCCCTCAACAGTGCGCATACCGCCTCAGCGTCCTGATGAACACAGATTCCCAAGTGCCGCGACAGTTGATAAAATAAGATGTAGATCGACTAGTGCTGGGTTCAGAGTACTTACATGGGCTAAGAAGAAAGACTTCTCCCGGCCGACACTTGTGGTCAGTGCGTCAATCATCTTCCTCAGCTTGTCACAGTCAAACAGGGAAATTCTTGGAGAAGCATGCTGTCGAAGGGTGACGGCGCCTAGGTCCATGTTATCCAGGATAAAAATCTGCTATCCATGGAAAAAAACATCAGTGAAATGCTTAGTGGGCATTACATTACAGTAAGAATACAATTGCAATGAGTTGTAAAAACAGAGGCCAGCTACCTGAAGGAAGAGATGGCAGCCTGCAAGGTGAACTGGGGAGTACCCTCTTTGCAAGTCGGCCTTGAGCTTCTCGACGGCCGGCATGAGGTGCCGCAGGACATACTCGCACCAGTTAAACTCGGCCATTCTTGAAATGTCGCACAGCGCTTGCCAGTAGTCGACGCTCGTTGTAGTCATGCTTGGAGGAAGGGCACAGCACATGCCCGACGGCGAAGACCACGTAGGCGATCTTGAAGGAGTCGATCTCGACCTGCGTCGCCGATGCCTCGCTCAGCTCTTTCAGGAGAATGACCTCCACCGCCTTGAGGCTATGGGTGCCCTTGCCGCCGACCTCCGCCGCCGCGCGCCTGAATTCCTTGCAGGCTTCCGACAGACGAACTGGCTTTGGTGATATGGTCCTGGCCCCACATGGCAGACCGAAGACGTTCCTGACGTCATGAGGGGAGAACTTGATGGAGGTCTCGTCGTCGATCCGGATGGACCGGTCGTCGACGTCGACCCTCTCCATCAGGAAGGCGCTGAACTTGAGGTTCAGCTTGGGCAGCGGCTTGAGGTGCAGCATGCCGCCGAGCCCGGTCTCCGTTGCCAGCCTGGTCTTGAAGCCGTCGAATCGGGCCACGGTGGCGCAGAACCTCTGCACGTATATCCTGGACGTGACTGCCGCGGGACGGGACGGGGCGCCATTGCTGGCTGGTAAGAGCTCGAAATCGAGCCCGTCGCGAGGGACGGCGGGCGGCGTGGTGGCGCAGGATGGATCTTCTCGGACATCGGGCGAGACTATTAGATCCTCCAGCCAGAAATCGGTCGAATCCATCCTACCTACGTTGGATTAGAATGAAGTGGCATTGGAATGCAACCGAACTAGGTTTTGGACGCGGCGGCCGGCGGACGGCCCAAATACAGAGCAGATTTGTTAAGCCTGATGATGGACGCGGCGGACGTACCTTGGTTGATAACCAGGGGCGCGGCGTGACCGACGGGTTGCTTCGCCGTCGTCCCTCGATCGATCGATTACGGCCGGCGGTGTGCTTGTGCTCGTGTTGCTTCTACGCGGGGGCGATGGGTTGGTCAAATGCGGCGGCGGAGCGTGGAAACGGAGAAGAGTCAGAGGTTGGCTGGGGAAATAGGCAGTAGTAGTAATAAATTGTTGAAGTGACTGAACGGCTAGAGTAAGTGTGAAAGCTGCGCGCACACGCTAGTTGCAAGCTCGTTGGCGGATAAAACGAACAGCAATAGTATCGGAAATTGCGAATGGAGCTCAAGCTTTGAAAAATTCAAAAATCAAAAATTTAGGTTTCAAAAAATTCAAAAAAAAAAGCACACACATACCTATGGATGTATACTAGTACTTGTGTGTATAGTTTCGTGCGAAATACAATTTTACGAGAGCTACACAAAAATAAGAAAATCATGTACTCTAGCACATGTACTATTCCCTATAAAAGTACTCCATCTGTTTCTAAATATAAGACCTTTTAGAGATTTCACTATGGACTACGTACGAAGCGAAATGAGTGGATCTACACTCTAAAATAGGACTATATACATCCGTATGTAGTTCATAGTGAATCTCTAAAAAGTCTTATATTTAGGAACGGAGGGAGTACATGATTTTTTTTCGTACAGCTCACATCAAAACGTATTTCGTTGATTTTTGAATTTTGAAAATCTCAGGCTCCATGGAGCCCGTGAGTCGAAAAGCCTCACTCTAGCAATATTTCTTTCTTTCGTGAAAAGGACACAAATTTATTAAAAAAATGTACCAGAAGTAAAAAATGTATGTGTGGTTGTACCTTGCTAAAAATAATTATAAAAATATACCAGAAGTGAGAAACATGTCAAACACAATAAAAATTACACCGAGGTCTATCGAAACTTCTGGTCATCAGGCTTCGAACATAAATCAAATACCTCTATCACCACAACATGCTCGCATATAGTCCATGGACCTCCTTCCAGATGCAGATGCGGTCTCTATCGCGCTTTGTCTCTAGATTGACAGGGAATATGTTCTCACCCACCGAGCTACAAACAAGCCCCTAGGATTGCCCCCATGCTGGCCTCGGAGCATTACAATTGTGTTGACATGCATCACTCTTTGATACAGAACTTCTCCGATCATCGCCCAACTTGGAACCTTCTCCACCCCTTCCATGCCATCCATGATCAATTTTGCGCTCCCCATCTCGGTCAGATTCATTATTTCTCCCAAACCCTAAAACCCTCCTTCCAGTCATGCGCTCCAAGGGTGGGCAGGATCGCTAGGACCCTCCATATCACCTTGAAAGTGGCAACCAAACAAGAATGAGGATCAGAGCAACAAGGGAATACGTGGGTGAGAAAAAACCTCAACGCACCATGGGAGAGCAGAAATTCGCTCCATGCGGTGCCTCCACTACTTGGAAACCTGACAACGGTTTGGGAAAACTCCACCAATATATTTTTCTCAATGTTAAACTTGGCATAAGTGCCTCGTTACACTCGAGATCCAGATTGTCCCTCTAACATCCGAGGACTGTCTTGAAGGTTGATGGATGCGGCCAGATAACGATGCCGAAGAAGTTGAGGAAAGGGTTTGACTCGGTGGTCATCTTAATAGCTTGGATCATATGGAAGCAGCGCAACACTAGTGTGTTCCACAATATAGGCCGAAATCACTGTTCTGACCTTATTAGCAATCTTTGTCACAAATTGAACTCGACATGAAAGTATTTCACGATCTGACCCTTTTAGCAACGCCACGGCCCGCGGCGTTTCTGCCCAACTTAGAAACGCCGAGCTAGCTCACGTTGCTGCTCCACATGGAAACGCCGAGGTAGCTCGCATTGGTACTTCACATAGAAACGCCAAGGGCTTTGGCGTTGCTGCCCTATACGGAAACACCATTGATTTTGGCGTTTCATACGTGGTAGTACTCGAAGGGAAACACGCCGCACTCGAAGGGAAGCACGCCGCATGCAGTGCACGCATGCACTCGAAGGGAAGCACGCCGCATGCAGTGCACGCATGCACTCGAACGGAAGCACGCGGACGCATGCAGTGCACGCATGCACTCCAATGGGAACACGCCGCCGCATGCAGTGCACGCATGCACTCCAACGGTTTAGTATATTTAACAATTAAGAAATAGGAAACAACACTAGCATACCCGCTGTAGTTGGCATTCTGTAGCGTCATACGGTATCGCAGATGTAGCTTGTTGTACTACTCAATTAGCTCACCAGGTCTCGGACGCATGGGCAGCCAGCCACCGCTGCTCCTACCTTTTTCTGCCTTTTGACTGCGCACTGAGCCGCTGACAATAACGCATGGGCAGCCAGCTACAGTTGCCTGTTTTCTAGTATTTCCCATACATTTGCCCGTGGAGACTTCACATACATTTGCCCCCCGTGGAGCATTTACCTACACCGAGCTCACGTAGCAGTAAGAACAGCTCGGTGCATCGACCACGGCCAACCAGTTAATAGCACCAGAAAGACACCTCCGATCGAGCATTTACCCACACCCAGCTCACGTAACAGTAAGGGGCATGCTGTACTAATAACAAAGCCCCTATTTCCGGGGATGGTTTCCTCCCCAGATTCACCCACTTGGATGAAAGCTCCTCGACGATTAAGTATGCATCGCCATGCGTATTTGTTTGGGTTCCTGTGGTGTACAATTTCCTTGTGACTGTATGCATTCCTTCCAAATTTTCTTAACGTTCTTTCCGTGACTGTTGGTGCGCATATCTTTTTTGTGCTGTTTGTGGGCCGTCCTGCCGTGTTGACTTCGTGTACATGCGGGTTGTTTATCCCTTCGCGATCCACGTGTGTGTGCGAGCGGGTTGGCGATCGCTGCCGCTTTTACCGTGCCATCTAGAGCCACCGCCTTTTCTTGTTATTATCTATTGACGTGCGATCCATTTTTTGGGTAGCTGTAGATCAAGGTGACCGGTGTGCGTGTGTGCCTACATGTGCAGTTCGTGTTTCCTATTTCTTAATTGTTAAATATACTAAACCGTTGGAGTGCATGCGTGCACTGCATGCGGTCGGCGTGTTCCCATTGGAGTGCAAGCGTGCACTGCATGCGTCCGCGTGTTTCCGTTCGAGTGCATGCGTGCACTGCATGCGGCGTACTTCCCTTCGAGTGCATGCGTGCACTGCATGCGACGTGCTTCCCTTCGAGTGCGGCGTGTTTCCCTTTGAGTACTACCACGTATGAAACGCCAAAATCAATGGCGTTTCCGTATAGGGCAGCAACGCCAAAGCCCTTGGCGTTTCTATGTGAAGTACCAACGCGAGCTACCTCGGCATTTCCATGTGAAGCAGCAACGTGAGCTAGCTCGGCGTTTCTAAGTTGGGCAGAAACGCCGCGGGCTGTGGCGTTGCTAAAAGGGTCAGATCGTGAAATACTTTCATGTCGAGTTCAATTTGTGACAAAGATTGCTAATAAGGTCAGAACAGTGATTTTGGCCCACAATATAGAGCAGCAATGTTCAATCATTGCATTGTTGAACTACGTGACTGGAATGTTGCACGTGCAGTGTGTCTAGAAAGTCTAGCGAGAAAAGTAAACTACTCGGCGTGGTGTGTACCTATGGCATTGTTCGCAATGCCGACAGGTTCTCTTGTAAACAATCTTTGCTGTATACAATATGGTACACGATTTGTGCACTCTCCAGAAAAAAGAGGTGTTTATTTATACGTTTGGCTACTGGGCTCGAAATCACTAGTTTCTCAATTTATTAAGAAAGAAGTATACAAATCACCCTCAAATCCACTCTTTGGGATAAATACCCCCCTGAACTCAAAACCAGGACAAATAACACCCTGAAATTACTGAAACCGGGTTAATAACCCCCTTGAGTGGTTTCTGTCTAATTTGAAGCGGTTTTTGTCCCCCTCGATGCTCATTAGGCGCTGACTGGCACAAAACATTGAGTGGGTCCCATTAGTCAGTTGTCTCTCTCTCCTTTCTTTCTTTTTCCCCTCGACCCCTTCCTTTCTTTCTCTTTCTTTCTTTCTTTCTCATCACAGGGTCGCCTCCAGAATCGCCTCCAGAACCCCCGCTAGGGCTTGGCAATCGCAGGCGCCCTCCGTTGTCGCCGCCACCGTCTGCTGCTCGTCCGTCACCGGCGGAACCAAACCATGTGTCCAGGTGCGTGACTCCATCTCCGGTGCTCCTCTGCTTCGTTTCTGGTGTTGTTCGCCGGCGGAATCGCGAGCGCCGGTGTACGATCACGAGCGTCTTAGAGGTGTGGGTTCGGGTGAGGGGAATGGGGCGTCTCTGTGCTAGGGATTTAGGGGGAGAAATATTGTTTTGGATGATGCCCTGTTATGTTCAGCAGGTGCAGTTCTGTTCATGAAAAGCGGATGTTTTTGGTAGGAAAAAGGTGCGACTTTTTCAGCATGATTTGGTGCAGGACAAACCGCACTTTCTCCTACAAAATAAATGGGGCTCAATTAACTTGCAGTGCTAGGAGAATTTATTTTAGATGATTGCCCTGTTCGGTTAAGGAGAAAAGTGCACTTTTTTGTCTGAATGAACTGAAGTTGCACTATTCCTATGTTAGTTCAGAGTAAATGGGGCTGAATTAACTTGAAGTGTTTTTGTTTGTATTTGTTGAGTTGGTATACTGCAACTTTAGTTTGAAGTGTAAATATTTGTTCTCTTAATTTTGGTGTACGGCAGAGCTAAAGATCCAACTGAAAATTTTCTTCTCTAAAAGTTAGTTCTTTTTGTCTGAATTTGTAGGTTCTCCTGGTCCCGATCCATTGGACAACTTCTTTGTTAGGTTTCATTACTATGGATCATTTCAGCAAGTGGATGGAAAGCTGGATTACATTGGGGAATTGGTGGCAGAGATGTTCATTCCAAGGGATAATTTGTCCTATGGAGAATTATGTAACTATGCAGAAGATATTCATCAGGTGGAAAGAGGTCACTGCAGAGGTACTTACAGCTACAAATTGCATTGGTTACTTCCAGGAAAAAAAGTCAGTGATGATCTTATGTTCCTGTGTGATGATGATTCAGTGAAGAGGATGGACATTGGAATAACAAATGGTGGTTTTGCTGATGTTTTTGTTGAAGAAATGGACATGCCAATTCAGCAGGAGCACTTTGACAGTGATAAATAAATGCACCAAGACCAAACCAGGTTATCTGCTAGTGATGAGCAGTTTGATATATGTGTAGGTGATGAGCAGTTTGACATATATGCAGGTTTGTTGTCAGTAAATGTAAGAGAAACTTACTCTAGACACAGAGGGACAAAATTACCACTTATTAGTGTGCAATTTGTTGACACTGAAGTGGTTGATGAGATGCTACTGCAAAATATGGCAAGTATTGCTGCAAGTGCTCAACTTAGTGCATCATCTGATCATGAAACAGAGAGAGAAGTTGCTGCAAGTGCAACTGAATTGAAGGCACACTTTGGTGCAACTGAAGTTGCTATACCTGTTAAGTTGGAAGTCAGAAGAAGGGCAGTTGCTTCAACTGGAACTGAAACAGAGAAAGAAGCTGTTGCAATAGTTGGTGCAGATCATGAGATATCCACTAAACATGTTCCAGCAGCAGAAGCACCTCCTATTGACAAATCTGATGGAGAGGACAGTGAATATGAGCCAATACCTGACTGCAGTTCTGGAGAGGATTCAGAGGCGGAGGAACTGAGAAGAATTGCAAGAGAGATTAGGAGGAATGAGAGAGCTAAGAAGCTTGGACAGAGAAGTGGAATTATAATGCAAGACAATAAAGTGCAATATAAATCTGATGATGATTTGGATGCTGGTTTTGAAACTCCATATTTTGACTCTGATGAGGATGATTTCTCTTATGATGAAGAAAGTGATGGAGAAGGAGGTACCACAATGGTAAGAAGGAAGAGCAAGTGGCCTAGGTTTGATAACAAAGCTGAAAAACCCAACTTTCAACTTGGCATGGTTTTTAGAAGCAGAGAGCACATGAAGAAAGCAGTGATTTCCTATGGAATTAAAACTCATAGACATTTGTTGTTCAGCAAAGATGAACATGACAAAGTTAGAGCATACTGTTCTTGGCCTGGATGTAAGTGGGTCATTTATGCATCAAGGACCACTAGACACAAATGGTTGCAAGTCTCAACATTTGTCGATGAGCATCACTGTATTCCAAGAAGAGACAACAAATTAGTGACATCTGTAGTTATTGCTAAGAAGTATGCAGCACTGATAAAAGCAAATCCAACATGGAAATTAGAAAACTTGAAGCAAACTGTCCTGAAGGAGATGTGTGCAGATGTCACTATTGCACAATGCAAAAGGGCCAAGAAATTAGTTATGGAGAAATACAAAGATACCACCAAAGGAGAATATTCATTGGTTTTTGACTACCAATTGGAATTGCTGAGAACTAACCCAGGCAGCACTGTTGCTATCAAACTAGCAGATGATGTGAAGGATGATGAGCATGTTTTTGAGAGGTTTTACATGTGCTTTGGTGCTATAAAAAAGGGATTTCTTGCTGGCTGCAGAAAGGTTATAGGACTAGATGGCTGTTTCTTCAAAGGTGCTTGCTTTGGTCAGCTACTTGTTGCTTTGGGAAGAGATGCAAACAATCAGATGTACCCTGTAGCTTGGGCTGTAGTAGAAAAAGAAACATATGAGTCATGGTTCTGGTTTGTTGAGAAGTTAAACAGAGACCTAAAAATCAGCAATCAGGGGGATGGGTGGGTGTTCATCTCAGATCAGCAGAAAGGACTAATAGGGGCTATAGAGGACATTCTTCCAAAAGCAGAACATAGGATGTGTGCAAGGCACATTTACTCCAACTGGAAGAAAAAACATAATGACAAAGATTTGCAGAAGAGATTCTGGAGACGTGCAAAGGCTCCTAATATGTCTCTGTTCAACTATAACAGAGCAAGGTTGGCTCAATTCATAGTTGAAGGAGCAAAGGACATGATGAATACAGACCCAATTCACTGGAGTAGGGCTTACATGAAACTGGGAAGCTACTGTGATTCGGTTGACAATAACATGTGTGAGCCATTCAACAATTGGATCATGGAATCAAGATATCTACCTATTATATCTATGCTTGAGTGGATTAGATGCAAAATTATGGTGAGGATACAGGAATGCATTACCAAGTGTTTGAAATGGTCAGGAATCATATGTCCTAACATTTTTAAAAAACTAAAGCAAAATATAACAAGATCTGCAAATTGTCATGTGCTCTGGAATGGAAGAGATGGGTTTGAGGTGTTAGAGCATGATAAATACAAGTACACTGTGAATTTGCAAACTAGGGTTTGTTCTTGTAGATATTGGCAGCTTTCTGGTCTTCCCTGCTGCCATGCAATAAGTTGCATCTACAAGAGCTCACAACAGTTGGATGCATACATAGCTGAGTGTTATTCCATTGAGGCTTACAAGAAAATTTACTCTCATGTGTTGGAGCCATTGGAAGGTCAATCAAATTGGCCGATTGCTGATCATGTGAGGCCACAAGCACCCGGTTACATTAAAATGCCAGGCAGGCCAAGGAAAGAAAGGAAAAGAGAAGAAGGAGAAGCACCAAAAGGGATAAAAATGAGCAAGGTGGGTGGCCAAATCACCTGCAATTCATGCAATAGCAAAGGCCATAACATGACAAGTTGCACAAGTAATGCTGCTGCAACTAAGCATCATGGAAATGCACATATTGTCAGAGAAAGGTCTAGGAAAAGGAAACTGCAGAAACAAGCCTATGAGGCAGAAACTTCAAAGAAATCAAAGGTAATGTGGTGAACATAAGTAATTTCAAATCTTTACTACATTGCCACATGTCATATTATACCCATGTAGTCCATAAGTTTTAATGTGGTACACTGTTACATGTAATAGGCTGAAGAAGTTGCAAGGCAGAGCAAGGGAAAGGCTGTAGCTCATAACCTACAAGTGCATGAGTCCAGAAGACCTACAGGCATTCAAATTAGGGAGCCAAGTTCACAACCAAGCTCATTGCCTGTGTCACAACCAAGCTCACAGAAATATGATAAGCATGCTTCTTCTTCTTCTTCAGGACAATCATTTCCAAAAGTGTGAAATGACAAAGCAGAACAGAGCAAGCACAAGGAAGAACTGCAGTTTCTGAATCTTCTTCTTCAGGACATCAACTTCTCCACGATGCTTGACTTCCAAATCACACACATACGCATCCAACATCTTGTTCTTCGACAAGCTGGCGTTGAGCAAGTCATTTTCATTCCTCAGTCGTTCCTTCAGTCGATACACAACATCGCGCAAATCACCAAGCAAAAGACTCACAAATGGAGTGTGCGGATCATCATGCCTGAGAAAATATTTACAGTCAATTCCCTACGGAACTTCGGCGGCTCGTACTCCATCGGGCCCTGTTGGTAAGGAACCGGTGACTGCGACGGCGCCGCCGTGCCCCAGGACGCCCGGCTCGTGGAGGAGCTACCCGACGACGCCATTCCTTCTGCTGGTCGACGGCGAGAGGGGAGCAACGAGAACAGAGGAGAAGCAGGGTTCATCCGCGCGATTGGGGATTGGGGATTGGAGGAGTACAGAGGAGAAGCAAGGTTCGACCGGCGACTGGAAGAGAAAAATCCTAGGGTTCGTCTGCGTGATTGGGGATTTTTTGCGTGAGAGAAAGGAGAACAGAGGAGAAGTAGGGGATAATTGACTAATGGGACCCACACTGGCCTAATCAGCGTTTTGTGCCCAGTCAGCGCCTAATCAGCATCATGGGGAACAAAAACTGCTCCAAATTAGATAGAAACCGCTCAAGGGGGTTATTAACCCGGTTTCAGTAATTTCAGGGTGTTATTTATCCCAGTTTTGAGTTCAGGGTGGTACGTATCCCAAAGAGTGGATTTGAGGGTGATTTGTATACTTCTTTAGAGTCCAGCCCAGTTCTGCACTTCTGCGCGCCCTCGACGACATCTTCTCTGTCACTTGCACGGCCTGCTCTTCAGAAACACGGCCTGCTCTTCATTTCACCACATCCCGCATCGCGTCAGTGACTAGGGCGAGATGACCAGCCGCCGCCACCACTCGTCGTCGGCGGCGCCGCTGGATGACGAAAACCTACTCCCCGAGATCCTCCTCCGCCTCCCGCCGCAGCCCTCCTCCCTCCCCCGTGCCTCGCTCGTCTGCAAGCGCTGGCGCAGCCTCACCTCCGACCCCAGCTTCCTCCGCCGCTTCCGGATCCACCACCGCAGCAGCCCTCCCCTCCTCGGTTGCTTCGTCGAAGAACCTCACGGTATCTCCTTCCTACCTGCTTTGGACGCCCCCAACCGTGTCCCTGCTGGGCGCCTCTCTTTGGAGTCTGCCCATTTGTGCCGCTTTATGCTACTCGACTGCCGCCATGGCCTCGTGCTCATCTATGATGGTACGCGGCGCCAATTCCTCGTGTGGGACCCCATCACCGGCGACCAGTACCACCTAGCCATCCCCGCGCCGTTCGACAAGGCAGCGGGGATCCTGATCAACGGGGCGGTGCTTCGTGCTGTGGGGGACATCCACCACTTCCGGGTGGTCTGTATTGCAACACGCAGACTCGGCATGCCAGATGGAGAAGCAGCGCTCGCCTGCGTATACTCGTCGGAGACCGGCATGTGGGGTAACCTCATCTCGACAACGATTCCGTCCGACCTCGACTCCGATCTCTACTACATATTTGACATCACAGTTTCCACTGTGCCGATGCTGGTTGGGCACAGTTTCCTTTACTGGACTCTTACTGATTGTTCATCAATCATCCTTGAATTTGATCTCGAGAAGCAGAGTCTAGCTTTGATAAGGATGCCTGATTTTGCGTATGAAGCTCACATCACGGTTATAAGGGCACATGGTGGTGGGCTGGGTTTCCTCTTTGCGGCAGACTTCACAGTGCAATTATGGAAGTGGAAGATCAGTTGCAATCACTACCGGAATTGACGCCGACGCCGACGGCCTTATCTATGCCGACGGCCACCGTCGGCATAGACGGCGGTATGCCGACGGCCTAGAGACAGCCGTCGGCGTACCCGGCCGTCGGCATACCTCCGTCTATGCCGACGGTGGCCGTCGGCATAGGGGGACCGTCGGCATATTTCTGACTATGCCGACAGTGGCCGTCGGCGTAGCCCGACCATCGGCATATTTGTGGGCCCGGCCGCCCCGGTTTTAACAGCCGGTTGACGCCGTCATACGTATGCCGACGGCCCTAACGTCGGCCGTCGGCATACCTATCTGCGGCCACGTCAGCGATCCGCGGCACCGTGGGCCCGGATCTATGCCGACGGTTATGCCGTCGGCATATCTCCGGCCCCACGGTGCCGCGGATCGCTGACGTGGCAGGGAGCTATGCCGACGGCTATGCCGTCGGCATATCTACGTTCATTTTTTTTTAAAAAATTCGTTTTTTTTATAATTTTTTGTTTAAAAAAAATAATTAAATAGAGCTATGCCGACGGCTATGCCGTCGGCATAGCCCGGTCAATTTTACATTTGTTTTCTGCTTTTAGTTTCTGTTTTAAATTGCTTATATCTTTTAAGATATTTGATGTTTTTGAGTGATTCTTTTTGCATTAGATTCAAAATTTTGTCTAGTTTCTGTTTGTGCCATTAGTTTTCAAATTTGAATGGTTTAAATTTGAATTTGTTCAAATTTGCTTCAAACCCTAGATTGTAAATAACTTGAGTTTACAAATAGTTTTTAATTTAATTCTTTTTGCTCCTAGTCACGTGTTAGATTGTTGTCACAGTAAGATTTATTTGGTTATTTTTAGAATAATTTAAATTAGGATTTTAATTTCAGGGTCATTTAGCTCAAAAAAAATCATTAAATGCATGAAAAATAGCAAATGAAGTTAGAAAGGGTTGAAATTTGAGGATGTGGCTTTGAATGGTGCATATTGAATGCACAAAAAGTCTGGAGTTGAAATAAGTTTAAAAAAATGAAATGCCTTTGTAACAGACGAGTTTTCGTTCGAAAGCTTGATACTTCGAATCAGATGGTCCAGTTTGTACACGAAGTGCATCCAGTTTTTGCCGTAACCCTCTCAACTTTTTAGCATAAGCTATGTGGGTGAAATAATGATACCATGCCAAGTTTCAACCTTTTCAGAGTTCATTTGTAGTGCTTTTCAATTTTAGGGTCATTTAGCTCAAAAAAATCATTAAATGCATAATTAAGAAGGCCTCAAATGGAAAAGTGCTCAAAGTGAGAAAGTTCCATATCGACGAAAGGAGAAACTTTGATATTTGGGCCATAGCCATCCGATCTCATCTCTAAGGCCGAAGTTGTGTTCGAAGTACTGAGATTTTGTATCCAGAACACTATTCGGCTGATTAAGCCCCAAGACGACCTCATATGAGAAAATGTTATACAAGGATTGTCTTCGTCTCGTCAAATCGGTCGATTTTGATATAAAAATCGTTTAAATCCGAGGTCATATGCAAAAGTTAGAGCCATCTGAGTGCGGCCATGTCCCTCCAGAGCGGTAGTACCGCTCCCATAAGCGGAAGTACCGCTTGAGCGGTACTACCGCGCTTCCACTACCGCTTAGAAATTACTTCTGGACCCCCGAGCGGAAGTAGCGCGGCACTTAGCCGTGCCCAGAGCGGTACTACCGCTCGAGCGGTACTACTGTGCCGAGAGCGGTACTACCACTTATTTCAAATCAAAAAAAAATAATTTTAAAAATTAATTTTATTTAAAAATAAATAAATGATGCCATATTTGGATTCCTCACATTTTTCTGATAATAATGGATATATTATTTGTCGAATTTCGATTTACAGATTTAAAGATATTAATTATGTCATATTAAATGAATAAATGGCAACAAAAATTAATAAAATAATATTATTACTTATTTTATTTTCATTGAAATTCAATATTATTAGTACTTATTTTGTTTATTTTAATAATTGTTTAGAATTCAAAAAATTAAATCATGTGACATCAAGACCTAAGGGTTAACAGGATTGATAGCTTAAGATTGTCAGGAAAACAACAAGTGCAGACTTGGAAACTAGGGGAGATAGAACCTAAAAGTTAAGCGTGCTGGGGCTGGAGTAGTGAGAGGATGGGTGACCGGCCGGGAAGTTAGACGATTTGGAATGAGTGCTGATTAGAGAATAGAGATTAAATTCTGAAGCACTGAGGAGAGGTGATTAGAGATTAAATTGTCAAATAATTCAAAATTGTGAAAATCAGAAAAAAATTAAAAACAAATCAAAAAAATTGAAAAAAAAATTTGAATTTTTTTTTAAAAAAATTAATTAATTAAATTGAGCTATGCCGACGGCTTAACCGTCGGCATAGCTTCGTCCAATTTTTTTGTTTTTAACATTTAAAAAAAAATTAAATAACTAAATTAAGCTATGCCGACGGCTTAACCGTCGGCATAGTAATGCCACGTGGCACTCGCTGGTTGGCCGCAGTTTGATGACGGTTCCGTCTGCCGCCGTCAAACGGAAAACTATGCCGACGGCCGTACGGACACCGTCGGCATAGGTACCTATGCCGACGGCAGGCCCAGGTACGCCGACGCATACAGTGCCGACGGGGCTATGCCGACGGTGGCCGTCGGCATAGGTCTATCCCGACGGGATTTGGACCTATGCCGACGGCTTTGGCCGTCGGCATAGCCAGTAATTCCGGTAGTGAATGGTGTTGCCTCATGGTGGCTGGAAAAAACTATTGAACTGGACAAACTACTTTCCCTTAATCCAGAGAAGGGTAGCATTATGGTACTAGGGTTTGCTGAGGAAAATAATATGGTGTTCCTGCAGACATTTATCGGCCTCTTTGCACTCCAGCTTCAGTCATTGCAGTTCAAAAAGCTATCTGAAACCAAAAGCAGATCTCACTGCCATCCATTTGAAAGTGTGTATACTGCAGGTAATAGCACACATTTACAACGTGGGTATGACAAAAACAAGTTATTTTTTGATAATTGGTTGATGGAATGTTGTTCACGTTCTTTGGTGATAAGCTAACAATTCTAAGTAGTATCATATCAATTATTTATTTTGCTGCTTCATGATCTTTTCATTATATACCGATATTGTTTTGTAGCGTTATTTCTGTGGTGGCATTCTATGTAATGCTTCTGAGCTGGACAAAATATTTGTTAGCGGTATCTAGCACAGTACATGTCACCGGTTCTTATGTAGCCAGGTGGCAGGTTGTCATTGTTCTGATGTGGCGTGGTTATTGTGATTCAAGCAGAGGGGATTGGGTGTACCTTTTTTGTCAAAAAAAATGCAGCAATGTTCTTTCGAATATTCTGACACTACTATTATTACTACTAGTATTGTTACTACCACTTGGACTTTAAGTCTAGCAGATTTTCTGTCTGTCCAATTTAGCATATGAATATCCATACAATAAAACAGGTAACACCAAGATTAGAAAATTATCCATATAATAGTTGAACTAAATGTCATTGTTGCCTGCCTATTCACATATGCAAGAACTTTATATGGTAGTGCTAGTGCATAGCTGCAGTGCATTTTTTTCCTCAAGATGAGATACTACATAACAATTGGAATTTGAAGATAACTACATGAAATCTAGAATGTCAAATGTATATAGCTTAATACTTACAGTTGGAAGCTTAATTCTAGTTACATTTCTGTCATTCAGTATTGTTATCCCTGCTAATCTTCTAATATTTGCAAATCTACAACAATGACGTGGTTTCAAATTTACGAAACAATTGATGATTTTATCACTTGGAGGAGAGTCCTGCTGTGAGTGGCAAGTCCATTGGCACCAACATTTAAAAAAAAAACTGAGTTCATTTCATATTTTCAGCCTAGATTCATTTACTAATATAATCTTAATCTGAATTGTCATGATCACTTCTGTTGCTAGGATGTATTAGTATGAGCATATCTGTTGTGTTTGGTATGGCGTGAAATGAGCTTAAAATAATTCTAGATAACTTATCTTTTCTGATTAGCCAATTGTCTGAGGCTGCATCCTCTTCATTTTTATGTTATTAATGAATATATGCTTTTTTGAGGGATATTTGTCAAAGTTGACTAGAAGTATGGTTGTTTCAACCTGGAGTTTTTCTTTCTTTCTGAAATTACACCCATAGGTTTATCTGAATATCTCCTTGATGCCTTCTCATGTCTACTTGTTATCTTTTGGAATATCATTGGATATTTGACTTGTTACCCTTCTAGAAACAGATGTTGGCGGTGAACATGGTCGAGCTAAACTTTTGAACAATGCATAAGATGACTGGCTGGTCAGATACACTATCATGATATATTATATTGGTTGATCAGGTAAGCTTATCTTCTGCATGTAAGTTGAGGTATCTGAAATGTAATTTTTGTTGTAAAAGGTGCTACTTCTACAAGTACTCCCTCCATTCCCTTATACAAGGCCACTTCGTTTTTTGTGTCAAACTTTGACTTATAATTTTGGTCAACAAAATATGGATTATATGTGATAAAAAATATATCATTGGAAAGTTCTTTGAAATGTGCATCCAATGAAATATTTTTTGTGGCATATAACTCACTTTTTATTGATAAAATTAATGGTCAAAGTTAGACATAAAAATATGAAGTGGCCTTGTATAAGGGAATGGAGGGAGTACCAAATGTAAAGAGAGGACTCCAAGATTCTCCATATGAGACTTTGCTAAACTGTTGCGCACCTGGCTACCTCCCGTCATGCTCTCATGGCAGTGTGCTTCTTGGATCTCTTCTGTATGTGGGGCTTCCTCATCCCTTCCCCAGCAACTTTCCATTCCCTTCATAATGTGCCTTTACCCAGCTACTGGATTTGCTCTTTAGCTTGCCCTCCCTTCTATCATACTGCCTTGTTGCCGGTTTACTTCATCCTTAGTTCTCCAGTTCCTTCTGATAATGCAAGCGCTTCTCCCTCTAGCTTCCCAGATGACTGATGACTTGGGACCCTTTCCCATTCCTTATTGCTGTGTTCGTGCCTCCTCATAGATGAGAATGCAATGCTAAGTAGTAGCAGAATTAAATACTTCCCTTTACTATGCTTTTTCGATATTTTCCGGTCTTACTTTTACTGGTTGGTACATTGCCTTCGATTTTTAATTATTTGTGGTTATGGATCTATTAAGCCCTCTAATTTGATTTGTATGTTATCCCTCTACGCAAGTACTTCCTCCGTCCAGAATTACTTGTCGCTCAAACGGATGTATCTAGATGTATTTTAGTGCTAGATACATCCATTTGAGCGACAAGTAATTCTGGACGGAGGGAGTAATTGATAACTAAAAATCCCTTAGCATTTGGTTTCGAATTCCTTTGGTTATGCAGGCTTATAGCTATGCCATTTAACCTTGCTGCTCATTTGGGATTGTTATAATGCCTAGTGCTACATTTTAGACTGTCACAATACTCCCAAGAGCATGTCCTCATTAGATCTTATACTACTATTTGTCGTTTTGCCTGCATTACTAATTTCTTATGGACAATTAGGCCATTTAGCCGGGTTGCTTAAATATTTTCTCAACATGTATTAGTTTGTCTATCTATCTAACTACGCCCATATAATTGGTCATTTGGCCATTAGCCTAGAATATAGTTTGTCTGATCCAAACAGATTGTTGCATTGGTTTGTGTGCAGTCTGATTTCTTCTTTTTTAGTTACCACAGGTGTTTAACAAATTTTATTGAGCACATGATATAAAAATTACATGGCTAGATTCATCACCAAAACTGCTTTCAACAAAATTACACTTTGTCATATTTCATACTCCCTCCGTCCCGAATTACTTGTCGCACTATGCATTAGAACCCTACTGAACTTTATTTTGCAATTCAGACTGTAGCTTCATTTTTTTTGAACCGGGCATAACCCCTTTCCATTAACTGAATAACGGAAATACAAGCATCCGAAATCTACACAAGTTTAAAGGGAACAAGAAAGGGGAAAGCGAGTTCAAAGCATCGCCGGGAAACCCACTACAAGTGCTTGCCATCGATTATAGCTTCATATGTATCTCAATATAGTGGAGCCACCGTATCTCTATGGACTACAACGATGACTGGATTTTGCACCATGGTGTCAAATCTGTTCGGTAGAGAATGTACAATCCCTTGCATTTACGGGAGTATTACACATTCGGTGTGATCCATACCTCTGAAGGAACATGCACTCTCCAACTTTTAGGCATCCCTTCGAAGGGAAAAACATGCTCAAAGACCCTTGTTTCTATGTCATATGACCTTGCACCTCCCCATCCATGACAACGGGCAGCTAAATCAAACGTCTGTGTCATCCAGGGAGCTGAGAAATAGATGCATCGAGGCCTTAAACCAGGGTATTTCTTTGAGGGCAAACACGCCGAGTGGTTCAGTCCAACAAATATCGCATGCTCCACCAAGTCGTCCGGCGATACCTTCTTGCATCCTTCGGGATGAACTTTGCCAATTAGAAACCTAACATGATCCACACGGTTTGCAGAAACGGCCGGACTTGTAAGAGATCACCCCATGGTGTGGACACCAAGTGCCTAGTAAGAGCACTTGAGTAGGTTCTATGTGCAATGATCGCCTCCTTTGTCGGTCCATTCGATCCATCAAGATGATATTTCTCTACTATTCCATGGTATGTCACGGTGTCAAACCTCCCGTCGTGGTACGCACAGTCCGCATACCGATCTTGTTCCCTTCTAGCTATAGTTGAGACCACTTGCCACTTGCCCTCTCCTGCCCCAACAAAAGAGAGCCAATTGCTATCATAATGAATGATCATGACAATGCAGTCACCATCTTTGGATGGAGCACAGGACAACACTGCCTTCTGGTAGAACCATGTCGCCAAATATTTCGCTTCATAGAATCTATCGTTAAAAAGGCGATAACCTTCTATGCTTCCTTGTTCATCATATGTTGCCTCCACAAATGAGAAATCGGTGATTGGTGGCAAAGAGACCATGTCCGAGGTAATGGGGTTGAAGAGAAGCAGATTGGAGAGTTGGTTCACAAGGACCAGCCATCCATGGGAAGCTCCGGCACATGCAACGAAACAATCCTTGGGAAAATCGACGTCGTAAGACTTGTTGACGTCCAGGAGATGGCGGAACTTGCAGTCACGGCCGAGCTGGGTTGGCTCTCCTCGACGAGGTGGGTCCAAGACATGAGCCACGGTCTGCAAGAAGATGGGACGCCAGCAGCCGCCGCGGCCCGGCACCATGATGCGCAGACTGACGCAAAAGCGAGGGATTCCAGGAGCTGGCACTAGTAGAAAACGGACCTTTTGTCCGCAGCTTTAGTCCCGGTCGGGTTTTGAACCGGCACTAATGTGACCATTAGTCCCGGTTCGGGACGGGCATCATTAGTCGCGGTTCGTTCCGGACCTTTAGTCCCGGTTCGTAACACGAACCGGGACTAATGTGGTGGTGGCAGGCTGGTGTCAGCTGGGGCCCCCACGAGCCCCTTTAGTCCCGGTTGGTATCACCAACCGGGACTACAGCCCCCCCTTTAGTCCCGGTTCGTAACACGAACCGGGACTAAAGGGTGGTGGCAGGCTGGTGTCAGCTGGGGCCCCCACGAGCCCCTTTAGTCCCGGTTGGTATCACCAACCGGGACTAAAGGCCCCCCCTTTAGTCCCGGTTGGTGATACCAACCGGGACTAAAGATCCCCTATATGAATTCGGCCAGCCCGATCACAGTACTCCTCCCTTTTTTCCCCCTTCTTCCCCTCCTTTGTTCTTCCTCTTCCTCGAGCTCATCCTCCATTTTTGCCAAAATTTGTCAAGATTTGGAGGCACCCCATCCATCCAAGTGTTCACAAAGGTTAGCAACTTTGTCCTTTCATCTCTCATTGCTAGATTAGCTCTTGCAATGCTCTATAAGTATAGTGATTTGTGGGTTTTAGTTTGGGAGTATTTATATGTGGTAGTTCATTTGATTTATATGCAATTTGAGCTCAAATTAACTTCTTACTTTGCATGTGTAGGTGTGGTTTACTTAGTGCCTTCCCGTCCCCGTCCTAACCACCGTCGATCGCCCGCACCGTCCCGTCGCCGTCACCACACCTTGGTGAGCCTCTTGTTCGTTCTTATCCTTTTTATAAAAAAAAATCTTATTTGTATGATTTAGATAGTTAATTGTATAATTTTCTTACATGTATGATTGTTTGTTATACATAGTGCCATGACTTTGATATCCGTCCCCGTCGGCCCTCGTCCGGTTTATGATTCGGATGTGGTATATATATTCTCTTTTATAACTATTTGTTGCATTTCGCGTTTATGACAATTATGCCCATCAAGTTGACATAGATATTTTTATCTAGGAGGTATGTGAACCGGAAATTGCAACCGACATAGATATTCTTGTCAAGAAGTTAAATTTAGTTGAAAAAGAAAACGAGTATTTGAAAGAAAAATTGAAAAGAGTTGAAGAAGAGAAGATGAAACTGGAGTTGTATGTTGCCGATGTCGTCGATGATCACAAGATCAAGATGGATGCAATGCGCTTGAAGATTAGAAAATTTAAAAAATATGCCATTGATAGTGAGGCTTGGTATCACTATGCTGTTGGATCAATTGTTACCTTAGTTGCGATCTTGATCGCATTTGTTGTTGCATTTAAATGCTTTAGCTAGAGAGTTTGTATGTTGCTTTATGAGAACAAGTGTGTATGAACTTTATGTATGAACTTGTATTAATTTGGTCTTTTCGGTGTTGTGTAATGAAGATGAGCCGGCAATGGATGTACGATGACCGATGCTCTCCCCAGTTCATTAATGGCATGCATACTTTTCTGGTTGCGGCTGAGGCAAACAAGCGGGCGGATGGTTTTATGTATTGTCCATGTGCTGGCTGTAAGAATGATCGAAATTACTCTAACTCAAGAACCATTCACGTCCACCTGTTTGAGTCCGGTTTCATGTCCGGCTATAACTGTTGGACCAAGCACGGAGAAAGAGGGGTCCTAATGGAAGAGAATGAAGAAGAAGAGGATGACGACAGCTATCCTGGCCATGGGTTCCTTGAATACGATGGTACAACAATGGGGGAAGAAGCTGAGCCGGCAATGCAGGAAGGAGCTGAAGAAGAGGCATCAGATGAGCCCGCTGATGATCTTGGTCGGGCCATTGCCGATGCAAATAGAAACTGTGCAAGTGAAAAGGAGAAGCTGAAGTTGCAGCGCATGTTAGAGGATCACAAGAAATTGTTGTACCCAAATTGCGAAGATGACAAGAAAAAGCTGGGTACCACACTGGAATTGCTGCAATGGAAGGCAGAGAATGGTGTACCTGACAAGGCATTTGAAAAGTTGCTGAAAATAATGAAGAATAAGCTACCAAAGGACAACGAATTGCCCGACAGTACGTACGAAGCAAAGAAGGCCGTCTGCCCTCTAGGATTAGAGGTGCAGAAGATACATGCATGCCCTAATGACTGCATCCTCTACCGCGGTGAGTACGAGGATTTGAATGCATGCCCGGTATGCTGTGCATTGCGCTATAAGATCGGCCACGATGACCCTGGTGATGTTGCGGGTGAGCGCCCCAGGAAGAAGATTCCTGCCAAGGTGATGTGGTATGCTCCTATAATACCACGGTTGAAACGTTTGTTCCAAAACAAAGAGCATGCCAAGTTGATGCGATGGCACAAAGATGACCGTAAGAAAGACGGGAAGTTGAGAGTACCTGCTAACGGATCACAGTGGAGAAAAATCGAGAGAAAGTGGAAGGACTTTGCAGATGACGGAAGGAACGTATGGTTTGGTTTAAGTGCAGATGGCATCAATCCTTTTGGGGAGCAGAGCAGCAATCATAGCACCTGGCCTGTGACTCTATGTATCTATAACCTTCCTCCTTGGTTGTGCATGAAGCGGAAGTTCATTATGATGCCAGTGCTCATCCAAGACCCCAAGCAACCCGGCAACGACATTGATGTGTACCTAAGGCCATTAGTCGAAGAACTTTTAGAGCTGTGGAATGGAAAAGGTGTACGTGCGTGGGATGAGCACAAACAGCAGGAATTTGACCTGCGAGCGTTGCTATTTGTAACCATCAATGATTGGCCTGCTCTCAGTAACCTTTCAGGACAGACAAACAAGGGATACCACACATGCACGCACTGTTTAGATGATACCGACAGTATATATTTGGATAAATGTAAGAAGAATGTGTACCTGGGGCATCGTCGATTTCTTCAGAGCAGGCATCCCGTAAGAAAGAAAGGCAAGCATTTCAAAGGTGAGGCAGATCACCGGAAGAAGCCTCGCCACCGTACTGGTGATGATATACTTGATATGGTCAAGGATTTAAAAGTAATCTTTGGAAAGGGTCCTGGCGGACAATCTGTTCCGAATGACGCTGACGGACGCGCACCCATGTGGAAGAAGAAATCTATATTTTGGGACCTACCCTATTGGAAAGACCTAGAGGTCCGCTCTGCAATCGACGTGATGCACGTGACGAAGAATCTTTGCGTGAACCTGCTAAGCTTCTTGGGCGTGTATGGGAAGACAAAAGATACACCGGAGGCACGGGAGGACCAGCAATGTATGCACGGAGAAGACGGCATGGATCCAAAGCAGTTTCAGGGTCATGCCAGCTACGCTCTTACCAAAGAAGAGAAGGAAGTCTTCTTCGAATGCCTGCTCAGTATGAAGGTCCCGTCTGGCTTCTCGTCGAATATAAAGGGAATAATAAATATGGCAGAGAAAAAGTTCCAGAACCTAAAGTCTCATGACTGCCACGTGATTATGACGCAACTGCTTCCGGTTGCATTGAGGGGGCTTCTACCGGAAAACGTTCGATTAGCCATTGTGAAGCTATGTGCATTCCTCAATGCAATCTCTCAGAAGGTAATCGATCCAGAAATCTTACCAAGGTTAGAGAATGATTTGGTGCAATGTCTTGTCAGTTTCGAGTTGGTGTTCCCACCATCCTTCTTCAATATCATGACGCACGTCCTAGTTCACCTAGTCGAGGAGATTGCCATTCTGGGTCCTGTATTTCTACACAATATGTTCCCCTTTGAGAGGTTCATGGGAGTCTTAAAGAAATATGTTCGTAATCGTGCTAGGCCAGAAGGAAGCATCTCCAAGGGCCATGAAACAGAGGAGGTCATTGAGTTTTGTGTTGACTTTATTCCTGACATTAAGCCGATTGGTGTTCCTGAATCGCGGCATGAGGGCAGACTGGGTGGAAAAGGCACGCTAGGAAAGAATTCAGTAATATGCCGGGACGGGCATTCTTTGGCGCAAGCACACTACACAGTTCTACAAAGTTCCGCCTTGGTGGCTCCGTATATCGAGCAACACAAGAATATTCTACGCTCCAAACACCCGGAGCAGTCTGACGACTGGATTACACATGAACAAACTGTGACTTTCGCCGGTTGGTTGCACACACGTCTCATGCATGACGACACTGTTGCAGATGACCTGTACTTGCTGTCCAAGTTACCATCTTCGACTATATTGACTTTCAAAGGGTACGAGATAAATGGGAATACATTTTACACGATCGCCCAAGATAAAAAGAGCGCCAACCAAAACAGTGGTGTCCGCTTTGATGCAGCAAACACCAATAGGCCAAAGGACACATATTATGGTTACATAGAGGAGATATGGGAACTTGACTATGGACTTGGTTTGAAGGTCCCTTTGTTTCGGTGCAAATGGGTCAATCTGAGAGGAGGTGGGGTAAAGGAAGACCCGCAGTATGGAATGACAACAGTGGATCTCAACAATCTTGGGTACGCAGACGAACCATTCGTCCTAGCCAATGATGTGGCGCAGGTTTTCTATGTGAAGGACATGTCTACCAAGCCGAGAAAAAGAAAAGATAAGGAAGCGAATACATCATACGATGAGCCAAAGCGCCACATAGTTCTTTCAGGGAAAAGAAACATCGTGGGAGTGGAGGACAAAACTCGTCTGTTACAAAGGCATTTCATTTTTTTAAATAACCTAAGAATTACCAAATTGAATATAATGATAAAACACACTAATATTAAACAGCAGAAAAAAGAATCACTGAAAAATCTTTTTTTAAAATAAAGTTATTCACAAACTAGTGATTCACACAAATTTCAAATAATTCAAATTTGAAAACTACTGGCACTAAGAGAAAGTTTATAATTTTTTTGACCTAAAGCAAAAAGATTCACTCAGAAACTCTAAATAAAGCAAAAAACAACCAAGAAACAAAAGAAAATAAATATAGAAGAAAACAAAAAAAAACTGAAAAGTAAAAAAAAAAGCCCGCCTACTGGGCCGCCACGGCCTGCATACGACTAGACACCCACTAGTTGGGCCAGGATGCAGGCCCGCAAGGCCCAGTATGGCCCACAGGGTAGGAAAGAACGGTAGGCCTTGTAGGCCTGCTTTAGAGAGGAGCTCGAATGAGCTACCGCGCCGGGGTTTATAAACCAGTGCGAGCGCCCTTCGCTGGGCGAGGTGGGACTAAACATCCACCACACTGCGCCGTGCCAGGAACAGGCCTTTAGTCGCGGTTGGAGCCACCAACCACGACTAAAGGTGAATTTCATCCAGTCCAAGCGGCGGGAAGCGAGACCTTTAGTCGCGGTTGGTGGCTCCAACCGCGACTAAAGGTGGCCTTTAGTCGCGGTTGGAGCCACCAACCGCGACTAAAGGCTCTCATATATATAACTCCACTTACGATCCTCTCCATTCTCTCGACGCCAAACACAGACGACGCCGCCAGGTTGCTGCGCGCCGCCGCCTGCCCCGATCGACGCCGTCGCCGCCCCCGACGCCGGCCGCCCGTCCCTCCTCGTCGACCCCTACTCCGGACGCGCCCTTCCTCGCCGATCCCCGACGGCGCCGCCGGCCCCCGCGCGCGCGCCCGCTCCTCGCTGCGCCGCCTGCCCCGACGCCGTCGCTGCCCCCGATTCGCCTCGCCTCGCCGTCGCCCCGCTGTGAGCTCAGTTCCTCCCTCTCCCCCCTCCCTCGCCCCCTGCCGCTATGGCCGCCCGTCCCCGAGCCCCCCCCCACACATACATGCATGAACACACACACACACACACACACACATTTTCTATTTAGATGTTTTAGTTGTTTTTCACTAGTATATATGTATGTATGAATGCATGTTAGATGGATATAATTAGTGTTTAATTAGTATAGATTTTTTTTATATAATGTTGTTTTTCTGTTTTTTAATGGATGTATATAGAAGTATGCTTAATTAGTGTTTCTTTTTTTGTTTTTTAATTTTTTATACTTTTAGTTATAGAAATGTTAGATGAATGTTTTTTAGTTTTTTATACTTTTAGTTATAGCTAGATAAATGTTAGATATAAAAACGTTGAGGAATTTTGACATTTGATCCAATGTATAGCAATTAGTATTTGCAAAAGTTGCATATTTTAATGTTGTATTTGCAATAGATTTTCTTAGTCCTTTAAGGGATTAATTATTAGGAATGCCCCCATTATGGATGTGCACAAGTTGATCCAATTTCTTTCTGATCTCATGCATCTACCTTTCGGATCTCTGAATACTAAATTGTTTTATCTTTCTTCTGGATTAGTTAAATAAAAGCTATGGACAATACCGGCAGAGAAGGAGAAGAGGCTGTGTTCGACATCATACGCTCCACGAGCCCAGATGATCATGATGACGGCTCGCAATATCTGAACCCTTCGGGTGAGGGTATGATGTTTGATGAAGACGAACGAATAGATGAAGGTGATGACAACGATGTTGACGAAGAAAATGTTCTTCAAATGACCGGCGAGGTATATTTAATATATAAGCCATCCGGTGATCATTACATGTCTTAATTGATTTGTATGTATTAACGAATCGATCTTTCTTCTTTTAGGCCTCCGGATCGAGCAAATCTTGTACAAGCGACAGGGTAGTTCGAGGCCCGGCCAAAAAGTTGGACAAAGGCGTAAAGTTCAACATCGATTCCATCAAAACATCAACTGGCGAACCGCTTGAACCTAAGAAAAATGCGACCACGTTCAAGAATCAATGCGGAGTTATTGTCAGGGACCAAATCCCGATCTCCGTTCAAGAATGGAGAAAGCCAGCAAAGGGAGATCGAGCAGGAGTTACTTTTGTCGACGAAAGAGCAAAAGATGTGCTTTGGACTACGCTCATGGAACATTTCACCCTACCAGATAATTTGACAGATGCAGATCTGAAGAAAGTCAGAAACTATGCTCTTAAAAAGATGGCGATCGCATTCAACACCTTCAAGAAAAATGCATGGGCTAAGTACGTCAAATCAAAAAAGAAGACTCCAGAATTCACGGGAGCACTGGTGAAGGCAAAAGATCACTGGGACGCTTTCGTGAAGTTCAAGGAATCGGAAGAAGCTAAGGAACTGTCGAGGAAAAACAAGATTAATGCTGCGAAAAAGAAGTGGCACCATCGTCTGGGGCCAGGTGGCTACCAGGTGGCCCTGCCTAAGTGGCATCAATCTGAGCAAGAGATGATTAGTAAACGGGTCAGTCCAGTTACATTGACATGGCCCCCTAGGTGCAGGACATGGTTTTATGCGCATGGGGGGAAGTTGGACCCAGAGACAGGGCTGGTTATGGTGAAGGCAAATCTTAAAGAAGCGACAGACGAAATACTTATTGCAATAGAAGAAGCTCGATCGGGGGTGTTCACGCCCAACAGAGATAACGACGAGCTTACGCGCGCCCTGAAGAATCCTGAACACCCGGGAAGAACACGAGGCAAAGGCGTTGTTTCGTGGTATGAGGGGTTTGCGGATTGGAACGACGACTATAGAAGCCGTGCGAGAAAGAAGAAGCATGAGGAGTAGAAGAAGAAGGAGGAAGCACTCCGCCTTGAAGGCCTAATATCCTCGCACCTGGAGTTGGAACGATTTGTCAGGCGGCAGCAGGAGCAGATCGACTCACTCAGCCAGGAAAGGGCGTCTCAGCGGCAGCATGAGCAGATCGATCCAGCATTGGATAGCACCATCCCATCTATGCCGAGAAGCAGCGTGGGTTCCGCCCCGACCGATATCGATAATGCACTGCTAGCTAGCTACCCTGTGGATGATATCAAAGACAGGACTAACTGTGAGCTACACATGAAAGTGAAGAACTTATCCATGAAGGTGGCGGACGGCTATGCTTTAGCAAATCCCCCTGAAGCAACCTTCCATTGCAATCCCATTCCAGCTGGCTATGCTCGTGTCGGGGTTGATGAAGTGATGTCAGCATATCACGAGCTACAACTTGACATTCTTGGAGGTGACGAGGAGAGAACACTGGGAGAGGCCATACATCGTATCATTCTATGGAAAAAGGATTGCATCGTCTTTCCAAGGCCACCGACTCCTCCTTCTCCAAGTCCTCCGCCGCTTCAGTCGACTCCTCCTCCTCCAAGTCCGGCACCGCGTCAGCCGACTCCTCCTCCAAGTCCGGCACGGCGTCAGCCAACTCCTCCTCCTCCTCCAAGTCAGCCGACTCAGCGTGCTCCGCCTAAGCAACAGCGGAAGAGAGAGGCCGCAGCTACGACGGCTAGCGGTACAAGATCCCAAAGGAGAATACCATTACAAGATCAAGCAGTAATGCCCTGCATATGTAATGATCCGCAAATTGTAGGAGAAATTGTATATACCAAATTGTATATATATATGTATGTGAATGGTCGTCGTACGAGAAATTCGATTTATATATATATGCACAACGTGTACAGTATATAGTAGCGTAATATATGTTTGAAATGAAAAATAATTAAATGGAAAACACAAAATTAAAAGGAAAAATAAACCAAAATTAAAAGAATTAAATCATTTTAGTCCCGGTTGGTGTTACCAACCGGGACTAAAGGTCCCCCAGCGAACGGCCCCGGCAGGCGCCACGTGGTGGGCCTTTAGTGCCGGGCCGTGACGAACCGGGACTAAAGGGGGGGGGCTTTAGTGGCCTTACAAACCGGGATTAAAGGCCCGTTTTCTACTAGTGTGGAGGCATTGGAGGATTCCGAGGAGGAGATCCATCGGGAGGTCCAGCCAACTGGACGCATAGGAGTCTGCCATTTGTGAACAAAAATATACTTCGTATTATGTGCTTGTCTCCAGGTTATGTATATATAGCAAAACAAACGAACGATCCAATACATTTATTGGTCGGACTCGGACAATGAACCTGTTATGACTACCGGAATCTCTATCAGTTCGTTATAAGATTCGAATTTTAATTCCTTTATGAGTTGCTTATACAGAAAAAGAGTTCAAACTCCGTTGCGAAAAAAAAAAAAACAAGTTTGGTTGCTGTGAATTTCGGTCCAGTCAGGGTTATATGCCCTACAAAACTAGTTTCAAAGCCCCTTCGTGGGCTGAGCTCTGCGTCCACATCATTGAGAAGGGGCCGGCCGGGCTGCATCAGCGAGGGCGAGTCGCGAGATGACCAGCCGCCGCCACCGCTCGCCGTCCCCAGCGGCGCTGGACGACGACGACCTGCTCTCTGAGATCCTCCTCCGCCTCCCACCGCAGCCCTCCTCCCTCCCCCGCGCCTCGCTCGTATGCAAGCGCTGGCGCCACCTCGCTTCCGACCCAGGTTTCCTCCGCCGCTTCCGCATCCACCACCGCAGCAGCCCTCCAATCCTCGGTTGCTTCGTGGAGGGTGTTCAAGGCGTCTCCTTCCTACCTACTCTGGAGGTCCCCAATCGTGTCCCTCCCGGGCGCCTCTCTTTCCAGCCCGCCAACGAAGACCGCTTCTGGCTACTCAACTGCCGCCATGGCCTCGTTCTCATCTTCAACCGGACACGGCGCCAGTTGCTTGTGTGGGACCCCATCACCGGCGACCAGCACCACGTAGCCATCCCCGCGGTGTTCCATAACTCCCATTTGAAGACGACCGAGGTCAGCGGGGCGGTGCTTCGTGCTGGGAAAGACGTCCAACACTTCGAGGTGGTCTGTGTGGCAACATGCTACGACGACATACAAGCAGCTCTAGCCTGCGTTTACTCCTGAAAGACCAGCCTATGGGGTGAGCTCATCTCAACACCGATTCCACGATTGACCATATTTGACACCAGAATTTCTTGGGTTCAGCCTGCTGTGCTGGTTGGGGATGCCCTTTACTGGTTGCTTACCGGGAGTTCAGATGGAATTCTTGAATTTGATTTTGAGAAAAACAGCTTAGCTGTGAATCTGTGATACAGTTTCCTGTGGACGTGTATGGAGATGAGTTCACGGTTATAAGGACATATAGTGGTGCCCTGGGTTTCCTCCACGTATCGAAATTCACTGCGCAGTTATGGGAGAGCAAGACCGATTGCGATGCTGTTCCTTCATGGGAGCTTGGAAGAACCATTAAACTGGACAAACTACTTTCCCTGAATCCAATGGAATGCTACCCAACGATAGGAGGCTTTGCCGAGGACAATAATGTGGTGTTCCTGTGGACAATGGTCGGCCGCTTTGTGGTCCAGCTTCACTCATTACAGTTCAAAAATCTACCCCAAACCGACGTCAAATCATACTTCCATCCATTTGAAAGTGTATATACCGCAGGTAATAGCATGCCTTACAGTGTGGGTATAATTAAAACAAGTTATTTTTTATAATTAATTGATAGAATGTTGTTTATATCCTTTGGTACTAAGCCGACAATTTTTAGTGTCTTATGAATTATGTATTTTGTTGCATGATGATCTCTCCATCATAGAGATTGTTCTATGCTGTTTTGTGTCGATGCTTCGGTGGAGGCATCCTCTACACATACAAGGCCAGCAAATTTTATGTAATAGTTCTAAGATGGAAAAATACTTCTTAGTGGTATCTAGTTTAATTAGTTTATATATGTCACTAGTTCTTAATAGCCAGGTACATGCTCCCTGTCCTATGCATCTAACCAACGCTTGTGTGAGTTCTAAGTTGAACGCTCGCAACGATCAAGATGATTTCCCGGATGCGGCCTGCGACACTGCTCTTTTGCAAACCCAACCCGGAACTAAAGAGTGCCGATGGAGCTCACTCGATAACTAGCTGAACCATCTTTTTTGGGTTATCATTTTTCTAGTATTATGTCGTGGTTTATGTGATTGAAGCACAGGGGTGGGGGTATCTTTGTCAAAACTTATGTAGCAATGTTGTTTTATCGCCATTGGACTATATACCAGATTGTCTATCTGTTTGTCTCTTATTAATACTAGTATATAATATCCATACACTAAAACAGTTAAGACCAAGATTAGCGAATTCTTTGTATAAAGATTGAACTAAATGCCATTGTTGCCTGCCTATTTACATATGCAAGACTTTGTATGTGGTAGTGCTAGTGCAAAGTTGCACAACATTTTTCTCTCGAGATGGGATGGGATACATGACAGTTGCAAGTTGAAGACAACTAAAACTAGACTGGACCAACTAACTGACAAATAGATAGCTCCATACATACATTTGAAAGCTTAAAGCTAAATATATTTTTGTCATTTGATAATTATCTCCGCTGATCTTTTGGTAATAGTAAATTAATAACAATGGCTTGCTTTAATTTCTGTGAAACAATTGTTCATTTATCACCTGGAGGAGAGTCATGCGGCTAGTATCTACTATCAAGTCTACCTGGATCAGGATTTTATAATACATGGAGTTCATTTCATATTTTTCGGCCACATGTATATAAAGATAATCTCAATCTGAAATGTCATGATCACTTCTGTAGCTATAAAGTAGGATTTATTAGTATGGGCTTATATTTTTACTTTTGGATATGGCATGAAACAAGCTTAAGAATAATTCTAGCTAAATTCTCTCTTCTTATTAGCTAATAGTCTGAGTGTGCTTGTTCTTCATTTTGAGGGTATTAATGAATACATAGTCTTTTGAGGGATATGCTTTGAATTTGACAATAGGTTTGGTTTTGCTTATCTATTACTAATGTTGTACCAACCCTGATTTTTTTTCTCTAAAAGTACAACCGTAGGTTTAGCTGAAATATTTTTTAGATCAACAGGCAGAAACCTGCCTGGTTCTGTTTCCCAATAAAACCCCAGCTTAAATTTTAGCTGAATATCTCTTTGATGCCTTCTCATATATAGTTGGCTTTCTGTAGAAATTTCATCGGTTGTTTGATTTCTTATCCTTTCGAAAACAGATATTGGCGGTGAACGTGATAGAGCTAAACTTTTTTACCAATATGCAAGGTCTGGTCAGATATGCATAATATGACTTTGAGGAGGTAAACTTATCTTTTGCATGTAAGTTGTGGTATCTGAAATGTATTTAAAAAAAATGATTTCATGGTTTTCTTCATTTCTCAAGTACAAAATATCAATAGCGGACCCCAAGATTCTATCTACGACCCTTCATAAAGCTCTTGCTCATCTGGCTGTCTCCAATCATGTTTTCATAGCGGTCTGCGCCTTGGATTCTTTTCTGTAGTGCAAGACTTGTCCCTATAGCTTCTCAGACGGGGCCCCTTACCAATTCCCTATTTTTGCATATGTTCGTGTCTGCTCATATATGAGAATGTTGTCATACTAACTTGGTGTGTTTTGCGGATATTTGTTAGTCTTATTTACTGGTTGCTACATGGCTGTGATTTTTTATGTGGTTATGGGTCTATCAAATCCTAATGTGATTTACATTGTCCCCCTACACAAGTACTTGATAACTAATAACAACACCTGCACATTTGGCTTTGAATTTCTTTTAGTTAGCCCTGGGCTTATAGCTATGCATTTTCACATTGTGTTTCATATGGGACCGTTGTAATACATAGTGCTACATTTTGGATTTTCATAATACTTGAGGAGCATGTGCTGATTAGATCTTATACTACAATTTATCATTTTACTTGTAGTTATTGAAGTTTTATGGACATTATGCTATTCTTAGGCAGTCCCCTTAAAGATTTTCTCATCATATCTCAGTTTGCCCATCCAACTCTCACATATGTAGTTGGTCATTTTGGCCATTTCCCTATATTATAGCTTGCCTTATGCAAAATAAATGTTGTAGTGGTTTCTGTCCAGTCTAATTCCACTTTTAGTATTAAATTGACCTCTAATCCTGCAACCAAGTTAAACCACTCCACTTTTAAAATGATATTGTAGCCATGAAATTATCGGTAATTATATGCCAAGGGAAATGATGAAACAAGTGCTTCAGGAGGAGATTATCCGAAAGAAACACATCTGCAACCTCTCTTAGGACGATCTTGTCATGGACAAGAAGATGAAATCTTGTGACAGATCCCAACAGGACCTTAAATTTGTCGTTGCCGCATTCGAGGCAGCGACTAGTTTCTTCTATTGCAGTTACCATAGATGATTAATAATTTGTATTGAACACATGATAAAAAAAAATACATGACTAGATTCAACACAAATTGCAGCCTTTTTGATTTTTTCTGTGGTTATGGATCTATCAAGTTTGTATGTTGTCCCTCTACACAAACAATTGATAGCTGAAAATTCATTAGCATTTGGTTACAAATTCCTTTGGTTATATGAGCTTATAGCTATTCCATTAAACATTGCTCCTGATCTGGGATCATTAAACTACCCAGTGCTACGTTTTAGACTGTCACAGTACTCGAAGAGCATGTCCTCATCATATCTTAATACCTTAGCCGGTTTGCGTGCAGCCTGATTTCTTCAATTTTGGTGGAAAATTGTGCTCAAGTCACTTTTTTTCTTGTAGTTTAATTTTTAATGGACACTCTTGTTATTCCAAGTCGGTTTGCTTAATTATTTTCTCAACATATATATCAGTTGGTCGGTCTAACTCTGGCTTATTAGCAATGGTTTGTGTGCAGTTCGATTTCTTCTATGTTAGTTACCATATATGCTTCATAATTTGTATTGGGCACATGATGCAAGATTACATGACTAAATTCACAAGAAAAATTGCTTTCAACACAATTGCAATTCTTTTTTAATATTCCATGCCTCAAATTTTCATTAGAAGTACTTGACATTCTGTTCTTTATGTGGTGCAAAGGTTTTAAGATTGACTTCTATTTTGGACCAAGGGAGTATCAACATATAACATATATGCCCATGAGCTAGAAACCTGATGTTTTGTTTTCTACACCATGAGCCCATGATATACTAACGACAACAAATAATAGCTCAAATGATCTAATAAGCTAGATTGTTTAGTATTCGCCTCTAACAGCAACTCTAGCAGAGTTGCCATACTGGCCCAATCGCCATAATAACTATCAATATTTCGATTCTGGCAAAAATAACCACTCTAGCAGAGTCGCCATACCCATCAGAATCGTCATAATTTATGAAGCGCCCTCCATATCCGGCCTCCCAGCCTCCAAATTTGGTGCACAGATGGAGTGCACTCCATAATTGCTGAATATGGTGGGAACATGGCGGGAGGGAAATTTCATGGTAGGTGGGAATTGAGTCCACACCTACCAGGAAGTTGGTAGCAAATGGATCCCATGTGAAAAGGGGAAATATGGAGGCTGAAATGGACCCCACGTGGAAAGGGGAAATATGAAGGCTGTGATATGGCGACTCTGGGTTTGCACGTCACCTGGGCAACCTCCAAATCCATATGGAGCGCCCATAAGGCGATTCTGCTAGAGTTTCTCTAAGGGAGTTATTTAAACCACTGACTTCTACTGAGATCATAGAGCATGAAAAAACAGAATATGTTAACAATAGAACTTGAAAGGCATGCCGCCGCCCATTGATCGCCTTCATATTAATGTTTTCTATTAGTTTTTTCCAATAACACTGAGATGATTCAACTTTTGAGCTATTGGCACAACTTCCACAATGGTTAAGCTTATGTTTACTGTCTGAATTTTACAAAATTGTCAGTTGTGAGATGAATTTAGTGGCTTTTCCATGAATTGATATTACAAATTGGTTTAACTGATGACATTTGTTGCTCCGCAGGTATCTAGAGACGAGAGGTGCAGAAATTGCTTGCTTGCTGTAGGCTCTTACATGTTGTGTAGCATGCACCAGTCAACGCTCAGTGGTGAACTGGACTTATTAGAAGCAATTACTTATTTTGTTAACACTTGCCAGTTGGCAAGGACTAGCTTCAGTTGATTAGTACCTTTCAGTTGGTCTTGCTTGCATCGTGTGTGCTTGTTTATCTTTCTTCCTATATACCATGATGTCCCATTTTTGTTTGTGTATGACTAAAGAATGTTGAAATACCTTTGATATGTGGGGAACTGGATGAGTTTGCTGATGTTTGAATTCTTCTGCGAGTGAAGCATATATAATATCAGCAACCACCTCTGCGCATCGATGACCACCTCTACTTCATGTAGAACTGGAACGCCAAAGTGAAACACGCCTTATTGCTCGCTGCTACAGATCACATTCTTGTTGCAGTTCACACACAACAGAAATCTTGTTGCAGAATTTTTTTGCAACAAAGGTGTTGTTACATAAATTTTTGCAACAGAGCTCTTGTTGTAGAATTTTTTTTGCAACAAAGAGCTTGTTGCAGGAAAACACCCGAGAAGAGAATCAGAGAGAGGGCCATGGGTGGAGAGAGAGAGAGTGGGTAAGGAGAGAGAGGAGGAGGGAAGGAGAAAGGGGCTCGCGGCAGAGTGCCATGGGAGATCGTCCGGGAGAGAGAGGGGTAAGGAGAGAGGCGGGGCGAAGATCGTGCGCGTCTGTTGCGTGGCTGAGTGGTGGCGGCTCTAGATGAGAGTCGGGAGGGAGAAACTGAAGATTGACTGCTGTTGAGAAACAAGTGATTGGCTGCTGAGAGAGAAGAGCGACGAGATAGATTTCCTAGAGAGGAACGCCTGAGGAGATAAGGTTCAGCAACGATGTGTGACTCACGGGGACAAGCGTCGAGCAGCCGAAGCGGTCGACGCACGGGCTGTAATCAGCCGGCTGACAGGAAGCTTTTCCCTTAAATGAACCAACGGGACATCTTATATTTGAAAACGAAGGGTGTAGCTTATAGAGAAAAAAAATAACAATTCATACTCTCCGCAAAAATACAAACATACAAGCGTGTTTGGTTGTTGTTAATTTCGTATGCCAAATTAGCCTCCCTGCAAAAAAACAAAAGAAAAAGAACAAAGGGTATTGCAAATTAGCCTCCCTAATACGTTTTTTTAGGGAAAACCTCCTTGCATTGCGTGTCAGCAGAACAGCCCTACAAAACCAGTTTCAAAGGCTCATCGTCGGCTTGCGTCCACATCATTGAAAAGGGGCCGGGCCGTATTAGCGAGGGCGAGTCGGGAGATGACCAGCCGCCGCCACCGCTCGCCATCGGCTGCGCCGCTGGAGGACGACGACCTGCTCTCCGAGATCCTCCTTCGCCTCCCACCACAGCCCTCCTCCCTCCCCCGCGCCTCCCTCGTAAACAAGCACTGGCACCGCCTCGCCTCCGACCCCGGTTTCCTCCGCCGCTTCCGCATCCACCACCGCCGCAGCCCTCCCATCCTCGGCTGCTTCGTGGAGGGAGTCCACGGCATCTCCTTCGAACCTACTCTGGAGGCCCCTAATCGTGTCCCGCCGGGGCGCTTCTCCTTACGGTTCGACGAAGGAGACAGTTTCAGCCTCCTCGACTGCCGCCATGGTCTTGTGCTCGTTTACAACCAGACACGGCGCCAGTTCCTTGTGTGGAACCCCATCACCGGCGACCAGCACCACCTATGCTTCCCCGCGGGGTTCGATTCAAAGACGACCGAGATCAGCGGGGCGGTGCTTCGTGCCAGGGGAGACGCCCAACACTTCGAGGTGGCCTTTGTAGGCTATGAGTACATACAACATGGACAGGCAGCGATCGCCTGCGTTTACTCATCAGAGACGAGCTTGTGGGGTGACCTCATCTCAATACCGCTTCTATGGTTGAGCCCATTTGACAACACAATTTCTACGGTTCATTCTGCCGTGCTGGTTGGTGATGCCCTTTACTGGTTGGCTACTGGGGATTCGGATGAAATTCTTGAATTTGATTTGGAGAAAAACAACTTAGCTGTGATACGGTTGCCTGTGGATGTGCATGAAGAATATGAGTTCACGGTTATAAGAACATATAGTGGTGCCCTGGGTTTCCTCCACGCATCGAACTTCACCGCGCGGTTATGGGAGAGGAAGACCGATTGCGATGGTGTTGCTTCATGGGAGCTTGAAAGAACCATTGAGCTCGACAAATTACTTTCCCTGAATTCAGTGAACAGATGGTACCCAATGATACTAGGCTTTGCTGAGGACAATAATGTGGTGTTCCTGTTGACACTGGACAACCTCTTTGCGGTCCAGCTTCAGTCATTGCAGTTGAAAAATCTATCCCAAACCAACATCACATCATACTGCCTTCCATTTGAAAGGGTCTATACTGCAGGTAATAGCATGCATGCCTTACAATGTGGGTATAATAGTTACTTTTACAATTGTTGGTTGATCGAATGTTGTTCATATCCTTCGGTACTAAGCTGACAAAGTAGTGTCCTACGAATTATTCATTTTGCTGCATGAAGATCTCTCCAACATGGAGATACTGTTCTGTGACGTTTTGTGACGATGCTTCCGTGGAGGCATTCTCTACTCATACAAGACTAGCTAATTTTATGTAATGGTTGTAACCTGAAAAAAAAATATACTTGTTAGTGGTATCTGGTTTAGTTTATATATGCCACTAGTTCTTATCTAGCCAGGTGCAAGCTCACTGTGCCATGCATCTCACCAACGCTCGTGCGAGTTCAAACTTGAACGCTTGCGGTGAGAAATAAGGTTTCCCGGACGCGGATCACAACGTCGCGCTTTGGCAAACCCAACCCGGAAATAAGAGTGCCAATGAAGGTCACTCAAGAAGTAGCGAAAGAGGGACCTTCGCGGACTCCAAAGGGATGGCGAAAGCTGAACGGATCTTTTTTAGGCTAACATTGTTCTACTGTGTCGTGGGATGTGATTGAATCAATAGGGTCGGGGGTATCCTTGTCAAAAATTATATAGCAATGTTGTTTTATATGTATGAATGTCTATATGTACCAGATTGTCTATATGTCTCTCTCTTATTAATTTAGTATATGAATGTCCATACAATAAAACAGTTAACACCAAGGATAGAAATTCTTTGTATCAAGATTTACTTACATGTCATCATTGCCTGCCTATTCAAATATGCAAGAACTGTGTATGGTAGTGCTAGTGCAAAGTCGCAGTGTAGGTTTTTCTCGAGATGAGATGCATAATAGGTGGAAGTTGAAGACACCTACATGAAAAACTAGAATGTCAATAATTAGCACTGTTACGAGATCCCTCCCCACGCCCGCGTCGCTCCTGCGGCGGCTCGGGCGGAACCCTAGCCCGCTGCCGCCGCCGCCCCTTCCCAGCGCCTCCTCCCCCCTCGCCGCCGCCGGAGGATGCCGGCGGGCTAAGCCCTCTCGGCGGACGGCGGCGGCGGGGAGCTCTCTCGCGCGCCCGCGCGCTCTGGTGGTGGGGGAGGCTCCTCCTCCCGATCTGCGGCCTGGCCTCCCCCGACGGCCGGCGGCTCGCCTGGCGCGGTCCGGCGTCCTCCCCCGGCGGCGTTCTCCTCTGGAGGTGGCTCGGGGAGGCTTCGGTTGCGCCTCCGCCCTCATGGCCACCGGAGCTGTCCGGGTTGGCGCGGCGGGATGGCGGCCTGGGCTCCTCCAGCTTGCTGGGTTGCGCCCTGCCCGCTCTGTCGGGAGCCGGCTGCTGGGTCCCGTGGCTGTGCAGATGCGGGAGGCCGCCGGATCCGGTTGGGCGGCTGGATTTGGCCCGTCGGCGTTCGTTGGCGGGGAGATGAGATGCTTGGTGGCTCTCCGGTGCTGCCGGCGCGGTGGCCCTGCGAGAGGTGGGTGGGCCAGCGGAGGTGCAGTGCGTGGGGGTGCCGGTGGTGGGTATGCTCCGGGCGAAAGCTTGTCGGCTCTTGCCGGCCGGCGGCGTCGGCGTCCGTGGGTGTTGTCTCACTTCTCTGGAGGCGCCGCTGAGGAGGCCCGGATCCACCGCTACCCTCGGATCGTGCTCTTCGGGTGAAAGCCTAAGGCCCAGCCGGGCCGGGCGACGGCGTCGTCATCGTCGCTTCCCTCTTTGGGGCGTCGCCTTGAAGAGCATCGGATCCCGTTTGTGCGCTCCATGGGCTGGACGCTCGCGACATTGCGGTCGGCAGGTGTCCGTCTGGCAATGTGGATGTTTTGCGCGGCTTCTTGTGTGGCAACGATGGCAGCTTCGAGCGGAGCAGGGTTGCAGCTGAGTTTTGGTAGTCGGTCTCATCCGGCGTGTTCGAGGGGTCGCCGCGCTTCACTTTGTCCTTCTGGAGTCGGAGCTGCTGAGGAGGGCCCTTGCGGCAACGATGACACGAGGCGGGTGGTCGGTTTCGGCGCTGGCTCGGCGTAGGCCCAACGCTTTTCTCCTGTGATGCTAGTCGATAGAGTCGGAGCTGCCTGGTCGCCGGCGCGTGCGGTGGACTGTTTGGCATCGGCCGACACAGGCCTCGGCGCTTGTCTGCGGTGAGGGCTACTTCGGTGGTCGTCGATGGTGTTGCAACCTCGACGGCGTTCTCTCCTCGGCGGCGTGTGTGCGTTCTTGTGTGGGTTGCCAGGTCGCCCAGAGTGCCTTGTTTTTGCGGGCGTTTGTGACGGTTTTAGCCCGGTTTTCTGTTAATTAACCGGGCAACTCTATTCTACCTTTTTTAATGAACCGGGCCCTAAGGGACCGCGTTTCAAAAAAAAAAAAAAAACTAGAATGTCAAATATATAGCCCAATCTTTGTGTTTTGTCTCACTGTTGTTTGGGTTCTTATCCTTTTTCAAAACAGACGTCGGCGGTGAACATGATGGAGTTGAAGTTTTGCACAATGCATAAGATAACTGCCTGGTCAAATGTGCTATTATGATGTATTGGCTGAGTGCTATAAGCTTTTCTTCTGCATGTAAGTTGAGGTATTTGAAATTTATTTTTTGTTGTAAAAGATATTGTTTTCCTTTTTACTACTTTTTCTGAAGTACCAAATGTAAAGTGAGGATTCCAATAATTTCTATTTTGACCCTTTCGGCCTTTCCTAAGTTGTTGCTCACCTGGCGACCTCCCATCATGCTCTCATGTTGTAGTTTTCCAATCCCTCCGTGATACTTTCACCCAGAGCAACCTTCGCTGCTATTTAATTATTTTCTCTCCCCTCTCAACTGGATGTGCTATATTTATTGATTTGCTTGCAGTTATTAATTTTTTATGGACAATTATGTGATTCTTAGCCGGTTTGCTTGCATATTTTCTCAATATATATCAGCTTTTCAATCTACTTTCGCATATGCAATGGTTTATGTGTAGTCTGATTTCTTCTATTTTAGTTACCATGGATGCTTAATAATTTTTACTAAACACATGGTAAAGAAAATTAGATGGCTAGATTCATCACAAAAAAAAAATCACAAATTTTACTTTTTCCTCATATAATCCTTCCCTAGATCCCTCTTGGTGTGGGAGATTCTAGCACTGGGTCCGTCCATTTTTCATGTTTTATACCCTATTATCATCAAAAGTAATTGGTATAGTTTGGTGTACATAGTTGTAGAAAACTGACTTTTATTTGGACAGATGTAGTATCAATATATACGCCCAGGAGCTAGAAACTAGACGCTTATGTTTTCTACTCCATGGACCCTCGTATGCCCATCATAATAAATAGTACATCAAATTGTTTGATAATTTAGGCTGCTCAGTATTTGCTAAGGGTGGTACTTAAACCACTCATCTTGTAGCTTCTACATAGCCAGGCAAGAAACTTGAGAATATGTTAATAAGAGAAGTTAAAGACTGTCTTCTTAAACATGAGAATATGGTGACAATAGAAGCTAAGGGCTGTCTTCTTATTCAGTTTTTTACGGACCAACTATTTTCTTATTGCTGTTCGCTATTTCTATTGCTGCTTTTGTCCAATAATGCTGAGATGATTCAACTTTGATCATTCGACAATATGTCCGAAATGATAAAGCTATTACTGCCCCAGTCACACCTAATTGTGAGACATATTTAATGGTTTTTCCATACATGAATGTTACAGATTGGTTTGGACGATTGGCCGATGGCATTGGTTGCTCCGCGGGTATCTAGAGTTACATTTTGGTGGCTGAGATGCAGAAATGACTTGCTACATGCACTGGTCAGCGGTGAAGTGGACTTGTAGGAATTAATTTGAACATTTTGTCAACTCATCACTTTCCTGTAACAGTTAGTCAACCAGCAAGAATATATTAACTAGTCTCATGATGTCTCATTTTGTGTGCTGAATTTTTATCTCACAACTGAATGTTAAATTATTTTTCTTTCTTTGAGATGCAGCGAATCGGATGAATTTTTTATAAGGATGCAATCTGTTTCATTTGAGTAAATTCAAACTTAACTAACAGGATCAACTAGTAGGCGAGCACAACACGTTCCAGAGGCACATGATGAACATTGCAGCCTTCACTCCCCCAGGCTGTTGAGGATCATTAGCCAAACTTTAGCCTGCACCTAGAAATTACTAACCTACAGGTTGACGTTTGCTAACTCCTAAGCATCGAACAAATGTCATGCATACACGGAAAAACAAATCAGCATTGAAACCTCCTATATTTCTGTATACAGCTGAAAAGACAATTAAGTTTCCAACACAAGCATGTGTTTCTAAACCAGCTTAGTCAGAACAAAGTCATAAATTATTAAATTAAATTCACAAAGTAAGAGGAGTTTCGGCAGATGGGGTTACCAGCTCCCTCCTGGTTACAAGTTTTGGCAGTAATTTTTTTTTGCATCCCCCAGGGAATTTTTTTGCTTTGGATCCAAAAACATCTTTTGCAGTCTTAACAGGAGTAACTTTATAAGTTACCATAATAACAGAGGGGCTTTTATGTAGAAATTGAGCAGACTAATGCGAAAAACGATGCAATCTTCAGGCACCAACCCTGTCTCTTTTTTTTTTTGCGGGTGGCACCAACCCTATCTATGGTTGTGTGAAGGCGTCCGCCACTGACTAACCACTAGTAGAAAACAGGGCATAGGTTTTTGCCAGATCAGAGCAACAGTCCCGGTCGACTTACGAACCGGGACTAATGCGTGCATCAGTCCCGGTTCGAGCGGCCAGGACGCCGGCCGGGCCTCGGCAGGCACCAGTCCTGGTTCGGCTGGGACCTTTAGTCCCGGTTCCAGCCACCAACCGGGACTAAAGGGCCTCGCTCCTGGCACAACCCCTTTAGTCCCGGTTGGTGTCTGGAACCGGGACTAAAGGTCAGTCTTCAGTCCCGGTTCTAGACACCAACCGGGACTAAAAAGATGCCTATATATATGCTCGCCCCTGCGCGCTCACTCCTCTATTTTTTGGCCGGCCGGCGTGTGGGAGGTGTGTGCTACTCTGTTCTCACCTCCTATGCACATGAGGTGTTTGATGAAATGCCCGAGCCACACTTAAGCTTTCTCCTCTCTAAGCTCGACCTCCAAGCTACATTTTCCCCAAGATTTGTCTAGGTTTGACGGTGCACCAACTATCCAAGTGTTCTAAATGGTTAGCAACTTCATCCTTTCATCTCTCACTGCTAGTTTAGCTCATTTCAAATGCTCTAGAAGTAGAGTGGTTTGTGGGTTTTAGTGGAGGTGTGTTTGTGGGTTTTAGCAACTTCATCCTTTCATCTCTCACTGCTAGTTTAGCTCATTACTGTTGGGCAATTGACAAAAAGCAAATAATCATGACGATATCCAAGGCAATGATCATGTATATAGGCATCACGTCCGAGACAAGTAGACCGACTCCTGCCTGCATCTACAACTATTACTCCACACATCGACCGCTATCCAGTATGCATCTATTGTATTAAGTTCATAAAGAACGGAGTAACGCCTTAAGCAAGATGACATGATGTAGACAAAGTAAACTCACGCATGAATAAACCCCATCTTTTTACCCTTAATAGCAACGATACATACGTGTCATGTTCCTTTCTGTCACTGGGATTGAGCACCGCAAGATCAAACCCATTACAAAGCACCTCTCCCATTGCAAGATAAATTAATCTAGTTGGCCAAACCAAATCAATAGATCGGAGAGAAATACGAAGCTATAATAATCATGCATAAAAGAGTTTAGAGAAAACTCAAATAATATTCATGGATAATCTGATCATAAACTCACAATTCATCGGATCCCTACAAACACACCGCAAAAAGTGATTACATCGGATAGAACTCCAAGAACATCGAGGAGAACATTGTATTGAAGATCAAAAAGAGAGAAGAAGCCATCTAGCTACTAACTATGGACCCGAAGGTCTGTGGTAAACTACTCACGCATCATCGGAAGGGCGGCAAGGATGATGTAGAGCCCCTCCGTGATCGATTCCCCCTTCGGCAGAGATGCCGGAAAAGGCCTCCAGATTGGATCTCTTGAGAACAGAAGCTTGCGGCGGCGGAAAAAGTATTTCGTGGACTCCTCTGTTGGTTTCCCGATTTTAGAGAATTTATAGAGGTGGAATTAGGTTAAACGGAGCAGAGGTGGGCCCACGAGGCACCAGGGCGCGCCACCCCCCTGGGGCGCGCCCTGGTGGCTCGTGGCCACCTCCTCTGTCTTCTGGCCCTCTCCCGAAGCTTCTAGTGTCTCTTATGTCCAGAAAAAAATCTTCAAAAAGTTTCGTGGCATTTGGACTTCGTTTGGTACTGATATTCTGGAAAACCAAAAACAGGCAAAAAACAGCAACTGACACTGGGCACTAAGTTAATAGGTTAGTCCCAAAAAATTATATATAATTGCTTGTAAATGTATATAAAAACATCCAAGATTGATACTATAATAGCATGGAGCAATCAAAAATTATAGATATGTTCTAGACGTATCAAGCATCCCCAAGCTTAATTCCTGCTCGTCCTCGAGTAGGTAAATGACAAAAACAGAATTTTTGATGTGGAATGCTACCTATCATATTCATCATATACTCTTTTCTTTGTAGCATGGACATTTGGACTTGAATGATTCAAAGCAATAGTCTATAGTTTGACATGAAGACATAAATACTCAAGCATATTAACAAGCAACCATGTCTTTCAAAATATCAATGCTAAAGAAAGTTATCCCTAGCCCATTATGCTCAATCATTGATCCATTCATGAAACACACTCAATATTAGCTACACACAATGCACAAGTATGACAATAGTGCTCTCTAGTTGGTACTTTGTAAGAGAAGATGGAGACTCAAATAAAAATAAAAATTGCATAAAAGTAAATAGATAGGCCCTTCGCAGAGGGAAGCAGAGATTTGCAAATGTGCCAGAGCTCAAAGTTTAAATTAGAGAGATAAAATCATTTTGAGAGGTATGCTTTTCCTGTCAACGAAAACGACAGAGAATTTCCAATATCTTCCATGCTAGACACATTATAGGCGGTACCCAAACAGAAAATAAAGTTTATTTCCTTTCCACCATTCTTTCACAATCCATGGCTAGCCGTATCCACGGGTGCCCTCCATACCAACACATTCCAAGGAATTTATTATTAACATCATATTAAAAAATCATTTCGGGACTGGGCATCCCTATTACCTGCCACTCTCTCGTGCAATGACAAATGAATAAACACTCATCGTGAGAATAACACACCTAGCATGGAAAATATTGGCCACCCCCTGCCGCTTCATGAGCGGTACGGGCACACAAAACGGAAAATTATTTTGAAAAATTAGAGTTGGCACATGCAAATTTACTTGGAACGGCATGGAAATACCGCATATAGGTAGATATGGTGGACTCATTTGGCACAACTTGGGTTTAAGGAGTTGGATGCACAAGCAGTATTCCCGTTTAGTACAAATAAAGGCTAGCAAATAGATTGAGAAGCGACCAACCAAAAAGCGAAAACGGTCATAAACATGCATTGAACATAACTAACACCGAATAATGCACCATAAGTAGGATATAATTTCGGTGCATAACTATTGACTTTATGTGCATACATAGGGAATCACAAACCTTAACACCAATATTCTTACTAAATCACAATTACTCACTAACATGACTCACATATTATCATCTCCATATCGCAAAACTATTGCAAGGAATCAAACTTATCATATCCAATGATCTTTCATGAAAGTTTTTATTATATCCCTCTTGAATATTCATCACTTTGGGACCAAATTCATATCTTGTGCAAATTGCCATTACTATTATCAACTCTCAAAAAGATATAAGTGAAGCATGAGAGTGCAAATATTTCTTCAAAAAATAATCTTATCAACTCTCAAAATAATATAAGCGAAGCATGAGAGCTCAAATATTTCTTCAAAATATAGCCACCGTCGTGCTTAAAAAGATTTAAGTGAAGCACTAGAGCAACTGCCTAGCTCAAAAGATTTAAGTGAAGCACATAGAGTATTCTAACAAATCATGATAAACGTGTGGCTCTCTCAAATAGGTGTGTCTAGCAAATATGATTGTGACAAACTAAAAAGCAAACAAAGCAAAGACTCATATAATACACGACGCTCCAAGTAAAACACATATCATGTGATGAATAAAAATATAGCTCCAAGTAAAATTACCGATAGTTGGTAGAAGAAAGAGGGGATGCCTTTCGGGGCATCCCCAAGCTTAGACGCTTGAGTCTTCCTTGAATATTACCTTGGGGTGCCTTGGGCATCCCCAAGCTTAGGCTCTTGCCACTCCTTATTCCTTCATCTATCGTGATCTCACCCAAAACTTGAAAACTTCAATCACACAAAACTCAACAAAACCTTCATGAGATCCTTTAGTATAACAAATAAATCTTTAACTTTAAGTACTGTTGTAAATTGATTCATATTTAATATTGGCATAATGCTACTGTACTCCAACTTCTCCATGACTCATACCCCCCGATACGATCCATATATTCATCAAAATAAGCAAACTATGCATAAAAAAACAGAATCTGTCTAAAACAGAATAGTCTGTAAAGATCCATTTAAAATCTATACTTATGTAACTCCAAAAATTCTGAAAAATTAGGACAACGTGGGAAATTCAAATACCAATACTGTGTAAAAATTTCATATTTTTCTGAGACTCCAGTACAGAATTAAAATTCCAGCACTGGACGCAAAACCTTCAATTATACTAACTTCCAAATCATCCCAAAGACATTACTTGGCACAAACACTAATTAAAACATAAAAACACAATCATAACAGAAGCTATAATTATGCAAACACTCAATAACAGTAGGTAAAAGCAAAAATTTATTTTATTCATTGGGTTGCCTCCCAACAAGCTCTTTCTTTATAGCCATTAAGTTAGGCTTGAGATTTCAATGATGCTCTCATGAAAGATAAGAATTGAAACACAAACAGAGCATCATAAAACATGTGACAAACACATTTAAGTCTAATATACTTCCTATGCATAGGCATTTTATAAGCAAACAAATTATCAAGACAAGCAATATCTAGCATATGTAAATAGGAAGAATGAAGCATTAACATAACGAGAGGCAATTTAGTAACATGAAGATTTCTACAACCATATTTTCCTCTCTTATAATAATTATATGTAGGATCATAATCAAACTCAACAATATAGCTATCATAAACAATATTCTCTCTATGATCCACATGCATAAAAAATTTATAATCTTCCAAAATAGTGGGATTAACATCAACTAAAGTCATGACCTCTCCAAACCCACTTTTATCAAAAAATTCATAAGATTGAACACTCTCCAAATATGTGGGATTATTTTTACCTAAAGTTAACACTCTTCCAAACCCACTTTCAATATTATTGCAAATATTATTATCAATATCATATTCATCATGAGGCTTAAATAAAATTTCAAGATCATAAGAAGCATCACCCCAATCATGATAATTACAATGAGTAGTGGACATAACAAAATCATCATCCCCAAGCTTGTAGTTTTGCATATAATTAACACAATTGACATTAATAGAATTTGTAATAAAATCATTGCAATCATGCTTTTCATTCAAGGGGCTATCATGAATTACTTTATAAATTTCTTCTTTTAACACTTCATCACAATTTTCAGATTCATGATTTTCAAGCAAAACTTCATAGAGATAATCAAGTGCACTCAACTCACTAGCAATTGGCTCATCATAATTGGATCTTTTGAAAATATTAGCAAGTGGATGAGGATCCATATCAATAATTTTTTTAGCAAGCGAAGATGCAAGCAAATAGAAGGCGCATGGCAACACAAGCAAACTAGCAAACAAGCAAACAAAAATATTTTTGTGTTTTTGTAAAATTATTTTAGAAGTGGGGGAGATGAAAACGAGAGGCAAAGGCAAATAAAATAAATGCAAGGAGATGAAAGTTTATGCGTAGGAACTTGATAGATGTTGATGATGTCTCCCCGGCAACGGCGCCAGAAATTCTTCCTGCTACTTGTGAGCTGCGTTGGGATTTCCCCGAAGAGGAGGGGATGATACAGTACAGTAGAGATAAGTATTTCCCTCAGTTATGAAACCAAGGTTATCAATCCAGTAGGACAATCATGCAACAACTTGTTAGCAGTACCTGCACACAAAACAACAAATCCTCGCACCCAACGCGAACAAGGGGTTGTCAATCCCTAGGCGGTTAATTGCAAGATTAAATTGTATGGTGATAGATAGATAGATCAAACAAAAATACAAAATAAAATAAATAAAGTAAAATTGCAGCAAGGTATTTTTAGGATTTTCAATATATGATTAAGGTAGACCCGGGGGCCATAGTTTTCACTAGAGGCTTCTCTCTTGAAAGTAAACTCACGCATGAATAAACCCCATCTTTTTACCCTTAATAGCAATGATACATACGTGTCATGTCCCTTTATGTCACTGGGATTGAGCACCGCAAGATCGAACCCATTACAAAGCATCTCTCCCATTGCAAGATAAATTAATCTAGTTGGCCAAACCAAATCAATAGATCGGAGAGAAATACGAAGCTATAATAATCATGCATAAAAGAGTTCAGGATAATCTGATCATAAACTCACAATTCATCGGATCCCAACAAACACACCGCAAAAAGTGATTACATCGGATAGAACTCCAAGAACATCGAGGAGAACATTGTATTGAAGATCAAAAAGAGAGAAGAAGCCATCTAGCTACTAACTATGGACCCGAAGGTCTGTGGTAAACTACTCACGCATCATCGGAAGGGCGGCAAGGATGATGTAGAGCCCCTCCGTGATCGATTCCCCCTCCGGCAGAGTGCCGGAAAAGGCCTCCAGATGGGATCTCTCGAGAACAAAAGCTTGCGGCGGCGGAAAAAGTATTTCGTGGACTCCTCTGTTGGTTTCCCGATTTTAGAGAATTTATAGAGGTGGAATTAGGTCAAACGGAGCAGAGGTGGGCCCACGAGGCACCAGGGCGCGCCACCCTCCCTGGGGCGCGCCCTGGTGGCTCGCGGCCACCTCCTCTGTCTTCTGGCCCTCTCCCGAAGCTTCTAGTGTCTCTTATGTCCAGAAAAAAAATCTCCAAAAAGTTTCGTGGCATTTGGACTTCGTTTGGTACTGATATTCTGGAAAACCAAAAACAGGCAAAAAACAGCAACTGGCACTGGGCACTAAGTTAATAGGTTATTCCCAAAAAATAATATATAATTGCTTGTAAATGTATATAAAAACATCCAAGATTGATACTATAATAGCATGGAACAATCAAAAATTATAGATACGTTGGAGACGTATCAGACTCAAACACACCGGATGTACCCACAACATGCTTAGATGCTCCAGAGTCTAGAACCTATTCTGGACCATTCTCATTAGTGGCAAGAGATGCCTTTTCCGGATTATCTTCATCATTGGAGGCCCAATGAGCACAGTCTCCATAGGCATCATCATCTACTCCTCTGCCTCTGCCTCCTCCAAACTTCATGCGTGATATGAAAGCATGGAGCTCCTCCAACTCAGCCCTCAACTTAACGGTCTGAGCATCCTTCTCACGTGTCACCCCCTCGGCTGTTTTCTTGTCAGCCTGGATTTCCTCCACCTTCCTCTTGAGACTCTCCAATTCCTTCACCATTTCAGTCTTCTCAGTTTCTGCCACAAACATGCTGCATTTCTCCTCTACTTCTGCAACCACCTCCAGTCGTTGCCTCTTTCTCCCTCTCATTTCTGCTTCTGCAACCACCTCCAGTCGCTGCCTCTTTCTCCCACTCATTTCAGTCACGGTCCCCTTTTCTCCCTCTGGCTAGCAGCAGCTCCACGCAGCACACAACATAATCAGATCAACAGCAAGCACCAGCCACACTCCTTCTCTAGCAGAACAGCAGTCTCCACTTCCCTTTCAATCAGCAACACAACACTGCACCACTTCTCCTTCCTCAGCAGCAGGACAACAAACGAACAGCAAACTCATCTTCAGGCAGCTACAGTCTTCTCTTCTCCCCTTCTCCTCTGCCACAACACCACAGCAACGCAGTAGCCCACAACAGCAACTAGCCTTCCTCCTCGAACAACTATACGCAGCAACAGCTCTCAGTCACTGTCTCCGCCCCTCTGCAATCAGCAGCAGCTAAAGAGCACCAACAACAGCCCAACACCCATCGCGCCCACAACTCCAACGGCGCCACTTCCTTTCTGCCGCCTCCTTCTTCTCTCCTCACCGGACCCAGCCAGCCGTCGTCGCCCGCGCAGCTGACACACATCCGCACGCACGCGCGCGCACAGCAGCCACGTCTTCCTCCCGCAGCTGCTCCTACCTGAGCCCGAGCTCGAGCTCAGACTCGTCCTGCACCTCCAGCAGCTCCTCCACTCGCAGCCCTCCGCCTGCTCACAACCAGCGGATCCGCTCCGCCGCGTGACACGCCGCTGCCGCGCTGCCCCTTGCTGTAGCCGTCGCGCTGCTCGCCACCGTGCCGCTCTGCCGTGAGAGGGAGAGAGAGAGAAATTGATGGAGAGGCGCCGCACAGCCGAGATGAGCCCCGCCGCCGCCTAAACCACCGGCGCGGCGACACCGCCGCCTGCAAGAAGCTGCACTCTGATACCATGTTGAGTCGGGAGAGGAGAGTACCTTCAGACAGTGCACCTACAGGTGTCTGGTGGCTCGCATGAGTATTGTGAGTGTGTGGCGGCTCTCAACAGAATAGAGGAAGAGGGGCTCCTCTTCTAGGTCAGGTCATCCACATGGGCTTGGGCCCTAAGTGACAAGCTTGATGGGCTTGGGCCCATACCGGTTAACATCTTGTAGTAATGGCGAAAACAGGTTAAGAAGCAGTAGACTTGCAACACTTAGCCCAATAGGACGATTACTACAGTTACTTGCAAATTTGTACAAGGCTGCAATCAATTTCATTTGAGTAAATTCAAACTTTACTAAAAGATCAACTAGTAGGCAACCACAGCATGTTCCAGCGGCAATCGAGAGACACATGATGAACATTGTAGCGTTCACTTCCCCAGGCTGTTCAGGACCATTAGCCAAACTTCAGTCTGCACCTAGAAAATTACCAACCTAACCTTTCCTAAGCATACGTACAGTAAAAAAACAAATCGGCATTTAAACTTAGTACAATATTTCTGTATACAGCTGAAAAGACAATTAAGTGTCCAACACAAGCATGTGTTTCTAGACCAGCTTAGGCAGAACAAAGCTATAAATTCACAAGGTACGAGGAGTTTCGGTAGATGGGGTTACCAGCTCCTCCTGGTTACATGTTTTGGCAGTAAATGTTTTCGTGTCCCCCCCCCCCCCTCCAATTCGAATTTCTCCACGGCGCACTATTATTTGAATCCAAAAACATCTTTTGCAGTTTTAACAGGGGTAACTTCATAAGTTACCTGAATTACAGAGGAGCTTTAGAGTAGAAATTGAGCATGCTTATGCAGAAAACGATACAATCTTCAGGCATGAACACTGAACACCGTCTACATAATAAGCACAACACAGTGCATTATTTAGGCATCAACCCTGTCTATGGCTGTCTGAAGGGGTTAGCCACTGACAAATCATGGATGTGCTCTTCGAGATTCTGCCCAGTACCAATATATCTCCTGAATTTAAACTGCGTCTTGAGAAGCTCTGTTCTGCACTGATAGCAGCTTGTGTTGATAAGGCACCGATACACTAGTGCTGTAGTCGTTATATCCTTCAAATTCAATTGGATGTTCTCGATCAGTAGCTTTATACTCTTCATAATCTCTAAAAACCTTGAAGATGGTGTGTTTGTACTCTGTAGTACATGAGTGATTACATCCAGAAATTCATGAAGTTTCACCACAAAACGAACATTCAAGAATATAAAATATATAAACACATTACGGCAGAAGCAAAGTACTACTAGCAAACACAATTTAGCGGAACTCATAAATACTGCAGCTCTGATTGACCCATCTGGATCGGTGGTAATGGAACACATCCTATCGCTCCCAAACAATCCTTTACAACTGATGCCATTGCTAGATGTGAAGTAAGTTGTAGTGGTGGGTTGCTGGTACTTATGGTGGGCACGACGTCGGATCACACATAATGAAACTTGTCCGCTTCCGGTAAGGTAGCGCTTGTCTGCTTTAGCCATTACGAGCAATTACCATAAAGCATTCTTGAGGAAAAATGGATTGACTGAACCAAGGTGGTCTATGCCAGACCCCAAGTTTGTAAAGCTCAATGTTGATGCAGCATATTTTGGGGATGAAGGCACGGGTGCTACAGCTGCGGTAATCAGAGATGAAAGAGGTACTTTCTTAGCAGCACAATGCAAACCTGTTACCCATGTTGCAGATGTGGTGACAACAGAGGCAATGGCAATGAGAAATGGTTTAAATTTGGCAAACAACTTGGGGTTCCGTCGTGTGGAGGCGGAATCTGATTCCCTAAACGCGATCATTTTTTGTACCGGGCAAAATAGATGGTGCGATGCAGCAGCAGCGATCTTTGCAAAATGTGTTGATATCGGTGTTTCCATTGGAAAGGTCAATTTTAAGCACTGTTATCGTTCAGCTAATCAAGCGGCGCATGTGCTAGCCAACTTTTCTTACTGTAATAAATTTTCTAGTAGCTGGATAGACGAGCCTCCAGATTGACTGGTGAATAAGCTCGTAGACGATGTATCCATGTTTTGCAATTAATAAAGCCAGCCATGATGACATTCCCTAAAAAAAAGCAAACATAAATCATCTGAAACAAGTTTATGATCCTGGCAGCTGTAACGAGACTAGCTTGTAATGTAAGCAGAGTTAAATCATGGCCCTTTGACGATTGAGATGTGGGGGTCGTCATTGGCAGGACAGTTTTCTTCCTGCTGATTAGGTCAAACAAAGTACTCCGAACAAAACATGAACGAAGAAAAAAGAAACTAACATCAACCCTGCCTTGCAGAGACACAATTCGCGGCGCCAGTTTGGCCAGATGTGAGACGATACACTTGAGAAACAACACAAGAAAGTACACGGGGGGTGGTTAGGATGAAGGAAGCCGCCGGGGCATATTTTCATGGCCAACCAAGGAGAGAAAACACGGGGGGTCCAGGCTTAGAAGAAAGTTTCCCTGTTATTTTTGTATCCCTGTTATCCTGAAGAAATGTAATTTTGAATTCAGGAATATTCATTTTTGTATTGATGAAAGTTTCCCTTGTCCTACTTACTAGTTTCCCGAAGATTCTTTCGAAGGGCCGGAGGTCGAACTTTATTAAGAAGGGAGGGAGCGAGTTACAGCAAAAGCTGAGCAGAAACACACACACACACACACACAGGGCTGGGTACCAGACCATAGGGAGGCTTCAATCTGCACCTTGCTAGAAATTTACAGAAACGTTTCCTTCCTAGCTACAAAAGCATACGGGCCTAACCGACCTTTCCTAAGCATCGAACAAATGTCACACGTATGGGGAAAATCAAATCAGCAAATAACTTCAGACGTTTCTGTATACAACTGAAAAGACAATTAAGCTTCCAATACAGGCCAGTTATTGGCAGTAATTTTGTTGCATCCCTCCTCTTTGGAATTTCTCCACAGTGTACAGTTATTTGAATCCAAAAGCATCTTTTGCAGTTTTAACAGGGGTAACTTCTTAAGTAGCGGAATTACAGAGGAACTTCAGACTAGAAATTGAGCAGGTTTATGCAGAAGGCGGTGTAATCTTCGGGCATCAACCCTGTCTATGGCCGTCTGAGAAGGGGTCGGCCAGTGACAAATCATGGACATGCTTCTCGACATGTTCATCAATACAAAAATAAATATTCCTGAATTCAAATTGAGCATCTCGAGAAGCTCTGTTTTCGACTTGGAGCAGCCTGTGTTGACGAGCCACCAATTCATTGCTGTAGTCCCCACATCCTTGAAATTCAATTTTGTTTAGTACTTTTGCATTCAAAACAAAGAACCTGGCAAAGTTAACTTGTTGCTCATAGCCTATGAATAACTTTAACACCACTTCCTTTAGGTGGGTCTCAAGGCAAGCCACTGGACATGGTGGGTCATACTGATCCTCATTTTGCTCAAGCATACTATCGTGTGCGTGAGACTGCACAACGGAAAAAATAGGCATACGTTAAAGGGTTGATAAATAGACTAGTTAATATGTCAATCAAAGCATAAAGTTAAAGTGAGCAAAGAGAATACTCACAGTGACATAGAGCTTTTCCAAACAGGTGAACAACCTGAGGACGTCAAGAACTGCATTCAATTGATGATTAGAACACCCAAGGGCCAAAATCTTCTCGGTGCGTATTGAGTTTGCCAAGCTGAGTGGGCTCATTTCCTGAATAAGACAACCAATATCAAAAATAATAATCTACAATCTGTATGTAAGAATGCTGATGATGGCTGTTGCTGGTTGCTGCTACCTGAAAGTCTAGGAGTTTGCAAAAGTCCGGTGAGAATGGCCCCAATATCTCCAGTTTAGGTGCCCTAATAACCCGGATAGTCACACAATCATCCCAGTGACAATACGGTAACAATAACCTTTCAAGGCGAGGAGCATCGTCGATGACCAGCTCTGCTTTTTCACCAGAGTTGTCACGGAAGCTAATGCTCCTAAGAGTTGGTGAGCTAACACGGAGGCAACCAGCAGCATGAACTTGGAGCATGTATAAGCTCTCCAAGGCATGGCTGCCGGAGAGCAAACCATGGAGCACATCCCCCCTGATGGAAACGTACCTCAAGGAGAGCTCCTTGAGGAGGGGAAAATTCATGGATGGTGCGATCATCTTAGGGAAATCACAATATAGCTGATCTTGGCAACGAGGAGGGTGGATGAGGAGGAGCGGAAAGCGGATTGCGGCAGCGGGTAGCTGGTCTTACGTGCAGATGTTGAAATATGAGTTGGGCCTAGGACCCATCTAACAATTTCAGAAAATCTATAAGGACCATGTGGGATTATATGGCACTAGGTGTGGTGGAAAGTTTAGTCCCATATCGCTAGTGGAGAAGGAGTTGGACCTCCTTATAAGAGATTCTCTTCCACATGCTATTGGAGCTTAAGAAGAGAAGTGGTTCCCGCGCGCTCCTCCTCCGCCGCCCGCCTTGCCACGTCCCGACGCGCCGCAGGTTGCGGGGTCGAGCCGAGCTCACACCTATGCGCTTCTTTTTGCCGGTCAGGAACGGAGAGTCTTTAACAGATGGGGCCACGATCTGAGACGTCAGATCGTGGGCTGTTACCGACTTGGACGTGGGTTCAGCCCACGTCTCTCCACACAGCCGCGCCTATATATGTGAGGCACTGCGAACCCTAGCCGTCACGCGAAACAGATCGCATCTGCCTCCACGCCCACGTCGTTCCATTGCTGCTGCTGCTGCTGCTGCCGCCGCCGGCGACTCCATCCCGTTCACCGCGTACACGGTTGACGGGAGAGCAGGCCTCCGAAACCCTGCCTCTCCGGATCCTGTACAGGAGAGGGGCGATTAGGTTTTTGGGAGCGACTACGCGACTGCTCGCCTTTGTTCGTCTGCTTCCTCTACGTCCCCATCGCCTTCGTCATCACCATGTCCACAGACGCAGAACGTGCCGTCGCTGAGAAACTGGAAACCGACAAGAAGGCCACCGAGGACGCTGCTGCCGCCGCCGCCGCCGCGGCCTCTGCCTGGCCGATCGGAGGGTATAACATGTTTATCCCTCTCCTCTTTACTTCTGTCTTAGCAGTACTACCTATGTGCGTAGATGTTTCTACTATATACGTAGTACATGCTAGTCTGGTTCATAATCAGTATGTCAGTAATTTAGTCAATGTCATGCTAGTGATTTATTCATGGATTAAATTAATCGAAAAATTGCCTATTTACTCAGCAATCCAAAAACCTAATGTGTGTAGGAATTTATCGAATCATGGTTTTGCTGCTGCACTGAAACCGGATAAGTTTACCAGTACATATTTTAAGCGTTGGCAGACCAAAACCATCTTATGGCTCACGGCAATGAACGTGTTCTGGGTTGCCGGTGTGACTCCCACTGGAAAGATTACTCCTGATCAGGAGAAGGCGTTCAGGGAGGCCACCGTCATCTTTCTCGAAGCAGTTCTGAGCGTGATCGGAGATAAGTTGGTCGACGCATATTCACATGTGCGGGTTGCCAAGGACTTGTGGGAGGCGCTCGAATCTAAATTCGGAGCCACCGATGCTGGGAGCGAGATGTATGTTATAGAGCAGTTCCACGATTACAAAATGGTCGAGAACCGTTCTGTATTGGAACAGGCTCATGAGATAATATGCATCGCTAAGGAGCTTAAGGTTCTGAAGTGCGATTTACCGGGCAAATTTGTCGCGGGTTGTATAATTGCTAAGCTCCCTAATTCCTGATGTCGGTTCTAAATCCGGCATATCTCGTAGTAGGGGTCCTAAGCTAGGCGTCTTGGAGCGATGGTAACATGGACACAGGATTTTACCCAGGTTCGGGCTCTCTCGAAGAGATAATACGCTACGTCCTGCTTTTGATTGTATTCATATGGGGTGTAGTACAAAGTACATGTATCTACCACGAGATTGTTCTAATGAATATGAGTTGTCCTATTGACTAGCCTGACCTCGGTTTATATAATGTACCGGAGGCCTAGGGTTTAGGAGAGTCCTCGTCTTGGGCGCCAAGTCTTGTGGAATCTTTCTTGTATTCGTCATGGGCTGCCCGAAGTGGCCCATGAGTGAACCGCCATGGGGGTCCTCGGCTCAACCCACCTGGTCGGGAGACGATGTGGTGAGTACCCCCTAGTCCAGGACACCGTTTGTAGCCCCCTGAACCGGTCTTCAAGTTGGGGACGCTCCTCGGTTCTTCCGAACTGGTCTTCATCTTCGGTCGTCGGTCTTGAAAACTGATTCAACAAATCTTCCCATCTCCGATCTTGAGGATCGCCGAGGTGTATCCGAAGAGTTCATACGTCAGGTATCCGAGGAGTCCTTTAAGTTCTCGGCTTTTATCAATGCCTTGTTATTTTTTAGCCACACCTCGGGTTCGAAGTGTTTCCCGTGCGGTGGTGTCCTCTTGCATCCGAGCTCCAACACCGGACTACATCCGAGGTGTCTTTTTGCGTCCGAGCTCCAACGTCGGTCGGCATCCTAGGTGTCATAGACTACCTTGGTCTTGAAAAAGTTGGAGGAGTTCAGCCAAGCCTAATGCTGGAAATGCCCTTTATGGAGCCAGCCACTTGCATCCAAGCTTTACGCCAGACTGCTTTCGAGGTGGTGCACCACCTCGGCCGTGGGCTGATTTTTTCGATTGGTGTAATTTATTCTCTGCTGAGATGTATAGCCAGTAGCCCTCAAGGTGCGTGTCGGAAAAAAATCCGAGATGCACCTGAAGGAAAACATAAAACCGCTGATCCCAGTAGCCCCTGAGACTCAGGTCAATTCACAAAATCGGCCTGAGGATCAACTCCTAGCTCGGCAGCATACTTAGAAATGGAAATGCGGTGTGCATACTCCTCGAGACCCAGGTTGGGTCCGGCCGACCAACCTGAGGATCGTAATCTCCTCGGAAACTATTTTGCACTTTGTAAATTGTCTGCATTGAATCATCAATGCAGTAGCCCCCGATCCACTGGTCGGGTGGCAACACCAGATCAGGGGATCGATGTAACCCGTTAATGGCTTTTAAGTGAGAAGCGTGAAGCCCAGTAGCCCCCGAGCCTTAATTTGGACAAGGGTGGCCGAATTAAGGGTCGATATCCGGAGTAAAGTGATTTTAATCATAATTTATGTGTAATGATTCTATGTATCCAAGTACTTTACATCATTAACGCTCGGATCCGTATTGGACAAAACTTTGTTGACCGACCATCGGCTTCAACCTCCTCGGCCAGTAGCCAAGGAGTGTTTTCCCCTTTATATGGGCAAAGATTTACGGAAAACAAGGCAATCCGGCCATACGGTTTTATAAATAAAGGTACGCGGAGAGATATGTTATATTACTATTTAACGTAAGAAACATCTTCTAGGAAAAATAGTTCCTTTATAAGTTTCTTTTCCCAGGCTGTCATGTTGACCATGATCATGAAACCTCACCTCTGATCAATGTGGGAGGAAAATATTGAGGATTTAGTTTGGGGAAAGTTCCCGAACTCTATGGTCTTAATGAACCGAAATTTTCACTTCCGTCGTTGCCGACCAATTATATTCTTAAAACAGCTAGCTTTCGGTTTCACCCGTCTGAGGTACGAACCCGGATGACCCGGTAGTAACAATCACAGAAGTGCTCCCTTTACCCCCTAGCCGAACAATCGGGAACGTAGGGGGTAAGCACAGGAGCCAGGCAACCCAGCTTGGCCAAAATCTTAAGTCAAATTGATGCATATTTATGGCTTTATAACGATGATTACGGAAGGCAGCACTTGTATATTAAATACAAATGCTTTATGCTATATATTATTTTGACTCCGTTGTGACCATTTATCATTTGAAAGTAGCCCATCGTCGGCTTCCACCCCTTTGTAGATGCTACGCAGGGTGTTTTCGTACTAACAAGAGAACCCTTAGCCGACGTCTCGGTGCCCGGAGGCGGTTGTGTTAACGGAAACGAGACAATCAGATATGCAGGCTTTATAACTTTCACTTAGTCATAGGAGCTTAAAGTTGGGAGGCCAGTCACTAGCCCCCGGTTAGTGTTCGGCGTCAGCCGAGGTCAAGTCATTAACACTTCGGCCAATTTTATGAAAGGCCCATCGTTTAACACGGGGTAATCTCTATCGATCTATAGTTTGACACAGTCATCGGATCGCTGACCAGTTTACGCTCATTGTGACAGTCAGTTTTCGGCTTTCTCCACTGAGGTACTTGACCAGTTAAACCGAAAGTACAATCGTAGTGGTTCTCCCTTTACCCTTAGCCGAACAATCGGGAATGTAAGGAGTAAGCACAGGAGCCGGGCAACCCAACTATTGACCAAAGACACAATTCGAAACCGATGCATATAAAGCAATATCTAAGAACGTTTGGCCGAGGACTCCATGGAGTACCTTGACTTTTGGTGGGTTCGGCTCTAGCTGCAGCCCCCCGCTAATATTGCCAATGCTTTAAAGGTGTCTGGCGTTGCACTGCAAGAGTTATGCTGGAGACACACAAATAGGTTAAAAGTGCCATAAGGGTGGAAAACCAAAAAACTCACATAAAAATTTTTCGTCTAAATTAGACCAAGTTTTTTGGTGCCAATCCGAAATTGGTCTTTAAAATTAACTTGTGCTTCCGTCGTGCTTTAACATGAAACATCCGATCTCTAGACATCAAGCGGGTCAGCCTTCAGCTTCAACCTCCTATCCCTAAGGCGGAGTGCTTCTCAGCCCAGTTTAGCAAACTAAACTCGAACGGTTTTAGAGAGAAACCAGGCTATCCGGCTATTGACCACAAACTCAAGTCAAGAAAGGAGTGGTAGAAAAAGACTTTGCAACAATTTGGAAGAAAACAAAAACGGCTCATATAAATTTAAGAGCCCCAGTTAACTTGGGTAAAGAAAGTGGTTTTTAACAAACCGATTTTATTTAACATAAATATGATGCTTGGCCGAACCGAACAAAAAATAAACATTTAAAAAATTGTGAGCATGAAAGCAACTTAACTGGTGAATGTGCTCGGTGTTGATGATGTGGGCTGAGCTTGTTGGGGGTCGAGGTCCCAGCCACCAAGCCGGTCCCGAGGTGCCCGAGCGAAGAGCTCGGCTTGATGAAGTGACAGCATAACATTGCCGATGTGGCGAGGCCAAGCCCCCAGTCCAGCCGAGGAGACAAAGTAGGTCGGCAGGGTAATGCCGAAGTGACCGCGTGATGCAGCCGAATCGATTACCTGCACACATAAAATAGTGCAAGCCAAAAGGAATAATAATAATAATAATAATAATAATAATAATAATAAATTATTTGCATAATTAAAATACGCAAAGTAAACAATTAAGAAGGTGTGGCCTGGGCGTCGAGGTCGACGTGACGATGCCGGGGCCTCCGGGCCGACCGCCGAGATGAACAGGTCAGTATTGCAGGGGAGAAGGTTGACCCAACGGGGCGATGACACAGTTTGGCCGACGCTGACATCGGCTTTCCCGGGAACCCGGCCGTGGCTGATTATCCTGCATACGCAAAGTAGCGCAAGACAGAAAGAGAAAATGGTACAATTTAAATAATTTAAGAAATATGGTCTGAACGCCGAAGTTGGTTTGATGGCATGACAGCGGTGACAACGCCATGTTGTGTGAATTCACCCGGCAGACCGAGCTGCGGACTAGAGCGACGGCAACAGCCTGGAATGCTCTGGGCGGCGACTGCAGTGATCTGCGTACATAAGACAGTACAAACTGGTAGAGCATATGTGGGTACAAATAACTTGTGCAATATAATTTTAACAAGAAAAATATAACCTGACTTATTTGGATGACAAACGAGGCGACTGCGGAACGGACTTCATGCGGTTGACACGCCGGAGCAACGCATCAGGTCGGCGTCCGAGCACATATGGATCCGTCGCTGCCAAATCAATAGTCTCACGGGCGTACATGCCTATCCATCATTTATGCCACGCCTCCCTTGGTGGGCCATAGCACTAGTTTATTTGAACCCTCCTTTGGCTTATCTGATGATCTTATGTAGGTAAGTGGAGCATTCTTACCATTAACATAAATTAATTAATGGTAGTCTATCAGATCAGATTGGAATATATAATAATAGTATAATAATGAAAAGGAACAAGTACTAGTGCTAGACAAGACTTCCCTTGTTTTGGCCGATGTGGCGCTTCGCTATGGATCAGGAAGGCTGCCATGATTGCCTTAGCTAGAGGCCGCCCTGCCACAGCCTGTAGTCCTTTGCCCCGCGCGCCTGCATACACTCGCTGGATGCTGTTTGCTGATCCGCTGATCGGATCAGCCTGACCGCGGACGTCGCATACAAACGCCGCCGCCCAAAATTTCTTTAATCCAGTCTCGGATAGTTCTGCAAATAAAATTTGCGCGGCGACAGTAATAATTCTCAAAGAGATTAACTTATGATAAGCAGATCTAGCTGAAAAAATAGCACCTGATCATCCCATCGATCCGCGACGAACACCCAGCAGGCTCTCAGTGAAAGCACCAATGTCGATTCTAAATCCGGCATATCTCGTAGTAGGGATCCTAAGCTAGGTGTCTTGGAGCGATGGTAACATGGACACATGATTTTACCCAGGTTCGGGCTCTCTCGAAGAGATAATACCCTACGTCCTGCTTTTGATTGTATTCATATGTGGTGTAGTACAGAGTACATGTATCTACCACGAGATTGTTCTAATGAATATGAGTTGTCTTATTGACTAGCCTGGCCTCGGTTTATATAATGTACCACAGGCCTAGGGTTTAGGAGAGTCCTCGTCTTGGGCGCCAAGTCTTGTGGAATCTTCCTTGTATTCGTCATGGGCTGCCCGAAGTGGCCCATGAGTGAACCGCCATGGGGGTCCTCGGCTCAACCCACCTGGTCGGGAGACGATGGGATGAGTACCCCCTAGTCCAGGACACCGTCACCTGGAGGAACTTTGCTACCACTCTGATGTTGGGGAACACGACAGAAAACAAAAAATTTCGATACAGCGATCACACCCAGGATCACTATGGAGATGGCATACAAGGTTTGATCTGATCATTACCGACTCGTAGCGCAGCGAAAGTAGAGTTGATGTAGATCGTCGGTGCAGATCCCCACAGTTAGGATTTACAACCTCCCAACTGCGAGGATGTACTCCCTCGTCGGACAGCCCTTCGGGAGTCGGTCGGACAGTCCCCCGGACGATGTCACGGACAGCCCTTCGGGAGAACCCTTGAAGCTCGAACGGTAACTCGGGCAGCCCTTCGGGAGGACCCTCGAACAGCCCCTTGGGCAAAAGATCGAACCTACGACCTTTTTATGGGGTGGCACACATACGGTGTCAGCTATCCGGCAGGGCTTCGCCGTCTAGAACTAGTTCCCACCGGAACCCAGACAGCGTTTCGGCTCTACGAAACTATTTCGCGGGGAGGGAGAGATAAGACCAGATCATGCATGGCATTTGTATGTGAGAAAGAGTGAGTGTGGAGAGTGCCTCTTCACCTCTATTTATAGGAAAACCCAAGGGGTAGGGTGGCACTTGAAATACCCAAAAAACCCATCATATGGAATTTCCAAAGGGCCTAATGGGAAGGCTAGAGGAGCTCCATGGAGGAGCTCCCCTTGTGGCCGGCCACACCAAGTGGGCCCCCCATGAGGGGCTCTCATCCATCCATGTCATCCCCAAGATATTTTGGGACAAAGCCCAAAAAGGTGGCTTTCCATAAAGTAACCATAAAGTGCTTTTTCACTATTCATGAACCCATTTTTCCGCGACCGATAAATCCGAAAATATTTCTGTGGGTCTTAGAATAATTCCAGTACCCACCAAAATAATTCTGGACACGTTCCGAAACATTTTCAGATCATTGATTTTCATCACCGAAAAGCAACCAAAGCGGTTCCGGCAGCTCTGGAACAATTCCGGTTTTTTCCCCGAAAAAATCCCAGATGTTTGCAGAACAATTCTGGCACCCTCCAAGAATTTCCAGGCGTGTGCCGAAACCAATTTGACTTAATGGTATACTCCGAAACAACTTTTCAGTTTTACCGAAACTCTTCCGGTGTTCTCTCTCCAGAACTCTTCCGTTGTCTCCGAAACTTTTCCGGTGACTTTCTCTCAGACTCCCTGTCTAGTATTCAGCAGATAGATGACCCTTAAGTGTGTGACCCTATAGGTTCGGTGAAGTATAGACATGACCCGGAACAGTTTCCGATCAATGATCAACATCGGAGCCGTGGACACCCATATTGACACCTATACCCACACGAATAAATATTCGAGTGAACCTCCGGTTGCCGTGTGCTATTCCTGTTGCTTCACGATATGTTACAAACACCGAGGTGAGATTTATCTGCATCCCCGTGGATCAACAACTTATCCACTATGCCAGTTACCTCGTTACCGGTTTTGTTCTCTTTTCTCGTTTCCGTATTCCGACATCCCTGTGATCAAATCACATTGTGTCTGGACAGACGATGGTGGATACCGTAACACCGAAAGGGCCCGAGAATATCTCTCCATTGTCGGAGGAGCAAATCCCAATCTTGAGCTATCTCGTTCCTTGTCATGCTTTTCCGTGAACCCGTAAGCCGCTGTAATAGCCACCTAGTTACGGATGACGTTTAACAAACCCCAAAGTCCACGAAGCAAGAATGAAGGAACTCGACACTCTCATGGTCTAAGGAATTATGCAAACATTAACTTTCTCTGTGTTATAAACCATTAACTTGTGATGAATGTATCTCATAGCATAACATCAAATTGGGTCGATTCAACACAAGTGTTCTACTAACATTGTGCCCTCAAAATTGCCGGCATAGTCATGCCCATGATCAGGAAAACAGGATCATCATGCAATACTTGAGCCAGTCTTAGAGGCATGACTAGGAATACATTTTACCATTTATTATACCACACGTGCACATGAGTTTCCCTCCGAGCCTCGTGGATATTGTAGACTCGAGAATCATTGCAGTTATAGCATGGAACATAAACATTAATTACAAACTTGGAGATACAAAATAAGTGTTATTACTGCCTCTAGGGCATATCTCCTACAGACTCCCACTTGCACTAGAGTCATAATCCAGTTACATGGCTTCCCTATCACCAATGGCTATCCGGTGCTGCTCATGCTTTGCTCGTGGTAGAGGCTTTGTCATCGGGTCTGACACGTTCAGATCCGTGTGAACTTTGCGTACTTTCACTAAACCCGCTTCGACATGATGTCGAATGAGTTTATATTTGCGTTCAATATGTCTTGTCTTATGGTGCGAAGATGGCTCCCTAGCCCGAGCCACGACGCCACTATTATCACAATAGATCCCCACCGGGTCCAGCGCACTTGGAACCACACCTAGGTCTTTAAGAAACTGATTGATCCAGACCGCCTCCTTGGAGGCTTCTGAAGCTACAACATATTCCACCTCCGTCGTAGAATCCGGCACAGTCTTTTGTTTGGAACTTTTCCAATCAACTGCGCCACCGTTCCATATGAAAACATAGCCTGATTGAGATTTGAAGTCATCTGGGTCAGTCATGAAGCCTGCATCAGTGTAACCACTTACAATGAGCTCTTCATCACCTCCGTACATAAGGAGTAAATCCTTGGTCCTTCTGAGGTACTTAAGAATATTTGTGACTGCGGCCCAGTGTTCCAATCCTGGATCACTTTGGTACCGGCTGCTAACACTTAGCGCATAGGAAACATCCGGTCTTGTACATAGCATGGCATACATAATAGAACCAACTGCCGAAGCATATGGAACATCATTCATTTGTACTCGCTCATCGAGAGTCCGAGGACACTGATTCTTGCAAAGCACTGTGCCAGGTGACATGGGGAGTAGGCCTTTCTTGGAGTTCTGCATGTTGAACCTTTTCAACACCTAGTCAATGTACGTGCTTTGGCTAAGCGCTATTAGGCGTTTTGATCTATCTCTATAGATTCTGATGCCCAATACATATGCCGCTTCGCCTAAGTCTTTCATTGAAAAACTCTTCTTCAATGAGTCTTTTATTTCGCTAAGAAAATTCACGTCATTTCTAATCAACAATATGTCATCCACATACAAGATTAGAAATGCTTTTGTGCTCCCACTAAACTTCTTATAAACACAAGATTCTTCGTCATTCCTGATGAAGCCAAACTCTTTGACTACTTCATCAAAACGAATGTTCCAGCTCCTTGACACTTGCTTCAGACCATAAATGGCCTTCTGAAGTTTGCATACCTTTCCAGCATCCTCATGAACGACAAAACCTTCAGGCTGTATCATGTATACATCTTCTTTGAGATTTCCATTTAGGAAAGCCGTTTTGACGTCCATCTGCCATATTTCATAATCGAAATAAGCAGCAATTGCTAGTAATATCCGAACAGACTTAAGCATAGCTACGGGCGAGAAAGTCTAGTCGTAGTCCACTCCTGGAACTTGCGTGAACCCTTTCACGACAAGTCTAGCTTTATGGATAGTAATGTTACCATCCGCGTCTGTCTTTCTTTTGAAAATCCATTTACAACCAATGGGCTTTACGCCTTCTGGAAGTCCTACCAAGTTCCAAACTTGATTTTCGTACAGGGATTCCATTTCGGATTTCATGGCCTTGTGCCACTGCCTTGAGCTGGGCCCCGCCATCGCTTCCTTGTAGTGCACAGGTTCATCGTCTTCAAGGATGACGATTTCGTTATGAAACCACTCAGGTGGCTGGATAGCCCTACCTAATCTGCGCGGTTCAGTTACAACATTATCTGAAGTTTCCGCATCACATGCGACAACTTCCGGCTCGGTTGTAGGGATAATTTGCGGAATTTCTTCCGGTTCCTTAGACATAACAACGGTTGCCGAAGATGCACTAATGTCATCAAGATGTACTGTCCTCCCACTTAATTCTTTAGCAAGAAACTCTTTCTTGAGAAAGACTCCGTTTTTAGCGACAAAAACTTTGCACTCAGTGGGTTGGTAGAAAGAATACCCAACTGTATCTTTGGGATAACCTACAAAGTAACATTTGTCTGTTCTGGAATCGAGTTTGCTTGGTTGTAAACGTTTTACATAAGTTTCACAACCCCAGATTTTGAGATGTGACAAATTGGGTTTCTTCCCATGCCATAACTCGTATGGTGTCGTCTCAACAGACTTAGACGGTGCTCTGTTTAATGTATAAGCGGCAGTGAGTAGTGCGTGACCCCAAAAAGATATTGGCAGATCTGTAAGAGACATCATCGACCTTACAATGTCTAACAGGGTTCGATTACCTCGTTCCGACACTCCGTTTCGCTGTGGAGTTCCGGGAGGCGTAAGCTGTGAAACGATTCCACGGTCACTTAGATGTTGGCTAAACTCATGACTAAGATATTCGCCCCCGCGATCTGATTGTAGAAACTTAATCCTTTTGTTACGATGATTTTCTACCTCATTCTAAAATTCTTTGAACTTTTCAAAGGTTTCCAACTTATGCTTCATTAAGTAGATATAGCCATACCGACTCAAATCATCAGTAAAAGTCACGAAGTAGAAATACCCACCCCGTGCGGCTGTGCTCATGGGACCACATACATCACTATGTATTATTTCCAATAATTCACCCGCCCATTTAGGATGACCCGTGAACGGCGTCTTGGTCATTTTCCCCATCAGACAAGCTTCACATGTGTCAAATGATTCAAAATCAAAAGACGGTAAAACTCCATCTTTATGGAGTCTTTGCATGTGTTTCTTTTCGATGTGGCCAAGCCGACAGGACCACAAGTAAGTGGTGGTGGTATCAGCCTTCTTAAGGCGTTTATAATTCATGTTAAAGACATCATTTCCACATTCAAGATTTAGTATGAAAAGGCCCCCAACAATGGGTGCAAATCCATAAAACATATCCTTACAATAAAGTGAACAACCATTGTTCTCAGACTTGTAAGAGTACCCATCGTGTACTAAACATGATCCAGAGATAATGTTTCTACACAATGCCGGAACAAAATAACAGTTACTTAGTTCTAAGGTAAATCCTGAAGGGAGACATAGAGGCATAATGCCGACGGCTTGAGCGGCGATCCCAGCGCCGTTCCCGACACGCATCACGACTTCATTCTTTGCCAGCTTGCGCACCTTCTGAAGCCCTTGTATCGAGTTGCAAATGTGAGCAACCGATCCGGTATCAAATACCCAAGACTTAGAATTTTTGCTAGCAAGCAAAACGTCAATGACATTAACTTGTATAACAGTTATACATTTTTCGGTTTTCCCGGACTTCTTATCTTCCAGATACTTCTTGCAGTTTCTCTTCCAGTGTCCTGTGCCCTTGCAGTAGAAGCACTCAGTTTCATTCTTGGCTCCGCCCTTAGAGTTGCTTTGGGAGCCGGTCTTACCGGCGCCCTTGCCCTTCTTGGACTTGCCTTTCTTTTTGAAACTGGCGGTTTCATTCACAAGCAACACTTGCCTGCGATTTTTCCGCAGTCTTCCTTCCGCAGTTTTCAGCATGGCGAGCACCTTATTTGGTGTCTTCTCCATCCCACTCATGTTGTAGTTCATGATAAAACCGTCGTAAGATGGGGGGAGTGAAGAAAGCAACATGTCCATCATATGGGCTGGTGGAATTGGGAATTCCAGGGTTTTAAGCCTTTCAGCATAGCCAATCATTTTGACCACGTGTTCGCCAACTGAACTGCCCTCAGCCATCTCGCAATCCATCACGATCTTCATAATATCAAAACGTTCAGACCGTGTGGTTTCCTTGTACAGAGCATCCAATTCCCAGATCATATCGCGGGCATTATGGAATTCAAAACGTTTTTGAAGCTCTGGACTCGTGCAAGCTAGCATGAGGCACTGCACTAAGTTGTGATCATCAACCTTAGTGGCCCAGACATTTTGTTCATCTTCCGGGGCAGTTTCCGCCGGTTTAGCTGGAAGAGGAGTTTGAAGCACATACATTCTCTTAGCGCTCCTGAGGACAATCCTCAGGTTAGGACCCAGTCCGCATAGTTGCTTCCAATCGCAGCTAACTTCTCTTTTTCTAACATCGGGCCTAAGTTGAACGCGGTGTTGTGAGCCATTTGATCTACAACGGTAAACACAAGTTTCACTTAGACTTTGTTCATAATTAATTTGCACTAGTGAATAAACAATTTTATTCTAAGGTGCGCTCACACTCAAATCAATATCTCTCAAAATTGATTATGAGTGATACAAGACCCGCATTTCAATTCAACACCATTGATGTGGACATCACTGATGACGAGAATTTCAATCGGTAGGCAAACTTGCCGATCACATCTCTATGTGACTTTTGTTCATCTTTCGATGGGTGTGTTCCGAGCTCAGGACTATCCTGCCTGAACGTCAAAGACAACCAAGTGATCTTGCTGCGAGGTATGACCTCACCCGCCTCATTCCTCTCGATTCGTTCATACCCATGTGGATATGGCGCACCCCGAAAAGATACGAATTTCAGATGGTGCTACACTTGGGTGAACACTAACTACTTTGATATTTTAAGTGAGAGATCACCCTAATAAAAAGCGACTATCGCGCAATCAAAAGGGTGCATCATAAGGGGTAAACATCTCAGGCAATTCATAATAGCATGATATGGTATAGCCCTTTCTGACGGAGAAGTCTTTAATTTCTTCGTCTTCGGCATTTGCGTCGGTGTTCACCTTCGCGAAGATTGCCACCACCTTGTCGATGCACCAGATAATATTGCTATCTCTATAGCTAATAAAATAAGTGCATTACTTAAGGTTGACACGCAGGTCATTAAAGTGACAATCATATGGCTCCAGCCATCATGCCGAATCATGACACGCAGGTCATGTTTGTAAATTTACATCATATAGTCATCTCATACATAATCGAATTAATATGAGAACTGCTATACCACATCACATGCACATCCTGCAAAACCAAGTTAGACGCCTCTAATCGGTTTATGCAAAGTTTTATTTTACATGGCTTCTAAGGTTTTGACTTAAACCGCAACTACCAACGTTTATCATCAAGTATGATTATTCAAGTCGCTAGATTAACTTTGCGAGGTGTATGAAACACGAGATAATAAAATCTCGAGCCCCATACTGAACTTCGTCATACGCATGACCCCCGTGTAGATCATATCTGCATTGCCCTTTCGTCTGCGAAATTTCATCTTTCTTTTAACTATGGTGGAACCCAAAGAACTGATAGCACTTCGTTGATCAATCAGGATCGCGAATTGCCAGAACTTTGTGAAATTCCACCATGCCGTTTCAAGATCAGAAATACGCAAATTCTAGGGAAGCAACAAGAACATCGGGTAACAGATTTCATCTGCCACCCGCATAAATAATTTTCAACAATAGATCTCATCTACTACAAAATTATATTATGCAATACCCATACATCTCTATGTATTCTAGATCATAACCTGCATCTACGCATAGCAAGGCTCTTGATGCCACTGTAGGGAACGCGACAGAAAACAAAATTTTTTGGTACAGCGAGCACGCCCAGGATCACTATGGAGATGGCATACAAGGTTTGATCTGATCATTACCGACTCATAGCGCAGCGGAAGTACAGTCGATGTAGATCGTCGGTGCAGATCCCCGCAGCTAGGATTTACAACCTCCCAACCGCGAGGATGTGCTCCCTCGTCGGACAGCCCTTCGGGAGGCGGTCGGACAGTCCCCCGGACGATGTCACGGACAGCCTTTCGGGAGGACCCTCGAAGCTCGAATGGTAACTCGGGCAGCCCTTCGGGAGGACCCTCGAACAGCCCCTCGGGCAAAAGATCGAACCTACGACCTCTCTATGGGGTTGCACACATACGGTGTCAGCTATCCGGCAGGGCTTCGCCATCCAAAACTAGTTCCCATCGGAACCCAGACAACCTTTCGGCTCTACGAAACTATTTTGCGGGGAGGTAGAGAGAAGGCCAGATCATGCATGGCATTTGTATCTGAGAAAGATTGAGTGTGGAGAGTGCCTCTCCACCTCTATTTATAGGAAAACCCAAGGGGTAGGGTGGCACTTGAAATACCCAAAAAACCCATCATATGGAATTTCCAAAGGGCATAATGGGAAGGCTAGAGGAGCTCCATGGAGGAGCTCCCCTTGTGGCCGGCCACACCAAGTGGGCCCCCCATGAGGGGCTCTCATCCATCCATGTCATCCCCAAGATATTTTGGGACAAAGCCCAAAAAAGTGGCTTTCCATAAAGTAACCATAAAGTGCTTTTTCACTATTCATGAACCCATTTTTCCGCGACCGATAAATCCGAAAATATTTCTGTGGGTCTTAGAATAATTCCAGTACCAACTAAAATAATTCTGGACGCGTTCCGACACATTTTCAGATCAATGATTTTCATCAGCGAAAAGCAACCAAAGCGGTTCCGGCAGCTCCGGAACATTTCCGTTTTTTTCCCTGGAAAAATCCCAGAAGTTCCCAGAACAATTCTGGCACCCTCTAAGAATTTTCAGGCATGTGCCGAAACCAATTTGACTTAATGGTATACTCCGAAACAACTTTTCAGTTTTACCGAAACTCTTCTGGTGTTCTCTCTCCGGAACTCTTCCGTTGTCTCCGAAACTTTTCCGGTGACTTTCTCTCAGACTCCCTGTCTAGTATTCAGCAGATAGATGACCCTTAAGCGTGTGACCCTATAGGTTCGGTGAAGTATAGACATGACCCGGAACACATTCCGATCAATGATCAACATCGGAGCCGTGGACACCCATGTTGACCCCTATACCCACACGAATAAATATTCGAGTGAACCTCCGGTTGCCGTGTGCTATTCCTGTTGCTTCGCGATATGTTACAAACACCTGAGGTGAGATTTATCTGCATCCCGATGGATCAACAACTTGTCCACTATGCCAGTTACCTCGTTACCGGTTTTGTTCTCTTTTCTCGTTTCCGTGTTCCGGCATCCCTGTGATCAAATCACATTGTGTCTGGACAGACGATGGTGGATACCGTAACACCGAGAGGGCTCGAGAATATCTCTCCATCATCGGAGGAGCAAATCTCAATCTTGAGCTATCTCGTTCCTTGTCATGCTTTTTCGTGAACCCGTAAGCCGCCGTAATAGCCACCCAGTTACGGATGACGTTTAACAAACCCCAAAGTCCTCGAAGCAAGAATGAAGGAACTTGACACTCTCATGGTCTAAGAAATTATGCAAACATTAACTTTCTCTGTGTTATAAACCATTAACTTGTGACGAATGTATCTCATAGCATAACATCAAATTGGGTCGATTCAACACAAGTGTTCTACTAACATTGTGCCCTCAAAATTGCCGGCATAGTCATGCCCATGATCAGGAAAACAGGATCATCATGCAATACTTGAGCCAGTCTTAGAGGCATGACTAGGAATACATTTTAGCGTTTGTTATACCACACGTGCACATGAGTTTCCCTCCGAGCCTCGTGGATATTGTAGACTCGAGAATCATTGCAGTTATAGCATGGAACATAAACATTCATTACAAACTTGGAGATACAAAATAACTGTTATTACTGCCTCTAGGGCATATCTCCTACTTCTGAAACATCAGAGCGTGAATTCTCAGTTGAGGATGTCATCGGCCATCTGAGTGTTGAGCAGAACTCGAGAGCAAAGGATTCGCACGGAAAAGGGGTCGAAAGAACTTCTGTGGCCAATATGGTGCATCAGAAGAACTTCAATTCCCACAAGCCCAAGGGAAAGAATGGTGTCCAATACAATACCGACTTTAAGAAGAAAGGTAAGAAGACCTTCAAGAAGAACAAGAAGGGAGATGGCTGCTTTACTTGTGGTTCGGAGGAACATTGGGCCAACAAGTGCCCAAACAAGTACAAGAAGCCAGGGCAGGACTCCAAGTCTGCCAACATGATTATGAGCAACAATGAAAGTGGTGCATCTGGGTACGGTAATTTATTTACTGTATTTTCAGTTTGTCAGTCCACCGATTGGTGGGTGGACACAGGTGCAGGTGTTCATGTGTGTGCTGACATTTCATTGTTTTCTTCTTACCAGGCCACGGGTCACGGGTCCGTATTGATGGGGAATGGCGCGAGTGCTTTTGCTCATGGTGTTGGCACGGTCGATCTGAAGTTTACTTCGGGAAGGATTGTGCAGCTGAAGAACGTGCAGTATGTCCCCGCCATCAAGAAGAACCTTGTTAGTGGCTCCCTTCTGTGTAGAGAAGGGTTTAAGTTGGTCTTCGAGTCTAATAAAGTAGTTGTTGCGAAATATGGACTATTTGTTGGAAAGGGTTATGAATGCGGAGGAATGTTTTGCCTTTCTCTCGCTGATTTTTGTAATAAAGTCGTGAACAATATTCATTCGAGTGTTAATGAATCTGAAGTTTGGCATTCACGTCTTTGTCACATTAGTTTCGGTGTTATGACGCGGCTAGCAAAACTGAATTTAATCCCGAGTTTCACTTTCGGCATTCACGTCTATAATTGATGATGTATTCATGCCATATTTATTATAGTTTTGTATGATTTTGGTGCACTTTTATATGATTTTCATGGACTAACATATTGACCTAGTGCCCAGTGCCAGTTGCTATTTTCTGCTTGTTTTTCGTTTTCCAGAAAATCTATATCAAATGAAGTCCAAATGCAGTGAAACTTTTTGATGATTTTTTCTGGAACATAAGAGACACTAGAAGCTTCGGGAGGAGGCCAGAAGACCCGAAGGGGCCCCACGAGCCACCAGGGCGCGCCACCCCCCAGGCGCTCCCTGGTACCTCGTGGGTCCCCTGTGGCCCTTCTTCGCGTGATTCCAACGCCAAAAAATCATATATATTCAGAAACCCCCGAAAGTTAACCTAGATGAGTTTTTACGCTGCCGCAAGCCTCTGTACCTCCACGATCTAATCTACAGCCCTTTTCTGGCACCCTGCCGGAGGGGGGAATCATCACCGGAGGCCATCTTCATCATCCCAGCGGTCTCCATGACGAGGAGGGAGTAGTTCACCCTCGGGGCTAAGGGTTTGTACCAGTAGCTATGTGTTTTATCTCTCTCTCTCTCTCGTGTTCTTGATTTGGCACGATCTTGATGTATTGCGAGCTTTGTTAATATAGTTGGATCATATGGTGTTTCTTCCCTCTCTATCCTTGTTGTGATGAATCGAATATTTTCCCTTTGAGGTTTCGTTATTGTCGGATTGAATATTTCAGATTTGAGAACACTTGATGTATGTCTTGCATATGAATACCCGTGGTGACAATGGGGTATTATATTGATTCACTTGATATATGTTTTGGCACTCAACTCGCGGATTCCCGAGGTGACATTGGGGTAATCTATGCATAGGGGTTGATGCACGTTTTCATTATCTTTACTACGATAGAAACTTTGGGGTGCTCCTTGGAGTTCTTTGTGTGGATTGAATATTATGATTATGAAGTTGTTTGATGCATATCGTATAATCAACTCATGGATACTTGTGGTGACATTGGAGTATCTAGGTGACATTAGAGTTGGTTGATGTGTATCATATGGTGTTATTTTAGTCCAAACTCTAGGGCTGTTTGTGACACTTATAGGAATAGCTCAATAGATCAATCGGAAAGGATAACTTTGAGGTGGTTTCGTACCCTACAAACAATTTCTATCTTATGTTCTCCGCTAATAGAAACTTGGGAGTGATTCTTTATCGCACGTTGAGGGATGGTTATATGATCCAATTATGTTAGCATTGTTCAGAGATTGCACTAGCGAAAGTATGAACCCCAGGCCTTGTTTCTAAGCATTGCAATACCGTTTGTGCCCACTTTTGTTACTTGCTACCTTGCTGGTTTTATATTTTCAGATTACAAAACCTATATCTATTATCCATACTACACTTTTATCACCATCTCTTCGCCGAACTAGTGCACCTATACAATTTACCATTGTATTGGGTGTGTTGGGGACACAAGAGATTTCTTGTATTTGGTTGCAGGGTTATTTGAGAGATACCATCTTCAACCTACGCCTCCCACGGATTGATAAACCTTAGGTCATCCACTTGAGGGAAAATTGCTACTGTCCTACAAAACTCTGCGCTTGGAGGCCCAACACGAGTCTACAAGAAGAAGTTGTGTAGTAGACATCAGTGCCTTTCGTGTGTGCAAGCTAAGCAACCTCGAAAGCCTCACAAGGCTGCGGAGGAGAGACACTTGGCGCCATTAGAACTCATACATTATGATCTTTGTCAGATGAATGGTGTGTTGACTAAAGGTGGAAAGAAATACTTCATGACATTGATAGATGATTCCACTAGATATTGCTATATGTATCTATTAAATACTAAAGATGAGGCTCTACACTACTTTAAAATCTATAAGGCAGAAGTTGAGAATCAACTTGAAAATAAAATTAAACGAGTCCGATCAGATCATGGTGGAGAGTACTTCTCGAGTGAGTTTGATTCCTTTTGTGTGGAACATGGTATTATTCATGAGAGGACGCCTCCCTATTCACTCCAGTCTAACGGGGTTGTCGAACGGAAAAACCGTACTCTAACTGTTTTGGTTAACGCCATGTTAGATACATCGGGTTTATCCAAGGCATGGTGGGGGGGGCTATATTGACATCATGTCATGTCCTGTTGTAACACCCCGATTTTTTGGCCCTTTCTTTTTCTTTTGGATTTCTTCGAAATTTTTATTTGGAGTTCTTTTTCCATGGCTATGTGGTCTTGAAACCTGGGAATATCTTCCCTCCTGCCACTTCCAAGTGGCTTGTCATTCTCAAATCTATCCCAAGGCCATGTCATTTCCATCTTAGCGCAGCTCCAATATTTATTTCTTGGGAATATTCCTTTTTCTATTAAAGGAATAACCCTGTTTGCCCTAGGTTGTGAAGCAACCTATATTTCTGTCATTCCAAAAACTCCCACAAAATTCTCATAAATTATTTGGATCATATCTCCCACCAATATGTCAAAACCCATCCTTGCCTAGTTCAAAAATAATTCAGGAATAGTCATTTTCCATTCTGTCCAGAATGGCACTTTGTGAAGGGAGTGATATTTATCTTTTCTTGATTGCCCTCAAAATTTTTGAGCACTCTATCATATCAAAATAATTTCCACATGCCAAAATTCAGCTTCATTTGCCTAGTAAATCTTCCTCAGCAAATTTCCAAAGTTTCTGACCAGAGAGAAGCTTTGTGAAGGAAGTACTAGCTAGGCTTATCCAAATGAGTTGAAATTTTGGGAGGTCATTTATATGATCAAATAATAACTCTCCACAAAATTTTATCTCCATCCAACAATCTATGTGAGCACTCCCTCCAATCTTGGTTTCTGGTCACAATTTCAGTTTGTGAAGCAACTATATTTTATATTGCTTCAAAAATTCTAAAATTAATCCAGGACCTAAATATCCCTATATAATTTGATCATGCCAAGATTAACATAATTTGGACAAGCCATTTTCTCTGCAAAATTCCCCCAAGATTCTGTCCAGTGAGGAGCATTGTGAAGGAAGTACCATTTTTACTTATCCAATTGGGATGAAATTTTTATGGTACCTTCATATGCCCAAATGATCATGCTCCACCAAATTTCATCTCAATCCAAGCATCCGTGTGAGTGCTACCTCATGATCAAGTTTCTGGACCAGAATGTGTGGTTATGAAGCAACTATATTAAATACTGGTCCAAATCATTTCATTTTTCACAGGATCATAGTCCTTCATACCCTAAGCCTCTGTGACATCCTGGTTACTCCTTATCCCCTCCCAGTTGATCACTACTTCATGCTTAAGTTTGCAACAGCAAACTTCAGTCGATTAGTCTCATCAACTCACAGTCACTTTGGTCAAACCATCACATCAGTGAGACTGTAGGTTGGAGGGACAACGCGGTAGACATCTTTTTGTAGGCCATCGTGCCATCTCCTCGCCATGCCGCACGGTGACCACGCGGCTGGGAAGCAAATGTCGCGCTCTGGATGGCATTTAGCTTCGGGCACTCCTTTGCTCGTCGTTCCCGCGTGTCCCACCGTGTCTACAACGTCGACCACCCTCCCCTGCATCCACGTAGCCTCCTCCCCGCCCCTCCCGTCACCGTCCAGACGCGGACACAGCGTGCCCGCGTAAGAACAGTGGCACAAAGGTGCCCTCCCTGCCCCACGCGGTGCGCCGCGGCTTTGCCCGCGTGCCTGTCACCTCCACTAGCTCCCTCTAGTCGCCATCAACACCTCTGCGCGTGCGCACGGGTACGCGGTCGCCCCAGAGGCATCAACCACGCGTCCGCGGCGGTTTCCGGCAACGGCATCTCCGGCCCGCCTATATAGAGGTTGTCCCCGAGCCCCTCGAGCACTCCAACCTATTCTCGTCTCCCCTAGCAGCCTCCCCGACCTCCCAATCGAGCTCGAAGAGCTTCTCTGCCCTCCCATGGCCGCCAAAGTCCTCGCCGGCCTCCACCTAAATTCGAGCTCGTGGCTCTGCCCCTCCTCCTCTCGGGTAACCAGGACACCCCCAAGACCCTGCCGAGCCGCCACCATACCTATCTCCGGCGGAGGAGCCCCGCCGGCGCGGCTCTCGTGAAGCCTCTCGGCCGCCACGACCCGACCTTTGGAGGCGGTGATGTGGGTCACCTCAGGCGCCCCTACGACCGCCCTCGGGCGCGGTGAGGTGTGGCGGAGCTCCCGCGCTCGCCGGCCGATCCTCTGGAGCAGGGAGGCAACGGCTGCGCCGGCGCCCGAGCCTTCTATGCTCCCAGACGCGTGGAAGGAGATGACCCAGGCGGGAGGGAGAGAGAAGTTGAAGCGGGCCCCGCCTGTAAGTGGCTATGGGCCGGGCCCATCTGCTTTAAGTGGAAGCGTACTCAGGAAAATACGTTTTCCCTTGATAAAGCATATTTTTCTTTTGCTTTGACAGAGAATACGTTTTCCCTATACTAAAAGCGTATTTTCTAAAGTGTGCTTTTCTTTTTTTCAGCCACCGGCCGAAACTCTTAGATAGCGGACGTTCGTCCGTTAAGGCCAGAAGTGAACAGATTTTTATTTGTTTTTCGCCTAACGAACGAACGGCCGTATCTCGACAACTGTAACTCCGATTCAGGTGATTCCAAAGCCCACGATCTCAGTTCGTCGAGCCCGTTCCGATGGTATCATTTTAATGAGGTTGTCATACTATTAAAATGACCATTTTGCCCTTGCCCTTAAAACAGCTCCGCCGAGAGGGAAACTTTTCCGGCGATTCTTTCCGCGAGTTCATCGCACCTCTCCCCGGTGAATCCTTCATCCCCAGGCAAGCCACAACAGCCACTTGCATGATAGCATTGCAGTAGCCATGGTTTCCACTTGAATATTTAATATTTGTTTGTTCATTTAAATGATTTTGTGAATACTCCGAATATGCTTGTGAATCCATGCTCATTGCTTATGCCATGATCACTTTCATCTAGTAAGTGATATGATTAATTGCTAAGGATATTATTCTTATAATCATTTCCGGTGTTAGTGATAATGTTATGCTCACATGAGTAGTTAGGGTTTGATATGAAAATATTTGTGATATTCATGATCATCGTTATGCCATGCTCATTCGCATCTCGTAGAATAAAAGATTTATCATCGTTGATGTTATGTTGTTACATGGTTATGTTGCCCATCCATGGTTACACTGGTGTCATGTTCATATGCATTGGCATCTCATCATGTTATTTTGTTATGACTCAGCTCATCACCATTCAAGTTACACCTGACATTAATCGAACTTGAACAAATCTGTTGGCTGAGTCATGGTGCCACCGAATCGAGCTCACCAGTGCAACCACACTTGCCTGGATGGGGAGGCCCTAATGCGGTCTATTGTCATGCCTCTCGCCGGTGCCTCCTACGAGGGAAGGTTATGGGTGCGCGCTACCCTGATCAGGTAGGCTACCATAGCCTTGAGGACCCGAGTTTTGATGGTACCAAGGTCCCCGTTTGGGACAATGTTGATGTTTGGCCACGACGGTGGCAGCCACAGAGGTGGCGGATGTCACATGTTGACATCAGGGTCACCCAGGACATAACCCAAAGGGGAGTTTGTCGGAGTGGCCGGGAGAGTGTCATGCAATAGATTGGTTTTGTCGGAATGTCGTTGGTCCACCCGAATGGGAGCACGAGGCCATGAGTTCCGTGGTGTGGGTACAGTGTACTAACCTCTGCAGAGTGTATAATCTATCGATAGCCGCGTCCTCGCTCATGGACACAGTTTGTAGTAGGTCACACTGTGGGTCAACAGAAATAATAACCTGAATAATAACAACCCCGGTTCTACGGGAAAAGAAGTTGGTTGATCTTTATGTGATCATGAGAGGATCACGATGGTATCGTGAATACCGATGTTGATTGATTATGAGGTGATCGTGTGATGATCACGATGGTAGGTTTGTGGTTACGAGATAACCTCCGAGCAGAGTAAGTTGGTCCATGAGACCTTATACCTCGACCCACCCTGCATGCTAGTGCTAGTATCATCTTGTTCATATTATGAATTATATGTACATGCCATGCTCATGTTGTTGCCATGCTCATGTTGTTCTAGTAGTATCTTGTTCATCTTTGATGATTAACCTGTAAATGCCATGCTGTTGTATGTCTTGATCGCTTTGGTTGTTGTGAGCTTGCGCGTACTTTCAAAGTACTCACCTGGCGTGTCATGCCAGATTGCAGGTGATGCCGTGATTGCTTGTTTGTCGAGGATCCCGAGGTTGCGCTCTAGGATACGTCCCAGCCAGAGTCCCTGCGGAGTGGAGTTCATCTTCGTCGTCGTTGTTCCGCTGCTAGAGTTTATTCCGCTTTGAGATGTTCCGCTGCTAGCATAGAACTACCTTAGCAGGAGAAGTGTCGCCGTGCCCCTGTAACCTTTGTAATATCGGACCCTTGTACCCCATTTATTCATAATAAAGAGCTGATTTGTTCTATGCCAAGCAGTGCCGTATTCCAGAAGACTTGATCTCTGGGCTAGAATACGGGGTGTTCTGGTCTCTCTGAGCCGGGATGCCACAAGACTTGGTATCAGAGCAGGTCTGGCTGTTTGACGCCCTAGTCAGCGTGAGCGTTAGAAACCGGTAGTTCAGAGTCTAGCTTGCTTGTTGCATTTGGTTGTTGCATTTTTTTGCTGCATAGCATGCATATAGACTCATTATATTGTCACTAATGGTTGATCTTGTGAGTGTAGGTGGCATCGGTTTCGATCCACTACCTGCACCCTCCAGCTTTGCATACGCGTTCTTTGGTGTTTGGTGTCATCTCTGTCCCAACAGAGTGATGCCGAGGTACCTTGTGGTGTCGATCACTTGCAGGATTGATACACAGGTATCCCACCAATATTTTCTCTTCAGCCCCACCTATCATTTTGGTGGTAGACATGTTTCTACCCCGGATCTGGCCATCCAACCTGCCACTTTGGCAACCCTTACTGGTCTTTGTTACCAAAAGAAAGGGCAATGTCAGCAAGACCCTGATTTCCACCGCTATCCTACTCTATCACTCATTCTCTGGACGAGTACGGATCCCTTCCGTACGCTTGATGATGATGTGGTCATGACATCGTGTCTCGCTACATGATCACTGAGTCCGTCCTCATCTCTAAGCATGTCCAGATGCAACCGGTGCTGAGCCAACACTTGGTGTAGCTCTGCTTACACCAATCTCTCCACACGATGATTCACTTCCGTGCACACCGCCACAACATATTAGATCGTAGTACCGAAGTTTCCTCGAGAATTGTGTGCTTAAGTACGCATGCGTAGTGAGGTGTATAGCTATGAAGTGTGATGTTGCTTGTATGCAATCTTAATGCTGTGTGTGCTTTTGTTTAAGTCGTTTCTTTTGCTTCTTTCTTTGGGCCCTCGGTGTTACCTTATTTCCCCTTATGAAAGTTGCTCATCAACTGACACCGGACTCGAAGAATCAGTGAGGAGTTCAAATATTTGGAAGCTCAACTAAACAGTATAGCATTCTCAGCCGACTGCATTGCATTGGGAATATCTGATCTGAACGCAAATGATACCTTAGATTGATTATCAGCATCAAGACTGCCTCAGTGTGCAACCATTACAACCGTAAGGAACCAGCTGGAAGACAATTTGTGTGCAAGACAACAGTACATTTTGTAGTCAAAGTGATATCAAGGATATATATATGGCATTCAATCCGTATGTCATGGAGAGAAGCTTCGGGAGTAAACAACCCAGTCTTCCTCCACACGCTACCAGCGAAGCTTACGACGCAAGGTTCCACAGTCTTCCTCAGTACGATATGTGGATTGCTTCTAGCATAAGGTACTCTACCTTCTTCGGTAAGCTACCACATAAAGCTTCCGGCATAAGGCACCGAATCTTCTCCAGTAAGCAACCCAGAGAAGAAACTTCTGAGGTACGATACCTAGTCTCCTTCAGCACGCTAGCCTGGCAAAAGCTTCGAGTGCAAGATATCCAGCCTTCCTCAGCACGCTACTCGCGACGGCTTCCAACACAAGCTATCAAGTCCTCGTCAGTACGGCACTACCAACAGTCATCAAGATGTTACACAGCAATTTGGCAGTATATGGCAGTGCCTCTCAAGAATCCGATCCGCAACAATTTTGTCAGAAGCAAGAATCAGTCAGGACACAAGTCTACCTCAGGAATCAAATGTTCAGATACACATGCTCCCATATATATTGTGAACATGCTGCCAAGGTCATTCAAGCCACTCGTACGATGATGCAAGCACGGTGAGAATCCGACAACCACAGGAAGAGGAAGCAAGCAAGTATACACCTCAGTGTGACGCAATGTCTGACAAGCTATGAAGCAAGACAGTGTTGGGACAACAATCCTGAGAGTGGATATCAAGGCCAGCTTCCTCACACCCGACAAAGTGATATCATTAGTCTCTGTCACTGTCATGTATGATTGACCACAGCAGTGAGCTCTATACAAGTAACTGTGAACCGGGTAAATGATCATGATGAACCCTTGCTTACTTTTCCCTGGTAACGGCACCACGCCTGTGTTCTGAGCTGCTTTCGGCCGTCCGGGGTGGATGCCGACTTTATATTTCTCTTTTCAACAACTGACCCGTTATCTGAGCTGCTTTTCGGCCGTCTCGGACAACTGTTGAGTTTCTTTCTGTAGCAGTGACCCTATGCTCTGAGCTGTTCATCGGCCGTCCTAGGGAACTGCTACATTCTTCTTGTCAACACTGCCTCATGCTCTGAGCTGCTTTTCAGCCATCGTGAGCCATGGTTGAGTTATTTCAGTTGTGTCCCAGATCTGAGTTGTAAAGACCGTTCTGGTGGCTACTAATTTATTTGCCAATTTCATGCAAAGGTTCGGATGATCATTTCCCTACAGTTAGAGCTTCAGAGATAGTAAACTTGCCAGTTAAGCGTTGTTGCACGGTCATAAGGATAAGGTATGATTGTAGGAATATTGCACCTGACAGCACCTATGGTCACATCAAGAATTAAAGATATTTATGGCCAAGCTCTTTCAGCAAAAGATTCGGACAAAAGAAACAATAATGAAGGAGCAAGACCGGCAATACAGTTATGATAATTGTGGCATGAACAACATGGTATGGATTCCCAAGACAGTCTGATTCCGTATTAATCACCATGAACACACACCCAAGGGGTCTAGTCTGTTGTAAGGACCCCATATCAAGGTGACAGTTGAATCCTCGATACAGATCTGAGACAAAGAAGTCAGCAAGATTTAGAACTACTTACAAGCAGTCAGATTCCGCCAAGAAAACGGTTACGATTCTCAGCATTGTTTTGAACCCGGATGATATGCACCTACCTGAGTAACCCGAGGCAATGATTTAAGGTTTCTTGTCCATTGAGGAAATTTATGCACAACTCCATTGATACGATCGGTGCTAAATAAAAGAATTTCACGTCGAATGGAAGTCACTCCCGGACTTATGGAAATCCCGGTCATGATAATATCAGACAAGCCAGCAGACATAAAAGAATTGAAGTCAGAGCAAGGATGAACATATGAAGGAAGGCCTGTCAGAATGTGGGATACGGTGAAGCAAACCACCCCAGAGCAAGGCAGTCAGTCAGATGCAATTCAGTGGGAACATCATATGAAGGAAAAGGATACCCGAGTTGGAAACGGTTTCCTTAAGTCAGAATATTCATACTGGTTCCCTGAGCAACCAAATCTCGAGGACGAGATTTATCGTAAGGGGGGCAGGTTTGTAACACCCCGATTTTTGGCCCTTTCTTTTTCTTTTGGATTTCTTCGAAATTTTTATTTGGAGTTCTTTTTCCGTGGCTATGTGGTCTTGAAACCTGGGAATATCTTCTCTCCTGCCACTTCCAAGTGGCTTGTCATTCGCAAATCTATCCCAATGCCATGTCATTTCCATCTTAGCGCAACTCCAATATTTATTTCTTGGGAATATTCCTTTTTCTATTAAAGGAATAACCCTGTTTGCCCTAGGTTGTGAAGCAACCTATATTTCTGTCATTCCCAAAATTCCCACAAAATTCTCATAAATTCTTTGGATCATATCTCCCACCAATATGTCAAAACCCATCCTTGCCTAGTTCAAAAATAATTCAGGAATATTCATTTTCCATTCTGTCCAGAATGGCACTTTGTGAAGGGAGTGCTATTTATCTTTTCTTGATTGCCCTCAAAATTTTTGGGCACTCTCTCATATCCAAATAATTGCCACATGCCAAAATTCAGCTTCATTTACCTAGTAAATCTTCCTCAGCAAATTTCCAAACTTTCTGACTAGAGAGAAGCTTTGTGAAGGAAGTACTAGCTAGGCTTATCCAAATGAGTTGCAATTTTGGGAGGTCATTTATATGATCAAATAATAACTCACCACCAAATGTCATCTCCATCCAACAATCTATGTGAGCACACCATCCAATCATGGTTTCTGGTCACAATTTCAGTTTGTGAAGCAACTATATTTTATATTGTTTCAAAAATTCTGAAATTAATCCAGGACCTAAATATCCCTATATACCTTGATCATGCCAAGATTAGCATCATTTGGACAAGGCATTTTCTCTGCAAAATTCACCCAAGATTCTGTCCAGTGAGGAGCATTGTGAAGGAAGTACCATTTTTACTTATACAATTGGGATGAAATTTTTATGGTACCTTCATATGCCAAAATGATCATGCTCCACCAAATTTCATCTCAATCCAAGCATCCCTGTGAGTGCTACTTCATGATCAAGTTTCTGGACCAGAATGTGTGGTTGTGAAGCAACTATATTAAATACTGGTCCAAATCATTTCATTTTTCACAGGATCATAGTCCTTCATACCCTAAGCCTCTGTGACATCCTGGTTACTCCTTATCCCCTCCCAGTTGATCACTACTTCATGCTTAAGTTTGCAACAACAAACTTCAGTCGATTAGTCTCATCAACTCACAGTCACTTTGGTCGAACCATCACATCAGTGAGACTGTAGGTTGGAGGGACAACAAGGTAGACATCTTTTTGCAGGCCATCGTGCCCTCTCCTCGCCATGCCACACGGTGACCACGCGGCTGGGAAGCAAATGTCGCGCTCTGGATGGCGTTTAGCTTCGGGCACTCCTTTGCTCGTCGTTCCCGCGTGTCCCACCATGTCTACAACGTCGACCACCCTCCCGTGCTTCCACGTAGCCTCCTCCCCGCCCCTCCCGTCGCCGTCCGGAAGAACAGTGGCAGAAAGGTGCCCTCCCTGCCCCACGCGGTGCGCCGCGGCTTTGCCCGCATGCCTGGCACCTCCACTAGCTCCCTCTAGTCGCCATCAACACCTCCGCGCGTGCGCACGCATACGTGGTCACGCCAGAGGCATCAACCGCGCGTCCACGGTGGTTTCCGGCAACGGCATCTCCGGCCCGCCTATATAGAGCCTGTCCCCGAGCCCCTCGAGCACTCCAACCTATTCTCCTCTCCCCTCGCAGCCTTCCCGACCTCCCAACCGAGCTCGAAGAGCTTCTCTGCCCTCCATGGCCGCCATAGTCCTCACCGGCCTCCACCTAAATTCGAGCTCGTGGCTCTGCCCCCTCCTCTTCTCCGGTAACCAGGACACCCCCAAGACCCTGCCGAGCCGCCACCATACCTATCTCCAGCGGAGGAGCCTCGCCGGCGCGGCTCCCGTGAAGCCTCTCGGCCGCCACGACCCAACCTTTGGAGGCGTGATGTGGGTCACCTCAGGCGCCCCTGCGACCGCCCTCGGGTGTGGTGAGGTGTGGCGGAGCTCCCGCGCTCGCCGGCCGATCCTCTGGAGCAGGGAGGCGACGGCTGCGCCGACGCCCGAATCTTCTATGCTCCCAGACGCGAGGAAGGAGATGACCCAGGCGGGAGGGAGAGACAAGTTGAAGCGGGCCCCGCCTGTAAGTGGCTATGTGCCGGGCCCATCTTCTTTAAGTGGAAGCGTACTCAGGAAAATACGTTTTCCCTTGGAGAAAGCGTATTTTTCTTTTGCTTTGACAGAGAATACGTTTTCCCTATACTGAAAGCGTATTTTCAAAAGTGCGCTTTCTGTTTTTCAGCCACCGGCCGAAACTCTTTGATAGCGGACGTTCGTTCATTAAGGCCAGAAGTGAACAGATTTTTATTTGTTTTTCGCCTAACGAACGAACAACCGTATCTCGACAACCGTAACTCCGATTCAGGTGATTCCAAAGCCCACGATCTCAGTTCGTCGAGCCCGTTCCGATGGTATCATTTTCATGAGGTTGTCACACTGTGAAAATGACCATTTTTCCCTTGCCCTTAAAACAGCTCCGCTGAGAGGGAAACTTTTCTGGCAATTCTTTCCGCGAGTTCATCGCACCTCTCCCCGGTGAATCCTTCATCCCCAGGCAAGCCACAACAGCCACTTGCATGATGGTATTGCAGTAGCCATGGTTTCCACTTGAATATTTAATATTTGTTTGTTGATTTAAATGATTTTGTGAATACTCCGAATATGCTTGTGAATCCATGCTCATTGCTTATGCCAGGATCACTTTCATCTAGTAAGTGATATGATTAATTGCTAAGGATATTATTCTTGTAATCATTTCCGGTGTTAGTGATAATGTTATGCTCACATGAGTAGTTAGGGTTTGATATGAAAATATTTGTGATATTCATGATCATCGTTATGCCATGCTCATTCGCATCTCGTAGAATAAAAGATTTATCATCGTTGATGTTATGTTGTTAAATTGTTATGTTGCCCATCCATGGTTACACTGGTGTCATGTTCATATGCATTGGCATCTCATCATGTTATTTTGTTATGACTCAGCTCATCACCATTCAAGTTACACCTGACATTAATCGAACTTGAACAAATCTGTTGGCTGAGTCATGGTGCCACCGAATCGAGCTCACCAGTGCAACCACACTTGCCTGGATGGGGAGGCCCTAATGCGGTCTATTGTCATGCCTCTCGCCGGTGCCTCCTACGAGGGAAGGTTATGGGTGCACGCTACCCTGATCAGGTAGGCTACCATAGCCTTGAGGACCCGAGTTTTGATGGTACCAAGGTCCCCGTTTGGGACAATGTTGATGTTTGGCCACGACGGTGGCAGCCACAGCGGTGGCGGATGTCACATGTTGACATCAGGGTCACCCAGGACATAGCCCAAAGGGGAGTTTGTCGGAGTGGCCGGGAGAGTGTCATGCAATAGATTGGTTTTGTCGGAATGTCGTTGGTCCACCTGAATGGGAGCACGAGGCCACGAGTTCCGTGGTGTGGGTACAGTGTACTAACCTCTGCAGAGTGTATAATCTATCGATAGCCGCGTCCTCGGTCATGGACACAGTTCGTAGTAGGTCACACTGTGGGTCAACATAAATAATAACCTGAATAATAACAACCCCGGTTCTATGGGAAAAGAAGTTGGTTGATCTTTATGTGATCATGAGAGGATCACGATGGTATCGTGGATACCGATGTTGATTGATTATGAGGTGATCGTGTGATGATCACGATGGTAAGTTTGTGGTTACGAGATAACCTCCTAGCAGAGTAAGTTGGTCCATGAGACCTTAAACCTCGACCCCCCTGCATGCTAGTGATAGTATCATCTTGTTCATATTATGAATTAGATGTACATGCCATGCTCATGTTGTTGCCATGCTCATGCTATTGCCATGCTCATGTTGTTAACATGCTCATGTTGTTCTAGTAGTATCGTGTTCATCTTTGATGATTAACCTGTAAATGCCATGCTGTTGTATGTCTTGATCGCTTTGGTTGCTGTGAGCTTACGAGTACATTCAAAGTACTCACCTGGCATGTCATGCCTGATTGCAGGTGATGCCGTGATTGCTTGTTTGTCGAGGATCCCGAGGTTGCGCTCTAGGATACGTCCCAGCCAGAGTCCCTGCGGAGTGGAGTTCATTATCGTCGTCGTTGTTCCGCTGCTAGAGTTTATTCCGCTTTGAGATGTTTCGCTGCTAGCATAGAACTACCTTAGCAGGAGAAGTGTCGCCGTGCCCCTGTAACCTTTTCAATATCGGACCCTTGTACCCCGTTTATTCATAATAAAGAGCTGATTTGTTCTATGCCAAGCAGTGCCGTATTCCAGAAGTCTTGATCTCTGGGCTGGAATAAGGGGTGTTCCGGTCTCTCTGAGCCGGGATGCCTCAAGACTTGGTATCAGAGCAGGTCTGGCTGTTTGACGCCCTAGTCAGCGCGAGCGTTAGAAACCGGTAGTTCAGAGTCTAGCTTGCTTGTTGCATTTGGTTGTTGCATTTTTTTGCTGCATAGCATGCATATAGACTCATTATATTGTCACTAACGGTTGATCTTGTGAGTGTAGGTGGCATCGGTTTCGATCCACTACCTGCACCATCCAGCTTTGCATACGCGTTCTTTGGTGTTTGGTGTCATCTCTATCCCAGCGGAGTGATGCCGAGGTACCTTGTGGTGTTGATCACTTGCAGGATTGATACACAGGTATCCCACCAATATTTTCTCTTCAGCCCCACCTATCATTTCGGTGGTAGACATGTTTCTACCCCGGATCTGGCCATCCAACCTGCCACTTTGGCAACCCTTACTGGTCTTTGTTACCAAAAGAAAGGGCAATGTCAGCAAGACCCCGATTTCCACCGCTATCCTACTCTATCACTCATTCTCTGGACGAGTACGTATCCCTTCCGTACGCTTGATGATGATGTGGTCATGACATCGTGTCTCGCTACATGATCACTGAGTCCGTCCTCATCTCTAAGCATGTCCAGATGCAACCGGTGCTGAGCCAACACTTGGTGTAGCTCTGCTTACACCAATCTCTCCACACGATGATTCACTTCCGTGCACACCGCCACAACATATTAGATCGTAGTACCGAAGTTTCCTCGAGAATTGTGTGCTTAAGTACGCATGCGTAGTGAGGTGTATAGCTATGAAGTGTGATGTTGCTTGTATGCAATCTTAATGCTGTGTGTGCTTTTGTTTAAGTCGTTTCTTTTGCTTCTTTCTTTGGGCCCTCGGTGTTACCTTATTTCCACTTATGAAAGTTGCTCATCAACTGACACCGGACTCGAAGAATCAGTGAGGAGTTCAAATATTTGGAAGCTCAACTAAACAGTATAGCATTCTCAGCCGACTGCATTGCATTGGGAATATCTGATCTGAACACAAATGATACCTTAGATTGATTATCAGCATCAAGACTGCCTCAGTGTGCAACCATTACAACCGTAAGGAACCAGCTGGAAGACAATTTGTGTGCAAGACAACAGTACATTTTCCAGTCAAAGTGATATCAAGGATATATATATGGCATTCAATCCGCATGTCATGGAGAGAAGCTTCGGGAGTAAACAACCCAGTCTTCCTCCACACGCTACCAGCGAAGCTTACGACGCAAGGTTCCACAGTCTTCCTCAGTACGATATGTGGATTGCTTCTAGCATAAGGTACTCTACCTTCTTCGGTAAGCTACGGGGTGTTCCGGTCTCTCTGAGCCGGGATGCCACACCTGTATAAAGTTCCGACAAAGGATAATGAGATCACTCCCTTTGAGAAATGGGCAAAGAGAAGGACAACACTCTCATACTTGCGTACTTGGGGCTGTTTGGCGAAAGTCAACGTGCCGATCCCCAAAAAGCATAAGCTTGGACCAAAGACGGTGGACTACGTTAATTTGGGCTACGCTAAGAATAGCGTTGGCTATAGATTTCTACTAGTAAAATCTGAGGTACCTGACCAGAAGGTCAGTACAATTATGGAGTCTAAGGATGCTACATTCTTCAAGGATATTTTTCCTATGAGAGATATGCAAAGCACTTCTAGACAGGATTCTGAAGAGACTCCTGAACCTGTCATTCCGATGGAATATTATGAACAAACACATGATGAAAATCCTGAGGAGGATGACGAGGCAACCCTTGGAAGGGGTAAGAGACCAAGAACTATAAAGACCTTTGGTGACGATTTCCTTGTGCACCTCGTGGATGATACTCCCACTTCTATTTCAGAAGCATATGCGTCTCCAGAAGCTGACTACTGGAAGGATGCGGTCCGTAGCGAGATGGATTCCATCATGGCTAACGGGACATGGGAGATTACTGAACGTCCCTATGGTTGCAAACCATTGGGATGTAAGTGGGTGTTCAAAAAGAAGCTTAGGCCCGATGGTGCGATTGAAAAATACAAGGCTAGGCTTGTGGCCAAGGGCTATGCCCAGAAAGAAGAAGAAGATTTCTTCGACACTTATTCACCTGTTGCCAGACTGACCACCATTCGAGTATTACTCTCGTTGGCAGCCTCGCATGGTCTTCTCGTCCACCAGATGGATGTTAAGACGGCATTCCTGAATGGAGAGCTGAAGGAGGAAATCTACATGCAACAACCTGATGGCTTTGTGTTAGATGGTCAGGAAGGAAAGGTGTGTAAGTTGCTGAAATCTTTATATGGCATGAGACAAGCACCTAAGCAATGGCATGAGAAATTTAATGAAACTTTGACATCTGTTGGCTTCTTTGTTAATGAAGCTGACACATGTGTATACTATAGCTATGGTGGGGGCGAAGGAGTTATACTGTGCTTGTATGTTGATGACATACTGATATTTGGAACTAGCCTCAAAATGATTGAGGAAGTTAAGTCCATTTTATCTCAGAACTTTGCGATGAAGGACCTTGGAGTGGCTGATGTTATCTTGAACATCAAGCTATTGAGAGATGATGAGGGTGGGATTACACTTCTGCAATCCCATTATGTTGAGAAGGTGTTGAGTCGTTTTGGATATTCGGACTGCAAACCATCTCAAACACCATATGATCCTAGTGTGCTGATTCGAAAGTTCGAAGGCATACCTAAAGATCAATTGAGATACTCTCAAATCATTGGTTCACTGATGTATCTAGCGAGCGCAACGAGGCCTGACATCGCGTTTGCTGTGAGCAAACTGAGCTGGTTTGTTTCCAAACCGGGTGATGTACATTGGCATGCTATTGAAAGAGTTATGTGTTATCTAAAAGGTACTATGAACTATGGACTTCACTATACCGGATACCCGTCGGTACTTGAAGGGTATAGTGATGTGAATTGGATCTCTGATGCTGATGAGATGAAGGCCACAACTGGGTATGTGTTTACTCTTGGAGGTGGTGCTGTTTCCTGGAAGTCTTGCAAGCAAACGATCTTAACGAGATCGACAATGGAAGCAGAACTAACAGCATTAGACACATCTGGTGGCGAAGCAGAATGGCTTCGAGATCTTTTGATGGACTTGCCAGTGGTTGAGAAGCCGGTTCCGGCCATCCTTATGAACCGTGACAATCAAACAGTTATTGTCAAGGTGAAGAGTTCAAAGGACAACATGAAGTCCAACAAACACATAGGAATGAGATTGAAAGCTGTCAGAAAATTAAAAAACTCCAGAGTGATAGGATTGGATTATATCCAAACGGCTAAGAATCTGGCAGATCCCTTTACTAAAGGGCTATCACGTGTTGTGATAGATAATGCATCGAGGGAGATGGGTATGAGACCCACATGAGTTGCCATGGTAGTAACTCAACCTATGTGATCGGAGATCCCATGAAGTAGGACCTAGGAAAACAAGCCAGTGGTGAACTGAGGAGAGTAATTTTACTAACCCACTCCGTTGGAGATGCAATACTCTCGAAAACTGTATGGTAGGATGACTACTGTCTTAATGTGTTCCAAGGCTTATATATATAAGCAAGATGTTGTCCTACAGAGCGATCTTTGGAGGAACACACCTATATGAGCCCGATTGCTGGTGACAGTCTATGAGATTGGGGTGATCTCTAGCAAGCTCATGAATAGGCCAGGAGTGTGACTAATATGCTCCACCCGAGGGGTCAACCTTCGGCAGTCTAGTACTAGTAAGACCTGTGGTGAAACTTCTTTACGCCAAACTGACAATTCAAGGCATAGTCCATTGTTCAGTTGTGAAGGAGTGTAGCTACTTGCTCTAGGTGGAGTTCAACCTTAACCGGTCTCCATTGAAATACTGGTATCTCAAAACAGTGTTTGGAACAAAGGACAAAATGGGCCGTTGAGATCTGGTGGGGGATTGTTGAAATATGAGTTGGGCCTAGGGCCCATATAACAATTTCAGAAAATCTACAAGGGCCCATGTGGGATTATATGGCACTAGATATGGTGGGAAGTTTAGTCCCATACCGCTAGTGGAGAAGGAGTTGGACCTCCTTATAAGGGATTCTCTTCCACATGCTATTGGAGCTTGAGAAGAGAAGTGGTTCCCGCGCACTCCTCCTCCACCGCCCGCCTCGCCACGCCACGCCTCATCACGACGTGCCGCAGGTTGCGGGATTGAGCCGAGCTGAGCTCACACCTATGCACATCTTTTTGTCGGTCGGGAACAAAGAGTCTTTGACAGATGGGGCCACGATCTGAGACGTCAGATCATGGGCTGTTACCGATTTGGACGTGGGTTCAGCCCGCGTCTCTCCACGCGGCCGCGCCTATATATGTGAGGTACTGCGAACCCTAGCCGTCACGCAAAACAGATCGCATCTGTCTCCACGCCCATGTCGTTCCATTGCTGCTGCTGCCGCCGGCGACTCCATCCCGTTCACCGCGTACACGGTTGACGGGAGAGCAGGCCTCTGCCTCTCCGAATCCTGTACGGGAGAGGGGCGATTAGGTTTTTGGGGAGCGACTACGCGACTGCTCGCCTCTGTTCGTCTGCTTCCTCTACGTCCGCATCGCCTTCGTCATCACCATGTCCACAGACGCCGAACATGCCGCCGCTGAGAAGCTGGAAGCCGACAAGAAGGCCGCCGAGGACGCTGCTGCCGCCTGATATGTCCATTTTGCATCATGTTTTGCTACTGTTATTTATAGTGTTTTTGATCAATATAACACTTTGTGGAGCAATTCTAATGCCTTTTCTCTCTTAATATGCAAGATTTACACAAGGAGGGAGATTGCCGACAGCTGGAATTCTGGACCTGAAAAAGCTATGTCAGAGATACCTATTCTGCACATCTCCAAATGAGCTGAAATTTTACGGAGATTTATTTTGGAATAAATAAAAAATACTGGAAGCAAGAAGTACCAGAGGGGGCCACCCAGGTGCCCACGAGGCACCAGGGCGCGCCACCCCACCAGGCGCGCCCTGGTACCTCGTGGGGCCCCTGGCCAGCCTCTGGCCCTCATTTTCTGGTATATAAGTGCATTTGCCCTCGAAAAAATATAGACAAGACTTTCGGGACGATGCGCCACCATCTCGAGGCGGAACTTGGGAAGGCGCACTTTTGCTCTCCGGTGGAGAGATTCTGCCGGGGAAACTTCCCTCCGGGAGGGGGAAATCGTCGCCATCGACATCACCGGCGATCCTCTCATCGTGAGAGGTCTAATCTTCATCAACATCTTCACCAGCACCATCTCATCTCAAACCCTAGTTCATCTCTTGTATTCAATCTTTGTCTCAAAACCTCAGATTGGTACCTGTGGGTTGCTAGTAGTGTTGATTACATCTTGTAGTTGATGCTAGTTGGTTTATTTGGTGGAAGATTATATGTTCAGATCTATTATGCTATTCAATACCCCTCTGATCTTGGACATGATTATGTTTTGTGAGTAGTTAATTTTGTTCTTGAGGACATGGGAGAAGTCTTGTCATAAGTAATCATGTAAATTTGGTATTCGTTCGATATTTTGATGATATGTATGTTGTTGATTCCCTTAGTGGTGTCGTGTGAACGTCGACTACATGACACTTCACCATCTTTGGGCCTAAGGGAATGCATTGTGGAGTAGTAATTAGATGATGGGTTGCTAGAGTGACAGAAGCTTAAACCCTAGTTTATGCGCTATTTCGTAAGGGGCTGATTTGGATCCATATGTTTAATGCTATGATTAGAGTTATCTTAATTCTTCGTTGCGGATGCTTGCGAGAGGGGGTAATCATAAGTGGGAGGCTTGTTCAAGTAAGAACAGCACCCAAGCACCGGTCCACCCACATATCAAATTGTCAAAGTAGCGAACGCGAATCAAACAAACATGATGAAATTGACTAGATGAAATTCCCATGTGTCCTCGAGAACGCTTTACTTACTATAAGAGATCGTTCCGTCTTGTCCTTTGCTATAAAAGGATTGGGCCACCTTGCTGCACTCTTTGTTACTATTGCTACTTGTCACTTGTTACAAATTATCTTGCTATCAAACTACTCGTTACCGATAATTTCAGCGTTTGCAGAAATTGTCTTACCGGTAAGGAAACATTTATATTACGTGCTGAAATTTACTGTCACTTGTCACTATGGAAAGTAATCCTTTGAGGGGTTTATTCGGGGTATCTTCACCTCGACCGGAAACACAAATAGTTGCTCCTCAACCTACTGCACCTACTGAAAATATTTATTATGAGATTCCTCCGGATATGATAGAGAAACTGCTAGCTAATCCTTATGCAGGAGATGGAACGGTACATCCTGATATGCACTTGATCTATGTGGATGAAATTTGTGGATTGTTTAAGCTTGCAGGTTTATCCGGAGATGGAGTTAAGAAGAAAGTATTCCCTTTATCTTTGGAGGGAAAGGCATTGATGTAGTATAGGCTATGTGATGATACTGATACATGGGACTGGAACCGATTGAAACTAGAATTCCATCAAAAAATTTACCCTATGCATTTGGTTCATCGTGATCGGAATTATATATATAATTTTTGGCCTCGTGAAGGAGAAAGCATCGCTCAAGCTTGGGGGAGGCTTAAGTACATGATGTACACATGCCCCAATCATGAGCACTCAAAAGAAATTATCTTACATAATTTTTATGCTCGGCTTTCTCATGATAATCAAACTACGCTCGATTCTTCTTCGACTGGCTCCTTCATGAAGAAAACTATTGAATTCAGATGGGATCTTCTGGAAAGAATTAAACACAACTCTGAAGTTTGGGAACTCGAGAAAGGTAATGAGTCAGGTATAATACTTGAGTTTGATTGTGTTAAATCTTTTATGGCCACCAATGCTTTTCATAAGTTTAGCACTAAATATGGACTTGACTCTGAGATAGTAGCTTCCTTTTGTGAATAATTTGCTACTCATGTTGATCTCCCTAAGGAGAAGTGGTTTAAATATCACCCCCCTGTTAAAGAAAAGACTGAGGAACCCGTTAGTGTTAAAGAAGAAACAATTGTTTACCATGTTGATCCAGTTGTGCCTACTGCTTATATTGAGAAACCACCTTTTCCTGTTAGGATTAAGGAACATGCTAAAGCTTTAACAGTGATTAACAAAAGTAATATTAGAGCACCTAGACCCTCTGAACAAATTGAAGTTGAACCTGATGTTGCTATGGTTAAAGATCTCTTAGTCGATAATATAGATGGGCATGTTATTTACTTTTGTGAGGAGGCTGCTAGAAGTGCTAAACCTGTTAGAAATGAACGAGATAAGTTAGACAAGAACAAGCCTGTAGTTGGCATGCCTGTTGTTTCTGTTAAGATTGGAGATCATTGCTATCATGGTTTGTGTGATATGGGTGCTAGTGTGAGTGCTATTCCATTTTCTTTATATCAAGAAGTAATGCATGAAATTGCACATGTTGAGATTGAAGATATTGATGTTACTATTAAGCTTGCGAATAGAGATATTATTACACCACTTGGGATTGTTAGAGATGTTGAAATCTTGTGTGGCAAAATCATGATAAAGAATTGCCTAGTAAAGATGAAATTATTGGTCTTGCTTCTATTGCCGTACCTCCTACTGATCCATTAGAACAATATTTGCTAGATCATGAAAACGATATGCATATGAATGAAAGAAATGAAATAAATAAGATGTTCTTTGATCAACCACCTATCCTTAAACATAATTTGCCTGTTGAAACTCTTGGAGGCCCTCCTCCACCTAAAGGTGATCCTGTATTTGAATTGAATCAATTGCCCGATACATTGAAATTTGCTTATCTTGATGAAAAGAAGATATATCCTGTTATTATTAGTGCTAACCTTTCAGCTCATGAATAAAAGAGATTACTAAAAACTCTAAGGAAGAACCGGGCTGCTATTGGATATACTCTTGATGATCTTAAGGGCATTAGTCCCACTCTATGTCAGCACAAAATTAATATGGAGCCTGATGCAAAACCAGTTGTCGATCACCAACGACGATTAAATCCTAAGATGAAGGAGGTGGTAAGAACCAAAATATTAAAACTTCTGGAAGCAGGTATAATCTATCCCATAGCTGATAGTAGATGGGTAAGTCATGTTCATTGTGTACCTAAGAAAGGAGGTATTACCGTTGTTCCTAATGATAAAAATAAACTCATTCCACAAAGAATTGTAACTGGTTATAGGATGGTAATTGATTTAAGAAAATTAAACAAAGCTACTAGAAAAGATCATTACCCCTTACCTTTTATTGATCAAATGTTAGAAAGATTGTCTAAGCATACACACTTTTGTTTTCTAGATGGTTGTTCTGGTTTTTCTCAAATACCTGTATCGCAACCCGATCAAGAGAAAACCACCTTTACTTGTCCTTTTGGAACTTATGCTTATAGACGTATGCCTTTTGGTTTATGCAATGCACCTGCTACTTTTCAAAGATGTATGACTGCTATATTCTTTGACTTTTGTGAAAAGATTGTTGAGGTGTTCATGGATGATTTTTCCGTTTACGGAACTTCTTTTGATGATTGCTTAAGCAACCTTGATCGAGTTTTGCAGAGATGTGAAGAAAGTAATATTGTCTTGAATTGGGAGAAGTGCCACTTTATGGTGAATGAAGGCATTGTCTTGGGGCATAAAATTTCTGAAAGAGGTATTGAAGTTGATAATGCTAAGGTTGATGCTATTGAGAAAATGCCATGTCCTAAAGATATTAATATAACGCCCCGGACACACCCGCCGGCGGTCGTTACTCCTAGCGGGATCTAGACTGGCCCCACAGATCAATACTAGTCTTTCCTGCGCACTTTGTCCTCACTCGTGCACACCCGGGACTAACTTCCCGGTCGGTCACCCATCCTGAAATTACTCCAAGCTGAGCACGCTTAACTTTGGAGTTCTGTCCGAATGGGCTCCCGAAAAAGAAGGAATTCCTTATTGATATGAGTAGTCTATTATCCCTAATAAGCCAGGTTATCACATACACCCCCACTCAGAGAACCAACGTCCTCGTCGGGCCACAGGAACGTTCCCTCTTGGCACATACATCTGTGCATCCAGTCCGGCACATGTGCCATGTCGTGTGCCACGACGGGTTACAAACGTCATGCACAACATGACCGCGCACCTGTCCGCAAACATCCGTGTAACCGCGAGAACCTGGCTCTGATACCAACTTGTAATGCCCCGGACACACTCGCCGGTGGTCGTTACTCCTAGCGGGATCTAGACTGGCCCCACAAATCAATACTAGTCTTTTCTGCGCACTTTGTCCTTACTCGTGCGCACCCGGGAGCAACTTCCCGGTCGGTCACCCATCCTGAAATTACTTCAAGCCGAGCACGCTTAACTTTGGAGTTCTTTCCGAATGGGCTCCCGGAAAAGAAGGAATTCCTTATTGATATGAGTCGTCTATCATCCCTATTATGCCAGGCTATCACATTAAAGGTATAAGAAGTTTCCTTGGTCATGCTGGTTTCGATAGGAGATTTATCAAAGACTTCTCTAAAATTTCTAGGCCTCTTACCAATCTTTTGCAAAAAGATGTTCCATTTGTTTTTGACGATGATTGTCTAGAAGCCTTTGAAACACTTAAGAAAGCCTTAACCACTTCACCTATTGTCCAACCACCTGATTGGAACTTGCCTTTTGAGATTATGTGTGATGCTAGTGATTATGCTGTTGGTGCTGTTCTAGGACAGAGAGTTGATAAGAAATTAAATGTTATCCATTATGCTAGTAAAACTCTAGACAGTGCCCAAAGAAATTATGCTACTGCTGAGAAAGAATTTCTAGTAGTTGTGTTTGCATGTGATAAATTCAGATCTTACATAGTTGATTCTAAAGTAACTGTACACACCGATCATGCTGCTATTAAATATCTTATGGAAAAGAAAGACGCTAGACCTAGACTCATTAGGTGGGTTCTATTTCTACAAGAATTTGACTTGCATATTATTGATAGAAAGGGAGCTGAGAATCCCGTAGCAGATAATTTGTCTAGAATGGAAAATGTTCTTGATGACCCACTACCTATTAATGATGATTTTCCTAACGAACAATTAGCTATCATAAATGCTTCTCGTAATACTCCTTGGTATCCAGACTACGCTAATTACATTGTTGCTAAATACATACCACCTAGTTTCACGTAGCAACAAAAGAAAAAGTTCTTCTTTGATTTAAGACATTACTTCTGGGATGACCCACATCTTTATAAAGAAGGGGTAGATGGTATTATTAGACGTTGTATACCTGAGCATGAACAGGAACAAATCCTACGGAAGTGTCATTCCGAGGCCTATGGAGGACACCATGCGGGAGACAGAACTGCACACAAGGTATTGCAATCTGGTTTTTATTGGCCTACTCTTTTCAAGGATGCTCGTAAGTTTGTCCTATGTTGTGATGAATGTCAAAGAATTGGAAATGTTGGTAGACGTGAGGAAATGCCTATGAATTATTCACTTAGTGTTGAACCATTTGATGTTTGGGGATTTGATTATATGGGACCTTTTCCTAAATCCAATGGGTATACTCATATTTTAGTTGTTGTTGATTACGTTACTAAGTGGGTAGAAGCTATTCCAACTAGTAGTGCTGATCATAACACTTCTATTAAAATGCTTAAAGAAGTTATTTTCCCAAGGTTTGGAGTCCCTAGATATTTAATGACTGATGGTGGTTCACATTTTATTCATGGTGCATTCCGTAAATTGCTTGCTAAATATGATGTCAACCATAGAATTACATCTCCCTATCACCCTCAAACTAGTGGTCAAGTTGAATTGAGCAATAGAGAAATAAAATTAATTTTGCAAAATACCGTCAATAGATCTAGAAAGAATTGGTCTAAGAAACTTGATGATACATTATGGGCATATAGAACTGCTTATAAAAATCCTATGGGTATGTCTCCTTATAAAATGGTTTATGGAAAAGCATGACATTTACCTCTTGAGTTAGAACATAAAGCATATTGGGCAATTAAAGAACTCAATTACGATTTTAAACTTGCCAGTGAAAAGAGGTTATTTGATATTTGTGACGCCCCCGACTTAATCGTGTACTAATCATACATGCAAATGCACACGATCAAGCCTAAGGACTCACTTGAAGATATCACAACACAACTCTAAACGTAAATAAAAGTCATACAAGCTTTATATTACAAGCCAGGGGCCTCGAGGGCTCGAATACATAAGCTCGATGTCATACAAGCAACAGCGGAAGCATCAGGTATCTGAGTACAGACACAAAGTTAAACAGATATGCCTTAACAGGCGGGGCAAAATAAAACACTGATCGAAAGGCGCAGGCCTCCTGCCTGGGTGTCTCCTATCTACTCCTGGTCGTCAGAGGGCTCCTCGTAGTAGTAGTATCCGCCAGGGGGGTTGTAGTAGTCGTAGTCGTCGGCTGGGGCAGCTGGCTCCGGGGCTCCGTCATCTGGTCGCAGCATTCGGGTATGGGGAAAAAGGGAAGCAAAGCAACCGTGAGTACTCATCCAAAGTACTCAGCAAGACTTACATCAGATCTATTCTAGTTATGCATTATTATCAAAGGAAGGCTGTATTTGTGGACTAGGCTGCAGAAATGCCATAATAGAGGGGAAGGCCTAGCCTATCGAAGACTAGTATCTTCAGGGGTCTTGCAGCATTAGAAAAGTGCAGATTAGTACATAAATACAGTAGTAGCAGCAACAAGTAGTAACCTCACCCCGAGATCCTTCCTCGACTCCCTGCGAGAAAGCGATCCCGGAGCCAATAGATTTAACCCATTTCTAGTTGTAGAAGATCGGGATATTTTCCGAGCGTCCTGTTACCGTGGACACGGCTATTCGAATAGATATACTTCCCTGTAGGGGTGCACCAACTTACCCAACACGCTCGATTAACTCTGGCCGGACACACTTGCTTGGTCCATACCCGGCCTCGGCTGATCGACACGTCGTAGCCCTACCTAGGCTCAACAGAGAGGCCAGCACGCCGGTCTACACCCTAAGCACTCAGGGGTCTTGGGCCCATCGCCCTTTGCATTCCTGCGTGTTGCGAATGCAGCCGGTGAGCAGTCCTAGCCCCCTTAATACAAGCGCATGCTTTACCAGACCAACCCGGCGCGCGCCGCTCAACTGCTGACGTCTGAAGAGCTTCGGCTGATACATACGACGCCGAGTACCCATTTTATTCCCACGTGCTGGTTAGCGCGATAAGGCCAGAGGCCTACTCAGATCACATATCCTAACCCTTAGTGCATTAGGAGCGCGCGGTGACAAGCAGAGACTCACGATCATGTGACCCCGTCGCCCCGTCTTCTGGACTTACGGCAAGGGCTAAGAATGCCCGGCCGTGCCACATATTCATCTCTCGGGTACCCTCATGGTCAACCCGATAACATATCTCTCGCAGGTACCCCTCGGGGCCGACCCGTCTTTATCCAGTAACAGTAGTAAAGTGCAAGTATCCGTGTGTCCATAATCATCAAGCAGGAATCTGAGGAATCACCCTCGTTGGATTCCCACTCGATGATCCCGTCAAAGTGAATCCGGAGGAATCACCCTCGATGGTATTCACACTTGCGGGGTTGCACGACAGAAGCTTCATCGGAGGTGATCAAAGAGGAATCACCCTCGGTAATCCACCACCGACTAGCTGTACCACGGAGTCCACATCGGGAGTGAGTTAGGAGGTATCACCCTCGTCACTCGATGTTAGCTCTGCAGAGTTGAGCAACTTAGGGGTGTGTGGTGATGTGCTGGTCTCAGCCCGACGATCACTAAAGCGGGGCAAATACAGCAAGGAAGAGGGGGCCACAGACGATTTACCATCCAACCTATACTAGTCATTTTGGATAACAGGCAGGTATCAATAACAGTTACAAGGACAGGCTATGCATCAGAATAGGATAAAACAATAGCAGTAGCAATTCTAGTGCAAGCAGGAGGGAGAGAGAATTGGTGATATAGGCATGCGTCAAGGGGGTTGGTTGCCTGGAAGCTCTGCGGCAAAGGAGGGATCGTCAGTGATGACGTCGGTCTCCTGAGCTGCGTCGGTCTCGGGGGCTATCGGAGAAGAAGAGGGGGGAAGAAACAATAAATAAAGGCAGACATATGCAACACAGAGCATGGCATGCTAAAATGCAGTGCAGGGTTGCCTAAATGTATCTCTAAACCATTTTAGTTATTTTAGGATTTAAGTTAGAATTATTAGCAGGTATGCATGCACTATTCATCTACCGGAAACAGGCAAAAAGTTGTGGGTTCACCTACGTAGAGGGCCCCGATAAGAAAATAGACGGCATGATTGGATTCGTGGGATTTTTCTGAGCAACTTTCATGTAGAAAGTTTTTTGATCCGAGCTACGGTTGAATTTCTACGAATTTCCGAAGTTTTAGCAATATTCTGAAATTATTTAAATTAACATAAATTGTCAAAAGTGGAATATGACGTCATGCTGGTGTCATCCTTGCGTCAGCAGTCGACTGACCAGCTGACTGGTCAAACTGGCAGGTGGGGCCCACCTGTCAGCCTCAGAGGGTTTTAACTATGATTAAATTTAAACTAACAGACTAATTGACCAGTGGGCCCGGCCTGTCAGCGACTGAACTAATTAACATATTTAACTAACTAACCGCTAACAGTTAATTAAGTCTGCGGGCCCACATGTCAGTGGCTAAAGCAGCCACATCAGCGGCGTTGACCGTGGTCAACGCGGTCAACCGTGGTCAGGGGCCCACTGGCAGCGACTCTGGGCGGGCCCCATGCCTTGCCACGTCGGCTGCCGGCACCGGAAACACGCCGGCGAGCTCCAGTCGCGACGGCGATCGCCGGAAATGCTCGGGTTTCCTCTACAGGGCATCATTTCGCGTGATTTTGCTCGCGTTCGAACGTCTACTCCATCCCGCGTCGATTGGTGGTACTTGCGCGGCCGGTGGTGGTCGGAAACGGCGGCGACGGTAGCTACAGGCGGCAGCCGGAATTCGGAGCTCGATGCATTCGGCGTTTCGCGGCGCTAGCGCGCGAACTAAAGCTGCAGGGGGCTTCGCAAGGCCACCCTAAGCACAAGGGCGTGCTCGGCTTGCCACAACAGAAGCTAACGTGACGGCGGCGAGCTCGTCAACGGAGCGAAGCTCCGGCAATGGCGGTGCCGCGTACGGCTCGCTACGGCGGGGAAAAGAGCAGCGGACGGGGAGAGGAGGAAAAGGTGCTCACCGTGCGAGCTCATGGAGGCCCTTCGGGGAAACGGAAGTGCAGAGGCGAGGCGATTTGGCGGCGGCGACTTGCAGTGGCCGGAGATGGGGAAGAGGTCGACGACGACGATGCTGACCTCCCCGGCTCCAGCTGATAGACGAGGACGATGAAGCGGAGGACGGCGCACCTCCTGGACTGCACGGGAGGACGGGACGGTGACGGCGACCGCGAGTTCGACGGGGATGCGGCGGCGGCGGCGCTCGGGACAGAGAGGGAGAAGCGGGCGAGTGCGCGCGAGGGAAAGGGGGAGAATGGCGAGGACGACCAGGGGAGATGGACGAGGTGGCCCTTATCCCCTCGCCCAACTGCCCCGGCGCCGTGGCAGCCAGTGGCCGGAGCGGCGAGCTCCTGGCCATGGCGCAGGCGACACGAGGGAGGGGAGCAGGTAGGGGAGGTCCAGGTGGGCTGGGCCGGTGCACCCCAGAGCCAGGTAAGTGCTCTGCCCCTTTTCCCTTTTTCTGTTTTCCTTTTTATTTAATAACAAAGAGGGAAAATGATTTATTTGGGCATCCAAATGATTTAGGAAATTTATGGAACTTGGCCCATAAAATCCAACATATTTTTAGGCAATGCCACAATTATTTTGGGAGGCAGATAATTTCATTTGCATTTTTCATAAATGAATTTGCAATTTTAAATTGCTGGAATAGCACTGTTTTAAATGCTACTGTCCATTTTAGCCACATGGTGATGTTGTTTTTCTTAACAATAAATTGTTTTGGAATTTTGCTAAAAGATGAACATTTTCCCGCAACTTTTGTGCAAGTCCAAATTTCAATTGAATTTGAATTTGAATTCAGTGGCAAAATTTGAAATGAGATATTATTCCAACATGATTAACATTGCAAATCTCAAATGACTTGGCATTAATAGGGTGGATCACTGTAGCTCATTACATAGGGGTGTTACAATTCTCCTCCTCTAAAAGAAATTCTCGTCCCGAGAATTCAGGAGGTAGAAGGAAACAAATCGGGATATTCTTCCCGAAGACGATCCTCGCGTTCCCAAGTGGCTTCATCTTCAGTATGATTCGACCACTGCACTTTAAGGAACTTGGTAGTCTTCTGACGGGTCCGACGTTCAGCTTGATCGAGAATGCGGATCGGATGCTCCTTATAAGATAGATCATCTTGCAAATCAAGCATTTCATGATCCACTGCTCGGTGCGGAGATTCCTTGAAGCAACGGCGAAGTTGTGATACATGGAAGATGTCGTGGATGTGAGAGAATTGCGGCGGCAACTCCAATTTATAATCCACATGTCCACGTCTAGCAAGAATGCGGAAGGGGCCGATGTAGCGAGGAGCTAACTTGCCCTTGATTCCAAAGCGATGAGTGCCCTTCATAGGAGTGACACGCAGATAAGCTTGCTCACCAGGTTGATAGATCGATCCCCAGTGTTTGCGGTCATAATTGCTCTTCTGGCGAGACTGAGCAGCTTTGAGATTTTCCCGCACAATACGGACTTGCTCTTCGGTGTGTTGGATAATATCTGGACCAATGAGCGGTCATTCCCCAGTTTCTGACCAATTCAGAGGGGTTCGATACTTACGTCCATATAATACCTCGAAGGGTGCCATTTTCAAGCTAGCTTGATAGCTGTTGTTGTAAGAGAATTCGGCATACGGGAGTGATTCTTCCCACTTCTTGCCAAATGAAATAACACAAGCTCACAGCATATCTTCAAGCACTTGATTCACTCGTTCAACTTGGCCTTGAGACTGGGGGTGATAAGCTGAACTCCAAGTAATATGAGTTCCCATAGCTTGTTGGAAACTATTCCAGAAGTGAGAGGTGAAGAGGCTGCCACGGTCCGAACTGATCTCCTTCGGAATACTGTGGAGTGATACAATCCTGGAGATATATAACTCTGCTAACTAACTAGCAGTGATCGTCTCCTTGACTGGCAGAAAGTGTGCAACTTTGGAGAGTCAGTCGACGACGACAAGAATAGCATCGTGACCCTTCTATGACTTGGGAAGGCCAGTAATGAGATCCATTTGAACCTTATCCCATTTCCATAAAGGAATAGGGAGCGGTTGCAGAATTCCAGCAGGCTTCTGATGTTCTGCTTTAACGCGACGGCAAACGTCACATTCAGCAACATATCGGGCAATATCCTGCTTCATTCTAGACTACCAGTACCTTTGTCGGAGATCACGATACATCTTGGTGCTACCCGGATGAATAGACAGTGGTGTATCATGTGCCTCCTTCATGACCTTGTCGGTCATCAATTCAAACCGAGGTACCATAATGCGGTCTTTGAAATACAAAGTTCCATCTTCAGCAAGCAAGAAATCCCTGTACTTTTCCAGGTGAAGATCTCTTTTCATCAGATCAACTTCAGCATCTTTAGCTTGCGCGCGTTTAACAACCTTCTCAAGATCTGGCTGTATAACAAGGGTATTAAGAGAACCCTGTGGAACAATGTGAAGGTTCAGTTGGCGCAATTCTTCATACAGATGAGGTTGAGCTCGCTGAACCATGAGGTTGTTACACTAGGACTTGCAGCTCAAGGCATCATCCATCACATTAGCCTTGCCAGGGGTATAGGAAATACCATAATCATAGTCCGTAATAGTTTCCAACCATCGCTGTCGGCGGAGATTGAGATCTGGCTGAGTAAACAAATACTTCAGACTTTGTTGATTAGTATATATCTCACATCGATTACCAAGGAGGTAATGTCGCCACAGTTGTCACGCCCAATATGCGATCCTATTCTCGAGGAACTCGGAGGCCCCACCAAGAGTAGAAACGCATATTGGAGACGCTTGCAAGGTGGATATCATTACATCGTACCACATACATAATAGATGGGGATACAAACAAATACATACAATCATCAGATGAATACATCAATACATAACAAACATCATACAGAAGGGCAGCATCCGACTACGGATGAAATCAAACGAAAAGAAGAACGACATCCACCCTGCTAGCCCAGGATGCCGACCAGGAACCTATCCCTAGATCGACGAAGAAGAAGAAGCAGAAGAAGAACTCCAAAGCAAACAAGCATCGCTCTCACGTCAAGACATCGCATTACCTGTACCTGCAACTGTTGTTGAAGTAATCTGTGAGCCACGAGGACTCAGCAATCCCATAACCATGGGTAGCAAGACTATCAAAGCTTAAATGGGTATGGAAGGGTAAAGTGGTGAGGTTGCAGCAAGCACTAAGCATTATATGGTGTCTAACTGACGAGTACAAGAATAAGAAGAGCATCTACGCAAAACAGTCGCATACTACAAATGATCACTAAGTGATCCTGAACACCTACTTACGAGTCAAACATAACTCCACCGTGTTCTCTTCTCGAACTTCCTCGAAAAGAGACAGTCACTGTTACGCACATGGTTGGTGTATTTTAGTTAGGATTTAGTGTCAAGTTCTCTACAACCGGAGGTTATAAATATCCAAATGCCACATAACCACGGGCACGGCTTCGCATAAGATTTAACCCTGCAGGGGTGTTCCAACCTGGTCCATCATAGACCAACACAAGCTGCGGTGGAAATACCTCAACCTCGAGATAGCCCGAAGTATCCTCGGAATCCCGGTGCACAAGACATTTCGACAATGGTAACACAATTCCAGCAAGACCTCCCGGCGTGCCGACACCCTGATAGTAGCCGCGTGTATCTCGTCTCAGGCCACGACCGGATGGGAAAGCCTACGAGTAAAACCAGATCCTCGAGTTTCCTCGTGGTGGCCCCGCAGTCTGCCCGGTTCGGACCAACACCATCGGCACTAGCCCACCTGTATTATGTGGAATTAAACGAATCCTCGGGGACGCGACCCCCTATGCAAATTAATTATTTAATTCAGTATTATTGTGTTGGCAAATGTTATAACCAAAGTTGGGCCTTGCTGGAAGCGGTTATTCAAAGCGTACTGTCAAGAGGGTCCCATTCCCCTGAGCATGTTAGGAACGCTAAACATGGATCATAACACCAGCATTATGGAAACTAGGGCGGCTTGAGTGGAACAAAACACTAGGCAAAAGGCCGAGCCTTCCACCCAATACCAAGTATATAGATGCATTAATTAAATAAGAGATATTGTGATATCCCAACATTTCCATGTCCCAACATGGAACAACCTGCAAGAGCACCTGCAACTAGCAACGCTATAAGAAAGGGGCTGAGCAAAGCGGCAACATAGCCAAACAACTGTTTGCTGGGTAAGGGTGGTTAGAGGCTGTGTCATGGCATATGGGAGGCTGACATATATGTGGTAGGAAGCGCGACATAGTGATAGCAACGAGACAACTAGCAAGCAAAGATAGTAAAGATATCCAAGGTCATGATCATCTTGCCTGAAATCCCGCTCGGAAGAAGAACGAGTCCATGAAGAAGACGAACCAACGTAGTCGAACGAATCCTCACAATCGCAACGAAACCGGAACTATCGAGAAGAAGCACAACCGGAAAGAAGCAAACAACATGGTAAACACACAAGCATAAACATGGCATGATGCACAATCCAAATATGATGCATGACAAGATTAAATGTTGTTAAACATGGCAAGAGATGAAGCATAAGCAATCCATACAACTAGGCAAGTTTAAATGAGGCCGGAAACACAGATAACAATTCCGGAAAATCCCCATATGCAAATTTCGAAATTGGTACTGATCTGAAATAAACACAATGTTAAAGTTGTTAAACAGCAAGTTAACTTTCACCATGATGATCTACACGTTTTTCTAGTCAAGTTACATATGTAAAACATTTAATTCGGAGCTACGGTCTAGAAGATATGAGCTAAACAAGTTTAACATGGCATATGGGACAAAATACATGGAAACATCAACAACACACTCTCAAATCAAGGATGCAACATGACAATATGAAGCTACACACAATTCTAAGCAAGTTTCATATAGGACATGATCAAAACGGAGCAACGGTTCAACAAATACAATCAACACAAGTGGTACTAACAATCTGCCCAGAACAGCAACATAGCACTTTGCAAGCATCAAAACAACAAGCTACAGTAACATGATGGGCATCATCATGATATGCACCTAAATTAGGCATGATATACTCCAATTTATCTTAAAGGTTCAGGTTCATAGGCAACAAGGTTAAGTCAATATGATCCATGCAAAATGCAATGTTCTGCTAAACAGGGCTTATACATGAGCAGAGTTAATATGATGACATGTTGGAGGCATGAAATAAATATGCTACAGTGCTAGAACATGGCATCAAATGGCACATCATGGAAGTACACAACATGTAGATGAAAACATACAACATGGACATAATCATAGGAGCAATAGATTCATGGCAATCATCAAGGCAATATGCAATCATGAACTAACAGAAAACTGGGCATGCTGTCAACAACATTATGATGCTGACTTGGGAGGCACATAACAGCAATCATAGCAATTTTAATATTTATGAAATTGACATGAGCATACAGTAGACACGGCAATCTTCAAATCACTCCATTGGCAAAAGTACATAGGATGCACAGATTAATTACTATGATTTTTATGAAATGGAACATTCTGTTAACAGGTTGACAGATTTAACATGATGGCAACTTGAGAGCAAGAAAGAGACATGCTACAGTAAGATTACATAGCAACCAAGGGCATGGCATCAAAGTACACATTGCATAGACCAAATCACATGAAGGAATCATATGCATATGAGCTACAGATTAGTGGCAACCATCAAGCAAAGTTGGCAAGTTTTAACACAGACAACTTTTACTTAAAACAGCAACATTGACTAGGCATGTTTACAAGCTCATGGTACTCACATCAAGGCATATCATGGCATGAAATAAATACTACCGGCAAGAACACATGAAAATGCTCCAAAGTCATGTTGACAAGTTGCTTATATGGTGCATGTATTAAATCACACAAAAATGACAAAGTGACAAGTATTAACAGTTTTCTGCAGCAACATCAGGATGCACTTTTGCAACAGAGATAATGACATGTATATGGATCCTAACATGAATGCAAATGGCACCATCATGTAGAGCACGAAGAGTAGAGCAATTTACATATATAAATCATCATCATAGGATCAACATGCACAAAGCTACAAGCCTCACAAAATGACCATATGATGCTGGAATTTTCAGAAACTGGGCACTGGATAGCTATAACGCACACGGGCGAGGGATAGTGGGGCTCGCTCACCTCGGGCCCGTGGGCCTGCTGGACGGTGGGAAGGGGGACGGCGCGGTGTAGCGAACGAGTCGATCCCGTTTGGTTGGCGGGTTGCCGCAGTGCAGGAACGACGGGGTCGTACCGGGATGAGGTGGTGCCTGGACGGCGTAGTTTCGGCGACCGTTTGGATGGAGGGTTCTGGTGATCCCGGGACGACGCGGTGCAAATCGGCGCCGGCGGAGGCAGCTAGGCGGCGACGGCGCGGGCGCGGCTCCGGCGAGGCAAGGAGAGGCCGGCAGGCGGGGGAGGAGGCGGATCCGGCCGCGGCAAGGCCGGATCTGGCTGGCGGCGGAGGGCTAGGGCAGCGCGGCGGCATGGGGATGCGCAAGGCGGCGGGGCTGGGCGCCGATGGAGCTCGGGTGCGGCGGCGCGGCGCGATGCGGCGGAGGGAGGCAGCTCGGTGTGGCAAGGCGCAGGCGGCGGCGCGCGGCTGCGGGGCGGCGACGGCATGGCGGTGCGGCGAGGTGCAGGCGGCGGCGAGGCTGAGGCGGCGCGGCGGGAGGCCGGGCTCGCGCGGGCGCGCCCGGGCTGCGGCCGCGGCAACTCCGGTCCCCGGCGGGCCTCCAGATGGGCTTCGTGGGCCCACGTGGCTGGGAGGTGGGAGGTGGCGGCTGTGGAGTGGAGGAGGCTGGCAGCGGCGTGGATTTCCAGGCGGGGCTAGGGTTTTCCAGAATAGGAAGGAGAGGGCCTTCCTTTTATATGCAGGAGGGGCTAGGAGAGATTTTTGGGCGTTTCAAAGCCCTTCGATCGCGACCCAACGGTTCCGTTCGGAGCGGGGCTAGGTTGGGCTTGGTGGGCTGGTGTGGCTATGTAAAGAGGCCATGGGCTGAGATGAGAGGGAAGATGGCAGCCCGGCATAGTTTTCGGAACACCAAAAACGTCCGACGTTTGACCGGCTATAGTGCCGCTATAGTTATTCGTTGGGGCATCAAACGACCTCCGAATGGAACGAAATTTGGCAGGCGGTCTACCTACAACATAACAAGATCGCACGCCAACTTTCAACCCATTCCAAGAACATTTTTATCCCACTTATAAAATAATATTTCGGAGGTGCCTCGGGCGCGTGCGAGTGTGTCGGGTCTCGAAATGGACAACGGAAGGAACGGGAAGGAGCCGGCAACTACAAACGGATGCAAATTTTGAAAAAAACATGCGGATGAAATGCACATGATGAGATGGCCAAGTGCAACACGCAAGCGAATGACATGGCAACGACGACGAATAAAAGGAAGACATCTGGAGCATCGGTCTCGGGGCGTCACAACAGCTTCAATGCATAAATCACTGCAGCAAGTTCAAGATCATGCACTGGGTAATTCTCTTCGTGAGGATGCAACTGTTGTGAGGCATAAGCAATTACTCTTTGCTCTTGCATCAGGACACAGCCTAATCCTTGACGTGAGGCGTCGTAATAAATCACGAAATCCTTGCGAGAATCCGGAGGAGCAAGCACTGGAGCAGAAGTAAGCTTGTCCTTAAGGGTCTGGAAACTTTCCTGACACTTGTCTGTCCACTCAAACTTTACGCCCTTGTGAAGCAGATCAGTCAGAGGCTTGGCAATCTTAGAAAAGTTTTCGACAAATCGACGACAATAACTTGCGAGACCGAGAAAACTTCTGACTTGCTTGACATTCTTCGGGGGAGTCCAGTCAAGAATAGCCTGAACTCGTTCTGGGTTGACAGCAATGCCATCCTTGGAAATCACATGTCCAAGGTAGGTTACTTCAGATAACCAGAATTCGCACTTGGAATACTTGGCATATAGCTGGTGCTCTCGAAGATTTTCCAGAACCAGACGAAGATGTTCAGCATGTTCTTCCTTATTCTTGGAATATACCAGAATATCATCCAGATAAACCACGACGAATTTGTCAAGGTAATCCATGAAGATATAATTCATCAGGCGGGAGAACGTAGCTGGTGCATTTTTTAAGCCGAAGTGTGAGAAGCATATGCTAACTTGGAAAGAAAAGGTTAAACAGACCAATGGAAAAAGAAAAGATGATTATCAGATAAAACCAGTTCAAAGGAAAAGGATTAGTTGCAGATAATCCAGCTCTCCGGGTGAATGTGATTACGAGAACCTAGTGTCAGAGTTAGTAAAATCATTTAACCTGAATAGAAAAGGATTCAGAGTCCCAGAGTAAAGGAGAGGAATAAAAGATCCTAATACCACCCATTGGCGACGTGGGCCCGTAAGCCACACAGCCATGTTAGTAAAATCATTTTGCAAATTCTAGACTCAACTTCGGCAAAGGAGTTGGAAAGGGGGGTTCCTACAGGCAGTCGGCTCTGATACCAACTTGTGACGCCCCCGACTTAATCGTGCACTAATCATACACACAAATGCACACGATCAAGCCTAAGGACTCACTTGAAGATATCACAACACAACTCTAAACATAAATAAAAGTCATACAAGCTTTATATTACAAGCCAGGGGCCTCGAGGGCTCGAATACATAAGCTCGATGTCATACAAGCAACAGCGGAAGCATCAGGTATCTGAGTACAGACACAAAGTTAAACAGATATGCCTTAACAGACGGGGCAAAATAAAACACTGATCGAAAGGCGCATGCCTCCTGCCTGGGTGTCTCCTATCTACTCCTGGTCGTCAGAGGGCTCCTCGTAGTAGTAGTATCTGCCAGGGGGGTTGTAGTAGTCGTAGTCGTCGGCTGGGGCAGCTGGCTCCGGGGCTCCGTCATCTGGTCGCAGCATTCGGGTATGGGGAAAAAGGGAAGCAAAGCAACCGTGAGTACTCATCCAAAGTACTCAGCAAGACTTACATCAGATCTATTCTAGTTATGCATTATTATCAAAGGAAGGCTGTATTTGTGGACTAAGCTGCAGAAATGCCAGAATAGAGGGGAAGGCCTAGCCTATCGAAGACTAGCATCTTCAGGGGTCTTGCAGCATTAAAAAAGTGCAGATTAGTACATAAATACAGTAGTAGCAGCAACAAGTAGTAACCTCGCCCCGAGATCCTTCCTCAACTCCCTGCGAGAAAGCGATCCCGGAGCCAATACATTTAACCCATTTCTAGTTGTAGACGATCGGGATATTTTCCGAGCGTCTTGTTATCGTGGACACGGCTATTTGAATAGATATACTTCCCTGCAGGGGTGCACCAACTTACCCAACACACTCGATTAACTCTGGCCGGACACACTTGCTTGGTCCATGCCCGGCCTCGGCTGATCGACACGTCGTAGCCCTACCTAGGCTCAACAGAGAGGCCAGCACGCCGGTCTACATCCTAAGCACTCAGGGGTCTTGGGCCCATCGCCCTTTGCACTCCTGCGTGTTGCGAACGCGGCTGGTGAGCAGTCCTAGCCCCCTTAATACAAGCGCATGCTTTACCAGACCAACCCGGCACGCGCCGCTCAACTGCTGACGTCTGAAGAGCTTCGGCTGATACATACGATGCCAAGTACCCATATTATTCCCACGTGCTGGTTAGCGCGATAAGGCCAGAGGCCAACTCAGATCACATATCCTAACCCTTAGTGCATTAGGAGCGCGCGGTGACAAGCAGAGACTCACGATCATGTGACCCCGTCGCCCCGTCTCGTGGACTTACGGCAAGGGCTAAGAATGCCCGGCCGTGCCACACATTCATCTCTCGGGTACCCTCATGGTCAACCCGATAACATATCTCTCGCGGGTACCCCTCGGGGCTGACCCATCTTTATCCAGTAACAGTAGTAAAGTGCAAGTATCCGTGTGTCCATAATCATCAAGCAGGAATCCGAGGAATCACCCTCGTTGGATTCCCACTCGATGATCCCTTCAAAGTGAATCCGGAGGAATCACCCTCGATGGTATTCACACTTGCGGGGTTGCACGACAGAAGCTTCATCGGAGGTGATGAAAGAGGAATCACCCTCGGTAATCCACCACCGACTAGCTGTACCACAGAGTCCACATCGGGAGTGAGTTAGGAGGTATCACCCTCGTCACTCGATGTTAGCTCTGCAGAGTCGAGCAACTTAGGGGTGTGTGGTGATGTGCTGGTCTCAGCCCGACGATCACATCGGTCGGGCACAGGTACTACTGCGGGGCAACTACAGCAAGGAAGAGGGGGCCACAGACGATTTACCATCCGACCTATACTAGTCATTTTGGATAACAGGCAGGTATCAATAACAGTTACAAGGACAGGCTATGCATCATAATAGGATAAAACAATAGCAGTAGCAATTCTAGTGCAAGCAGGAGGGAGAGAGAATAGGTGATATAGGCATGCGTCAAGGGGGGTTGCTTGCCTGGAAGCTCTGCGGCAAAGGAGGGATCGTCAATGGTGTCGTCGGTCTCCTGAGCTGCGTCGGTCTCGGGGGCTATCGGAGAAGAAGAGGGGGGAAGAAACAATAAATAAAGGCAGACATATGCAACACAGAGCATGGCATGCTAAAATGCAGTGCAGGGTTGCCTAAATGTATCTCTAAACCATTTTAGTTATTTTAGGATTTAAGTTGGAATTATTCGCAGGTATGCATGCACTATTCATCTACCCGAAACAGGCAAAAAGTTGCGGGTTCACCTACGTATAGGGTCCCGATAAGAAAACAGACGGCACGATCGGATTCGTGGGATTTTTCTGAGCAACTTTCATGTAGAAAGTTTTTCGATCCAAGCTAAGGTTGAATTTCTACGAATTTCCGAAGTTTTAGCAATATTCTGAAATTATTTAAATTAACAGAAATTGTCAAAAGTGGAATATGACATCATGCTGGTGTCATCCTTGCGTCAGCAGTAGGCTGACCAGCTGACTGGTCAAACTGGCAGGTGGGGCCCACCTGTCAGCCTCAGAGGGTTTTAACAGTGATTAAATTTAAACTAACAGACTAATTGACCAGTGGGCCCGGCCTGTCAGCGACTGAACTAATTAACAGATTTAACTAACTACCCGCTAACAGTTAATTAAGTCCGCGGGACCACATGTCAGTGGCTAAAGCAGCCACGTCAGCGGCGTTGACCGTGGTCAACACGGTCAACCGTGGTCAGGGGCCCACTGGCAGCGACTCTAGGCGGGCCCCACGCCTTGCCACGTCGGCTGCCGGCGCCAGAAACACGCCGGCGAGCTCTAGACGCGAAGACGATCGCCGGAGATGCTCGGGTTTCCTCTACAGGGCATCATTTCGCGTGATTTTGCTCGCGTTCGAACGTCTACTCCATCCCGCATCGATTGGTGGTACTTGCACGGCCGGTGGTGGTCGGAAACGGCGGCGACGGTAGCTACAGGCGGCGGCCGGAATTCGGAGCTCGATGCATTCGGCGTTTCGCGGCGCTAGCGCGCGAACTAAAGCTGCAGGGGGCTTCGCAAGGCCACCCTGAGCACGAGGGCGTGCTCGGCTAGCCACGACAGAAGCTAACGCGACGGCGGCGAGCTCGTCAATGGAGCGAAGCTCCGGCAATGGCGGTGCCGCGTACGGCTCGCTACGGCGGGGAAAAGAGCAGCGGACGGGGAGAGGAGGAAAAGGTGCTCACCGTGTGGGCTCACGGAGGCCCTTCGGGGAAACGGAAGTGCAGAGGCGAGGCGATTTGGCGGCGGCAACTTGCGGTGGCCGGAGATGGGGAAGAGGTCGACGACGACGATGCCGACCTCCCCGGCTCCAGCTGATAGACGAGGACGATGAAGCGTAGGACGGGACACCTCCTGGACTGCACGGGAGGATGGGACGGTGACGGCGACCGTGAGTTCGACGTTGATGCGGCGGCGGCGGCGCTCGGGACAGAGAGGGAGAAGCGGGCGAGCGCGCGTGAGGGAGAGGGGGAGAATGGCGAGGACGACCAGGGGAGATGGATGAGGTGGCCCTTATCCCCTCACCCAACTGCCCCGGCGCCGTGGCAGCCAGTGGCCGGAGCGGCGAGCTCCTGGCCATGGCGCAGGCGACACGAGGGAGGGGAGCAGGTAGGGGAGGTCCAGGTGGGCTGGGCCGACGCGGCCCAGAGCCAGGTAAGTGCTCTGCCCCTTTTCCCTTTTTCTGTTTTCCTTTTTATTTAATAACATAGAGGGAAAATTATTTATTTGGGCATCCAAATGATTTAGGAAATTTATGGAACTTGGCCCATAAAATCCAACACATTTTTAGGCAATGCCACAATTATTTTGGGAGGCAGATAATTTCATTTGCATTTTTCATAAATGAATTTGCAATTTTAAATTGCTGGAATAGCACTGTTTTAAATGCTACTGTCCATTTTAGCCACATGGTGATGTTGTTTTTCTTAACAATAAATTGTTTTGGAATATTTGCTAAAAGATGAACATTTTTCCAGCAACTTTTGTGCAACTCCAAATTTCAATTGCATTTGAATTTGAATTCAGTGGCAAAATTTGAAATAAGATATTATTCCAACATGATTAACATTGCAAATCTCAAATGACTTGGCATTAATATGGTGGATCACTGTAGCTCATTACATAGGAGTGTTACAATATTAGCTCATTAGATGAATGGATAACCCAAGCTTATGAAAATGCCAATTTGTTTAAAGAAAAAGTTAAAAGATGGCATGATAGAAGAATTCAAAAACAGGAATTTAAAGTGGGTGAGCAAGTTCTATTGTACAATTCTCGTTTGAGATTCTTTGCAGGAAAACTCCTCTCTAAATGGGAAGGACCGTATATCATCAAAGAAGTTTATCGCTCCGGAGCCATCAAAATAAATAACTCCGAAGGCACTAATCCGAGAGTGGTGAATGGACAAAGAATTAAGCATTATATTTCAGGTACTCCCATTAATGTTGAAACTAATATTATTGAAACAATTACACCGGAGGAATACATAAGAGAGACCTTCCGGAACGCTCCAGAACCCTGAAAAGTGGTAGGTATGTGATACGGTAAGTAAACCGACTCCAAAAATTCCATAAAAATATTTTCTGCCAGTTTTGGAATATTAGAAAAAATACAAAAATAAGAAACAGCCGAGGGGACCCACATGGTGCCCACGAGGCACCGGGACGCGCCAGCCCCCCTGGCGCTCCCTGGTGGCTCGTGGGCCCCACGTGAGCCTTCCCAACTCCGTTTTCTCCTAGATTACTTGTTTTGCAAGATAAAAAAATCTTTATATATACTCCCGGACGTTTTGACCACCGTATCGCAGAAATCTCCTCTGTTCATGTTTTGTGCTATTTTTCTGACAGATTTAGATCGCCATGGCTCCCCAAAAGCTCCGTGCCAAGCACCGCATTGTGCAACCATCGCTAGGCAAACGCCCCTACAGCGAGGTTTACTACGAGTTGTCGTCGGGAGAAGAAGACAATGGCAAGGAGGACAAGGTCGAGGAAGTTGCAGGAGCCCAGGCTCCGGAAGGAGGGCAAGCCATCCCCATGGAGGAGACCGCAGAGAAGGGAGATATCCTTCAACCTTTATATGATCATCTCTCCCCATCCGTAATTGAAGCCCTAAGAGTCTTTGAAATAGTTAGTGTTCAGAATACATCTCTCACTCGTGAAGTTATTTTGTTGGAAGAGCAAAACATCGCCCTTCGGAGCATCAACTGCGGATTGATGTATCTGCTTGAGCTAAAGGACAAGCTCACCACTTCATCACCACCACCATCACCGAAGAAGGAGACTTGAGCACATGGGTATGGGCACTCCCCTTGGCTTGTGCCAAGCTTGGGGGAGGTGCCTCGGTATCGTATCACCATCACTTTTATTACCTTTACCTATTTTTAGTTCGATCCTTAGTTATTTCGTGATCTAGTTGAATAAAAGTTTAGTATGATCTATTTTCGAGTGTTAGCTTCGTGATCTATCTATCTATGTAATCGAATTGAGAGTTATATAATAAAGGGTAGTTTGAGTTTTTGCTTCTTTTCTTTCATGTTCCAATTCTAGTAATGAAAATAATGAAAAAGATCATATGCTAATCCTATGGAAAGTAATGACATTACATAAAGAAAAGTATAAGTGGTAAAATTTATTAGAAGTTAACAAACATAGCATTAGTCAATGATGCAATTCATGAAAGAATTAATAAGGGAAGAGAAGATTCACATGCAAATATACTATCTTGGACATCTTTTATGATTGTGAGCCCCCATTAAGTATTTTATGTCAAATTGTTGACGTTGGACAAGGAAGACAACATAATGAATTATGTTTGTTCATATTCACATAGAAGTTATATTGTTATAGATCCTCCAACATGTGGTGCTTGCCCAATATCTTTGCTAGCCAAAAATCCGCACCAAGTAGAGATACTACTTGTGCATCCAAAACCCTTAAACCCAGTTTCATGTCATGAGAGTCTATTATATCTACCTATGGATTGAATAAGATCCTTCAAGTAAGTTGTCATCGGTGCAAAAAGCAATAAAAATTGCCTCTAAATATGTCTGAACTTTTATTGTAAGGGAAATAAGCTTTGTACGAACTTGTGATGGTAAAGAAATAAAAGCGACAGACTGCATAATAAAGGTTGCTATCACAAGGCGCAATATAAAGTGATGTTCCTTTGCATTAAGAGCTCTTGCATCCAACAACAAAAAGTGCATGACAACCTCTGCTTCCCTCTGCGAAGGGCCTATCCTTTACTTTTATGTATTTACTTTTTATGCAAGAGTCAATAGTGTTCTCCTCTATTTCCTTTTTATTTTTCTCTTTGTAAGCATCATGTGGTGGGGAAAGATCTAAGCATATATATCTAGTTGGATATGAGTGATCATGAGTTATTATTGTTGACATCACCCTTGAGGTGAATAAGTTGGGAGGCGAACTCACAAGCCCCTATCTTTCTATGTGTCTGGCTGAAACTTTTTGCTCCATATATATGTCGTGAGTGTTAGCAATCATAGAAGACTAAATGATGGTTGAGTATGTGGACTTGCTGAAAAGCTCCTACAGACCCTTCCTGAAAATATGATGAATTGCAATTGCATTGTTGACTGAGAACATAGTTTGTTAGTTTTCAAGAAAGTTTATGCCTTATACTCCATTGTTGTGATGAATTATTACTTGCTCATGAGAAGTTTATGATAATAAATATTTCTGTTATAATAATGATCATGATGCTACTATGTCTGTATTTTGTTTTTATCGACACCTCTCTCTCTAAACATGTGGACATGATTATCGATATCGGCTTTCGCTTGAGGACAAGCGAGGTCTAAGCTTGGGGGAGTTGATACGTCCATTTTGCATCATGTTTTGCTACTGTTATTTATAGTATTTTTATCAATATAACACTTTGTGGAGCAATTCTAATGCCTTTTCTCTCTTAATATGCAAGATTTACACAAGGAGGGAGATTGCTGGCAGCTGGAATTCTGGACCTGAAAAAGCTATGTCAGAGATACCTATTCTGCACATCTCCAAATGAGCTGAAATTTTATGGAGATTTATTTTGGAATAAATAAAAAATACTGGAAGCAAGAAGTACCAGAGGGGGCCACCCAGGTGCCCACGAGGCACCAGGGCGCGCCACCCCCCCCCCCCCCAGGCGCGCCCTGGTACCTCGTGGGGCCCCTGGCCAGCCTCTGGCCCTCATTTTCTGGTATATAAGTGCATTTGCCCTAGAAAAAATATAGAGAAGACTTTCGGGATGGTGCGCCGCTGTCTCGAAGCAGAACTTGGGCAGGAGCACTTTTGCTCTCCGGCGGAGAGATTCTGCCGGGGAAACTTCCCTCCGAGAGGGGGCAATCGTCCCCATCGACATCACCGGTGATCCTCTCATCGTGGGAGGACTAATCTTCATCAACATCTTCACCAGCACCATCTCATCTCAAACCCTAGTTCATCTCTTGTATTCAATCTTTGTCACAAAACCTCAGATTGGTACCTGTGGGTTGCTAGTAGTGTTGATTACATCTTGTAGTTGATGCTAGTTGGTTTATTTGATGAAAGATTATATGTTCAGATCTATTATGCTATTCAATACCCCTCTGATCTTGGACATGATTATGTTTTGTGAGTAGTTACTTTTGTTCTTAAGGACATGGGAGAAGTCTTGTCATAAGTAATCATGTGAATTTGGTATTCGTTCGATATTTTGATGATATGTATGTTGTTGATTCCCTTAGTGGTGTCGTGTGAACGTCGACTACATGACACTTCACCATCTTTGGGCCTAAGGGAATGCATTGTGAAGTAGTAATTAGATGATGGGTTGCTAGAGTGACAGAAGCTTAAACCCTTGTTTATGCGCTATTCCGTAAGGGGCTGATTTGGATCCATATGTTTAATGCTATGGTTAGAGTTATCTTAATTCTTCTTTCGTAGTTGCGGATGCTTGCGAGAGGGGGTAATCATAAGTGGGAGACTTGTTCAAGTAAGAACAGCATCCAAGCACCGGTCCACCCACATATCAAATTATCAAAGTAGCGAACGCGAATCAAACAAACATGATGAAAGTGACTAGATGAAATTCCCATGTGTCCTCAAGAACCCTTTACTTACTATAAGAGATCGTTCCGGCTTGTCCTTTGCTATAAAAAGGATTGTGCCACCTTGCTGCACTCTTTGTTACTACTGCTACTTGTCACTTGTTACAAATTATCTTGCTATCAAACTACTCGTTACCGATAGTTTCAGCGTTTGCAGAAAATACCTTGCTGAAAACCGCTTGTCATTTCCTTCTGCTCCTCGTTGGGTTCGACACCCTTACTTATCGAAAGGATTACGATTGATCCCCTATACTTGTGGGTCATCACCGCCACCACCACCGCGGCCTCTGCCTGGCCTATCGGAGGGTATAACATGTTTATCCCTCTCCTGTTTACTTCTATCTTAGCAGTACTACCTATGTGCGTAGATGTTTCTACTATATGCGTAGTACATGCTAATCTGGTTCATAACCAGTATGTCAGTAATTTAGTCAATGCCATGCTAGTGATTTATTCATGGATTAAATTAATCGAAAAATTGCCTATTTACCCAGCAGCAGAGAGGTACTCGTAGCCGATATCAAGCTCCTCCAGGTTGGCGAGGGCTCGGGAGTCGAACCAGCTCTCCACCTGAGCGTAGAGATCGCCAGCCCGAAGGAAGAGGAAGGAGAATCTGCGGGCGGGGCCAGGGTGTTGGGAGATTATCTTGGAGACGAGACGAAACGCAGATTTTTTTGAGCTCGGGCTTCCAGACACCCCTTATCCTTACCCTCCAATGTTGCTTTGAGATCCGTACCACACAACTAACTTAGTACATGAAAATTTCTCTTTTTTGTTTCTTCAAAACAAAACAGCATATGAACTTCAAACTTTGCAGGACAACAAAACATTCTTACTACAATGTGGGATTAAACTTTCAGATTTTTTGGTCCAACATAAAATATAGAAAATGAGATTTGTTTATTAAAAAAATCTTATTTTTAGTATTTATGATGCACGAAAAAATCTGAAAGTTTTTTCCCACATTCTAGTTAGAATGTTTTGTTGTGCTGAAAAGTTTGAAGTTCAAATGTTGTTCTACATGGGAGAAACAAAAAAGAGAAAAGTACATGCAGAATTGGATGGCTAGATAAGGGGGTGCCCAGGAGCCTAAGCTCCACAATATGTCTTCGTCTTAGAGACGGCGGAGGGCGGGACGGCGTGGCAAAGGAAGACCGGGGGGAAGGTGATAACCTCGAGGTTGAGAGGCGTGGAGCGCCAGAGGTGGCGCCATCGGCGAGAGAGGGCCGGCGTGCGGCCGCCGTCCTTGGTGGGGAGTAAAGAGAAGATAGTGCCGAGGATGGCGTCCGGGAGGCGGCTGATGAGATCGGCTGCGGTCTCGTCCTGGTGGCTCTTCCGTGCCCGCTTCCGTGTGATTCCACTGGATTCACTCCGTGCCCCTGCAGCCTCCTTCTTCTTCATGACCGGCGACTACCGACGGACGATTCGGCGGCAATACTTCGCCGGACGCTCCTCCCCGCCCGTTACCACTCGCAGCTTCGCTTCGTCACCGGCACGAGCGCTCGACGCGGCTAGGCGGTTGGGAGGGGATACGCCGGGATGGAGAGCAGGGTTGCCTGCCGCCCGCCGCGACCGAGAGGCTCAGGGTTTGGGGGCCCGGTCAGGTAGGGTTTTGGCGTTTTGGGGGCCCGTAATTGAAAACGATTGTAAAACTGACCCCGGTAGCTTTGAATTTGGAGAAATATTTGGTCAGGCGCGGACGCGCGGTACTGTTTATCAAATTTCTCACAAATTTATATTGATTATTTGATGCACACAGCTGTCAACTATCAATTTATGAAAAAAATTCTCACAACTTCATGACACAACTATCAAAAAATAATAATTCGTGGGGCATCAATTCATCACCAATAAATTCAGAATCTGCTTCCTTAAAAAAGAGTGAAACGAAAGAAAATGGAAAAAAGACAAGATTAAGTATAGAACGATTTATCTCAAAAAATTGAGGAAAAAAGGAGCTTTTATATATCAATCAAGGACAGTTTTACAATCATTTTTTTTACGTGAGTTTTACAATCGTTTTCAATTACATGGCGGATATTCGGAGGTACAGATGCCGCCATTCATACTATAGGAATCAAACTTCATTCTCGCTCGTTTTGCTTCTTCATAGATGGTCACCGCTTCGACTTGCTGATGTCCGTCATATTTAGAGCCTCAACAACGTCAGCAGAGTCAGACTCGGTAATAATCTGCCCCCTGTTAAAATGATGCATTGTTTCTAAGCCGATGAGAAGTGCATGGGCCTCAGCTTCTTCGGCATTGGTCGGTTTTGGGATAATATCCATAAGTTTCCGCGGATTGAAATGAAATACTCACTACCCTTTTAATTACCCAAAAAGAGTTAGGGAGACTATACTCCAATAGAAACATAATAAATCGTCTGAACGGATGCATTTTAGCAGAGTTTACCATGTACTGTCTAAGGTTATTAAGGATGATTGATGATTCTCTTACATGTTTTTCATCACGGTGAATCACCTCTTTATAGCACCAATTTCGGGGCAAATACTTTGCTCATGAAATGTAATGAGGTTTTATGAATTCAACAATTTTGGACGATTTGCCTTCTAACTGTAAGTTTCAAAATATTCACCAAGGTGTCAATAATAGAGTAAACCTTATTGGCGACTAGGTGGTTTGCCAACTGAAAGTGCATCTTATACCTTTGTTGGATTTTGGTCATTAATAACAAAGAAATTAAGAGGAATAAAGTTTTAATCAAGATTCTTTCCGGGAAATAATCCTCATTGGTAAGTGAAACATCATTGGCAACCCTTTTACCTTTTTGTACTAACAAGTGGATAGCTCATTCAAACTCATAGTGTGTAATTTACATGGTTTGATGAATCCAAGATTCATAATGGGTTTAAGTACTCCGGAAGATGGGCATAAGCAAGTTAACTAGGGTTGCACTCCAAATCAAGATCCCAAACCAAAATCCCCAAGTTTTTTGCTACTTCCACTCATGTTCCTCGGTCTTTCATTTTCATGGTACTATACGAGTATTTACCTAGTACTACCGACCTGTGAGGAATGACTCATCCTTCTAAGTGAACTCTATTCTTTGTTTAGTTCGAGAATTTTTCTTTGGTACCACCGAGTTGTGTTTCCTTTGAGACCATCTCTACTAGCTTCGGTTCCTTTGAGCATAACATTTTCTATGGCACTTCTGAGCACCACTCAGTTTGATTCGGTCATGAATCTTAGTATAATCCGGTACTCCGGAGAAAATCCACCCGGTAACTTCGAGTTTAGACTTAGTCATTTCTGCACCGAGTCCTTTTAAGAAATGCCCTATCGACCCCAATACTTCCAAGAGTCATTTCTCCACTACTTCCGAGCATGTTCTATCTTCCGTAGAAATGAGCTACCTTTTTGGTTTGGTACCTCTAGGTATTTGTTTCTTTAGGCTTGCTAGACAACATATACCTCCGAGTGTTGTGTGCTTTCAAGAACGTGTATTTCCCTTCCATTCAACACATCTGATAGCATCGAGGATTTTTATCCGACACTTTTGGGTTAGTTACTTTTTTCCTGAGTAACAGTGTTGTGTGCTTTCTCTTTAAATAGACCCCTCACACACCTTGAGTGGGTGAGTCGCACGCGTGTGCGTGTGTGTGTGTGTGTGTGTGTGTGTGTGTGAGAGAGAGAGAGAGAGAGAGAGAGAGATTATGAGGCCTTGAGAGTGTTTGAATGGAGATCTTTTAGAAGTTCATCCGAGTGACATTGATTTGCTTGTTACTATTGGAAGGTGTGTGCCTTCTAGACGGTTAGGAATCACTTGAGAGACTTCAAGTGTTGTGAAGGAATCAAGAGATTGTACAAGGCCCGATGATCGTCTTCTTCATGTTAGATTAATCCAGAGTGATACTTTGACATTTGTGATATCAAGCCATGATGGAATAGGTAGACACGTGGATTGCGGTTCTTTTGTGGGCGACATTGTATAGAATGTTTTTGCTCTTAGGACTTTGTGTTGGAACCTCCCTCGACGAAGAGTAGGATAGCCACCAATTATTTAAACCCGCAATTGTCTTTATGATCACCCTGTTACGGTTGACGTTTGATAAACCTCAAAGTGCATCATCTGGTATGAAGGAACTCGATACTCTCATGATCTAAGGAATTATGCAAACGTTAACTTTATTGTTTTATTTACCATTAACTTGTGACGAAAGGGTCTCATAGTGTAACAATCAATGGGGTCTTTCCAACACAAGTGTTCTTCTAACATTGTGTCATTAAAGTTGCTGGCATACTAACTTATGTCCATGACCAGGAAAACGGACCATCATGCAACACTTGAGTTAGTCTTAAAAGCTAGACAAGGAATCTATTTTACCGTTTATTTTTTCAAGCATGCATATGAGTTTCCTTTGAGTCTCCTGAATATATAGACTCGAGAACCATTGCAATTATAGCACAAAATATAAACATAATTACGAACATGAAAATAAATAATATACATTTATTGTTGCCTCGAAGGCATATTTCCTTCAGTCGTGCCCTCGGAGTCCGATGAGGGGCGGTTACCCCACGACATCATGTGTCGCTCCTTGACCAGTGTTGAGACGAACGCTCACCGCTGCCGCGGCAAGAATGCGAAGACATTGTGGGAGGGCATCGAGGCATCGGAGCAGTTCACGGCTAAGCAAGCCGCCACCACCAAAGCCCTTTGCCTTGCCACGAGAGCACGCATGTGCCGCCTGATGCCTTATCGGGCAACCTTCCTCCTTCGACCCCTCGACCACCTCCCCTGACTCTGACGGCCCCTCGGACGACGGCTCCTATGTCGTCTTCACTATGTACTCCTGCCGCCGTTGGAGATGACAAGGGGAAGGACAAGTGCAATGCGAATTGGTGAAAATGCCCCCCTTTTAAGTTAAATTCGTAGTATTATCTATGTATAAGTATGATGAACTAGTAGGATTAGCCATTCCGTCATTGCTACGTGATCGATGTTGAACGTATGTGTACGGATTTAAGGGTTAGAAAACAGGGGCATAGTTGCGGACATGGACGAATGGCAGACAATCCCATGCTGCATGCAGACATGTAGGGGCATTGTTTTTTTTTTTTTTTGGCGGGCAGATTTGTCCATTGTTGGAGATGCTCTTACAAAACATACACAACCAGCAAAGGTAATGGCAAAAATGTCGTTTTCTTTCCACAAATAGATTTTGGAAATGCACACTAGAGTAGTACTACTTTTTTCTAATGAGCCGACTCACATTTTTCTGAGGTGAAATGAGACGACTCACATTGAAATTATCCAAACCATTCATCTCCTTTGCATTGCCCGGCTGCCCGCTCGCTTGCTTCGCACAGCACATCACACCGCGCTCGCTCCCCAAACCCTAATTCCCTTTCCACTCCGCCCCGGCGGCCGTCGATCCGGCGCCCGCCATGCCCCCGCCGGCGCCGCACCTCGTCGACGAGATCCTGGAGGAGATCTTCCTTCGCCTGCCCACACCGGCCGCGCTCGCCCGCGCCTCCACCGCCAGCCCCCGCTTCCGCCGCATTATCACCGAGCGCTCCTTCCTCCGCCGCTTCCGCGCTCTCCATCCGCCGCCACTCCTGGGGTTCGCCGTCGACAAACGCGGCTTCCACCATGCCCAGGGACCTCATCCCTCCGCCCCGCTTGCCCGTGCCCTCGCCGACGGCGCAGATTTCTCCTACTCCTTCGTTCCCAAGCCCAAGCTCGGTAAGGAGGAGTGGCTCAGCCCCTGGTACCACCGTGACATCCGCGACGGCCGCGTCCTCCTCGAGTGCAGCTACAGGTTCGAGATGGGTGCAGTCTTCACAAACCTCGCTGTGTGCGATCCCTTGTCACGGAGGTACGTGCTGCTCCCGTCCATACCTGAGGAAATGACCGTCCAGCAAGAGTGCCTTGTCGAATTCGAGCCCATGCTCCGTCCCGTTCGCGAGGATGAGGATGAGACTTCTTTCACGGTGATCTGCACGGCGCGCTACAAATGCAAGTTGGTCACATTTGTCTTCTCTTCGGTCACCGGACAATGGTGTGTAGCTGCATCTCCCAGCTGGAGCTCTTTGGGCACAGCTGAGCCCACTTGGAATGCCTTTTCCAGTTTCAACTACTTGCGTGGCTGCTTCTACTGGGGAGCTCTTTGGAAAGACAAGTTTCTAGTGCTGGACACACACACAATGGAGTTTTCCACTGTGAACATTCTCACAGGCTATCATATTCAGCTTATAAATCAGCCTGGCCAGGGCCCATGCAGGTCTACCATTGTTGATGGTACAAAAGGAGCGCTTGAGATGTTTACTCATGTCGGTGATTACGATTCTACCTCGTTGTATCATACCACTCAACTAAACAACGGCGAATCATCCAACGAGTGGAAGCTAAAAAATGTTGTAGCGTTGCCTCACACTCCCGGATCTCTCTATGTTACTGTGGGTGCAACTGAGGGATTCTTATTCCTTGGACGAGCTCAGTGGGTTTCACTTTCACATGGGTTCTTGCGCAAGGGTAACAATTTTGATTTTTTCTCTCTGGATGTCAAGACTGCAGAACTTAAGAAGGTCTGTAGGGTAACAGCACGCTTTGATCATGCCAAAGTAGTTCACTCATACTTTGGCTTCCCACCATCATTGTCGAAACCAAGTCTATGAACTACAAGGCGGTAAGTCTGTTCTCATAGTAGTGCTTATACTGTTGGGGATTCTCTCCTACAAAGTTGCAAATGGCAAGCTTATCTGTTTGTATTCATGAATTATGGTGCTTTACTGTCCTAATATGTAAGGCATAAAGTTAATGGTTCATGCTACTGGGAGAACTTGTCAAACCAGGAAATGTTGCATGCTCTGTTTCTGTATTGATCAGCATTGTCATGTGACTGCACAAATAAAGATGAAACAAATTTCATGTGAATCCGTGAGAATAAGTAATACAGAGTACGTAAAAATGATTCAAGTGTTGGTTTTGTCTAATAAAGTAATGATGCTGAGATGCTTCGCCTTTGTGGCTTTTGACACAAATTCAGCAATGGTGAAGCTAATGTTTACTGTTTTGAGTCATACATATTTATGAGAATAACTCCAATAGCTTTTCCTTGAAGAATGGTGCAAAATTGTTTGACTGATGATATTGCTTGCCCCGCAGGTTACATTCTGGTGACTGAAATGAAGAAATATCTTGTTGGGTGTAGGCTCTTCTATTTTGTATGTTTTGAGGCGGAGATTGACTAGCATCTGTGAAGTGCACTTATAGGAATTAGTTGCTCAATTTAACAACTTCTGTCTATCATATCATCTGATTTCCATGGGCACCTGTCAACTGGCATCAAGGCTGAAGGCACATTGACATGCTCTGAAAATTACTACTACCTCTATCAAAATACAAGACGTTTTTTGATACAAAGAGAGTATCAAAAAATGTCTTGTATTTTGATACAGAGGGAGTACTGAGCTTGTGGTTCCTTTAATTTACTGCTTTCCAAGCAAGCGTGTTTGGCAAGGTCACCTGTGAACTCATCCTGCCTGGCTGCCTGCATATTGGTGTGTGCGCAAGTGTGCGTGCGTTTGGTTATCTTGTGTGTTGCATCAGGCAGTTAGGTTTCGACGCTATTTTTGCGTATGTTCCATGATGCCCCATTGTGCGTATGTGTGTGCGTGGAATTTCCATCTGTTTATGAGCTCAGTCTTTTGAAAGTTTATTCTGATTAATGAATGTTGAACCGCTTCAGTATTTAATGAGGCAGCTCCTGCTTGTTGAACTGCACCTGCATAAATAGCTGTTTCAGTGCTATTTTGCTTTCTTTGAGATGCTGGGAGGGCTTCTTAATCTGGGTGTAATGATCAGCACAGGCATGGGTGATATCAAAGCCAAAGCAATATTAGCATGGATTTTGCCTCTACACATCGCTGACTGCCTTTGCTTTAAGATTCTTAAACTTTTTTTTTACTCAGATGGTGTGACGAAGAAACACTTTGTATCTGACACTAACATGATAATCAAGTGGTCTAAAAACTGGCTCCCAGATCGGAATGGCCTCTTCAGATTTGAGTGGTAATAGTATTATTAGCTCCAGTTTTATCTACACAAGGTCTGGGTGTTATACCAGTTGCCTCAGCTCTGGCATCGCAAACTCAAAATGTAGTGGTAGCCGGGAGAAAAACAGAATGCAATACGGTTGAGCGGAGATTAGATAATTAGCAGCGTGGCTGCTCCACGGGTAACACCGTTAAACCGCACAAATCCTACTTGATTATCAGTCTCCTTCTTTTCTTTGAACTAGTTAATTGCCTGAGCGTTGCGGGGGGAATGCATATTCTAGTTGTTAATATATTGCTAGCGAACTATAAACAAAGAGAAAGCCATAATGAGAAGTAGTATGATCTGAACTAATTGCTCACCTTCTGAAATAACCAGAGATTGTATGTATGAGAAGTCAAACCGGTGGTTTCATCTATTATTAAAACTCATAGATCTAAAGAGAGAACTAAACTTATAAGAATATGCTTCACTAATCTACCATCAACAACATTATAGTGGAACCTAAATTTGACTTTAAAAGTAGCAAGTCGTGAAAATTTGTATTTTGTCGCAGCCTCTGCTTTATAGGTTGCTAGTAACTGTAGACACTAATCCACATTATCGATGGAATGCCAATTCTAATCTTATTCACTGGTTGCACATCATCTTCCTCAACTATGAAGAGGCCTCGCTTCTGACCAACCAACATAAGCTTGTATAAACCTACAAAATGCATGGCTGCTTTGCAGTAGAGATCAAGTAGTTATAGATTAGATCATTAGAACATAGGAAGTTTGAACATTGTTTTGTAACTACATATTCGAACATATCAAGCTTGACCTATATTATTTTTATTAATAATCACTTTACCGTCCTCCATAACCTATACTTACGTTCAGTGGCGGAGGACGAAAAAAAAATAAGGTGGGGCAAACTCTGAAGCAAAAAAAATTTGGATGCAAAATCAACGTAGATAACACACACGGACAGACATTGTACATTAATATTTTAAATGATCCTAAACAGAATAACCGGATACAATGAAAATGTAAACATGTTTGTCTAAATAGAATAACAACCTAAAACATACCGATTAATAGTGAAGCTTTAATGGCGCCTAGAAGACCCACGCAATGGTAGTGCCCTGCCCTCCTTTTGAAAACTTTCCTTGATTTTACCAAGATCTAGACTTTTGAATATCCCACGTTCAATGTAACACACCATCAAGTCATTAAGCCAGCAACCGGACATCTTGTTGCGCAACTCGGTTTTAATGATTTTCATTGCTGAAAAGGCCCTTTCAACCGTTGCCGTGGCCACCGGTAGTAGCAATGCCAACTCAATGAGGCGATAAACCGTAGGAAACATGATATGCCTTTCAAGTTCAACTATCTTTTTAGCTAGGCTTGCAATATCATGACAAGCTCTAAAGTCTTCGACCCTTCTCATATGAATAATGAATAGCTCAAGGTTATCTTCTATGTGTTCATGTTCATAATTAGAGAAATCCGCATGATAAATCTCTGTGAGTCGTGCAAGGTTAACCACATTGAACCTAGAAAAGGAGTTTCTTAGGTCAAGACAAGAGAAGTTTTGCAGCAGCTCTGAAGATACCTCATTGAAACGATGATCAAACTCAGCAGTGATGGAGTCTATAGCAACATAGAAGGTGTCCACACGGAAAAAATGATCAGCAGTGACATTGTTTCTTCCACCTTTTCTTGATTTCCCCCATTTTGTAAACATGTCATCAATATTTGGTATTGGAATGTCATTTTTGGTGCAAAATGCTTTAACACCTTCCAAGAGTGGCTCCCAACCATCATTTCTCCAATTGATCAAACGTGTTCTCACGTCCATAACCAATGACATTGCCTGGAATGACACAATTATAATTCACAAGGTTAGATGCAAGTCAATTTACATGAACAACATACAACATAATCCATCAAGTCTTGAATCAACATTCTCCTCCACTATGATTTCAACCGAATCAGAAACTTGTTTAGTAGGTGTGAAATTTGCATTCTCTCCTTCCATGGAATCTGTAACTCGTTCAACATCTGCTTGATTTTGATGAACAGAATGTGTCGTAGCCACAGGACTGGTCGTAGCATTGCGACTTTCATGGGTACTTGGATTTGGATTGGAGCTATTGCGACTACCAACGGCCTCAAAATATCTTTTCAAATCTGCAATCAATCACATAAAATGTCTCCAAAATCATATCAGATTGTAGATTGCTAAGTCATTCTCTGAAAATGACACTAAACTTTAGAAATATACCTCTCCCATTCATCTTTGGGAGCCTCTTTCTCTTCCTGTCCATCTTGCCGGATGTTGGATGTCCTGTGATCCTGTCTGTCGGCCACCGGCCTCATGCGCCGCCCCGTGCCTCCCTCTGCGCCCGCCCGCTACTGCTCGCCACCGGCCCCCGACCTCACGCGCCGCCCAATGCCGCCGCGCCGCGCCACGCCGCCCCGTGCTGCCGCGCCGACCCGCGCCAGCGCGCCGCCCCTGTTAGTCGCCAGGAACGGGAGCCGCCGCTGCGGCGCTGCCTGCTGCTTGCCTCCGAGCTCCAGCCTCCTGGAACGAGAGCAGCTGCTGCTGGCCGCCAGGAACGGGCGACGCTCGCTCCGTCGACGCTCCAGCAGTATAGGCTCCAGGACTGGCGGCTAGGGTTCCTTTTCTCGTAACGAAGGAAGGGACGGAGCGACGGGCTAGTGAGGAAACAGAGCAAGGGGAGGGCGACGGGGCGAGTGTGTTGGAGCGGGGCTTGACCCAATTAGGCCCAATAATACGAGATGCTCCCACCTGGACCTGGTCAGTGCTTCTTCTAATTAGCTCATAATCGGTCAAACCTGTATGTGTATACCTATATAAAAAAAATTCCTCCAAATCAAGGTGGGGCGAGCGCCACACCTCGCCCTACCAGGAGCTCCGCCGCTGCTTACGTTGACGCAGTTCACCTGTCAGCCGTGTAGTACTCATGTGTGTGCGCGTGTACCATTTGCTTCAAATCTCTTTAAATCTATGTTTTGTCCCTTGTCGTGTCAGGCTGTGGTTTCTACTCTAAAAATCTCTGCTTATGTTCTGTCCCATGATCGATGTTCCGTTTTCTATTTCGCACGAGTACGTGCGTCTGTTGTGTGTGTTGAATTCGTAATTTCATAGCATTAGGCAAGATTTTGTGTCTGAAGTTGATAGCTTTACTCACTCCCCTTGGCTCTTAGGCGAGGCACACATACACACATCTCCAATGCGCCAAATGTTCAGAAGTTGCACACCTTTTAGGAGTGGCGGATCCAGCCCAATGGACCAGGGTGGGCCAATAGTAGAACTGTTCATTATTTTTTTCTAATATTTTTTTCTATGATATAAAGCTATTGGAAAAATCCGTGGCCCACCATGTCCATCCTCTAGCTCCTTTTAGAATACTCAACAACCACACGCAGCGGATACCCGACGCCGGCTCCAGAGGGCGTTGACAAATCTCAGGCGACCCCGCGTCGCCTACGTGACAGCATTTCGTCGAGGGTATGGCTAGCAAACTTCCTCAACTGTGGTATCCCGTTGTGGGCGCATTTGGCATCGCACCGTCGGCCTCTGGACGGCGGCTTGGATCATGGTGGGCCCATCCACAGTGCACCACACGCACCCAACTTCGACAGTATGTTCTATGGTGGCACCTCAGCAATGCAGGTGGGCAGTGGGGGCATGGAGGGAGTGATCACAAGGTTATCCGGACGCAACGGTTATCAAACAACACCAGAAATATTGGCAGGGTCCTTTTCAAGAAAAAGGCCTAGTCGACAGGACACCCATTGACCCGTTTGCTCATGAAACATAGTATTTTTAACCCTTTTAGAAGATGTGTGACCTACTCATCTCGCAAGGGTTTTTATAACTAAATCATACAGATTGAAGGTTGCCATCAATTGCGAAGACCTTTACATACAAAAATATCGTGTGATATTGATTTGAGGTTAATGTTTTCAACAACTACGCCTGCAAGACCAAACAATTTATATAGCATCGCCATCCTATAGAGGGAAGCACATTCTTTCCATCCTTCACAAGTCATTCAACACCTTTCGCTCATATACAAATTGTCGGCAGATGCAACACAAGAAAAGAAAAAAGGCATATCCCTGAACGGGTGTGTTCTCTCCGTGCTTCGGATTTTAGAGTGGTCGGAGGTTCAACATCTCATCATTGAGTTCTTAGCACAATCATCTGAGAAAAAGGAAAAAGAAACTAAAGGTCAGCTTGAGAATAGCGGACGTCGGGAAGGGAATACTTGGTGCAATGGGAAGACTCTGTACTAAACAGTCCATTGTGGCACCTGGCTTTTTTCCACCTTGTAACACGAAGCTAATCTTCTTGGGACACTAATCTGCAGCAACCCCTTTTACAGCAAGATTAGTTGCGGCAATATGTATAGACTATAGAGTGCACTGTTTTAAATGGAAATACTGTGCATTTATGCATAATCCTACAACTATTTTTTCCCAAACGCAGGAGCGCTGCTTTCAATCATTAAGAGAAACCCAAAATACAGAATATTTACAATGCAGAGGAAAAGGGAAACTGAAACCAGATTACATTGTGCCGACCCATTTGACTCCTTTGACCTCACAAAAGTGCCAGGTGTGTAGCTCCTCTGAAATTTTATCACAGATCGCCGTGTAGTTTGCCGCCCTCAGGTTGAAGATTAGAATCATTTCTTTCTCTCCAAACTTGCCACCAGATCGTCATGACGATGGACGAGAAATCTGCCCGGCGACGCGCAGTGATCTTGCGCAGGTTTAGTGGAAGCTTATTCTAGAGTTAGGCGGGCTGCTTAAATTTTCAGTGTAAAAATACGTTGATCATGAAGGTTATACATAAAGGATAACTGAAGGGAAAATATACTTAAAGAGCCTGTCTCACTATTATGCACATATGGCAGCTAAGATACTTGAAGGTAACATACCGAAAAGGGCATCTTTTACCTCTTCTTCATAGAAACCAGATAATATCTCATGCTCCCCCCAAGTACCAGGAGATAGATGGAATAAATTTCCAGGAGCACGACTGTTAGAAGGGATAGAAAAGGATGATTGGCGTAATGCGATGGATGTATTATTGAGCCTCGAAGGCGAGTATATATTGAGTACAAGACTTGGAGGGCAAGACGCCTCCTAGAGATAAGATGGAAACAATTCTTATCTAATCCCGGACAATCTCTACATACCAAATATATCTCTAACACCCCCCCGCAGTCGTAGCGGTAGCGTTGGGAACAACAGGAGCGTCGCGGACGGTCAGACTGGAGAGAATAGCAGCCGACGGGCTGACATCCCCCCGCAGTCGCAGCGGGAGCGTCATGGACGGTGTTGCGTCGCGGACGCGTGGACTGTAGAGGAAGCCGTTGAGTTGCTCAAGCGAGGTGATAGCCCTTTGTGCCGATGTCGATGTAGCCGAGAGCGTAGGGTGGTGTAGCCGTGGTCGAGGTAGCCGTGCGAGGGACGCTGTGGTCGATGTCGAGTCGGAGTGGCCGGTGTCGAGGTAGTCGCCGTGGACCGGGAAGAAGAGCGGCAGCGGCGGCCTGAGGAGGCGGCGGCGGCGGCTAGGTCAGAAGCGCGGCGACGGTGCTCGAAGTAGGCGAGGAAGAACCCGACAGCGTCACGAAGACCGGCGCGGACGGTGGTGTTCCCGCGCCTAGGGAGGCGGCGCGACGCATACCACGTAGAAGTCGACGCGCGGGGACGGCGGAATGGACCACGCGCCGCGGCGCTACGGCCCGAAGGGGTGACGCAGCGGCAACGCGCGGGTCGGAGCGACGGCAGGGAAGACCTCAGGGCGATTGCAGGGACCGCGTGCCACGCTCGCTACGGCCCAACGGGGCGACGCAGCGGCAGCGCGAGGGTCGGTGCAGCCTCGGGGACGGCCTGGAGCGGACGGCCTCGGGGCGGTGGTTGACCGCGGGCCGCGGCACTAGGCCCGAAGGGGCGATGCAGCGGCAGCGCGCGGGTTGGTGCAACCACGGGAACGGCCTCAGGGCGGCGGCGGGGACCACGTGCCGCGGCGCTACGGCCCGAAGGGGCGACGCAGCGGCGGCGCGGATCGGTGCAGCCACGGGGAGAACCACGGGGCGGTGGCGCTGCGGCCTGACGAGGCGACGCAGCGGCAGTCCGTTGCTCGTTCGGTGGAGGGGCGCGCTGAATTCGGGAACAAGGCGGTGACGCCCGGTGCAGAGCAACGGGCGGGTAGATGCGCGGATGGTGGCCGTGACGGGCCGTCGCGTCGCACGAGGCCGCCCAGTCGGACAAGAGGCCGGGTGGTCACGCCGGTGTCGGAGTAGAGGCGTGGGTCGACGGCGGTGGCGGGCGATGCAAACCGATCTTAGACCGGAAAACGAAAAAGAAAACGGCAATCAAGACGAACGGCAAAAGAGAAAAACCCGGAGCAAGGGCTCGGGAAAAAGACTCTCTAGGGCAGCCGGTCAACATGACCGGCGGACGAACCCTAGGTACGGGCGGCGCGGCCCCCGGCGGCGGTCATGGAGGCCGACCGCCTTGGGGCCGGCGCGCGGGGCGGAAGCGGCAGGCAGCGGCTAGGGTTGGATCGGTTAGGCTGATACCATGTTAGAAGGGATAGAAAATGATGATTGGCGTAATGCGATGGATGTATTATTGAGCCTCGAGGGCGAGTATATATTGAGTACAAGACTTGGAGGACAGGACGCCTCCTAGAGATAAGATGGAAACAATTCTTATTTAATCCCGGACAATCTCTACATACCAAATATATCTCTAACAACGACCAAAGAGATCTTTATAATATGAGGTAGGTGGCATGATTTAAAAGATTCTCAGTCCCCTCTATAACAACTTCACCATCAGGAGAAGAATGAATAGTGTTCTACATTTCCTGCCATTGGCAATACGATGGTAATAAGCTGTATTTTGATCTCCTTTTAAGAGCCAATGCTCACTGGACTGCTGCATCCAGAAGAGCTCTTCACTAGACAGGAGTTCATTGAGCTCAGAGCACAAGGAAGCCCTCATCCAATCTCTCAATAGCCTCAAGTTCATCTTTGGTCTCTTTTTTCTTTTGGCATGACCAAAGGAGTTAGAGCCCAGCCTTTAAGTTTTTTTGAATCCTCTTAAGTTCATGATGTCAATAGAATCTATCAATTTGACAGGTTGCTCCCCAATGCCTCTAGCTAAGGGGAGGGAACTCTTCATTTTTAATCTAGCTAAGCTCAAATCTGAATTCTCTCTTCTTAGGGGGGCCAGGTCTTCCCAAGTTAGAGGAAAGAAGCAAGGGGTTATGATCTGATACATCCCTAACCAACTTAAGAACAAAAACTAGGGGGGAAGAGATCTTCCCAATCAAAACTCATCAGCACCCTATCTTATTTTTCAAGAGTAGGGTGGGACTGATTATTAGTCCAAGTATACTTGCCACTATCAAGTGAATCTCCCTCAGATTCATGGCATTTATAACAGTATTGAATTTATCAATATACTGAGAGTGAGCCATCTTTTATTTTTCTCCTCGCTATTTCTCAGTATATCAAAATCTCCACCAACTATATAGGATATAGTCAAATGGGAACAGAAGAAAGCCAACTCAGGAACTCCTAGTTCTCATCATGAGCAGCCTCATAAACAACGAGGCGGCCCCAAACAGCAAACACACTTCTTCTCTACATCAAAAACAGTGGCTTGTAAAATGAACTTGCCCTCAAGCCAGGAGTCAATTTCCTTTTTTTTTTTTCTTATGCCACACATGATTCCACCACCTTTACTAGTAGAAGGAATCCAATGCCAGGCAAAAAGCTCAAAGGGGTCAATCTTTCTAAGGTAACTTATATGACTTAAATGCATAACTTGCTTATGTGGCATGATTGCATGGCTAGAAAAAAATAAGTAGTGAATTGTAACTATTTAAGAATGAAGGATTTTTTAGCTTTAACTTTTTATCATAAGAGAAAGAGAGAGGGATGGAGAGGAGGAGGGAGGGGGGGGGGGGGGGAGAGTGTGTGTGAGAGAGATGGGAGGGGAGGAAGGGAGAGAGACGGTCGCTTCAGTGTTGGCTTATAGTCTCTACAGTCGGCACACACGAGGTAGAGAGAGAGAGAGAGAGAGAGAGAGAGAGAGAGAGAGAGAGAGAGAGAGAGAGAGAGAGAGAGAGAGAGAGAAGGAAAAAATAGTTATTTCACGATAAGAAAGTCAACAATATCATTTGATGTGCATGAGAATTCTGAAGGTGTATGTAACACACAATTATTGTTAAATCCCTAGAATATGTATGCCCCCTCACGATGATTGACTTGCATTTTGAAAGAGGTAGTTTTGTCATCGTAATTCCAAAAAAAAGGGGAGAAGAGTGATAGGAGGAATCCTGTCACACTCTGATATAGCTAGCCAACAGGCCCGTGCTTCATCGGCCAGCACGGGAGCACGCATGCTCGGCCCGTATTGGGCCTAGCCCGACACACGGCTAAACGGGTCGTGCTTGGCCTGCGACACATCGAGGGTCGAGCTCAGGGGCCAGGGCAAGGCCCACGGGCCATTTATGTTTTTCTCCAGATAGTAAGGCCCGTCTCGATCGTATTTTTCGGAATTTAAGCCCAAAATGACCCAAAAACAGCCGAAAAACGAAAAACACGCGGTCCGGCTTACACATGTGTCGTGCCGGGCCATTATATACGGTCTGAGCATGCCAGTCCCTTTTACGAGTGGGCCATGCTGTGCGCGGGCCGGGCCGGCCTGTTAGACATGTCTGCACTCGGATGTGTTCTCCCGTCCACTCGCTCCCTGTCTATCTTTCAGACCGCTCTGAACTTTCTCCTCGTCCACTCTCTGCCGAGTTCCGTTCGTTACTGCCACGGCGCTGTCCCGTATCGCCGCCGCCGCGCGCGACCTCGAGCTCCTCCGCGCCTTCCTCCGCTTCGTCGACTCCCGACGTGGTGCCGACGTGCTCGCCAACGCCTGGGTCGACCAGGTCCGCGACGTCGGCTTCGAGCTCGAGGACGTCACGACGAGTACACCTTTCTCTCGGGCAGCGACGGCTTCCTCCGTGCCTGCGCCGACGTCGTGTCCTGGCTCGCCCTCTCGGGCCGCCTGCGGAAGGCGCGGGAGAGGCTCCGCGCGCTCTCGGCCGTCAAGGACCAGTACAGCATCCAGTCAGCGGAGGTCTCCGCGTCCCCTGATGGCCCGGCGGCCGTCGTCTGCCGGAAGCTATCAGAGTCGGCGCACTTCGTTGAGGAAGGGGAAATCGTCGGCTTCGCGTCGCACACAAGGTTACTGATGGAATGGCTAACCGGGGACGCTGAGCCCCGGCGGAAGATGATCGCCGTCTGCGGCATGGGTGGCGTTGGGAAGTGTTCGCACACGAACGCGTCACGCGTACCCTCGACGCCGGGGGTGATGCACCGCAGCTCACGTCGAAGGAGGCCCGTCCGGAAACGCGGTACGCAAGCAATCCGGCGGGCGCTTTTGAGACCCGACGCACCGCTTCTCCGGGATGGAACCCGTCAGGAGTCACGGATGGACGATGGGCTGCCCTAGGTCGATTCGCTCGCCCCTAGGGCCTCGAGGATCGCCGCACTTCAATACGAAGAACGAACGAAGAACGAGAAGAAAGATACAAGGGAGAGGGATAAAAGTAGGGTAAAAAGATGTAGATGTGTTTGTTCTATTGTGTGTTGTTTTAATCGGCCATCACCTCTTCTATTTAAGAGGGGGTTGGACTTCCCGTACAGGACACGGACCCAGATTTCCTTCCAAAGGGTCAAAAAAACGCAGCCAAACTCGGACTTTTTCGATCTGCCCGAGTCTGTGCGGCTATAGGCAAGCGGTAGTACCGTTCTTGGCACGGTAGTACCGTTCTGGGCGGTAGTACCGCTCTAGTACCGCTTAGGGTCTTGGGATGCCAGAAACTTTTTCGTAAGCGGTAGTAGACGCGGTAGTAGGAGCGGTAGTACCGCTCAAGCGGTAGTACCGCTTATTGGAGCGGTAATACCGTTCTTTGCTGTATCAGCAATCTTGTAACGGCCGTAACTTTTGCATACGAACTTGGATTGAGACGATTTTTATATCAAAATCGACCGATTCGACGAGACAAAGACAATCCGTGTAGAAACTTTTCTCATATAAGGCCGTCTTGGGGGCATAATCAGCCGAATAGTGTTCTGCATACACTTTAAACACAACTTCGGCCTTAGAGATGAGATCGGATGGCTATGGCTCAAATATCAAAGTTTGTCCTTTCGATGATACGGAACTTTCTCACCTTGAGCACTTTTCCATTTGAGGCCTTCTTAATTATATTTTTCACCATGCCAAAATCTGGTGTCAACACATGTCCCCCTGTTTTTCGGCAAAGCTTGCATGCCGAAAAATAATTTGCATGGAGCTTGCTCTAAGGACGATGTCAACACTCCATCGGCCATTTGCATGTGCTTAGGACCATAAGTATATATCAGCCATTGCTATAAGGTCCATGTAAACTTCATCCACCAAAGCACGTATAGCCGAAATAAACAAATGAAATAACAAATCAAGTATTTCGGCCCTTTGGATCGACAACAAAATTGATGCTAGCCAAATGTATAGTGATTTGGCAATACCCTTTCATGATGTAAGAAATTGTATTGCAACCATGGATCAAAATAAGCCCATGGAGGGTAACTAATCATACCTGAGGATGAGTTCCATGGCAAAGGCATCAATGGCATGGTTGAATAATATGGATGATGTGCTAACCGAAGATTTTGATGTTGTAATGCAAACCTTCGGCTTAATTGTTTGTCGCTTCCATCCTTCTCTTTCTTCACTTTTGTAACACTTGTTGCAATAGAAGGCTGGACATCATTTTTATTTTGACTACTCCTCTTGGGAACCCATGCCATGTTCCTCTTTTCAAGTTCTTGTGCACTAAGCTTTTGCAACTTCTTCTTTTGCCAATACGACAAGTCGAGTGGGCACCCCGGCTGTGATTTTGTTTGAAGCAATGGTAATTCTTGTTTTACCTTGTGCACTTTCAACTTACTCTCTTCAGATTTGGCACTTGATTGACTTGCCTCATTGCCTTTAGTAGCCAATGTCAACACTTTAATTGGCTCTTTTTCATTTGAGATCAAATCTGAAGTGGCACTCTTACGACCATCTCTTTTGACGCGGTAGACTTGATTGACTACCTCTTTCTTCTTCCTTGAGCTCCGGACCGATTCCTTATGATTAAAACGGTCTTTGACATGTGATTGTTCAAATGTTGATCTTCTTGGAGCTGCATAATATTGGTGAGATGGTTTATAATAAGATGGAGAATGTGCCCTTTTATCATACCTGTCCCATGATGGATACGGATTTATGTGAGCATAGGGAGGCATCCACGACATTGACATTGGTGGCCCAAAATAAGGATATGAATATGTTGCATTGAAATTCTTATTTTGCCAATACCGATCCTTGAATTTGCGCCTAGGGGGTGACCTTGATGCTCTTGAATTACTTGGCCGATAAGCACTCTTCTCCTCACTTATCTTCTCATATTTTTGCAATAGCTGGGCGAAAGTGGCTTTCGGCTTTTTACCTTTTTGCTTACCTCGGCCTTTGCTTTCTTTGATTTTGCTTGCATCGATCTTTGGATTTTCTCGTTGCCCCCTAGTACTTGGCGTCTTCATTGCAACTTTGATGGAATTTTTACCCTCAAGAAAATTATCATTGCGCTCTTGAACAACTTCCTTACTTGAAAGCTTGGTCCCATCATCCACAGTTTTTACCTTCTCATCGTTTAATGAATCGGCTTGAAGAAGCCGATGCAAAAACTTTTTGCCATTAGGGCCAATCGGAATAGACTGGTCATCCTTTGGTGTTTCAACAAATTTCAATCGTCCTTTTTCAATGGCCGATTTAACTATTTGACGAAACATGTTGCAATCCTCAAAACTATGCTTGAACGAATCATGCAACTTATAATACATTCGTCCTTGGATAGATGGCTCAACATGGTGATCAAGAATTCTAATATATTTATTGTTCAGCAACAAATCAAATATTCGATCACACATGCTTGAATTGAAGGTAAACCTTTTATGTTCTAGCCGATCTTGCTGTAAGAACGGCTTTGGAGTTAAGCAAACGAATGGTTCAGATTTTGCATCACCCCATTCAACTATGCATTGTGTTTTGCACCCTTTCTCCGATGTCTTTGGATAAGTTATTATACTAGCATCGGTTTTCTCAATAGAATTTAACCTTGGCTTTAAATTTCTGAAATGAAAATAGTTAGAACACATATGTCTCAATTGAGACCAAGTGTAAGCCAAGTAAGAAACAAGCAAAGCTACCCACTTAGATATAGACTTCACATAAAACAATGGGATATGCTTTGGCTGCAATAATAAGTCACTATCGGCCTCTTCGAATGGTACAATGTGTTGACCGATATGTTTTGTAACAATTTTATTGCTAACAAGTAAATTACCCTTCATCATTGGTCTTTCAAAATTACTTATAAGATTTTTCCTAACAGATGCATCAACAATAAAGTTGTGACCAAATCTGAAAATAGGTAAATCACTTGGTAGACCTACCTCTTCATACACGTTGGGAGAGCATGATGGTTGTATCACTTGAATAATACTTTGATCCACTTTTGAATGACTTTCCAATGCCTTGGCGTCCTCTTTTTCCTCGATAGATTCGGTACACATACTATTTGATTCGGCTTTTTCAATAACCGAATTTTCTTTGTTACCTGAATCAATACTTTTCTCTTTTTGAATTTGCAAGGCTTCTCGCTCTTGTCTTATTTTAGCCCACATCTCAGTTTGGCGAGATTTAAACTTTCTCATCTCAGTTTTCATCCACTCCTCATGAGATTGCCCCCCAATGCTTTGAGAATCTTTCGGCAATGAGTTGCCGAAACTTTGCAATTGTTTAGGGGGTACACTGAATGCTACAGTACTGGGTGAACGCATCATTTGCACAACTCTAGCCTTTACAGCAGCGAAATCATGAGGCTTCCCGCCTTCTATTAGTTCCTGGCGAATAGCGTTGCACAAATCCCAAGAGAATGTAAGCTTGTTCTCAATTACCCAGTCTGGATAAGGTTGCCCCCCAATGCTTTTAGACCCTTTCGGCAATGAGATATTGCCGAAATTCTGTAATTGTGTAGGGGGAACATGATATGCCACGGTAGTAGGTGAAGGCATTTGTGCCCCTGTAGAAGTTTCAGTTATTCGGCTATGACCGTGAAGGTGAGGAGCCGAATTGTGGACATCAACAGTTGCGTATGGTGCCAAAAAATCAGTAGCATGAGGTGTAGCATATGATGTTTGAGGGTAATTGGCTGAATAATTGGTAGTAGCATGGCCAATTCCCCTATCCACCGGCATGTTTGGATTAACATACTGCAAGTTATTTGCCGATGAATAAAAAGTTGAAACACTTTGTTCCATACTATTGGAAGTTCCTACATGGGGTGTCTCAACTTGATTAACTGAACTCATCATGTTGTTCATCGGCATATAGATTTGTGGGGTTGCCGATGCATGAGAGTTGGGATACATATGTTGCATGTTGCTAAAGTTATATGAAGTTGAACCATGGAGATTATTCTGAATCGGCTGTTGCACATAATTAGATGCATGATTCATAAAACTAGGGCTAGCCGATACATTATGCTCATTAAACGATCTAGCAACAACATATGCATTATTTGCATCTACACAAGTGAATTGGGTATTCATATTACCTTCGTAGATTGCAAACCCTAGATGACGATCTCTTCGTAGCAAGAACGGGCTGGAGACCGTTCGAAGCTTCGTCCCCAGCGGAGTCGCCAAAAAGTGTGTTCGCACACGAACGCGTCACGCGTACCCTCGACGCCGGGGGTGATGCACCGCAGCTCACGTCGAAGGAGGCCCGTCCGGAAGCGCGGTACGCAAGCAATCCGGCGGGCGCTTTTGAGACCCGACGCACCGCTTCTCCGGGATGGAACCCGTCAGGAGTTACGGATGGATGATGGGCTGCCCTAGGTCGATTCGCTCGCCCCTAGGGCCTCGAGGATCGCCGCACTTCAATACGAAGAACGAACGAAGAACGAGAAGAAAGATACAAGGGAGAGGGATAAAAGTAGGGTAAAAAGATGTAGATGTGTTTGTTCGATTGTGTGTTGTTTTAATCGGCCATCACCTCTTCTATTTAAGAGGGGGTTGGACTTCCCGTACAGGACACGGACCCAGATTTCCTTTCAACGGGTCAAAAAACGCAGCCAAACTCGGACTTTTTCGATCTGCCCGAGTCTGTGCGGCTATAGGCAAGCGGTAGTACCGTTCTGGGCACGGTAGTACCGTTCTGGGCGGTAGTACCGCTATAGTACCGCTCTAGTACCGCTTAGGGTCTTGGGATGCCAGAAACTTTTTCGTAAGCGGTAGTAGACGCGGTAGTAGGAGCGGTAGTACCGCTCAAGCGGTAGTACCACTTATTGGAGCGGTAATACCGTTCTCTGCTGTATCAGCAATCTTGTAACGGCCGTAACTTTTGCATACGAACTCGGATTGAGATGATTTTTATATCAAAATCGACCGATTCGACGAGACAAAGACAATCCGTGTAGAAACTTTTCTCGTATAAGGCCGTTTTGGGGGCGTAATCAGCCGAATAGTGTTATGCATACACTTTAAACACAACTTCGGCCTTAGAGATGAGATCGGATGGCTATGGCTCAAATATCAAAGTTTCTCCTTTCGATGATACGGAACTTTCTCACCTTGAGAACTTTTCCATTTGAGGCCTTCTTAATTATGTTTTTGACCATGCCAAAATCTGGTGTCAACAGGAAGACTACTCTTGCCACAAACGTGTACAAGAGGGTCGCCAAAAGCTGCCATTTTGACTGCACCACGTGGGTGGCCGTCTCCAAGAACTTCGTCACCGACAACCTCCTGAGGAGAATCCTCAAGGAACTTCACCAGGATGTCCAAGCCGCCGGCGCGCCGCAGGGCATGGACGAGATGGACAGCCGGTCCCTAGTCGAGGCTCTGCGTGGGCATCTCGCACACAAGAGGTACTTTCTTTTGCTGGATGATGTCTGGGATGCGGATGCCTGGTTTCAGGTCCGCAGTGCATTGCTTGACAGTCAAACTGGGAGCCGAATAGTTCTTACCACACGTAGTCGAGAAGTGGCTGCTCTGGCAACACCCAACAGGACCATCGTGTTGGAACCGCTCCCTGAACAGGAAGCGTGGTCTTTATTTTGTAGTGAAGATGTGGATAATGTCAGCATTGATGACTTACCGTACCACCTGAAGAGATGTTTCCTATATTGCAGTGTATACCCTGAGGATTTCTTTATCAGAAGGAAGATTCTGATCAGACAGTGGATTGCCGAAGGGTTTGATAGAGGAAAAAGGGCATGCCACAATGGAGGAGGTCGCGGATGGTTATGTGAACGAGCTTGTGCAACGCAACTTGTTGCTTGTCGCGTTAAAAAATGAGTTTGGGCGTGCAAAGCGGTTACACATTCATGATCTGATCAGAGAGGTTATTGCACATAGGTCAAAAGAAGAGAGATTCTTTCAGTTATCTAGGAATACAAGGGTGGACTCAAAACAGAAAATCCGTCATCTTACACTTGATAAATGCCGAAGTGACCATCAGTCAGTTCCAAACCTGACCTCACCTCGCTCCTTCTATGTGCTTAGATCAGAGTTGGATGCTTCACTATTGTCTGATCTTAGATTGTTAACTGTGCTAAATCTCTGGTTCATTAAGATAAATAAACTGCCTAGTGTAGTGGCAGATCTTTGTAATCTCCGGTACCTTCGCATACGTTCCACCTACATTGAAGAGCTACCGAAAGAATTGGGGAAACTACATAACTTGCAAACCTTAGATGCCAAATGGTCCATGATCAAGATATTACCAAGTAGCATAACAAAACTGAAGAACCTACGACACCTGATCTTGTTTAGATGTCAAGGCACAGATTTAATGGACCCGACGCCTGGTACAGCAATTGCTCTTCCGGATGGTCTACAAAATCTCAGATGCCTGCAGACTCTTAAATTTGTTCAAGCTGATCAGAAGGTGGTCATATCCTTAGGAAGCTTGGAACAGATGAGGAGCTTAGAGCTATTTGGGGTGGACATGAGAATTCTTGTCAATTTGCCCTCAGCACTGTCCAAACTGAGCTGCCTTGTGCGCTTGGGAATAATCAGTTCTGATGTTAATGCAACATTGGACTTGGAGTCATTTTCACCACCACCAGTGAACCTAAAAACATTCAGCATAACTGGGAAGTTGGCAAGGGGTAAGTTACCATCTTGGTTCTGTTTTCTTACGAGCCTCACACAACTGCATTTGCGCTCATCTGAACTCAGAGAAGATTCAATTGCAACACTCTCATCTCTTCCCAGGCTGTTACATCTTAGTCTCATCAATGCATACACGGAAAGAAGCTTGACCTTCGCGGCAGGTTGTTTTCCAGTCCTTAGACAACTAAGCTTGCAGGGTTTGCCTAATCTTGCCAGCATAGAGTTTCGGAAGGAGAGCCTTGTAGATCTACGTTTACTGACGCTTGGCCGATGTCTTGAACTCACTGAAATACCCCAAAGCATTGAGAACCTCATACATCTAGAAAATGTGGAGCTTTTTGAAATGCCAAGTAAGCTCATACAAAAGATACCTGATGGGAAAGGTTATGAGGAAAATCACGAAGACGGTCAACGCGTTATGACTCTGAAGAACATCTCGTGGCATAATGGACGATTGTTGGAGCAAAAAGTTTACATCAATCTATCTACTGCTCAAAAGTCATTCAAGACGGATGCAGTTATGTTAGCTGTTGGGTCAGTTAACCCCATAAAGTTTTACAGACGGCCTTAAGGTATCTACAATGGTTATATTACTTAAATAGATCATAGGCCATGGTGGTGATTCACTCTAACTAAACATACTACAGTGTTTAAGCCCTACTTTGAACTTCAAGATGACGCCCACAGCTTCAAAAAGGTGGGGGTTGCTTGGGCCAACGGCCAAACTGACATGCGTATTTTATTGACTCTGGGAGCATTGGGTACGTTCTGAATTTGCCTAATTCTGACCTACGACGGGTGGATTCTTGGCAGGAGAGAATGAATACAAAGACAATGAAGAACTTCTGTGCCGGCTACATCAAAAAGTGGTTGCAGGTGAAGAACTCGCGCCCGAAGCAATTGCTAAAAGGAACTAATCAAGTGATTACTGGGTTGTAAGGTTGTTGTTTATTCTCCAGCCATCGGCCCTCGGTCGGATGAATGAATGGGGTGAGTTACACGTTCATGACTTGATGCCTCAAAAGAAACGGTGCCCGATGGGTCGGGTGAGCAACTAAGGCCTCGTTTGGGAGATTGGAATAGTATACACCTTGTATTTTACTTGTGACATCAAATACCGATGAAAATAGAATGAGAGCTGTTGGTTGGATAGACAACATTGTGGCTAGCAGCTCACTTAAATCTGTGATACATCATTCCGCCGAGGCATAGTGATATGTTCATTTGTCGTGAGATGGCTAAAACCAATAAACATTAGGTAGCCATATTACGACCATGGAGTAGTAACAGAAACTATTTACAGGGCCATGCACAACATGGCTATAGCAATGAAGGTAAAACTAGGATTGTGTTACCTGGAAAACATGAAAACTATTCTCAGGCAATAATAACTATTCATAGGGCCATAATTTGAGTGTCGAGCTTAGAAGCATAATCAGTTCTTTATATTACGTAATGAAATTGTTCCCAGTAATAAGTTTATACATTTATGAATGTCATCGTCTAACTAAGATCACTGAGAATAACTACAGAATGGGCAGCATTTTCTAGTATCATTTAGCTCAGAAATGATACACTCAATTCTGATGTAAGAAGCTTTTTAGAACTGAACACTGAACATCCAAGGTTGATACAAAATGAAATGTGAGTACGGAAAGCTTTGGACTTGCCAAATAATGCATTCTGTGGAGTGGATGCGGCCTACCAGTGGTACTTCAGGATGCCGGAAGTTGCCCCACCAGGCTGGCCCGGGACCTCCTTGGGCCTGGGTCCACAACCCGGCCTGGGAACCCTCTAAAGGAAGGCACCGGCAACTTGGCATTCAAGACAAGGAGATCAGATGCAAGGACTCTCCGACCGCCTTAGAACTGACTAGGACTCTATAACCCTAGGGCTTCGACATCTTTTATTAGCCGGGGTTGGGCTAGTTGATAAGCACACTATTCTCAGTCTGTCGGCTACGTACGATCCTATAGGTCAACCTTGTACTCTGTACCCCCCCCCCCCCCCCCCCCCCCCCCAAAATCAAATCAATACAACACGAGCAGGATTAGAGTTTTTACCTCCAGAGAGAGGGCCCAAACCTGGGTAAACTTCCTGCTTCCCCTCTAGGCTTTCCGGCTAGTCGTGGCACCCTGTCGAGGGGTTTGCCGGATTTTTCACACCGACAAAACAGATATTTAACCTACCGTAGGACGACCTTATCATGGACAACGACATGAACTCTTGTGACTGATCCCGACAAGAGCTTAGATTTGCCATTGTCGCATTCCAGCCAGCGACTAGTTTCTTCTTATTTAGTTACTATAGATACTTAATAATTGTATTTAACACATGATACAAATTTACATGACTAGATTCGACACAAATTGCAGACTTATATATTTCATATCATATTATCATTAGAAGTGGTGGTTAAGGTTTTGTCATTTATGAAGTACGCATGTTTTAAAATTGACTTCTGTTTTGGACCTAGGTAGTATCAACATATAACATATATGCCGAGCTAGAAACCTGATGTTTCTGTTTTCTACTCCATGAGCCCCTGATATGCCCATGCTAAAAATGATATTTCAAATGATTTGATAAGCATGTGTTAAATCACTGATCATGTAGCTTCGATTGAGATCAGAGCAAGAAAATCCAGCATGTGTTAACAATAGAACTTACAAGGCATGTCACTACAAATTGACTATCTTCTTATTGATCTTATCTGTTATAATGTTGGTTTTGTCCAATAATGCTGAGAGTGACTCAACTTTTAAGCTTTTGGCACAACTTCCGCAAGGGTTAAGCTCATGCCTACTGTTTGAATCATACAAAATTTCAATATATGTTCAGTGGCTTTTCCATTAATGATCTCTACTCCTAATGTCTCACTTGGTAGGCTAGCCTCCATGGTTATTTTTCGTCCGGTTTTTTTTCGTCTGGTTTTTTTTCGCCTCACCTCCCACCACCGCCCCATCATGTTGGTTTTTTCACCTCCCAATAAAAACTTTCCTAACCAGACACGTTACAAACGGGCAGGAACCGATATCACGTTACCAAACAATAAAATCCAATTTCGTGGCAATCAATTCCAAATCCTAACTTTCCTAACGCATCAATTCCTGCTTTTTTTAACAACCAAATCTCTATTATTAAATGACAATCATTTTTCCCTCAAAAAAAATGACAATCATTATGTATTCGTCATTGGTACCCAGCCCCTCCATCGAACGAAGTCCTCCCCGTTTCCAGTTTTTTTGTTTTTTCCATCCAAAGAATCAGGACGCAATCCATATTTCTTTCCATGCATATCTCTCCCAAAGAAAATCGTGACACTTCCTATTAACACGTGTTTCCCCTGAAAACTCGGGATGCAATCCTCTCCTTGCCACTGATCTCTCTTATATGTCTTTCCCATAGTTTTCTCGGTCCTCGTCAGTTTGATCCGATTCAATTCGGACGATGAACACCAGAGAGAAACTTCCGCTGAGAGAGAAAGAGAGGGAAAAAAATGAGCACCGCCTTCCTGTGTCCGTCAGAACCACACCTCCCGTTGCATCCCGTCACGCCGTCTCCGGCGAACTCAAAGTTGTGCCACTTTTGTCGCCCGCCAAGCAGCCGTTGCCGCTGGCCTTGAGCGCTTCCCCTGCCCAAAGGCCTCTTCTCCGATTGGACTGTGCCGATGAGCAACGAGTGGGTGAGGCCCCTGGAGCGTAAGCATGATTTTTTTCGTTCTCTGTACCGTGCCTGGGATGTCACCTCGAGCTACAATATATCTGCAGATCAAAAGAGATGAGGAGGGGTATGGCGGCGTCTACGTTGTCCAATATGTTCATGTCCCACACTGTGACGACGTAGTGGACTGACCCTGCCCCTCACCGGATGAGCAGCACGCGGGACAATGAAAATACAGCAGGATCCCCTACTGCGGCGAGTGGCAATACGGCAGGATCCCCAACTACTGTTTCCTCTTCCTACCTCATGATCAGATCTTGCTTCTGCACCTCCCTTTATCGAAGTGTTCACAAACGGCACACACTTGTTTCAAACAAATCAACTTCGCGTGCGTGTGTTACTTATGTGCGCTTCTAGCCGGGAAGAATCCATTGAGTCATCATGTACGTGTGCATCCAGCAGCCGTATGAATCTATCAAGGCAGGTGCATGTTGTATACGTGCATGCCTTGCCGGCATCCAATCGATCAGCTCCTTGAGCCAGCATTGCAATACCTTGTTCATGCCCTAAACCACTCGCCCCTGCCTCCTTCATGTCCTAAACCTCTCGATGAGTCGACGGCTGCATCGGCCCTGTGCCAACACTTCTCTTCCTTGTCATATATACTATATAGGTGCTCCCTCCGTAAAGAAATATATGAGTTTTTAGATCACTATAAAGTAGTGATCTAAACGCTCTTATATTTCTTTACAGAGCGAGTACATACTTTGATGCAATTCTGATTTTATAGAAGGAGAAGAGCCGATTGCATGAATTTAGTGTGCAATCCTAGGTGTAGGGTGTCATCCAAGTTCTATGATTTATAAATGCACATCATTTGCAGCTACATATACTCTATAGTATGAATACGAGTGCGTTTTTTGGTGTTTTTCAAACCATCTTTGACCACTTCTGCTATTTATGTATTTCATAATAGTAGTTGTTCAACATGTGACTAACGCATGGATGGTGTCTGTATATTTTGCTTCTTCCATATTACCAGGAATGTGTTGGAGCAAGTTAAAAAAAACCAAGAATGTGTTGGAGCACCGAATGTATTTCATTTTCAGTACGGCTAACAGAAGCACACGCCACATAATTGAGCATACTTAAAAAAACAAAGTCCGGCGAGCTACATTGGTCTGATATTTGTTGTCAAGGTAGTCGGTACCTTTTTATTTTATTTTTACTGTTACTACCTGATTGTTTATTGCTTTGCACTCATATGACTATTTAGGACCATCCAAAAATACGCAATGGTCGAGGAAACAAGGGGTATTCTCCTGTGAGTAGGCTTTTTTCAAGGCTATTGTTATTTGAAGGATGCATATGCTTTTGTTGTGTGTTCTCATTGCTTTGATGAACTTCTATTTCCATTTTTTGTATACATAAAGTTTAAGTTTGTATACTCACCCAGACCTCCCACTTTTTATGACTTGAAAAGAATAAACAATAGTATAATATATATTTGTTTGTGTGGACTATAGTGTATGTTTTGATATCATGAATCTCTCGGTGTCTATTCAATTTCAGCTTTAAGAGCTTCAGAAGATGAGTCCTAGAAAAGTAGCCAGATGGATGATAGAAGAAAAATAGGGCTAGCAGCTTGTTTGTTACCGTTGCATGGATGGGAAAAGAATAGTTGGACTGCCTTCATAGTTATGTAGCCATTTGCATATGGGTTGTGCATTAAATTGATGTATCTTTTAATTCAGAAAAGGTTTATCTTGTTCGTATGAATTTATTTTAGATAACAATGTTCTTCAAGGTATAAAAATATGGTATGCATTTTGCGTACTCTTGAAAGAAAGAACATGACTACAAGATATTGTGCATGACTTCCTGTTGGTGTAGTATATATCACCATAAGAGGGCATGCCAATTGTTTATTAACTAAAGTTCTCATCTGCGTATCTCTAATTTCTAAACTTAATAGTTTCCTTTCATGGCTGTTGCCGCCTTTGGAGACAACTCCGCTTAATCCTTGTTCGTGCTCTCCTTCACGCGACTGCTCTGTCCACATATCTGTATATTTGATCTTTCTTTTTTCTGTTCGTTTGGTTCCTCAATATGATGTGTGTGCAATTTGTTCATAGCACATACATGTCTTGTGGTGGTCTTTATTGGTACTCTATCTTGGTCTTGCTTTTGTCCTGCTGAAGAGGGCATGTCTAGCCTCGCAACATGTCGTGGTCTTTGGAAAGTAATGTTTTGTTGCCTCACAAGTAATGCTCTATACAAAGTATTATTATTTTTTCCTCGCAATGGTAAGATGAGATGACAGACTTTCAAAGCGACAAGAGCATGCTAAAGCAAAGGAAAATTATGAGAATGAAGATAGGGCAAGGAGGGAAAGGAGAAACATGACACTTTTTCTTCTTGCTAGCCAGGGGTGGTTAAGGAGACATGACGACTGTTGTGGACACAAAAAACGGGATATTCTTTGTTGTATGAGTGAAACCATTTGTCAACATGTTTTATACATATTTCTAAGTTGAAATAATTGTTTGATCGATGTCTTCGTATATTTTTCAGTTCCAACACACAAACATTTAGCTAGAGCGCCGGAGCCTTCTTGAGAAGGCAACACACTCGAGATCAAGAGAGATTGAGAGAGAGTGAGGGAGAGAGAGGGTGGAGAGATCAAGGGAGGGTGGGAGGGAGAGAGAGAGGGAGGGAGAAAAGGGGAGAGAAAGATCTTACAGGTACACATTGGTAGGAAAACCACGTTCTGAAATATAAATGGGATTTGGTCGTAAGTCACTATTGTGTTTGTTCCTAGCTTGTTGTAGAAATATTCTTTGATAAATATTTTTTAGCTCTTTAGTATGGTTGTAAATTTATCTATTGACATATCACTCCGAGAAACATTTTCAGTTGGAAGAATGATGAAAGGAAGAAAATAAGAGCGCTTTAACGGTAAAAAAAGAAGTCGCCTGTGCAGCTCGTTGCAACGCACGGCGTTCTACTAGTTATTACAAATTGGTTGCTCTGCAGGTATCTAGCTGAGATGCAGAAATCGCTTGCTTGTTGTTGGCTCTTCCATGTTGTGTAGCATGCACCGGTCAGCGCTCAGCGGTGATCACTTATTTTGTTAGCTCACGCCGCCTAGTATGTAATTTCTCTAACAATTAGCCAACTGGCATAAATACGCAATGACTTGCTTCGATTAATCAGTACCTTTCAGTTGGTCTTGCTTGTACTGTGTGTGCCTGTTTATAATATTTTCTTCTTATGTCCCATTTTGCGTTTGTGTTTTTGGGTAATGAATGTCGAAATATTTTGCTTCCTTTGATATGTGGGGAATTGGACGAGTTTGCTGGTGTTTGAATTCTACTGCAAGTTGGCAATTGAAATACCAGTAACTGCCTCTAATTTGAGACTCCCATAAAAATGGTTTGCCAAAGCGAAAAACATCTTATTGCTTGCTGCTAGAGTTCATATTCCATAGAAGTGATTATTCCTTGCGTCAAAGGTTAAAAAAAAAGGACGCAGTTTCTAGCTATTACGGTTCATGTGAGCTGAGAGACCCCCATCCATCCATCCATCCTCATCAAGATTCAGGAACAAGAGGGAAATAAACTGAGCAAATCCGGCACCGTCATCCATGACTGATCAAGGTTCATTGCGCATTAGTGGTGGCGCTATTTTTGAAGGAAGGATTTCTATGTCTTCATCAGCAGCAAATGTTGTTTTTGCTTCCGTGACATGTAACATTCCTTTTTACCTGAGGTGTGGGGAGGGCTTCCATGAGTTTTCTATGATTTGGATTTTAATTCCTTTTTACGAGTTAGTTTGTGATTTTTTTTAAACAAAAAAACAGCTACTGTTTGTTGGAAAAAATAATACAAAACAGGTTTTGTATTTTGTTAACTGTGATCCAGTGTTCTCGCAAAAAAAAAAAGAAAAAAAAAAGAAACCGTGATCCAGTGAAGGGGATGTCAAACTAACATTATATTATGATGAGTAATATCCACAGAAGTGATAAAATAACCCCCTTTTTTTAAATGAAAATTAAATAAATAAATAACCCCTTTCATTATTGTTGCTGCTACAATCACAGCCGTGCAAAATATGATCGCCAAACTCTTCAGCGAAATCACCGACCTCCAGTTTTAATCTATCTCTATTCAACACCCATCGTATCCTCAAAAAAAAAAAAAAACACCCATCGTATCCTCAAAAAAAAAAAAACACCCATCGTGGGCCTAGTTTTGGGCTCTCATGACATTGACGAGGGCAACGAGTTGCGACTTGCGAGATGGCCAGCCGCCGCCGCCGCCGCTCGCCGAGGGCGGCGCCGCTGGACAACGACCACTTGCTCTCCGAGATCCTCCTCCGCCTCCCACCGCAGCCCTCCTCCCTCCCCCGCGCCTCGCTCGTCTGCAAGCGCTGGCACCGCCTCGCCTCCGACCCCGGCTTCCTCCGCCGCTTCCGCGTCCACCACCGCCGCAACCCTCCCCTCCTCGGTTTCTTCAACACAGGATTTCACGACACCTCCTTCGTCCGTACTCTCATGGCCCCCGACCGTGTCCCCTGCAGACGCTTCGCCTTGCCGTTGGACAATGTCAACCGCTTGAGTCTCCTCAACTGCCGCCATGGTCTCGTACTCATCGCCGATGAGACGCAGCGCCAGTTCATTGTGTGGGACCCCGTGACCGGCAACCAGCACCGCGTCGCCGTTCCCGCGCCGTTCGATACAAACAGAACCGAGATCAACGGGGCGGTGCTTCGTGCAGCGGGAGACGCCCAACACTTTCAGGTGGTCTTTGTAGCAACATGTAACAAACATGGAGAAGCAGCGCTCGCCCGTGTTTGCTCGTCGGAGACCGGCGTGTTGGGTAACATCATCTCAACACCGATTCCATCCGGGTCTAGCCGGGAGTCCAAGATTGCTATGAGCTTATTTGGCACCAGAATTTCTACGATTCCGGCTGTGCTGGTTGGGGACTCCATTTACTGGACTCTTACTGGTCATTGTTCATCAAGTATCCTTGAATTTGATCTTGAGAAGCAAAGCCTAGCTGTGATACGGGAGCCCAAGCCTGTGTCTCAATATGACGTCACGCTTATAAGGGCAGACAGTAGTCGGCTGGGTTTTCTCTCTGTGTCGAAATTCACCGCACAATTGTGGGGGAGACAGACCGACTGCGATGGTGTTGCTTCATGGCGGCTGGGAAGAACCATTGAACTGGACAAACTACTTCACCTGAATCCTCCCCCGATTCCAGATGAGGATGACGATGATGAGCAGGATGACAAGATAAGAATGCTAGGGTTTGCTGAGCAAAATAATATGGTGTTCGTGGGGACATGGATGGGCCTCTTTGTGGTCCAGCTTCAGCCATTGCGGTTCAAAAGACTATCTACAACTACAAGTCAAACCACATTGCATTGTCATCCATTAGAAAGTGTCTATACTGCAGGTAATAGCATGCTTTACAATGTGGGTATAATGAAATCAAGTTAGATTTCGGTAATTGGTTGATGTAAAATGTTGTTCACATCCTTTGGCAGTAAGCTAACAATTTTTAGCAGTGTCCTCTGAATTATTTATTTTGCTGCTTGATGATCTGTTCAACATAGAGATATTATTCTATGGCGTTTTGTGTCGATGCTTCAGTGGATGCATCCTCTACGCATACAAGGCCGGATAATTTTATGTAATGCTTTAGAGCTGGAAAAATATTTGTTAGCAGTATCTAGTTTAGCTTGTCTTATGTAGCCAGGTTCAAGCTCCCTGTCCTACACATTTACCAACTACTTGTGCCAGTTCTAAGTTAAATGCTCGCGACAAGCAAGATGATTTCCTGGACGTGTCCCGCAAAGTTGCGCTTTGGCAAACCCAATCCAGAGTTAAAGAGTGCCGATGGAGGTCACCCGAGAAGTAACAGACAGAGGGTCCTTCACGGACTCCTGAGGGATGGAGAAAGCTGATCCAATATTTTTTTGGGGTTGTCATTGTTCTACTAAGTCGTAATTTCTGTGATTGAAGTAGAGGGGTGGGGGTATCTTCTTTGTCAAAAATTATGTAGCAATGCTGTTTTTACCTTGGACGATGTAGCGGATTGTCTCTGTCTATCAAGTTAGTATATGAATACCCATACAATAAACAGTAAACACCAGGATTTGCAAATTATTTGTTAATCTCATTGATTGTTTGACCTTTTATCCTTTTAGAAACAGCCGTTGGTGGTGAACATGTTGGAGCTGAACTTTTGCACAACGCATAAGATGTCTGCCTGGTCAAATATGCTATTATGATGTTTTGCTTGATCCGGTAAGCTTATCTTCTGTATGTTTGAAGTATCTGAAATTTAACTTTCGTTCTCGATGTTCTTCTCCTTTTTAATACCTTTTCTCAAATACCAAATGAAAAACAGAGAATTCCAAGATTTTCTATTATGATTTTCTATATGACTCTCATGGCAGCATGCCACTTGGATCTCTTTTGTATGACTTGCTTCATCATCCCTTTCTCAGTAGCTTTCCATTCCCTTCGCACTCCTTAGTACTCTACTCCTTCCGTTCCTTCTGATGGTACCAGCGCTTCTCCCTCTAGCTTCTCAAAAGACTGATGACGTGGGACCCTTCCTCATTCCCTATTTGTATGTCCGTGCCTGCTCATAGATGAGAATGATGTCATGATAAGTATAGTAACAGAATGAAATATTTCTCCTTTATTGATATTTTTGGTCTTACTAGTTGCTACATTTTAGATTGCCACAATACTCAAAGAGCATGTCCTCATTAGACCTTATACTACTATCTATGTTTTGCTTGTATTTAACAATCTTTTACGGACACTTGTGCTATTCAGCAGGCGTGCTTAAATATTTTCTCAAGATGTATCTGTTCGTCAGTCTAACTCTCGCATATGTAATTGGTAGTTTAGCCATTAGCCTATAATATAGTTTGTCTGGTCCAAACTAGAAGTTGCAATGGTTTGTGTGCAGTTCTGATTTCTTCTATTTTAGTTACCACAGATGCTTAATAATTTTCGCTGAACACATAAAAAGTCACATGGCTAGATTCATCACGAACACTGGTTTCAACAAATTTTCACTTTTTAACTTTTGATACCATATTATCATCAAAGTGATGGTTAATTTTATTTATTTATGCTGTGCAGATTATAAATAAATTGAATTCTGTTTTAAGGTAGTATCAACGTATTTTTCCCATGACTCTCTCATAGTCATGCCCTTCATGACAAACACAACCTCTGTAACTTAATGTAAGACATTTTTGCACTTACATTAAGTTACAGAGGGAGTAATATTTTGAATTATCTGATAAGGCATGCTGTTCAGTATTAGCCCCTAAGGCCACTGATCATGTAGCATCTACTTAGATCAGAGCAAGAAAATCTTTTAAAGGAACACAACTGCTGCATTCCATTAAACTGAAAACCTGGCAGATCGCCAGTGCACAGGTTCAGTACAAACTGAGGTAGATGACCAACCCATACAACCTGGTTGCCATCCCCTGATAGAGCGCCTCGCGCAGCAGGTTCATGGGCTACAGTTTAAACAAGACCTCACGGATACAGAAATTTTTACATTGTCATATGCAATACACAATATATATGAGCTAGAAACCTTGATGTGTCAGTTTTACTCCATGAGACCCTACATGCCCATGTCGGTGATCATGTAGCTTCTACTTAGATAAGAGCAAGGAAGTTCTCAATGTGTCAACATTAACAATAGAACTTGAAAGGTGTGCCACTACAAATTGACTGTCATCTTATTGATGTTCTCTGTTTATAATGTCGGTTTTGTCCAATAATGCTGAGATGGTTCAACTTTTGAGCTTTTGGCAAAATGTCCACAGCAATGAAGATAATGTTTACTACTTGAATGGCTTTTCAATGAATGATTATTACAAAAATTAGTTTGACTGATGACATTGGTTGCTCTGCAGGTATCTAGCTGAGATGCAGAAATGACTTGCTTGCTGTAGGTTCTTCCGTGTTGTGTAGGCACTAGGCACTCATACCACAGATCACAGGCAGAAGAAGCTACAAAAACTGCTATGTACAGCAAGCCAACAACATGTTTCTTTCTGATTCTTTCATGTCCATGGGAAAGAGATATGTATGGCCAGCAACGAAATGCGACCAATTCCATCGAAACTGCCCACGTACGTTTATCTCAAGCCTCTCTTATGTAAGAGTGTGGGTACCCCATATACAGTGACAAAAATTCAACAAAACAATGTTGAAAACAAAAGGTTTTGAAAGCAACAAAGATATTTCAGAATTACTACTTATCTAGTGTAGTAATGTTGAAAACAGGTTATGAGGCAGTATACACCAGTATCCTGCCGAAAAGCCAACACTATTTCCAGGTCCTTAATTAGCACAATACGACGCCATTAGTAAAATTATTTGCAAATTTGTACAAGGATGCAGTTAATTTCATTTCACTAAATTCAGCTTTACTTACAGATCAACTAGTAGGCAACCACAGCATGTTCCAGCAGCAGCCGAGAGACACATGATGAACATTATTGTATCATTCACTCCCCCAGGCTAGCTGTTGAGGATCATTAGCCATACTGCACCTAGCTAGAAATTTACAGAAACGTTTCCTTCCTAGCTACAAAAGCATGCGGGCCTAACATACAGGTTGGCCTTTCCTAAGCATCGAACAATGTCACACGCACCCGAAAAATCAAATCAGCAAATAAACTTCAGATATTTCTATATATAACTGAAAAGACAATTAAGTTTCCAATACAGGCTTGTGTTTCTAGACCACGCTAGGCAGAACAAAGACACATTCACAAGGTAATAGGGGTTACCAGCTCCCTCGCAGTTACAAACCATTTTAACTTATCTGCAGTACACTATTATTTGAATTCAAAAACATCTTTTGCAGTTTTAACAGGGGTATAACTCCATAAGTACCGGAATTACAGAGGAACTTTAGACTAGAATTGAGCACACTCATCTAGAAGACAATGTAATCTCCAGGCATCAACTTCGTCTACAAAATGAGCACAAGACACTAAGACGGTGCAATCTTCAGCAATCAAACCTTTCTATGGCTGTCCGAAGGGGTCGGCCACAGACAAATCATGGATATGTGCATCATACTCAGTAGGACGATGGTTACTCCTAAATTCAAACTGAGCATCTCGAGAAGCTCTGTTTTCCACTTTTAGCAGCGTGTGTTGATAAGCCACCGATACACTGTTGCACTCGCCATATACTTCAAATTCAACTTTTTTGAGCGCTTTTGCATTCAAAACAAAGAACCTCGCGAAATTAAACTGTTTCTCATGGCCTATGAATGAATTAAACACCACTTTTTTGAGATGGGTCTGAAGGCATTCAATTGGATGTAAAGGGTCATATTGAGGCGCATTTTTCTTATCCATCTCATTGTGTTTTCGAAACTGCAAAATGGAAATAAGAGGCATATGTTAAAGTAGTTGCAAACTAGACTAGATAATTTGTCAACCAAATCAAACATTCAAAGCAAGCAAAGGTGAGTACTCACAATGATGTAGAGCTTTTCCAGATAAGGAAACCACCTGAGGATGTTAAGAACTGCGTCCAATTCAAGGCCAGAAGATCTGAGACAAAAAAACCTTCACGGTGCGCATCCAGACTGCTGAGCTAACTGGCCTTATTCCCTGAAGAAAAACGCACAATGAACATAAACAAAAACTATCTGCATATAGGAACGACAAATGCAATATTAGAGGATGCTGCTGCTGCTACCTAGGGGACGAGCTTGGAGACTACAGGTAACAAAGGGCCCAATATCTCTAGTTTAGGCGCCCTAATTACCCGGATAGTAACACAATCATCATCGTAGCAACTAAAAGGTAATAGTACCCTTACAAGGCAAGGAGCATCCTCGATCACCAGCTCTAATTTTTCTTTATAGGGATTGCGGACACCGATGCTTCTAAGAGTCCGCGAGCTAACACGAAGGCATCCCTCGCCACGAACTTCGGACATGTAAAAACTCTCCAAGACATGGCATCCAGAGAGCAGTCTATGGAAGACCTCCCCTGAGATGGTAACGTACAGCAAGGAGAGTTGCTTGAGGAGGGGAAAGTTCATGGATGGCAAGATCTCATCAGGGAAATCACAATAGCTGATCTTGGCAACAAGGAGGGTGGATGCAGAGCGGAACACGGATGGCGGCAGCGGGTTTCTTGGCCCAGAACGTTGATGGGGGCATTGGTAGCTGATATCGAGCTCTTGGAGGTTGGCGAGGGCTTGGGAGTGGAACCAACTCTCCAACTGGGTGTATAGGTCGCCTTCCAGGAGGCACTGAAAGGAGAATCGGCGGGCGGGGACAAGGTGTTGGGAAATTATCTTGGAGACGGCGACGGGGGTGACGACGGTGGTGGAGACGGGGTAGCCGCGGGGTGGGGTGCGGACCTTGAGATTGAGGGGTGCGGAGCGCCAGAGGTGGCGCCATCGGGGGGAGAGGGCCGACGTGCGGCCACTGTCCTTGATGGGGAGGAGGGAGATGATGATGCCGAGGATGGCATCAGGGAGCTTGCTGATGAAATCACTGGCGATCTCATCGCAGACAGTAATTCCATGGGATTCTAGCTGGTCGGGCCACCAGAGTGTAAGTGTAAGTGCCTCATCTTCCATGGCCGGCGCGAGAGAGACGACAGACTCGCGGTCTCCCTCTAACACCGCCGCACTTGACTGGCCGAGGAATGGAGCGGTGAGATCTGGATCCGGGATGGAGAGCTATTTGTTGGCCACAGGCCCTGCCCAATTGGCAATCCATACCCACTTTCCTCATTTGCCTGTGGCCGCCAGCTATCGTGCTCATCAACAACGCAATCCTAGCTGGTCAGCGGTGGAGCTGTGGACGCGTGTGCCGCTCTTTATATTTTTCCTTTTGCAACCCCAAAATACAGTTTTTTTTACAATTCTTGTGGGACAAATTTGTTTCAAACTTAGGAAGTTTATTTTGCTTAAACCAAAAATACATCTATAGATAAGCACTACAATAGAGAGGATGAGGCTTGTCCAACCACACGCGTGGTGAATCAGAACGTGCCATTTTAGTCCATTACCTAGTTTGTGCAAAAGTTGTCCTCTTAAGACAACTAATAAGATATTATAGTACAATCAAAGAAAATTGCAGCCGCCGGAGTCGATGAGAATCACCCCTGGGGCATTGCCTCGACCAGGACCATGCAATCAGACTCCACGGTCATTCTCTACGCACCTTCTTGATGTGTTGTTACGGGCCGATCTACTCACAAGGAAGATCTGGGGGTAAGGGAGAGGAGTTGGGAGTAGGTGGAGCGAGAGAGATGATAATATTAGGAGGAAGAACAACTTCTCTCCTGTTCGGTTCATTGTCTTGCTCGATACCCTTACAACTGGGCCTCTCTGGCCTTAATAGCACATTGGCTCACACACACACACGCAACCTAGACAACTAACCACCGCGACTTGGTCCGCCCGTAGCTGGCTCCGTGCCGGCCTTGACGCTTGCTTCACTGACCAGTGGTCCCACCTCCTTGGCTGCCTGCCTTGTGGGGTCTGGGGGCACAGTCGTGACATTCTGCCCCCCACCCCTTGTGTGTTGGCTTGTCCCAAAGCCGGCACCGTTTGGAAGCGTCATTGGAGCTCGTCGGGATCCTCCCAGGTGGCCAGAGAGGGCTGCAGGCCATCCCACTGCACCTTCACTCGTCGTGGGGCACCTTTGGCTTCAAAGTACCTGTTGTCGAGAATATGGCAACATCGTCGCGGGGGGGGGGGGGGGGGGGGGGGGGGGGGGGTTCAAACCTGCAAGTGGCACATCCAGCCCCATTGCGAGACGTGCACCACATCGTGTATCTTGCTGCCTTATGGTAACTGCAGTTTGTAAGCAACATCCCCGACACGTGCAATGATTTTTTAAGGTCCATAATAACGGAAATCCAGCTTCTGGTATGGCCGTTGCACCCGCGATGTCTGAATGTAAGGTTGGAGACGCAGGAACACTGAATCCCCGACTACGAATTGTCTGTTCTGTGTTTATCAACTTGGCGTTTCATCCTGTCTTGAGCCTGCTTAAGGTGCTACTGGAGTAGCTCATGCATCACTTCACATTTGTGCAACCATGCTGCCAAGTCAGGAACTGTACATTCTTCGACTTGAGCGACTCCAAACTCTCCCGGAAATGGCCATACACCACTTCAAACGACGAGCGTCCTAGGGCAGAGTGAAAACAAGTATTGTACCAATACTCGTCAAGGAACAACCACTTGAACCAGTTCTTTGGACAAGCATGGACTGCGCACCTGAGATAAGCTTCAATGCACTGATTGACCCTCTCCGTTTGGCCGTCGGTCTACGGATGGTACGACGAGCTGAGACCCAGTTGTGTCTGAGAAAGTTTGAAAGGCTCCTGCCAAACGTTGCTGGTGAAGACGCTGTCGCGGTCTGAAATATTGGCCAGCGGCAATTCATGCAATCTGTAGATGTGTTGCATGAACAACTTAGCCACTTGCAGCACCGTGAAGGGGTGTTTGAGCGGGATGAAGTGTGCGTATTTTGAGAACTTATCGACGACCACCAATATAACATCAAACCCCCAGAGCTTGGCAATCCTTCGATGAAGTCAAGCGAGATCACTCCCCATGGCTTCTTGGTAATTGGCAATGACTGGTGTAGTCCCGCCGGAGATGTGCGCTCCGTCTTCTCTTGCTAACAAATGATGCACGAGCGCACGAATTTTCCGATCATTTCCTTCATTCCTTTCCATGAGAACAACCGAAGGATTCGGTTGTAGGTGGCGTGAATTCCTAAATGTCCCCCCCCCCACTGCACTATTCTACCTCGTGCCTGCGTCAGGACAGCGCATCCATGACACGATTCAGGGGACCTGTTGGGGATATTTCCCAGCATGTAGACCCGGCAGGATGATAACCCGGCCGTAGAGCAGACTCAGCGGGTCATCTCACTGCGGGGCTAAATGATATTTGGTGGGCCGGCTTGATGGAGGCCTAATGGGAAAGGCCGTCTCAGGTTGTGGGCCGGCTCAAGAAGAAGATGCTTGGCTTCAGGGTTGCCTTGGAGATCAAGTAGACTTAGAGTAGGAGACGGGTCAGGTTTACGACCCGGACTCTCATGTAAATCTAGGGTTCCACCTGTATATATAAAGGGGAGCACATAGGCGAAAAAAGACTAAGTTGCAATCCCTCGAAAGCTAGGTTAGCGAATCCGCATCCTTGTAATCGAGATCCACATCAATAAAATCAAGCAGGACGTAGGCTTTTACCTCTATTATGAGGGGCCGAACCTGGGTAACTCTGTGTCTTCTCGTTCCCGATCAACCCCGTTAAGCTTCCACGCTTGTGCGATGGCCTCATCTCCAAGTCCTTTCACAAGGGCATCTGCCGTGTCAAAACCACGACAGTTGGCGCCCACCATGGGGCCTACGCACGGTGGAGTTGAGTTCTTAGCGGGATCTCTCCCAGGGTTCGGGAAGTACGCGGTTGGCCTGATGATGAAGAGCCGCCACGGAAAGTTCTACATCGACGATTCGTACTGGGGCCCCGACGCCGACTCAATCGAGTACGGGTACCGGGTCCCCTTCGGCAAAATCCACACCTTCATTGGCGTGGTCGGCGAGTCGGCCGCCAGGTTGGAGAACATCGCCGGTGTTGAGTCGGCGCGCCGCACTAGTCCGAGCCAGGCGAGACCCGGCCCGCCTCAAGCCGGCCGGAACCATGTCTTCGTAGGGTTCACCCAAGGGGTGGCCTTGTCGGAGAATTCCCTGTCCGGAGATGATACACTCGTCCAATCTGACGGCAAGTCGTCAACGGGAGAAACCGAGTCGATCCGTCCTCTGCATGATGGAAGGCTCGGACACACAGACGACGACTTTCCTGAAATCCCAGATCTGCCTCGTTTTGCGGCAGTATACATGGCGGGTAGGCAAGATCCGGTGCGTGACCCGGCTGATCCCGCGGCCGGGCAGAACCTCACCATTGTCGGCTCAGGAGGAGCCGGCACGTCGGCCGCCAGCTCTCGGAGAACCGGAGTGCAGACGCTTGCGGACTTGATGAATAGGCTGACTGGCCGAGTCGGTTACTGTGGAGAACGCAGCGGCACGCAACGCGGAGATCACGAAGTGTCGCGAGTAGATGGCCAAGATCCAAGAGGACATCAATGCGAAGAACGCACGCATGGCTCAGGTGCAGGCCCGGCTTGCCGAGGAGAGGTAGCGCTTGGATGAAGAGGCGCATTACCTAAGCCACCGACAGGCCGAGCCAGAACTCGTCCACCGGAGGCGTCACCAAAGCCGGCTTCTGGTCGATCTTGAGCCGACCCAGTTGTTCACCACACCGCTGGCTCCCACGAACCCGGGGGCTGGAGTTGTTCCCCAGGGAGGACCACATTTGCAGCACCCGGTTCAGCAGAGGGAGCCGGCCCAGCATCGCACGCCGGATCAGCAACAGCAGCCGCCGTCTCACCGGTTCCAGACCCCAATTGGACGCTACTCCAACCTGGTCGATAACGTGCTGGCAGCAACCCACAACTTGGCGGCTATTCCGATCGAGGGGGACGGCCCGATTCAGGCGGAGGCCAGGAACGCTATTGCAATGCTCAAGACAGCAGTAGTGCAACAAGCCAACTACTCTCACAGCCAGCATCGGCTTCACTCAACTCCTCACCAGAGCCGTACCAGGAGCCGGCGTCCAGAGTCACCGGCGGTTTCCAGCAGCACGCATCGCAGAAGGGCCGCCCAACTGCTGGCGGATCAACACCAACCCAGAATCCCGAATGCGCAGGACATTGTGGATGCCGCTCGGGCTCTCCGAGCGTTGGAGGAAAACGCGCGCGCGGTGTATAACCCGCCGGCGAACGCCAACCCGCCGATGGCACACGACCCGCCCACCGCAACCCAGACAGCCGGCCAGCTTGGGGGCTTATCGAGCCGCATGATCGGAACTCCTTATTTGGTACAAGCGCTGCGAGAAGCGCGCATACCCCCAGATTTCAAAAGTCCTCGCAAGGTTCCTAATTACACAGCGAATCTGGAGCCCACCGAGTGGATCAAGAGTTACGAACTGGCAATGGACTTATTGGGCGCAAGCGAGGCAGTGTGTGCACGTTATCTGCCTCTCATGTTGGAAGGCCCTGCTCGCACTTGGTTGAAAACCCTACCAGTGAATTCTATCAACACTTGGCAGGAGCTGAAGGAGCGCTTCATCAAGAATTTTCAGGGAACCTGCAAAAGGCCAACCACAATTGTTGATCTTAAATGTTGCGTTCAGCGGGAGGACGAGTCGGCACACCATTGGGCCCGCCGGGTTGCAGAGGTTATACACAGTTCTGACAGTATCTCGACGGCTCAGGCGGTGCTTGTTCTGGAACGAACATGCAAGTTTCAGCCACTGGTCCAAAAATTAGGGCGACTCAAGAGAAAGGCCCAGGACATGGGTGATCTGATGGACGTCTTAACCCGGTATGCGGAGTCTGACAATACTAAAGATCCGCCGTCTGACGAGGAAAAAGCCGGTAAAGACAAGAAGGGCGGTGGCAAGGGCCACCACCAGAACAATAGTAACGGGCAGAACAACAACGGCGGTAAACGCAAAGGTTATGATGGTAGCTCCGATCTGGTGGCAAACACAAATGCAAGGAACAAAAGTCAGCGTCAGAACGATGGTTCTAGGAGGCAGTCCTCTGGTAATCGCCCTCTCAGCTACGAGGAGGCACTCAAGGGTCCATGTCCGAAGCATAGCTACAACGGCAATCCGTCTAGCCACTCCTGGGAAAACTGCTACATCATGCAGGAATTTTCCAAATGGGTCTTCCAGAACCATCACAACGGGGGCGGCAGCGGCGGACAACCCGAAAACCAGGGACCTGGCTTCTCAGGAGCCGGCTTGCAAGGGCCCTTCGCAGGTCCCGGTTTCCAAGGGAACAGTGGCCAAAGTGGCGGGTTTCAGGGGGCTGGTAATACTGGAGGCGGCAATCAATGGAACAACCAAGGAAATCAGCACTAAGCCGGTGCGACAGGGTTTCAAAGTAACCCGAAATAGTTAAATAGTGGACAGTACCATGTTTTCACCACCAGCACCTGCAAACGGGATCGGAAGGTGCAACGATGAGCCGCCCACACGGTTGAGCCGGCAACCCCTTATTATCTCAATTGGTCCGAACAGCCGGTTACCTGGAGCAGGGCGGATCATCCAGTCCTCCTCGATCACCCCGACCATTTGGCTCTGGTGGTTGCACCACAAGTTGGCGGTTATACACTGACTAAGGTGCTCATGGATGGAGGCAGCAGCATCAATATTCTGTACTATGACACGTTCAGGCGGATGAATCTATCTGATAAGCAGTTGACTCCGTCCTCTACAGTTTTTCACGGCATTGTTCCTGGCAAGTCAGCCTATCCCATGGGAAGAATCTCCCTAGAGGTGGTGAAAGCACATTTGCTCCCTTGGTGGTTTTGGTAATTCATAACAACATATATCTCATTGAACTAATGTCCATTCAAGATTAAGATTTCAGGATGTTCAATGATTGGCATGGCATGGACTAGAGACGTGGACCCCTCAAAATGCTAAGGACAAGGATTGGCAAAAGATCAAGACTCTACATTTTTGGTTTAGTGATCCAAGATCACATTGAGTCAATAGGAAAGCCAATACTATTAAAAGGGGATGAGGTGTTGCTTAATGGTCTTTTTGCTCAAGTGCTTAGTGACAGTATTCCTAAACCCTCAACCACTCTCTCTACCCAAATATGTCCTAAACCTAAAGTCCAACTCAGCCCCACCGAAATTTCCAATCCGGCCCCACCGAGTTCATCCAAGACTTAGCCACTGCCAAAACCCTAAAAAATCGGATCCACCGAAATGGATCTCGGTCCCACCGAGATGGCCTTGCCAACTCTCTGTAATCGTTTGCATTCACTTCAGTCTCACCGAGTTATGCATATCGGTCTCACCGAGATGGCTTGCCAACTATCTGTTGCCTTATTGCTTCACTTCGGTCCTATCGAGTTGATGCAATCGGTGCCACCGAGATGATGATTGCCCTAAGCCATTGCACTTCAGTCCATCCGAGTTGTTCGTATCGGTCCCACCGAGATTCCTAAAGTTCATATCTTTTGCACAGTTCGGTGCTACCGAGATGATCGTTTCGGTGCCACCGAGTTGGGTCAAAAGTGTGTAACGGTTGGATTTTGTGTGGAGGCTATATATATCCCTCCACCCCATCCTTCTCAGTAAGGAGAGCCATCAGAACGTGCCTACACTTCCACCATTCATTTTCTGAGAGAGAACCACCTACTCATGTGTTGAGATCAAGATATTCCATTCCTACCATTTGAACCTTGATCTCTAGCCTTTCCCAAGTTGCTTTCCACTCAAATTCTTCTTCCACCATAGCCAAATCTGTGAGGAGTGTTTGAGTGCTGGGAAGACTATCATTTGAAGCACAAGAGCAAGGAGTTCATCAACAACACACCGTCTATTACCTTTTGGAGAGTGGTGTCTCCTAGATTGGTTAGGTGTCACTTGGGAGCCTCCAACCAGATGTGGAGTTGAACCAAGAGTTTGTAAGGGCAAGGAGATCGCCTACTTCGTGAAGATCTACCCCGAGTGAGGCTAGTCCTTCGTGGACGTAAGCCATGGTGGAATAGACAAGGTTGCTTCTTCGTGGACCCTTCGTGGGTAGAGCCCTCCGTGGACTCGCGCAGCCGTTACCCTTCGTGGGTTGAAGTCTCCATCAACGTGGACGTACGATAGCACCACCTATCGGAACCACGCCAAAAACCACCGTGTCTTCATTGCGTTTGAAATCTCCAATCCCTCCTTTACATACATATGCAATTGCTTACATTCCGCTGCTATACTCTTAGAATTGCATGTGTAGGGTGATGCTTGACATGTACTATTGCTAAAATCTGCCCACAACTAAAATTGGGAAAAGGTTAGGTTTTATTTGGTCAAGTAGTCTAATCACCCCCCTCTAGACATACTTTCGATCCTACAGGTGGCCTTTGGCTCAGAGGATAACTGGCGTTCTGAATTTCTGTCTTTTGAAGTGGTTAAGCTTAAAAGCCCGTACCATGCTTTGTTTGGCCGGCCGGCTTATGCGCGGTTCATGGCACAACCGTGCTACGTTTACCTGAAAATGAAGATGCCAGGACCGAGAGGAACCATCACAGTTGAAGGCAATCGGAAAATTGCACTCGAGTGTGAGGAAGGAGACACAGCATACGCCGAGACGGCTTGTGCCGCAGAAGAATTGCGGTATTATAGGGACAACGTTGACCCATCTGATAGGAGCTCCCTGAAGAAGCCCACAACGAAGTCAGACCCTTTGCTTAAATTCAAGTCGGCCAGAGACACCAAGCAAGTTGATTTCACCCCGGGCAATTCTTCGGAGCAGTTCACCATAGGGGCAAACATGGATCCCAAATAGGAAAGCGTGCTCATCGAGTTCATCTGTGAGAACCGGGACATCTTTGCATGGAAACCTTCTGACATGCCAGGTGTACCGAGAGAACTCGCTGAGCACTCCCTCAATGTGGATCCCAAGTTTAAACCAGTTCGCCAGTATCTCCGTCGCTTTAATGAGGAAAGGCGGAAAGCTATTGGTGAAGAAGTGGCCCGGCTCCTAGCTGCTGGGTTCATCGTTGAAGTCTTCCATCCTGAATGGCTGGCCAACCTGGTGCTTGTTCTGAAGAAAAATGGGACTTGGCGGATGTGTGTTGATTACACCGATCTAAATAAGACTTGTCCTAGTGACCCCTTTGCCTTGCCCCGTATTGACCAGATCATCGACACTACGGCGGGTTGTGAGTGTTTATGCTTCCTGGATGCTTACTCTGGTTATCATCAGATCAAAATGAAGCTGGAAGACCAGGAAAAAACGGCGTTCATCACTCCCTTTGGAGCCTTTTGTTATACGACCATGCCGTTTGGTCTGAAGTGCGCACAGGCGACTTATCAGCGATGTGTCCAAAGTTGTCTCCACAGTCTGATCGGGCGAAACGTTCATGCTTATGTTGACGATATTGTGGTTAAGTCTTGGAAGAAAGAGACTCTGTTGGAGGATCTCAAAGAAACATTCGACAATCTCTATGTCTACCAGATGAAGCTTAACCCGGAGAAGTGTGTTTTTGGTGTCTCTGCAGGAAAGCTGCTGGGATTTCTTGTTTCCGAGTGTGGCATTGAAGCTAACCCGAAAAAGATCAAAGCAATCATGACCCTGGCTAAGCCGGCCAATCCAAATGCCGTGCAGAAGCTGGCTGGGCGGGTTGCGGCGCTGAGCCGGTTCATAAGCCGGCTTGGAGAGAAGGCAATTCCGTTGTATCAATTGCTTAAGAAATCAGATAACTTCGTCTAGAGTGATGCTGCAGATCAGGCTTTTGAGGCCCTCAAGAAGCAGTTGTCTGAGCCGCCGGTCCTTGCTGCCCCTCGTGAGAAGGAACCAATGTTGCTATATATTGCTACCAATAACAAGGTTGTAAGCGTGGCAGTCGTTGTAGAGTGCAAGGAGGACGGCAAGGGATATCTAGTTCTGCACCCCGTGTATTATATCAGTGAAGTATTAACCGAGTCCAAGCAACGATATCCACATTGGCAGAAACTGGTCTACGGAGTCTTTATGGCTAGCCGCAAGCTGAAACATTACTTCCACGAACATCCAATCACTGTGGTCAGCTCAGCACCTCTTGGGGATATAATCCAGAACCGGGAGGCCACAGGCCGGGTTGCCAAGTGGGCCATCGAGCTCGGTCCGCATCATCTCAAATATGTGCCCCGCACAGCAATCAAATCTCAGGCATTGATGGATTTCATTAATGATTGGACAGAGTTACAGGCTCCCGAAGAGAAGCCCGACACAACATACTGGTCCATACACTTTGACGGCTCAAGGCAGCTTGAAGGCTCGGGGGCTGGAGTTGTGATTACTTCCCCACGAGGAGATAAGTTCTGTTATTTTTTAAGACTTATGTTCCCCTGTACTAACAATGCAGCAGAATATGAGGCTTTGCTTCATGGGCTTCGGATGGCCAAGGAGATGAACTTGAACCGGGTCAGGTGTTTGGGCTACTCAGACTTGGTGGCCCAACAGGTTTCTGGTACATGGGATTCCAAGGATCCCCTTATGGCGGCTTATCGGCACGCGGTCACCAACATTGTTGGACACTTCAAAGGTTATCAAGTTGATCATATTGATCGCCGGCAGAACGAGGCGGCAGATGCACTCTCTCGCTTGGGTTCTCAACGTAAGCCGGTGCCACCCAATGTTTTCCTGCACATTTTGCACAACCCGTCTATCAAGTTACCAACAGAGGAGGACTTGGCTATTCCTGACCTGGAGGCAGCTCTAGTGGCTGCTGTCCACGCTATACCTGATTGGACAGTCCCCTACTTAGCTTATCTAAGCCGGGGAGAACTTCCAACAGTGGAAATCCTTGCACGACAGATCATCAGACGATTTAAGTCTATGACTATCGTCAACGACGAGTTGCATCGGCGCAGTGTCACTGGTGTTTTTCAGCGTTGTGTTTCACCAGAGGAGGGCCGCACTATTCTCAATGAGATTCACTCTGGCGATTGTGGTCACCACGCCGGCTGACGATCACTTGTGGCGAAGGCTTTTCGGCACGAGATTTACTGGCTCACAACTCATGCTGACGCAGAGGATATTGTACGCAAATGTGATGGTTGCCAGAAATATGCTCGCCAGGCTCATGTGCCAGCTCAAGAGTTGAGGATGATCCCGATAACTTGGCCTTTTGCGGTCTGGGGGCTTGACATGGTTGGACCCTTCAAACGTTCTAAGAACAAGCATACACACCTATTGGTGGCTGTGGATAAATTTACCAAGTGGGTAGAAGCAGAGCCAGTCAGCCGTTGTGACGCTGCTACAGCCGTCAAGTTTCTGAAAAAGTTGATATTTCGATGATAGGAATATCGTGATCTCGCAGCCCGCCGCCACCTTCCTCAAGCCGCCGCTGAAAGATGATAGGAATATCGTGGTGCTGCCGGCGCGTAGCCCGTTGGACTCCTTCGTGGTGGCCGCCCTTGGAGACAATGCCGCCGACTCCTTCATCGAGCCGGTGTCATGGAGGATGAAGGTGTGGAGCCCGTTGTGATGCTGCCCATCATCTATATCATCAAGCTGGCGCGCCATGGAGGATGGAGGCGTGGAGCTTCCTAGAACGCTGCCGCCGTCTACCTCATCAAGTTGGCGCACCATGGAGGACCAAGGCATGGAGCTCGCCAGGACGACGCCCGTCGTCTATGTCAAGCTGGTGCCATGGAGGATGGAGGCATGGAGTTCGCTAGGACGCCGCCGCCATCTACCTCGTCAAGCTGGCGCGCCATGGAGAACGGAGGCGTGGAGCTCGCGGGGCGCCGTCTACGTCGGCGCCATGAAGGAAAGCGATGTGGACCTCGCGGGGCGCCATCTACGTCATCAAGCCGGTGCCATGAAAATGATGACGTGAAGCTCATCAGGACGACGTCTGCCATCAAGCCGGTGCCGCGAAGGATGGCGACGTGGAGCTCGAGGGGACGCCGCCCGCTGTCAATGTCATCAAGCTGGTGCCATGGAAGACGGAGGCGTGGAATTCCTGATGCCGCCCGATGTCTACCTCATCAAGCTAGCACCATGAAGGACGGAGGAGCAAAGTTCGCTGAGACGCCGCCAGCCATCTACGACTTCAGGTCGGCGCCGTGAAGGACGAATATGTAGAGCTCATCGCAATGACGCTGCCTGCTGTCTACCTCATCAAGCAGGCCCCACGGTGCCTGAATACGATGCCACACGATGTTGTCCGCGACCCAGAGCCTTTAAAGACGACACACGTCCTAGTGCTGCTGACAACATGGAGCCCGCAACACGGAAGAGAAGACAGTGCCACATGGTGCTGTCCGTGACACGGAGCCCATGAAGACAAGGCGCAACGGCGAGAAGGCGACATGACAGCACCAACCCTTACCACGACCCCGTGAGGCGGTGCCCTTGTCTTGGCTGACAACCATAAACTCGGCGTCTAGCCGAGACGAGGCACCAACCACAAAAGCGGCCATGCCGCTGTGAGCGTGTGTTGGTTCTGCACTGAGGTCGGTCTCCACCAAAAACTTACTCCCGTGGGGTGTACCCCCTGCATACCCCGACGAGGCCACTACATCATCAAGAAGTCCAAGCTTAGCTGGACACATGCTATTCCAACGCCGACTACATCAACGCCATCAAGACCGATGAGGCGCGACGGCGAGGGCAGACGTGGCTAGCACAAAGCCACATTTTGAGCGGTGCGTGTACCGAGGTCACAGGCTTTGCCACTGCTCACATCACCATCATCATGCATGGAGAACGTGAAGCGAAGATGACGAAGACGACCACACGCTCAATCCAAGGTATCCCACAGACCAACCCGCATGAGTAGTTAACCGGGAGCCTTCTAAGGCCCTAGGAACCAGGAGATCACACATCGTCATAGTCAGGCTGACCGCGCTAGTAGGCCACAGAGCGCATTTATTTTGATGGGATCTTATAATTTTGTTTATCCAATGAGATTAATGAAATACTTGTATCCCGTATCACTTTTCTTTGTGTGCTATGGTACACTGTTAGGTAATCTTGGTTACTAGGTTTGTTAGTTTCTATCTTAGAGGTTGAACGTGTGTTAGTACTACCACATACGTGTGTATGTGTTAGCTAGCACTAATCAAGCTAGAGGTAGTACTGCTATGTCCTAGTGTATATCCAAGTTAGGGCATCTCCAACGCCGACCCGCAAACCTCCCGCAACCATCCGGATCGCGCTGTCCGGACCGTGGAAGCCATCCAACGCGGTCCTTTATCGGTCCGCGGAGTGGTGCGGACGCGATTTCTCTCGTAAACCGGAGACAAACGATGGGGGGGCTTTGCGGGAGTCCGGACCGCTACTTCGCCCGATTCTGACCGCCCTGGCCCACCAAAACCCACTACTCCCTCCCGTGCGCGCTTCCCTCCCGGCGCCAGCTGCTCACATTCATGCCGCTGTAGAGCGCGCCGCTCAACATTGAAGCGGCTCAGGGCGGACTCGACCTCTCACTGCCACCGCCATTGAAGCGGCGTGCCGGCCGTGGGCGCCACCCGCGACGCGTCTTCGGTGTCTGCGCCTGTTCAATGCCGGAGACGCGTGACTGGATGGGACGGGACAGATATCTACCACGCCCGCTCAATGCCCCGTTCATCCGTATGCCGCCTTTAAGCAGGCTCGCCGGCCGAGAAACCCACTCCAGCGACGCGCATTGACGCAGCCGGACGCCTGGCCTCACCGGAAGCCGCTATTTAAAAGCGGCCACACCCGGCTAACTCCACCACACAACACAAGCCTCTCCGTTCTTCACTTCTGCTTCCTGGTTGACTACATTCCCAGACACCACAGTACTTCCATTGGCCAGACCAGTGTCTGATCATTTACCATGTATGATTAAGATTGGCACCAATATCCCTAAATCAAAGGTGTTCAGATTAGAGAATTACTGGCTTAAGCACTCTTCTTTCAAGGAAATTGTTACTGATGCCTGGAATATACCTATGGGCCAAATGGATGCTGCAAAGAGTATCAATGCAAAATTTAAAAATCTCAGAAGAGCTCTAAAATTTTGGTCCAAGAACCTATCCTGCTTGAAGCACCAAATTGCTGCAATTAATGAGGTTATATTCATGCTTGACCTTTTTGAAGAATTTAGGGATTTGGGAGTTTATGAATGGAACTGCAGGATAATTTTGAAGGAACGGTTAATAATACTGTTGAGAAACCAGAAAATATATTGGAAGCAAAGGGGGAAAATTAAGGGGGTAAAATTTGGTGATGCGAACACAAAATTCTTTCATGCTAAGGCCTCTATTAATCACAGACACAATCATATTGCTATTCTTCAGAACTCTGATCAGGTGGAAATTTCAGACCATGCTGGCAAGGCAGCTATATTGTTAGAGGCTTTTAAAAAAAGAATGGGCACTTTTGAAAAGACCTCTATGCACTTTGATCTAAATGACTTATTGATACGTCTCCAATGTATCTATAATTTATGAAGTATTCATGCCATGTTTATTATAGTTTTGTATGATTTTGGTGCACTTTTATATGGCTTTTATATGATTTTTATGGACTAACATATTGACCTAGTGCCCAGTGACAGTTGCTGTTTTCTGCTTGTTTTTGGTTTTCCAGAAAATCCATATCAAATGAAGTCCAAATGCAGCGAAACTTTTTGACGATTTTTTCTGGAAGGAAACGGACCCAGGAAGCTTCGGGGAAGCAGCAGAAGAGCCACAGGGGCCCCACGAGCCACCTGGGCGCGCCTGCCGCCCCCCCCCCCCCCCAGGCACGCCCTGGTGCCTCGTGGGCCCCCTGTGGCACCTCTTTGCGTGATTCCAACGCTGAAAAATCATATATATTCAGAAACCCCCGAAAGTTAACCTAGATGAGTTTTTACGCCGCCGCAAGCCTCTGTATCTCCACGATCTCATCTACAGCCCTTTTCCGGCACCCTATCGGAGGGGGGAATCATCACCAGAGGCCATCTTCATCATCCCGGCGGTCTCCATGACGAGGAGGGAGTAGTTCACCCTCGGGGCTGAGGGTTTGTACCAGTAGCTATGTGTTTTATCTCTCACTCTCTCTCTCGTGTTCTTGATTTGGCACGATCTTGATGTATCGCGAGCTTTGTTAATATAGTTGGATCATATGGTGTTTCTTCCCTCTCTATCCTTGTTGTGATGAATCGAATCTTTTCCCTTTGAGGTTTCGTTATTGTCGGATTGAATATTTCAGATTTGAGAACACTTGATGTATGTCTTGCATATGAATACCCGTGGTGACACTGGGGTATTATATTGATTCACTTGATATATGTTTTGGCACTCAATTCACGGATTCCCGCGGTGACATTGGGGTAATCTTTGCATAGGGGTTGATGCACGTTTTCATTATCTTTTCTCCGATAGAAACTTTGGGGTGCTCCTTGAAGATCTTTGTGTGGATTGAATATTATGATTATGAAGTTGTTTGATGCCTATCGTATAATCAACTCACGGATACTTGTGGTGACATTGGAGTATCTAGGTGACATTAGAGTTGGTTGATGTGTATCATATGGTGTTATTTTAGTACGAACTCTAGGGCTGTTTGTGACAATTATAGGAATGGCTCAATAGATCGATCGGAAAGGATAACTTTGAGGTAGTTTCGTACCCTACAAATAATTTCTATCTTATGTTCTCCGCTAATAGGAACTTTGAAGTGATTCTTTATCGCACGTTGAGGGATTCTTATATGATCCAGTTATGTTAGCATTGTTGAGAGATTGCACTAGTGAAAGTATGAACCCTAGGCCTTGTTTTCATGCATTGCAATACCGTTTGTGCTCACTTTTATTACTTGCTACCTTGCTGTTTTTTTTCAGATTACAAAAACCTATTTCTACTATCCATACTACACTTTTATCACCATCTCTTCGCCGAACTAGTGCACCTATACAATTTACCATTGTATTGGGTGTGTTGGGCACACAAGAGATTTCTTGTATTTGATTGCAGGGTTGTTTGAGAGAGACCATCTTCATCCTACGCCTCCCACGGATTGATAAACCTTAGGTCATCCACTTGAGGGAAAATTGCTACTGTCCAACCAAACTTTCGCTTGGAGGCCCAATACGAGTCTACAAGAATAAGTTGTGTAGTAGACATCAAGCTCTTTTCTGGCGCCATTGCCGGGGAGGCGAGTGCTTGAAGGTATATCTTTAGATCTTGCAATCGATTCTTTTAGTTTCTTGTTTTATCACTAGTTTGGTTTATAAAAGAAAACTACAAAAAATATGGAATTGAGGTTGCCTCATATTATTCATCTTTATAATGTCTTTCTTGAAAATGATGGAGCGGAAAATTGTGCTCAACTGATAGAAAAAGAATTCAACAAAATGTTTGGCATAAAATCTTTGAATGATGAGCATGGTTGCAATGTTGCTAGTATGAATTCTTTGAATATCCATGATGCTAGTGATATGAAAAGCCATAAGCTTGGGGATGCTATGTTTGATGAAAATGATATTTTTAGTCCACCAAGTTTTGATGAGAAAATTTATTATGATGATTGCATGCCTCCTATCTATGATGATTATTGTGATGACATGTATGCTATAACGAATAATGATAAATATGAAACTTGTCATCATGATTTTAATTTTCAATTGGATTATGCCAATCAAGTATCTCATGATAATTATTTTGTTGAGTTTGCTCCCTAACGGTGTCCTGGATTAGGGGGTGCTAACCTAGCCAGCCCGTCTCCTCGGTTGGGCCGATGTGCCCCCATACATGATCAAGATGGACTCCGGAGGCCACACATGGGAGACGTGATCGAGGTTGTCTCTACCGAAGACTTGTAGTACACTCCAAGATCTTTCCAGCCGCCTTACTCCTAGATACCGACCTTGTAACCCTAGATACCCTCCCTGGCGTGTATATAAGCCATAGGGTTTAGCCCGTAGGGGACATCAATGCAATATCGATCACCTAGCCCTAGAAGTTAGACACATATTATGATCTCGAGGTAGATCAACTCTGTACTTGATACATCTCCATCAATATAAACAGAAGCAGGACGTAGGGTTTTACCTCCATCGAGAGGGCCCGAACCTGGGTAAACATTGTCTCCCTCGTCTCTGTTACCACCGATCCGAGATCCACAGCTCGGGACCCCCTACCCCGAGGTCTGCCGGTTTTTACACCGACACTGGTGCTTTTATTGAGAGTTCCGCTGCGTGATCACCAGAAGGATCGATGGCTCACCTGCAGATCAACTGCACCAACGGCCACGGGGACGTTTATGCCCCCGGCCAGCTTTTCATCTTCGGCAGCATGGTATTTTGCGCTGACTCGATGGGTCACCTGACCTCTGTCGAGAACTACGCCCCAGGTCGGATCGTGACTTTCGGTGGCCTTGAGTACACTGCGGACTCCCGTGGCGAACTCATCCTATCGGGATGGACTCCCGGCCGGATCGAGAGCTCGGCCGGTTCTGGAGGCTCGACTCCAGAACCGAACTCTGTCACGGCGCCTCTTGAGACCCGTGACACCACCACTCCGGCCAGTCTCTCCCCAATCGCCAGTCCGGAGATAGATCCGGCTCCCACTCCGGAAATTACGCCGGTGCCAGAACTGACTTCGGCGCAGAACTCGAGATTATGTTCAGATTCCCTTCGCTCCGAAAACGCATCTGGTTACACGCCGGGTGTACTTTGAGTCAGCCCTGCCTATGGTGCATCCATGAATCCCGAAGAGTTATGTCACCTCGATGAGATGCTCGACCGCATCCGGAGCATGTCCATCTCGGATGGTAAGACTTCGGTTTATAATCAGATCGGACTTAAAGCCGACGATAGGGAAATTTACATCCCACCCACCACCCACCTAGTCGCCACGATCGATGATTTAACCGACGTGTTGGACTACTGCGAAGCCTCAGACATGGAGGAAGATGTTGATGGCCCCATCGAGAACACCTTGCCCCCGGTAAACGCGGACAGGTGGACCGCCACGTCCACCTACGATGTTTACATGGTGGACACCCCAAATCCCCTCCAAGACGTCGGTGCAGACGTCGAAGGGGCCCTAACGGGGAACCCAGTGGCAATGGCGCGACAGCCATTAATGGCAACGCAGAGGACGGCGATGCCGATAACCGGGAAGATGACGTTCAAGCCTCCCCCGCAAGGAACGGCACACCGGACCAACCTCTCAGGGACTCAGATCCCGATGACCTCTTCGAAGGGGCCGACGACAACTACATGCCAGAGTACGAGGAGGACGAGAGCCTCGGCACCGAGGACTACATCGTCCCCGAAGACCCTTTCGAACAAGAGCGCTTCCGGCGGTGCCTCGTCGCAACTGCCCAGAGCATGAAACGCAAGCAGCAGCAGCTGCAGGCCAATACCGATGCACTAAATGAAAAGTGGATCGAAGTGCTCTCAGTTGAGCAAGAAATGGAGAACCGGCGCCATAGTGCGCCGAAATCATACCCACGTAGGCGTCTCTTGCCGGAGTTCGACGAGGAGCTCGCTGACGACCTCGACCGACCCCCTAGAGGCCGGGACAGGCCAAGACGAGAAGACCTCACCGAACGGCCACCTCCACGCCGTTATGGCAAGGACCCTGTGGATTACCCAGACCCTCACGACGCTCGACGTCGCATTGAGGAAAACATGGCTCCCCCTTGACCCATCTATGGATCAAGGGGACGTGCGCCCGCCGGGCTCGACGGCTACGACGCCTGGTTGGACAGGAATGGCCGTGCCCGAGATCACGCCTACTCACGGCGCTCCCTCGATCTCCGACAAGATGCTCCTCAGTCCCGAGGTCCGGCTCACCCAATCTGCTTCACAGACAGGGTGATGGAACATCAATTCCCGGAAGGGTTTAAACCCATCAACATAGAATCATATGATGGCACCACGGACCCAGCAGTTTGGATCGAGGATTTCCTCCTACACATACACATGGCCAACGGAGATGATCTCCACGCCATTAAGTACCTGCCGCTCAAGCTAAAGGGGCTGGCAAGGCATTGGCTTAATAGCCTTCCTCCTCACTCTATCGGCAGCTGGGAGGCCCTAGAAGACGCTTTTCGAGCAAACTTCCAGGGCACATATGTCCGACCTCCGGACGCTGATGACCTCAACCGTGTCACCCAGTAGCCAGGCGAATCAGCCCGGAAATTCTGGAACAGGTTCCTCACCAAGAAGAACCAGATCATAGATTGCTCCGAAGCCGAGGCCATCGCCGCATTTAAAAACAATATCCGAGATGAATGGTTGGCTCGACAACTCGGCCAGGATAAGCCGAGGACTATGGCAGCCCTGACCTCACTGATGACTCGCTTCTGTGTGGGAGAAGATAGTTGTCTCGCCCGAAGTACTCATAACGGCGAGGCAGGCACCTCGGAAACTCACGACGCCAATGGAAAACCAAAGCGCAACAAAAATAAGCGCAGGTATAAAAATGGCGGAAGCGACACTGAAGACGCCGCGGTCAACGCAGGGTTCACCGGACCTAAATCCGGGCAGAAAAGAAAACCCTTTAAAGGGAACAAAGACGGACCTAGCCAGCTTGATAGGCTCCTGGACCGCCCATGTGGAATTCACGGCACTCAGGAAAAACCAGCAACCCACACTAACAGGAATTGCTGGGTCTTTAAACAAGCCGGCAAGATAGCGGCAGAGGGTCAGAATAAAACCCAACACCGCAGGGAAGACGAGGATGAACCTCGGCGGCCCAATAATGGAGGCCAAAAGAAATTTCCTGATGAGGTAACAGAGGTCAATATGATCTATGTCACCCACATCCCTAAAAGGGAGAGGAAGCATGTGCTTCGGGACGTATACGCGCTGGAGCCAGTCGCCCCGAAGTATAACCCATGGTCGGTTTACCCGATCACGTTCGACAAGCACGACCATCCGACCAGCATCAGGCACGGCGGATCGGCGGCACTCGTCCTGGACCCCATTGTTGATGGTTATCATCTAACACTCGTCCTGATGGACGGAGGAAGCAGCCTTAACCTCATCTATGAGGAAACAGTTCGGAAGATGGGCATCGACTCATCTCGGATCAAGCCGAGCAATACCACTTTTAAAGGTGTCATTCTAGGCTTCGAAGCCCGCTGTACCGGAACGGTCACCCTAGAGGTAGTCTTCGGCTCGCCCGAGAACTTCAGAAGCGAGGAGTTAATCTTCGATATTGTCCCATTCCGAAGTGGATACCGCGCGCTCCTAGGGCGCACGGCCTTTGCACGCTTTAACGCAGTCTCGAAATTATGCCTACCTCAAGCTCAAAATGCCGGGACCTAACGGTGTTATCACAATTAATGGTAACACCGAACATTCACTTCGGACAGAGGAACAAACAGCGGCTTTCGCAGGCGAGGCACAGGCGTCCGAGGAGGCAGCTCGCAGCGTTAAACGCCCTGCCCGCTCTTTAAAGCGCGCACGGGCTGCACAGATCGACCTCGGCCAGGTACCCCCGCACCCGAAATAGGGATACGGGCTCCTCGCGTGCCCTCTCTGGAGTGGGCACTACGTCCCAAGGGTGCATAATTTCGCATTGAAGATTCCCTGGGCCGTCGAGGAGCCAAAAATATACTCAAACATCGGCACGGTCTAACCTAGCATAGACGTGGCTTCGAGCCCCTGCACAGGCAAGTCTCTGTAAAAGAAACAGCCCAACATGTCTAATGTCCATGTCGTTTCAACCACATAACGTACTTCGGTAACGCCTCCTCTAAAGGGGCTCGGTCAATAAAGCGCTTGCAGCATATAAAGAACCAAAAAGGCATCAACCTTCACAAATTCGTCACCATCAATGGTGAACATCTGGTCAACAGTTCGGAAACGCATACGTTTGGCAGGTAGCGGCCCGGATTCTTTAAAATCCGTTAGCAATTATCCGCCCTGTTTCTTCCTCTTCCTTCTTTACCATTTACATTGTACTCTTTCAATTACTCTCGTCACAGTTGGGCATGTACATCATTGATATTATGAAATAAAGAAAATATGCCCCTTCAAGGTCTCTATCGTATTTCTTTATCAGCATGGCCCCTCTGGGACTAACAAGTTCTCTAAAAAGATGCAATTGTATAACAAAGTCTAAGGTATTCGGCGTCTCGGATTTTGGCCTTATATGCATCAGTTTCGAACCTAGATTTTGGTCAATAGTTGGGTTGCCCGGCTCCTACGTGTACCCCTTACGTTTCCGATGAATTCGGCTAAGGGTGTAACGGGAGAACCACTGCGATTGCGCTGCCAAGTCAATTGGCATGGCGCCTCAGTGGAGAAAGCCGAAAACTGACTATCTAGGTAGGCGCAAACTGGTCTGCCATCCGAAGACCGCGTCAAGCAATGTGACGATAGAGATCACCCGTGTTAAACGAAGGGCTTTCATTCCTAGCCGAAGTGTGCTATAGCCTAGACCTCAGCCGACTTGGCCAAACACTTCCCACACCGGGGGCTGGTTATCAGCCCCCACAGTCAAACTCCTATGACTAAGTGAAAGGTATAAAGCCCCTATAGTCTGATTGCCTAGTTCCTATAAAGCACCGACCACCTCCGGGCACCGAGACGTCGGCTAAGGGTCAAGTGTGCCTTAAGGAACACCCTTTGTATAACCTACACGGGGGATGAAGCCGACGACTCGCCACTCTCATTTTAACAGTCATATTGGAGGAAAAGTTAATTGTAAAACACAGCACATGGAATTTCAAGCCATTTTCATTCAACCACAGATAAAGTTTTTACATCGTATACTCCGGCATTCCGAAGTATCATCTAGAAATACAGAGTGTCTTTGGGACACATGGCTTCTGTGGTCCGAGCTCCCGCCTCCACCTCGGCGAAAAACCGCTCGGCGGTGCGCGGCTTGTCGGCAGGAGGGCCCGCGGCACATGTCTCCGAATCAACCTTGCGGAAGTGCGTCTTCACGCAAGCGTACGCCCTCCGCTCCCCTTCGAAGCACGCGGACCTCTTCCAGCGATTCACGCAAGGCACGGTGTCTTGGAGACGGGCCGTAAGGCCGAAGAGGCTCTTCGGCATGGCTTCGGCAGGCCATAGTGCGATGCAGAGATCCTGGAGCGTCGGTCTCGTCATGCAAAACAGCTCCACCAGCTGCTTCACTTGATGATTCAGCAGCTGCGTGGACGGCGACCCTGGAAACTGCCCCCAGAAGGCCTTCTCCGCCTCGTGGCCCGCCAGCTGGCCGAAGTAAGCCACCGCATCCGCCGCGCTCTGCGGGAGATCCGCAAAGACCTCTGCGGAACGCCATAATTGGGTGAGCTCGACACACCCTTTGCTGCCAAACGAACACTGCAGCAAAAATATCTTACCTGAGGTGATTTGCTCCACTTGCTGGAGCACCTCGCGGTCAGCTCGGGCCGAGGTCTTGAGCTCGGAGTGGGCACGTTGAAGCTTCTCGAGCTCCTCCTTTGTTCGTTGCCCCTCCTCCTGAAGCTTGTCGCGTGCTTCGAACACGCCCTTCAGGGTCTCCTAGACCTCCAGCACCTGCGCTTGGTGCTTCTCCCCGGCTGCCTTCTCGGCAGCCCGGGCCTTCTCGGCCGCGGTGGCAGCAGCCTCCTGCTGCCGCACCTCCTTCCGAGCACTTTCGAGTTCGGCCTTGAGCGTCTCCAGCTCAGCTAATGCTGCTGTTGTCAAAACAGTTCGGCCTTATTTGTTTTCTTTAACAAAACATGTCATACCTCCTTCGTCTAGAGTACAGGGCAAGTTTAAACTTGCTTACCTTGAGACTGCTCGAGTTTCTGGTTTGCCAGGATGAGCTCTTCCTGGGACCTCTCTAGCTTCCGGTTCATCTCGACGATCTCCTCGGAGACGGAGTCCGGAACCGAGGTCGACACTTGGCACAAAAACAGAGATACTCATTGTAAAGAGAAAATTTAAAACACTAAAAGGCTCCAGGACGGCTGCCTCAAGCAGCACCCTGGGGGCTGCTTAAAGGGCTCCTAATTAATCAAACGACCCCAATGCTAGTTTCCTGAAACTGACTTCGGACTCAGGGGCTACTCACTCACTAAGCCGTTTAGCAGGCTGTACTTTTATGTCCTTAGACAAAACTCATAAAAACAAACAGCTAAAATAAACAAATTGAATGCGCAGAAAGCGTACCTCGAAACCTGCTACGAGGTTATTGAAAACCTCATGCAGGCCGGCCCCTGCGGACCGGTAGCCCTGTAGCGCCGAGCCTATCAAGGCACGGTGCTCCTCCTTGATGGAAGAGCCCTTTAGGGTGTCCTCCATCTCCTCGGTCCACCCCGCGCCAGCCCGTCCTTGGGCAGTTGGCTGGGGTGGAGGGATGACCTCGGATGCATCCACCCGGGCAGCCTCCACCCGGGGTGGCGGAGCCGAGGTAGACATCGGCTGGGCCAATGACTGGCCCAGCCCTTCTTCGATGACCTCGGGGCACTCCGTCCCCGGATCTTGTTGGGCCGAGGTATCGACCTCGGCCATGATCGCCACCTCGTCGGCCCCCGTCATGTTGACGTCGGGAACCAGGGTGGATGTTGCCTCCCCTAGCCCACCATGCGTCGGGGGAGGAGCGGCAGGCTCTGGAGTCCCGCTGGCGGATGGCAACCCGCTTGAAGAACCGCTGGGGATTACCCTCGGCGGACTGCATGTGAAAAGTTGCTTCTGTAAGATTTTCCTTGCTAAAAAAATGACTTAAGGATGGAAGACAAGGACAAGGGCTTACCCTCGGGGTGCCGGTTTCTTCCTCCCCACAGCAAGGAGGTCTTCCTCTGAGTCACCGGAGAGCTCGGCCCTCTCCGACGACTTGTTGGCAGCCTCGGATGAGGCTCGCCTCGGCCTCTTTGGGCCCTTCGGCGGCATGCCCACGTCGGCGTCTTCTAACGCCGACCTCTTCCCCTTCGGAGGGGGAACCTCCTCCTCCTCACCCTCCTCGGCGTCGCCGTCTTGGGCGGCGAAGGTGTGGGTCTATTCGGACCGGGTGACCGAAGTCCCCCGGGTCCGAGCACTTGACCTTCCCTTCTGGGACTTCGTCCCTTTGGGGGCCACCACATGCGGCTCCTCGGTCAGAAGCGCCGAGAGCAGGGGAGTTGGGGGCTGCTCTGGCAGTGGGGCCGGGCATCATACCCCTTGTACCCAGGCCAACCACTTCTGCAAAATATCAAAACACGATGATTCAAGTAAAAACTTTACTCCTCAGTGCAATGAGCAAAAAACAATGATTGAAGGGCGAAACCACTCACCGGGGGGGGGGGGGCTCATAGCCGTGTTGGAGGCCGTGGTCCTCCCCTTCCTTGGGGATCTTGTCCTTGGCCAGCTTCATGAGCCTCGTCCACATGGCGGCCAAGGTGGAACGGAAGAAGGAGGTGATGGTGTCCATGTCCTCGGGCTTTTGTGCCCACATCGCGGTAGCCCGAAGTTGGAGAGGGAGTATGCGGCGGTTGAGCATGACATTGATGACGTCGGCTAGCTCAACCTTCCCAGTGGTCGACCACCACAAGATCCTATCGATCAGGGTCTCCACCTCTTCTGGCTTCCCCCAGGCGACGCCCTTCTCCTTCCAGGACTTGAGCTTCTTGGGAGGCCCGGTTGAGAAGGCCGGGACCTTGGTTTTACCAGGGGCGAGTGGCTCGGTGATGTAAAACCACTCTCTCTGCCACTCCTTCGCCGTTTCGATGAAGGTGCCCTTGAACCAGGTGGCCTCCTGGTTTTTGCTGATCATGGCCCCTCCGCACTCCGCGAGATCCGAGCCGCACGACTTCGGTATGATCCCAAAGAGCTTCAGCCACAAGCCGAAGTGCGGCTCACAGCGGAGGAAGGCCTCGCAGACCGTGATGAAGGCAGCGAGGTGGAGAACGGAGTTGGGGGCCAGGTGGTGGAAATCCAACCCGTAATAGTACATTACCCCGCGCACGAAGGGGTGCAGTGGGAACCCCAGGCCTCGGATGAGGTGGGGGACGAAGACCACCCGCTCCCCGGCGTTGGGAGCGGGCACCAGCTGGCCGGCCGCTGGAGCACGGGCGGCGATGGCGGGGGTCAGATACCCCGCGCCGCGCAGCTCTGAGATGGTCGCGGCCGTCACAATGGAGCCGCCCCATTGCCCCTTGAGGGTGTCGGCCATGGCTGGTTGAGGAGTTGGGCTCGCGAAAGGGAAAGGCGGGCTGGTTGGATCTGGGCGCTGGAGCTAGACGAAGCAGTAGTGGGGGGAGAATGGGAGCGTGGGCTATTGTGTTGTTCTCCCTTTTGCTCTTATAAGCCTATGAAAGGCCAAGAGTCCCCCTCGCTGCGCCGATAAATTCGCGGTTGCCATCAAAAATGCCGTTGAAGCATATGGGGGGAAACAAAATCTTGATGATATCCCTAAGAAAGCGGACACGATCTCTGCCTCGAAGGGACGTGCCAGTAAAAAGGCTGCCTCGAACCACGATCTGAGGGGGAGGCAGTAACTGCTCGGCCTGTCGTGGGGCAAGCCTCTTCGATAAAGTTGTCAGGCCGGATTGGATCATTCATACCTAAACGACGAGCCTTCGAGGCTAATATATCTACCTACTTCGGGCAGGGTACAAGCTCGGTTGGACCACGGATGTCAATACTCCATTAAGAGAATCCGAAATGTAAAGTCGAACTCGTCTGTCAAGCCAAGGACTTCGGATCCGAAGTGATGTTTGTTGAAAGTAGTCCTCGGCGTAGAAGACCAGTTCGGGGGCTACTGACGGTGTCTTGGATTAGGGGGTGCTAACCTAGCCGGCCGGTCCATCTCCTCAGTTGGGCCGATGTGCCCCCATACGTGATCAAGATGGACTCCGGAGGCCACACATGGGAGACGTGATCGAGGCTGTCTCTGCCGAAGACTTGTAGTACACTCCAAGATCTTTCCAGCCGCCTTACTCCTAGATACCGACCTTGTAACCCTAGATACCCTCCCTGGCGTGTATATAAGCCATAGGGTTTAGCCCGTAGGGGACATCAACGCAATATCGCTCACCTAGCCCTAGAAGTTAGACACATATTACGATCTCGAGGTAGATCAACTCTGTACTTGATACATCTCCATCAATATAAACAGAAGCAGGACGTAGGGTTTTACCTCCATCGAGAGGGCCCAAACCTGGGTAAACATCGTCTCCCTCATCTTCGTTACCACCGATCCGAGATCCACAGTTCGGGACCCCTACCCCGAGGTCTGCTGGTTTTTACACCGACACTCCCACTATTATGAATGAGAAGAAAATTGCTTATGTGGAGAGTAGTAAAATTTCTATGCTTGTGGATCATGAAAAGAATACTTTATGTGATAGCTATATTGTTGAATTCATCCATGATGCTACTGAAAATTATTATGAGAGAGAAACATATGCTTTTACATGTTGCAATAATATCAAGTTTCCTCTCTATGTGTTGAAAGTTTTGAAGTTATGCTTGTTTTGCCTTTCTATGCTAGTTGATTCTTGCTCCCATAAATTATTTGCTCACAAAATCCCTATGCATAGGAAGTGGGTTAGGCTTAAATTTTCTTGTCATATGATTCATGATGCTCCCGTTATGTTTCAGTTCTTTACTTCTATGTGAGCATCATTGAAATCATCATGCCTAGCTAAAAGGCATTAAGGAAAAGCGCTTGTTGGGAGACAACCCAATATTTGTACCTACTGTTTTTGTGTGTCCACATGATTAATCTACTGTAGTAATCATGTTTTATATGTTTTCTTTCAATAATGTGCCAAGTAAAGCCTTTGGGATAGTGTGGATGCTTGTTGATTTGATTCTGTGCAAAAACAGAAACTTTTGCGTCCAGTGCTAGAATTTCTATTCTGCACTGGAGCGTGAGAAAATTATGAAATTTTTAAAAAGTATTGAGTTACAAATTTTTTAGATTTTCCTAATTTTTCAGAATTTTTGGAGGTACAGAAATATGGTTTTTAAATCGCTCACTACACGCTGTTCTGTTTTTGACAGATTCTGTTTTCAGTGCATAGTTTGCTTGTTTTAGTGTTTCCATAGCTTATATTAAGTAATATAAATTGTGGAAATGATATAATACAGTAGTAATTATGTGAGAACAATTATGAATCTTGTCTTTACAGTACCTAAGTGGATGATTTATTTTTATCATACTAACCTATCTCACAAGTTCCGTTAAGTTTTGTGTGATTGAAGTTTTCAAGTTTTGGGTGAGATGTCGATATGAGGAGAATAAGGAGTGGCAAGACCCTAAGATTGGGGATGCCCAAGGCAACCCAAGGTAATACTCAAGGAATACTCAAGCGTCTAAGCTTGGGGATGCCCCGGAAGGCATCCCCTCTTTCGTCTTCAACATTATCGGTAACCTTACTTGGAGCTATATTTTCATTCGTCACATAATATGAGCTTTGCTTGGAGCGTCATTTTATTTTGTTGAGATTTTCTTACTGTTATCAATAATCATGTTTTGTATCTTTTAGTTCAATAAAATGCCAATTATAGCCTTTACCATGCTCAGTTTGCAAGTTCATGTGTTGCTGTTTGAAAACAGAAAGTTTTCTGTTATGTCCAGAATATTCCTGAATAGTCAGAACATGATAAAAATCTGAAATTTTTACACAGTAAGAATGCATGAGTTCTCTGTCACGTGGTAATTTTTCAGAATTTTTGGAGTTTGGGAAGTATGGATTCTTATTCATCCTTTACAGACTGTTCTGTTTTGGCAGATTTCGGTTATAGTTGCATTGTTTGCATATGTTGCTTGTTTAATGATTCTATTTGAGGATAGGAGTATTAAATATGCAGAGACATTTAGTATGCAATGTTAAATTATAATTTTAGTGATTTGCTACAGTAAAGAATGTTAAGGTTTTGAGTTGATTTATACTAACTTATCTAATGAGTTCTTGTTGAGTTTTGTGTGGATGAAGTTTTTAAAGATTTAGGAGAAGCCATGATATGACAGGAATTAAGGAGACACAAGAGCTCAAGCTTGGGGATGCCCAAGGCATCCCAAATTAATATTTCAAGAAGTCTCATGCATCTAAGCTTGGGGATGCCCCGGTAGGCATCCCACCTTTCTTCATCAACAATTATCGGTCAGTTTTGGTTGAGCCTAAGTTTTTGCTTCTTCACATGATATGTGCTATTCTTGGAATGTCATTTTATTTTGTTTTTCTTGCTATTTGAATAAAATAATAAGATCTGAAATTTTCAAATGAGAGAGATTCCTCACATAGCTACCTATTTGCTTAACTACCCATTTGATCTTCACTTATATCTTTTTGGAGTAGTTTGTCATTTACTCTTGTGCTTCACTTATATCCTATGAGTAAATTGTTGAATGAATTGAATATCATAAAATTGAAATTATATGTGCTTCATATGCTTGTATCATGCCTAGTAGTAGTTTCACATTGGGGTTTAGAAAGTGAAATCTATTGAAGCTGGACAATCACAATATTGGTCATACAAGCAATTCATAAATGATTAGTATAAGGAAGAGGATTTTCACATATAAATATATTATCTTGGACATCTTTTATGATTGTGAATACCCATTAATTATTTTCAAACTTGAGCAAATTAGTTGAAGTTGGACAAGGAAGACAACGTAATGAGTTATGTTTGGGTATATTTGCATAGAAGTTATATTGTTATGGATCCTCTAACATGTGGTGCTTGCTTAGGATCTTTTGCTAGCCAAAAATTTGTACTAAGTAGAGATACTACTTGTGCATCCAAAAACCCTTAAACCCAGTTTCTTGCCATGAGTGTCCACCATACCTACCTATGGATTGAATAAGATCCTTCAAGTAAGTTGTCATCGGTGCAAAAAGCAATAAAAATTGCTCCTAAAATATGTATGATCTTTTATTACAAGGTAAAAATAAGCGTTGTACGAACTTGTGATGGTAAAGAAATAAAAGCGATGGACTGCATAATAAAGGTTGCTATCACAAGGGGCAATATAACGTGACGTTCCTTTGCATTAAGGGCTTGTGCATCCAAAAATAAAAAGCGCATGACAACCTCTGCTTCCCTCTGCGAAGGGCCTATCTTTTAATTTTATGTATTTACTTTTATGCAAGAGTCAATAGTATTACTTCTCATTTCAACCTCAATTATTCTCTAGTTGGTAAGCATCATGTGGTGGGAAAAGATCCAGGCACATATGGCCAGTCAAATATATTTGATCATGAACTATTATTGTTGACAATTATCTCTATGATAAATAAGTTGGGAGGCGAAACACTAAGCCCCTATCTTTCTCTGTGTTCGATGGATGCCATTTGTTCTAAAAATATGCTTTGAGTACTAGCAATCATAGAAGACTATATGATAATTGAGTATGTGGAACTCTTACTTAGACTGTTGAAATTAAGTTGAATTGCAATTGTTTGGTGACTAAGAACATAGGTTGTTAAGTTTCAAGAGATTGCACTGTTTGAACCATAACATGTGAATTGATTGCTACTTTATCATGATGAGTTTTATGAGAAAAAGTTGTTGTTATGATGCTAGAAAAAGTGATTGAAATTATCATTGATCAAACTTATGCACTATGCTAGCATTCACACTTCATAAATTATTTCTTTTATCATTTACCTACTCGAGGACGAGTAGGAATTAAGCTTGGGGATGCTGATACGTCTCCAACGTATCTATAATTTATGAAGTATTCATGCCATGTTTATTATAGTTTTGTATGATTTTGGTGCACTTTTATATGGCTTTTATATGATTTTTATGGACTAACATATTGACCTAGTGCCCAGTGCCAGTTGTTGTTTTCTGCTTGTTTTTGGTTTTCCAGAAAATCCATATCAAATGAAGTCCAAATGCAGCGAAACTTTTTGATGATTTTTTCTGGAAGGCAACGGACCCAGGAAGCTTCGGGGAAGCAGCAGAAGAGCCACAGGGCCCCACAAGCCACCTGGGCGCGCCTGCCCCCCCCCCCCAGGCGCACCCTGGTGCCTCGTGGGCCCCCTGTGGCACCTCTTTGCGTGATTCCAACGCTGAAAAATCATATATATTCAGAAACCTCCGAAAGTTAACCTAGATGAGTTTTTACGCCGCCGCAAGCCTCTGTACCTCCACGATCTCATCTACAGCCCTTTTCCGGCACCCTGTCGGAGGGGGGAATCATCACCGGAGGCCATCTTCATCATCTCGGCGGTCTCCATGACGAGGAGGGAGTAGTTCACCCTCGGGGCTGAGGGTTTGTACCAGTAGCTATGTGTTTTATCTCTCTCTCTCTCTCTCTCTCTCTCTCTCTCTCGTGTTCTTGATTTGGCACGATCTTGATGTATCGCGAGCTTTGTTAATATAGTTGGATCATATGGTGTTTCTTCCCTCTCTATCCTTGTTGTGATGAATCGAATCTTTTCCCTTTGAGGTTTCGTTATTGTCGGATTGAATATTTCAGATTTGAGAACATTTGATGTATGTCTTGCATATGAATACCCGTGGTGACAATGGGGTATTATATTGATTCACTTGATATATGTTTTGGCACTCAATTCGCGGATTCCCGCGGTGACATTGGGGTAATCTTTGCATAGGGGTTGATGCACGTTTTCATTATCTTTTCTCCGATATAAACTTTGGGGTGCTCCTTGAAGATCTTTGTGTGGATTGAATATTATGATTATGAAGTTGTTTGATGCATATCGTATAATCAACTCACGGATACTTGTGGTGACATTGGAGTATCTAGGTGACATTAGAGTTGATTGATGTGTATCATATGGTGTTATTTTAGTACGAACTCTAGGGCTGTTTGTGACAATTATAGGAATGGCTCAATAGATCGATCGGAAAAGATAACTTTGAGGTGGTTTCGTACCCTACAAATAATTTCTATCTTATGTTCTCCGCTAATAGGAACTTTGAAGTGATTCTTTATCGCACGTTGAGGGATTGTTATATGATCCAGTTATGTTAGCATTGTTGAGAGATTGCACTAGTGAAAGTATGAACCCTAGGCCTTGTTTTCAAGCATTGCAATACCGTTTGTGCTCACTTTTATTACTTGCTACCTTGCTGTTTTTTTTTATTTTCAGATTACAAAAACCTATTTCTACTATCCATACTACACTTTTATCACCATCTCTTCGCCGAACTAGTGCACCTATACAATTTACCATTGTATTGGGTGTGTTGGGGACACAAGAGATTTCTTGTATTTGATTGCAGGGTTGTTTGAGAGAGACCATCTTCATCCTACGCCTCCCACGGATTGATAAACCTTAGGTCATCCACTTGAGGGAAAATTGCTACTGTCCTATAAAACTCTGCGCTTGGAGGCCCAACACGAGTCTACAAGAATAAGTTGTGTGGTAGACATCACTTATTGGGGAATGATATTGATCCGACAGTTTTTTCAAAGCTAGAAGAACCTTTTACTGAAGAGGAAATTTATCAAGTGATTAAAGAGCTTCCTAATGACAAATCCCCTGGTCCTGATGGCTTCAACAATGAATTCTTTAAAGAATGTTGGGATATCATTAAAGAGGATGTGCTAAGACTGATACAGGAATTTTACAATGGCACAGTTTCCCTGGAAAGTATTAACACTTCCTTCATTACTTTGATTCCAAAAGTGGTGACACCAATCTTCCCTAATGATCTCAGGCATATCTCTCTATTGAACTGCTCCCTGAAGATTATCACAAAATTAATGGCCAACAGGTTGCAAAAAGTTATTTTACAAATGGTACACATCAATCAGTATGGCTTCCTTAAGGAGAGATCTATCCATGATTGTCTGGGATGGGCTTTTGAATATCTCCATCAATGTCAAAGATCAAAGGAGGAAGTGGTGGTGCTAAAACTTGATTTTGAGAAAGCCTTTAACACCATTGAGCATCAAACAATTCTTGACATCCTCAAAGCCAGGGGTTTTGGACAAAAATGGATTGGATGGGTTTCTATGTTATTTAAGGTTGCATCTTCCTCTATTATGCTCAATGGTGTGCCTGGGAAAAAGTTCTACTATAAAAGAGGGGTCAGACAGGGGGATCCCCTCTCCCCATTGCTTTTTGTGTTGGCTGCTGGCCTGCTTCAATCAATTCTAAACAGAACAATGAGCCTGGGACTGATTCTCCCACCAATTAATGTGTCCTCCGGTCCAGATTTCCCAATAGTCCAATATGCAGATGATACTTTGTTGGTCATGCAAGCTGACAGCAAACAATTATTATGTCTTAAGGATCTTCTGAACTCTTTTGCTGATTCCACTAGGCTAAAAGTAAACTATCTCAAGTCAGACTTAATACCTATCAATATTTATGAAGACAAAGTGGAAATCTTAACAAACACTTTTAGTTGTAAGAGAGGTTCTTTTCCACTAAATTACCTGGGGCTACCTCTGGGTTTATCAAAACCATCTGTGGAACAATGCTTACCTTTGGTAAGGAGAGTGGAAAAAAGACGGGTGGGGTTAAGTAATTTCATGACAATGGCTGGAAGGTTGTTATTGGTCAAATCTGTGTTAACATCATTGATCATCTTCTTCATGGGCTGTTTGGATGTTCCAGTTACCATTAAGAACCAAATAAACAAATATTTGAGACATTGTTTATGGAGAGGACCTGATCTGGATGATCATAGACCAGCTTTGGTGGCTTGGTCCACAGTCTGCAGACCCAAGAATCGAGGTGGACTAGGTGTCTTAAACATTTTTGCTCAAAACAAAGCTCTGTTACTTAAAATTATGCACAAATTCTATAACAGAGCCAACATCCCCTGGGTCAACTTAGTTTGGGAATCATATTATATGGATGGTAAATTGCCTGGACAAAGGTTTGGAGAGCTCTTTCTGGTGGAAAGCAAATATTGGCCTCTATGATGAGTTCAAAGCTATTGCAAGATGCAACATAGGTGATGGTAAAAGTGTGTATTTCTGGTAGGATTTATGGTGGTCTGGATGTTTGGATGTCTCATTCCCACGACTGTTCTCTTTTGTTAAGGACAAATGGATGACAGTCGAAAAAGTCCTTCAAATTGAATACCTAGAAGACCTTTTGAATTTGCCCCTGTCTACACAGGCATATACAGAATTTGAAACTCTTGAAAACATCTGTGATGACTTGAGAAGATCTGAATTTCAAGATTGCACTGATACTTGGAGCTATATTTGGGGCAATGAGAAGTTCTCTACAGCCAAGACTTACAAGGCACTAATTGGTATTAAAGTGGTTGCCCCACACTTCAATTGGCTCTGGAATCGTTCATGCCAACCAAAGCACAAAGTATTCTTCTGGAGGTTGCTACATGATAGACTCAACACCAGGAATTTATTGAGAAGGAAAACTTTCCACCTGGAGAATTATAACTGTGCCACACTACATTGCCCTATGGAAGAAACACTGCAACACTTATTCTGGACTTGCCCTTTTGCTACTCAGTGTTGGGACATTGTTTGTCCTACAAGGCAACCAAACTTATCTATCATGGAGGCATTTACGGATATGAAGCAGAAATTACATGTTCCCTTTCATATGGAGATTATCATTCTGGCTGCATGGGCAATTTGGATAACTAGGAATAACTTTATATTCCAAAATATCAACCCTATAATCAACAGATGGCATGACACCTTTCTGCAGGAGCTCCAATGGCTGAGATATAGAGTTAAGCAGAAGTATGCTAGAGAATTCTGTTCTTAGCTGGATAGCCAGATGCATTAGTTAGCTTAGTCTATTTAGTTCTTCTTTCTTTTATTTTTTCCTTTTGTCTTTCCTTTTTTGTTCTTTTCTTTTCTTCTTCCTCTTTTTATGGCTTACCTCAAGCCTTTTGTAAAGACTTCTAGTGTTTTGCTCTTTAATAAAGATTGCAGTGGGGTGTTTTGCCCTACTGTGTATAGTCAAAAAAAACACAAGCCTCTCCCCATCCTCTTCCCCTTGCACTGTATCCGCCATGACTGCAGGCGGCGAAGCTCTGTGGGAGAGCCTTTCCACTGAGATAAAGCACGCGGTGGCCGCCCTTGCTGCCGCCTGGCAGAGCCGCCGTGTCAGGCGGATCGAGGCCGGCTAGCCGGCCAGCTCGCCCGAGGTCTCCGACGACGATGACCCCACGATGGAGACGGGCTCCGACGACGCCGCCCCGGCTCCCGCGCCTGTGCACGCCGGCATCACCATGGAGCAGGCGTAGGCGCACTACAACGCAGCCATGGCGGAGGTGCAGCCTGCGCCGGCGCCTTTGTCGGCGTTCCAGCAGTTGCAGGAGGAACAGCGGTACAACCTGTTCCTCCTGGAGCAACACCGGCTGGCGGAGGGCCAGATCGACGGCGAGCGCGCGAGCGAGGAGGCCGTGGCGGCCATGGCCGCGGCGAACCCCAACTTTATCGCGGAGCAGTGTGCCATCTACGATGCCCTCCGCGCTCAAGCCGCCGCTCGCCAGGAAGCGGCCGCCGCCGAGGCGCAGCTCCAGGCGATCGCGGAGGAGAACAACGCCAACTACGCCTCCTACGCGCCGTTGACGAACCATCGGGCGGCCCGATGGGACGACGACAGCGCGGGCGCCACCATTTCCATCGTGGACCTCACGTCCACCGGCGACGGACAGGTCGGAGACTCCTCCGAGGATGAGTAGGGCACGGGAGGCGTCAGGGCCTGGTGTCCCATGTGGGCCGGTCCGTCTCCCGTGTTCTACTCTTCCTCGCCGGAGACCGCACCTTCACCTCACGGGTCTTATCGCCGGTGCTCATGAAGACGGCGGATGGAGGACGACACGGGCTCGGACGCCGGGCGCCGCCGCCATGTAGGATAGGTTTAGGGTCGGGTCTTTTTTTTCTAAATATTCGAAATCTAATGAAAATCCGCCGTGTTTGTATGAAATATGTCATGTTTGTATGAAATCCGACCATGTTTGCATGAATTTCATCTGGTTTGTTGAAAAAGAGTTTGGAATGTATGCAGCTAGCGTTGGATGGCGTCCTCCCGCATCCATGTCCGCGGACTGGTCCCCCATGTCCGTGGACGGATGCGGGGGAAATTTACGGGTTGCCGTCGGAGATGCCCTTAGCTTCGATGTCCTAGTCGGTTTTGTATTAGGCAGCAGGTTAGCCGTATAGGTTTGGTTTAGGCTGAGTCCTAGTCGTTCCCGTTTAGGTTTGCTCTGGTCCGACGTGTATATATACACACGACCATGGCTGTAAGTTGTACCGTGAGAAAACAGAAAAATAGAAATAAAGAGGAAGAAAAGTAAGGCACGACACGTTTCTTTCGCTAAAGTTTCTTCTGTGCGTGTTCTTCGTTTATTTTTATGTGATCGATCTGTGGGCGAATTCTAACATACATTGACACGCCCGCATATTTCTTTTTTCTTCCCCGGCACATGAGAGAAATCAAACTTCTTCTCTTCTCTTCTCCACGGAGCATATTAGATTTTTCTCGTGTCAAACACGAAGAGAGACTGTTGCAAATATCTTTGGACGAAGAGGAAGAAAGTGCTAATGTTGAAATCGATCTTAGCAACAAGAAACAACGTGGTGTAGGGATGAAGATGTCACGCAGATCCCAGGACCGATCGCTGGAGAGGAAGTATCTAGCTTGGTAGCTGCCGGAACCTGACGGGCACCGAGAAGGGCAGCCGTCGGAAGCCATGAATTTAAAGCGAGCAAAGATGAATACTCACACTGACGTAGAGCTTTTCCAAACATGGGAACCACCTGAGGACACCAAGAACTGCATCCAACTGAAGAGCAGAACACGTGAGGGCCAAAACCTTCACGGTGTATATCGGGTTTGCCGAGCCGACTGGGCTCATTCCCTGAAGAAAACAACCAACATCAAAAACAATTATCTCCATGTAAGAATGCTGAATGATGTCTGTTGCTGCTACCTGCAAGATCTGGAATTTGCAGTAGTCCGCTGAGAAAGGCCCCAATATCTCCAGCTTAGGCGCCCTAATAACCCGGATAGTCACACAATCATTCCGGTGACAATACGGTAATAATAACCTTTCAAGGCGAGGAGCATCCTCGAGGACCAATTCTGTTTTTTCACCGGAGTTATCACGAAAGCCAATGCTTCTCAGAGTTGGCGAGCTAACACGGAGGCAACCAGCTGTATCGTGAACTTGGAGCATGAATTGTTAGGTTTGATCTCCTTCCGTTCGAACCCAACGGGTCGAACGGCCCCTGACTTCGCGCCCTGATCGGGGGCGCCCAACCCTCATATGGTTGGTGGGCCCCTGTGACCCGCGCTATATTAACAGAGGTGGGGGGCGGGGCACTGTACACGAAGTTCACCGCCGCCACAAACCCCACCGATATTCCCTACCGATCTAGGGTTAGTGCGGTGCTCACGGGAAGCAGCCACCACCTCGTCATCTCTTTGTCACCGCCGTCGTCACCATCCCACCATGGCCAACGGCGGGAGCTCCTCAGGCCAAAGTGAAGGTAGACTACCGATCTAACCTAGCCTACCCGATCCACGGATCTAACAATGGCATCAGATCCATTTAGGCTTAGTTTTTTCGGTAGAAAGAAATCAAAGCAACAGTTTTTCCTCTCCCCAAAGAACCCCACTGACAGGGCAAAGAAAAGTTCCTCACCGGAGAAGGCCTTGGGCCGCCGGCAAAGTGCGCCGCCACTCCGGCCGCGCCTGTTCCTCTCGATCCCCACACGCATCGGCAAGCCGAGGTGCGGGGACGAAGAACCACCCTCCCCTCACCGAGATCGGATCGAATCCGAGCAGCAACGGAATGAACCCTTCGGGGCAAAGGGCATCGCCGCTGTGCCGCTTGACGGCGGCGCGCTCTCCTTCGGGAGTTCACGCACGCCGGCAAGGGGGCCAGCGGGGGCGCCGCCACCGCAGCTCTGTCTTCGGCCGCCGTCGGGCGCAAGGGGAGCAGATGCAGCGTCTCACTCTCTCTCTCTGCATCAGGTGGAGTATGGATGGAAACAGAGAAAGGAGGGGTAAGGGATGGAAGGAGAGGCCCGGCGCGGTGGCTCCGCCGCCGTCGCCGGCGACCGGGGCAGGCGACCGGGGTTCCGCCGTCTCTGACGACATGAGAGAGATTGAGAAATCGAGAGGGGCGAAGGGAAACAGAATGGGCTAGGGTTGCGGTCGGGGCCTCCTCTCCCCACGGTTTTGTTCAACCGAATCATGCGCTGGACCGTTGGATGGAGATCGACGGCCGTGGAGAAACCCTAGCTCAGCCTCTGGGCCAGTGGGCCGAAAGCTAAAGTGGGCCAAAAGGAGGCCACAGCCGCCCGAGAGTGACAGGCCAGGCTGTCTGGCCAGGCCGCCACCGCTCGCACACGCTGGGCTGGGCCGGTTTCGGCCAGTACAGGCCAGAGAGAAGGGCGCAGCTGCCGCTCTCTTTTTTCCGCATTTTAATAGTTTTTGTCCGGTTTTTGGGCAACGAAATTTTTGTTTAGAGAATAGACAAAGAAAAGAAATGCCTCTGAAAAGTAAAAAGTTCATGAATTTTTTATTCATGTTTTTCCGCTGCTAATAAATAAAAGTGCTTTTTTTTAAACTAAATAGAACTAAAGTGAAATTAAATTTTAAGAGCATGTTAAAGTAATTATGATTCTGTTATTTTTATGACCAACGTTGTTAATAACATGATCATGATTTGTTATTGTTATAAAAGATGCATTTATTTCTATTTTTGCCCAACGGTAATATAGATTTAATTGCATAGACAATTGTATGTTTAATTTGACCAACGTTAGATTAATGCATATGATTGTTACAATGATCTCACTTCAATTGTGATTTCAGGAGGTTACCACTTGATGAGTTGCCTAAAAGAAGTTCCCACACTCCGAGGTGATAACTACACCGAATGGAGAAAGAAAGTTGATTTAGCCTTTGTCTGTGCTGAGGTGGACTGGGTTGTGGATACCCCACAGCCGGTCCAACCTCCAGGGCCAGTCAGAGATGCAAAAGACAATGATGCTGCATGGGAGAAAAAGAAAAAGGATCATGCTCCAGTGGAGATGTTATATTCCATTGAAAACCAAAAGTGGGTCAATGCAAACAAAAAGTGCATGGCATTTATAAAGAATACAATTGAGAACGCCATTGTGGGCTCAATTGCAGAGTGCACTTCCGCAGGGGAGTTTCTTACAAAGATAAAGAGCCACTTCACTGGTTCTTCAAAGATATATGCCACCCAGTTGTTAAAGCAACTGGTGACAGAAAACTACACAGGCGGTGGTCATGGAATAAGAGAGCACATCCTCAGGATGAGCAACATGGCAGCTAAGCTTAAGCCCATGGATGAGGATTTGGAGCTCAAACCTGCGCTCCTGGTCCACCTGGTCATGGCTTCACTGCCAAAAGAGTTCGACACCTTTGTTGTCAACTACAATATGTCACCTGAAAAATGGGACATAGAAAAGACCATAGCCATGTGTGTCCAAGAAGAGGAAAGACTTAAAGCCTCACATGGTGGTTCTCTCAACTATGTGAAGGATCATAAGAAAAAGAATTACAATCAAAATAGCAAAGGTTCCCCTTCAAAGCCACATGGAAAAGCTCCCCATCAGCATCAGCAGAAGTCTCTTCCAGTAGACAAAGATACATGTCTCCATTGTAAGCAGACTGGGCACTACAAGAAAGACTGCCCTGTTTGGCTAAAGTCAATAATGGCAAAGAGAGGTAACAACGTTATTTCCTTTGTAAATGAATCCTTGTATACACAGTTTTCGAAATCTACTTGGTGGATTGACTCAGGAGCAACTGTTCATGTTGCAAATTCATTACAGGGATTCCATTCGACGCGGACTACGCAAAGAAGCGAAAGATGCATTGAAGTTGCAAATGGAATTCAAGCAGAAGTTGAAGTTGTCGGTGACATCTCCTTGGAGTTAGCTGATGGATTCAAGCTTCTACTTAGAGATGTTTTATATGTTCCTTCATGTCACAGAAACTTGATTAGTGTTTCCTGTTTGGACAAAGATTGTTATGAATGTCATTTTGGACATGGCAAATGTGCCATATGGTTTAATAATACTCATGTGGGTGTTGCATTCCTACACGATGAGCTTTATTTATTATCACTCCGTGAAAAAGTGTATTCTGTGTGCAACGTGAATGAGCATGTTTCCGCGTCGAATAAAGAACAAAAGAAAAGAAAGAGAACTCACGACTCATCGAAATTATGGCACTGTCGCTTGGGCCATATTTCCAAGGGGAGAATAGAAAGATTAGTCAAAAGTGAAATTCTTCCTCCGTTAGAGTTCTCAGACATAGAGCAATGCATAGATTGCATTAAAGGAAAGTATGTAAAACAAATCAAAAAGGGTGCAAACCGTAGCACAGGAACACTCGAAATCATTCACACTGACATTTGTGGACCATTTCATGTGAAAAGTGTGGATGGCTATGACTCGTTCATAACATTCACAGATGATTACTCCCGATATGGTTATATTTATCCAATCAAAGAAAGATCTGAAGCGTTGGATAAATTTAAGATATTCAAAGCTGAAGTTGAAAATCAGCATGATAAAAGAATAAAGATAGTAAGATCTGACCGTGGGGGAGAGTACTACGGTCGGCACACTCCATATGGCCAAGTCCCTGGACCTTTTGCAAAGTTCTTACAGGAGACTGGCATAGTGGCACAGTATTCAATGCCGGGCGAGCCTCAGCAAAATGGAGTAGCTGAAAGGCGTAACCGTACTCTTATGGATATGGTGCGCAGCATGATGAGTTACTCCACCTTGCCATTGGGATTATGGATGGAGGCGCTTAAAACCGCCATTCACATTCTCAATAGAGTACCAAGCAAGTCGGTGCCCAAAACACCGTATGAGTTGTGGACAGGAAGAGTGCCCTCCCTACAACACTTAAGGGTGTGGGGGAGCCCAGCTGAGGCCAAAGTGTTTAATCCAAATATTGCAAAGTTAGATCCCAAAACAGTGAGTTGCCATTTCATTGGCTATACAGACAGATCAAAGGGTTTTCGTTTCTACTGTCCAGACAGATATACAAAGTTTGTAAAAACAAGACATGCAGTCTTCTTAGAGGACGAAACGATGAGGGGGAGCATGGTAGCTCGGAAAATTGATCTTGAGGAGAAGAGGGTGCATGCACCTAATCCGATGATCCAAGAGCCATTTTTCTCACTACCAGTTGCAACTCCACCCATGACAACTATGGGGGTAGACCCGGAACCTGTCCGTCAGGAGCCGACTGAACCCGTTGTTGAGCATGAAAGGGAGGTGCAGCAGCAAATTTTAGAAGAAGTGCCAGAAGTTGAGGCACAGAATGTGCCAGAAACTGAGGCCCTTAGAAGATCCAATAGAGCAAGAAGATCAGCTATTTCTACTGATTATAAAGTTTATAACACAGAAATGGTTCATATGGAAGGTGATCCTACCACATATGAAGAAGCCATTAGAAGCCCTAACTCATCAAAATGGCTAGAGGCAATGGAAGATGAAATGAAATCGATGAGTTCCAAAGATGTTTGGGACTTAGAGGAAATACCTAAAGGAGCCAAAACAGTGGGCTGCAAATGGGTCTACAAAACAAAGTATGACCCTAATGGAAATGTAGAAAAGTATAAAGCCCGACTTGTGGCAAAAGGATTTACACAAAGAGAAGGGATAGACTACAATGAGACTTTTTCCCCAGTCTCATGTAAGGACTCCTTCAGAATCATAATGGCATTAGTTGCATATTTTGATTTAGAGTTACATCAAATGGATGTTAAGACGGCATTTCTAAACGGTGATTTAAAAGAAAAGGTCTACATGAAACAACCCAAGGGTTTTATCATGGAAGGCAAGGAAAATATGGGATGCCGCCTGAAGAAATCTATTTATGGATTAAGGCAAGCCTCTAGACAGTGGTATCTAAAGTTTAATCAGATGATTAAAAGTTTTGGATTTAAAGAAAATATTGAGGATAACTGCATTTTTGCAAGGTTTAAAAATGGGAAATATATTTTCCTAATCTTGTATGTGGATGATATCCTGCTTGCTAGCAGTGATGTTAGTCTACTACAAGAAACAAAGAAGTTCTTATCCTCAAATTTTCACATAACAGATCTTGGTGAAGCATCATATGTTTTGGGCATAGAAATTCACCGAGATAGGAACAATGGAGTCTTAGGACTATCGCAGAAAGCATATTTAGAAAAGGTTCTTCAAAAGTATAATATGCATGCGAGTAAAGCCACAGTACACCTGCTCCTATAGTCAAGGGCGATAGTTTTGGGAAATTCCAATGTCCCAAGAACCAGTACGAGATCGATCAAATGAAAGCAGTACCATATGCTTCGGCTGTTGGAAGCTTACAGTATGCACAAGTGTGCACTCGCCCTAACTTAGCTTTTATCACCGGGGTACTCGGTAGATATCAAGAGAATCCAGGCATAGAGCACTGGAAGATGGTAAAGAAAGCATTGCGTTATGCGCAAGGCACGAAGGACTACATGCTAACATACAGGAGATGTGATTTCCTAGAGATAAAAGGGTATTCAGACGCAGATTTTGCGGGGGACAGAGATGATAGAAAATCCACGTCAGGATACGTATTCACTCTCGCTGGGGGAGCTATTTCGTGGAAAAGCTCCAAACAGTCGATAGTTGCATCATCCACGATGTATGCAGAATTCATAGCATGCTTCGAGGCCACGGGGCAGGCGATATGGCTAAAGAAATTTATACCCGACTTGAAAGTGGTAGATTGTATTCACAAACCACTAAAGATGTACTGTGACAACCAGCCCGCAGTATTCTATGCTCACAACAACAAGTCGAGTAATGCTGCCAAAACAATAGAGATAAGGTACTATGTTGTGAAAGATAAAATCCAGGATCACACTATAAGTCTCGAGCATATAAGGACAAAGGATATGCTTGCGGATCCGCTTACGAAAGGCTTACCACCCAATGTGTTCAAGGAACACTTAGCCGGCATGGGTTTAAGGGAAAGCCTTATGATTCCTGGATCATGAGAGGCCCAAAAGGAACAGAATTTGTTTCTAAACAAAATGTATGTCGTAGCTGTATGATTCTATCGGCGATTAAGCTGTGACGATGAAACATGCTCTATGTACCAATATGTGATGAAACAAATAAACTAGAAAGTATAAGGTTAAAAGTAAAGTTGAGATCAAGGGGGAGAATGTTAGGTTGATCTCCTTCCGTTCGAACCCAACGGGTCGAACGGGCCCCTGACTCGCGCCCTGATCGGGGGCGCCCAACCCTCATATGGTTGGTGGGCCCCTGTGACCCGCGCTATATTAACAGAGGTGGGGGGCCGGGGCACTGTACACGAAGTTCACCGCCGCCACAAACCCCACCGATATTCCCTACCGATCTAGGGTTAGTGCGGTGCTCACGGGAAGCAGCCACCACCTCGTCATCTCTTTGTCACCACCGTCGTCACCATCCCACCATGGCCAACGGCGGGAGCTCCTCAGGCCAAAGTGAAGGTAGACTACCGATCTAACCTACCCTACCCGATCCATGGATCTAACATGAATAAGCTCTCCAAGGCATGGCAGCCCGAGAGCAAGCTGTGGAATGCGTCCCCCGAGAAGGAAACATGATGCAATGAGAGCTCCTTGAGGAGGGGGAAATTGAAGGACAGTGCCACTGCATCAGAGAAACCGCAGACCCTGATCTTGGCAACGAGGAGGGTGGATGCGGAGCGGAACGCGGATTGCGGCAGCCGATATTTGGCCTTAGTGTTACGTGCAGTGAGGTACTCATAGCCGATGTCGAGCTCCTGGAGGTTGGCGAGGGCTGGGGAGTGGAACCAGCTCTCCACCTCGGCGTAGACGTTGCCGGCGCGGATGCTGGGGAAGAGGAATCGGCGGGCGGGGCCAGGGTGTTGGGAGATTATCTTGGAGACAGCGGAGGTGGGGACGGCGTAGCGATCGAAGACCGGGACGGGGAGGAAGGCGATGACCTCGAGGTTGAGAGGCGCGGAGCGCCACAGGTGGCGCCATCGGCGAAAGAGGATCTGCGTGCGGCCGCCGTCCTTGGTGGGGAGGAGGGAGATGATGGTGCCGAGGACGGCGTCGGCAAGGCGGCTGATGATATCGCCGGCGTTCACGTCGCAATCGCCACCCCGTGCCCGCTTCCACGCGGTTCGTTCCTGCTCGTTGCGAGCGGGTCCCGCCGCCGATGCCTCCTCCTTCTCCATGGTCGGCGGCTGGCGAGACGGAGCGTTTGGGTGGAGTCGGCGGAGCTCGAATCTCGATCGGTGGTGGTTTTGGGCTTGGGCTTTGGATTAGAAGTTTCCCAAATTAATAGTACAGCATAGCCTAAAAACAGAAGGAAAAAAAAGTAAAGGATTGCCTCAAAAAAAAAGAATATAGACCTTCCAATATGCCTATCCCTTTCAGTTTCAATCTGGGTGGATTTTTTTTACCAATGGAACATTTCATTACTTGAGTGGATTCGCCACTTAAGTGGACACATGAAAGATCCCTCAAGAAGAAGTACATAGGAATAGGATGGAGAGCGACGGAATCCACGAAAAGAAGGATTATCTCGGCCAAGACTTTGTAGGTTTTTACTAATTTACAACTATGGGGGCTCAAGTGAAACCAATATGAAATTTGTAAATCCTTCACCAATTTAGTCTTTATCAATGCTTAGTGGAAATTACAACATAATCAACAGAGTTGATCGCAGGACCTAAGGCTCTGGCTTCTCCACTGCCTGGTGGGTTGTTGTTGTCGTGCCCATAGTGCAAGGGAAGGTGGTGCGGTGACACATCCTAGGTCCAGAACAAGAGGGAGAGCATCGTGAACTAGACACTTTGCTATAAAAAGATTCGGCACACATGTCGCTGAATCTTCTTACATGAAGTACTATAAACGAAGGAGATGTTTGGAGTGATGAAAACTTGTCCGGTGGTTATATAATTGGCTGTGAAAAGTAAGGAAGCAAAAAAAAAAATACGGTGCCGTTTATCAGACGTAGTGGGAAATCATATTTTCATTGTCCCACACGGTGACAAAGAAAGGATGACTCTTTGACCAGTAAATGACTATATGTTGTTTAATTGCAATGCAGGAATATCTAACTAGTATAATTAGCACGAATCTTCCCGGAAAAAAAACACTTAATGTCTTTCTTTATAAAACTATTTTGAAGATTATTTTTAGCATTTTTAGACAGTGGCGCTCTTCAGAAGCAGAGAAGAGGAGTAGCTAGAGGGGGTGACATGATGGTTCCAGTGGCGAAAAAAAATGCATCCCTTTGCGAAAATGGCAAGGAAAGAATGGTCATTTTCTATTAATTTGCAGGCTTGAAATCTATGTCAAGTTGATCAAAAGTTGGCATTTTTTTAAAACAAATTGGTCATTTTCTAAATAAAAAATTGGTCATCGACAAACCAAAGTAGGGGGGCGGGGTGAATATATCAAAGTCCCAAATAATGTGAGGCATTAATTCAAAATCAACATACAATTTATGCTGTTTTTTTACTGATGCACAAAACCATCAACTAAAGTCATTCACCACTAAGTAGTTCAGCAACCCTCCCTTAAACAAGATGGATTAAAATTAAGGAAAAGACGAAGGATCAGTTTCTCCCCAGTTATAACACTCATGGAAGATATACTGCAATGAAGTGTGCCTATCCTGCTTGCTACAATACCATTCTTCTTCCAAGCCACCTGCCCACATTGTAAAGATCGTAAAGGGATCGTGTACAGTATCCTGATACCAAATTACTAATTAGCAAAGTGCAAGTATCTGGCCCTTGCTTCCCATACTAATTTAGCAGAGCTCGACAAGAAGTTTCAAAGTTTGTCGCTGATTCTTTCATGTCTATGAGAAAGATGTATGCATGTCCAGCGACAAAATGTGGTCAACTCCATCAAAACTGCTGATGCTTGTTCCGGACCTCAAGCGATTTACTCAAGAATGTATGATAGCCCATACACAGTGATAAAGATGCAATCAATTTCAGTCCAGTAAATTCAAATTTTACTAACAGAGATCAACTAGCATATTCACTCCCCCACACTGTTCAGGATTATAGCCAAACTCCGGCCTGATGGTAGACATATAAAATTATAGAAGCGTTGCTTCCTAGCTAGAGAAGCATGGACCAAATGTCATATGTGCGTGGAAAATAAAATCAACAATTAAACTTCCCATATTTCTGTATATAACTGAAAAGACAATTAAGTTTCCAAAACAAGCATGTGTTTCTGAAGCAGCTTAGGCAGAACAAAGCCACAGTTGAAAAGGGTCAGAGTTTCGGTGGATGGGGTTACCAGCTCCATCCCAGTTATTTTTTTGCATCGCTACCCATTAGAAAATTCCAGCAGCTAACTCTCTTTTGCATCAACCCCGTCTACAAAATGAGCACAAGACAGTGCAATCTTCAGGCATAAACCCTGTCTATGGCTGTCTGAAGGGGTCAGCCACCAACAAATCATGGATATGATCCTCCACATGTTTATCAATATAAAAATAAGTATTCCTGAATTCAAATTGAGCATCTCGGGAAGCTCTGTTTTCTACTTGGAGCAGTGTGTGTTGACGAGCCACAAATTCATTGTAATTGTAGCCCCCACATACTTGGAATTCAATCTTGTTTAGCACTTTCGCATTCAAAACAAAGAACCTGGCAATGTCAATCTGTTGCTCATAGCCTTTGAATGACTTCAACACCACTTCCTTTAGATGGCTTTGAAGGCATTCTATTGGATGTACTGGATCATACTGAAGTTCATTTTGCTTAAACGTCCTATAGTGTAGGTGAAACTGAAAAAGGGGAAAAAATAGGCATATGTTAAACGGTTGCTAACTAGACTAGTTGATATGACAATCAAAGCATACATTTAAAGCAAGCAAAAATGAATACTCACAGTGACATAGAGCTTTTCCAAACAAGGGAACCACCTGAGGACGTCAAGAACTGCATTCAATTGAGGATTATTAGAACACCTGAGAGCCAAAACCTTCACGGTGCGTATCGAGTTTGCCGAGCTGACTGAGCTCATTCCCTGGAGAAAACAACCAAGATCAAAATAATTATTTGTATGTAAGTATGCTGAATGATGGCTGTTGCTGCTACCTGGAAGACCGAGAGTTCGCACGTGCCCGGTGATAAAGGCCCGAATATCTCCAGTTTAGGTGCCCTTATAACCCGGATAGTAACACAATCATTCTGGTAACAATAAGGTAACAAAAACCTTTCAAGGCGAGGAGCATCTTCAATGACCACTTGTGCATTTTCACCAGAGCTATCACGGAAGCCAATGCTTCTAAGAGTCGTTGAGCTAACACGGAGGCAACCCGCAGCACGAACTTCGACCATGCATAAGCTCTCCAAGGCATGGCAGCCGGAGATCAAGGCGTGGAAAACATCCCCTGAGATCGAAACACGATGCAAGGAGAGCTGGTTGAGGAGGAGGAAATTCATGGAATGTGCGATCGCGTCGGGGAAATTGCAATCACTTATCTTGGCAACGAGGAGTGTGGATGCAGAGGGGAACATGGATTGCGGCAAATTATGGCTGGTATTATAGCCATAGTAATTGCCGATGTCGAGTTCCTGGAGGTTGGTGAGGGCTCGGGAGTCCAACCAGCTCCCCATCTTAGGGAGGTCGCCGGCGATCAGGTGCTGGAAGTATAATCGGTGGGCGGGGCCGGGGTGTTGGGAGATTATCTTGGGGACGGCGGAGATGTGGACAGCGGAGAGAAGGGATAATGGGCGGGCCCAAGTGATGACCTCGAGGTTGAGAGGGGCGGAGCGCCAGAGGTGGCGCCATCGGCGGGAGACGATCTGCGTGCAGCCGCCGTCCTTGGTGGGGAGGAGGGAGATGATGGTGCCGAGGACGGCGCCCGGGAGGCGGCTGATGAGATCGCCGGCGTTCTCGTCGCACTCGCCACTCCTCGCCCTCTTCCGCACGATTCCATGGGATTCCTGCTCCTTGGGATCGGGTCCGGCCGCCGCCGCCTCTTCCTCCATGGCTGGCCACTGGCGAGACGGGTTTGTGGGGGAGTCGGGGGCGCTTTGTTTTGGGCTTGGGCTTTGATTCAAAATTTCCCCCAACTAAATACTGTAAAAAAAAAAGTGTCTCAAAAAAAAAGTAACAAAAAGAAGAAAAAGGAAAGAAGAAAGAATAAAGAATAAAAAACCTTCCAATACGGTGTTTTTTTACTTAGTTCATGTTATTCTTTCCTTTTTACATAGATTCATAGTTTAACTGGGGCATTCAGTTCCGAGATCTAGTTTGCACTTGAAATATCTTTTTCACGAATACACAGGGTGCATAGCTTTGCATTGATAGGAGGGGAGAAAAATACAGGGTGCAATCCTCAGGCCACGTGCACAGGAAGGCGTCGCCGAGGATACAATGTGAACAGTGAGAGGGTTATACAGAGTTCAAGTTACATGCAACAACCTATCTAGCCCTCTTGCGCCGGCGGCAGCCCAGCGTCTTGCCTCATCCTTGATGACGCTAACGAGCACAGTAGTGGAGGGATGTGCGCCATCAAAAATAATTGCGTTTCGGTGCTTCCAAGTCTCCCAAGTGGTGAGGATGATGATTGGTTCCAAATCCTTTCGCAGGCGGGTCACAAGTGCAGCGGCTCCAAGATAGGATCTCATGCCACGTGATCCTGGTAAAGACACAGCCCACGAGCAGGTGCTGCAATGTTTGCTCCTCCTGGGAGCAAAGGATACAGAGGGGCTCGTGCTGCAAGCCATGAGAGGCAAGCCGATCAGCAGTCCAGCATCTGTTCTGGGAGGCAAACCAGAAGAAAAACTTGACATTGAGCGGAGCCCAGTTACACTTGAAATATCAATGTATATTAATATTAAAACTGGATTTCGGTTGTATTGGTTCGCATAGTCCTAAGGTTGGTGCTAGGCTTAGGCCGACTATAGCCGGAAGAGTTCCATTGCCACCCCAGCGGTCGGATCTGACTTAATATCTTTATGAGTCATCTGATCTATGTAGAACGTCTATATGCAATGACATGTGTGTCATGTGATTTGCAACATCAATAGGACACTTTTCTCCACATTTTGAGAAACATTGTGAGGAAAAAAATCACAATGTCAAACTACCGCATGTAACGTTTTCCACATGTGTGCAACAACGTTTGCAGCATCTGGCCTCACGCTCTGGTAAAAGATCAGACAAAAGGCTTGTGCCATTTGGAATCTGTCTCTGTTTTGTGTACACAAAAGGTCCGCATTAGTTGAAGCAACAATATTGAATGGGTGTCACAATGCTCGCGACATGAAAACCTGACGAGTACAATATGTGCCATCAAGACAAACAACAACAACAAAGAAATACTTTTGCAACATGAGAAAATCCCATCAAAGCATATACCCCACAATCATTGCAACATGACAATAATGTGCATGCGGCAAACACCATACGTACTATCAACACATTGAAACAATCTACGCAACATAAACGATTCCAAAATCACAAACCTCTCGCCACCAATAACGGAGGCGCCAATTTCTTTGATTTTGGATCATTAGAGCCCCGTTGACGGCGGATCAAGCAACCATGGATCCATTCCCCCATAGTTCCTAGTGCCTATCTGAAACTCGGTGACATGGGCTTGAGAGCCCCGCCGTTGTGACGCCCCTGCTCGACCGTGCACTAATCATACACGCAAACGTGCACGCTCGAGATCAGAGACTCACGGGAAGATATCACAACACAACTCTAAACTCAAATTTAAACATAAATCTTCATATTACAAACTAGGGGTCACGAGGACCCGAATACATAAGTCATACACTCAAATAATATCTGGGTACAGACATAGTTAGTCAAGTTTGCCTTAAGAAGGCTAGCACAAACAACGACATTGATCGAAAAGGCGAAAGCCTCCTGCCTAGGGCCTCCGAACTACTCCTGGTCGGTTGGCTCAACCCAGTAGTACGTGTCTCCGGGGCTCTCCTGGTAGTAGTCTCCTGCGGTGGCGTCTGGCTCCTGGACTCCATCGACTGATTTCATCAAGCGGGTATGGGGAAAAGAAGTAGCAAAGCAACCGTGAGTACTCATCCAAAGTACTCGCAAGACTGACATCAGAACTATACTAAATATGCATCAGTATCAAATGAATGGGGCTATATCTTTGGACTATACTACAGAAATGTCGGAATAGAGGAGGAGAGACCTAGCCTATCGAAGACTAGCATCTTGAAGCAATCTTGCAGCATCAGAAGAGAATAGCATATAGCAACACATATAATAGCAATTATATTTAGTAATGCCCTGAGATCCTTCCTCGACTACCCTGCGAGAAAGTGATCCCGAGAGCAGTAGTAACAGTTTAATATTGTGACAGTATCCATTTGTAGTTGTAGCAGATCAAGATACAACTCCGAGCATCCTGTTACCGTGGACACGGCTATTCGAATAGATAACTTCCCTGCAGGGGTGCACTACTGTTACCCAACACGCTCGATCACATCTGGCCGGACACACTTGCTGGGTAATGCCCGGCCTCGGGAGATCGACACGACGCAGTCCTACCTAGGCTCAGCAGAGAGGTCAACACGCCGGTCTAAATCCTAAGCATGAAGGGGTCTTGGGCCATCGCCCTTCGCACTCCTGCACGTTGCGAGACTGGCCGGGGCCCAGGTGTGACACTATATACACAGTGACGTAACCAGCCCACCCTAGCAATCAGCCCGCATCTCTGAGCTGTGACGTCTGAAGAGCTTTCGACTGATACTACGACGTAGAGGGCCCCATTAAACCATTATACCACGTGGTGGTAGTGCGTATAAGGCCATCGGCCTACTCAGATCAAATACCCAAATCCGTTAGGCGTATTTAGTAACTCGCAGAGACGAACAGGGTTCCTGTCGCTCCGTCTTGGTAAAACACGTCGCGCGGGTGCTCTTGGAGCCGACCCGTCTTTAATATTGTTCTCTCGCGGGCACCCTTGGGGCCAGCCCGGTTTTAACAGTTTAAGTATTGCAATATGTAACGTTTCCGTGATCATCACCCAGAGTGATCACGGCCCGATAACAAGCATGGCAAACGGACAAGGGTGAAGGGCCACAGATGGATCAATAGCAAAGCTAACTAAGCATAATGGGACAACAGGTAGGTATAAACAACAGGCGACAAAATCAGGCTATGCATCAGAATAGGAGCTATCGGAATACCAACAGAAGCAATTCTAATGCAAGCATAAGGGAGAAGGAATGGGCGATATCTTATGATCAAGGGGGTTTTGCTTGCCTGGAAGCTCTGCTGAGAGGGGCTGGTCGTCGGAAGGCTGCTCGTCTGGAGCGTAGTCGTACTCAGCTGCGTCGGCGGCGGTCTCGGCGTCTATCGGGAGAGAAGGAGGGGGAAGAAACAATAAATTCACGGCAACAATGCAACAGCGATGCATGACATGCCTAAATGATATGCAGAAGTGATATAATGCCTGTCTATCTGCTTTAGATAATTTAGGAATTTATTTAAATTTATTTTATTAAGGTTATTCACTATTCATCTATCGAATACGGGCAAAAGTCCCATGTTCATCTAGATAGGAGTGATGGTCAAGCATTTTGACCACATATTCGGATTCTTCATATTTTTCTGATCATTTTTCATATATAAATTATTTTCATCCGAGTTACGATTTATTTTATATGATTTTTCAAAGTTTTATTAATTTTCTAGAATTTCTGAAATTATTTAATTAGAATTATCCGAAACAGTAAATGGTGACGTCAGCATGACGTCAATGTGACGTCAGCGGTCAAAACCGACTGGGCCAGGTCAAACCTAACCAGTGGGTCCCACTGGTCAGTGACTGTTTAGACTTAACAGTAGTTAATTTAGTTAAACAGGGTAATTAGTAGGTGGGACCCAGTTGTCAGTGGCTAATTAGTTAGTTAATTTAATTAACCGATTATTTAACGTTTTATTTATTTATAAAATTATTTAATTTTTGGCGGGACCCACGTGTCAGTGACACGGGGTCAGCCCAGTCATACCAGGTCAACAGGTCAACCGGGCCCAGTGGCAGCGGCTCAGCGGTGGGGCCCGCGGCTGCCACGTCGGCGCCGAGTCAGCACCGGCCACCGGAGTCGCGCCGGCAAGCCCGAGCGCGGTGGCGAACTCCGGCGAGCCCGGATTTGCTCTACGGGGCACCAAATCGGGCGCGGCCGGGCTCTCTGGAACGAGCACTTCATGCCGCGTCCGATGGTGGGGGTCACGGCGGCTGGGGTGGCCGGAACAGGGCAGCGCGACGACGGCGGGCGGCGGTGGCTCTCGGGTCCGAGCGGGATCGCGGCTGCGGGGCGAGTTCGGGCGCGCTAACTAGCTAGGCGGCGTCTACGCGTGCGGGCGAAGCTAACGGGCACGAGCCCGAGACCAAATGGTCGCCGGAACGACGCCGGCGACGTGCTCCGCGGTGGAGAGCTCGGGCGCGATGGGGGCGGCCGCTACGGCTACGGAGAGAGAGAGCGGGGAGAGGGGGGATCGACGTTGCGGCTTACAGCGGTCCTGCAGAGGTGCAATAGTGGGCTCGGGGAGGGCTCGAGGCGGCAGAACGGCGACGGCGATCACCGGACAGAGGCGGAGAAGAAGACGGCGATGTCGACGGAGGAGGGCCTCCCGGCTTGTTCCAGTCGGCGTAGCCGACGTAGTCGACGACGGGGAGGAAGCCGGACACGGTGCGGCGTCGAAAGGGAGGCGGTGGCCGCGAGTTCTAGTGACGGCCGATCATGGCGGCGCTCGGGTGCGGGTGTAGAGAGCGAGGGAGGAAGGGGAGAGGTGCTAGGGTTCGTCCTCGGGGACGAGGAGGGGTCCTTATCCCCTCCAGAGGCGCTGCGGGTGGCTGCTGTCGACAGGAGGAGAGGGGGGGCCTGGGCGGCGAGTGCGGCAGAGGCGACAGCGCGCGCGTGAACAGCGTGAGCTAGGGGACGACAGATGGGCTGGGCCTGCCTGTTTGACTTAGGCCCAGCCACAGCGGGCCTTTTTCTTTTCTTTCTTTTCTTTTTCTGTCTTCTGTTTTTAGTTTTTGTTTTCTATTTTATTTTAGCTTCAATTCAATTTTGTAAAATATGAATCCTGCCCAATTAAATACAGTGCAATTTATCCCACTGCCAGAAAATGGTTTGGAGATAAAAGGATTCCATTTGCATTTTTAATAATTAAAAAGGGTTTAAACATGGTTGTTTTGGTTCTGTTTTAGAATGTTAGGGTCATTTAACTAATTCAATTAATGTTGATTATATTTTTATAATTGCTACTGGATTATTTGCAATATTATGAACATTTTAGTTTTCAACTTTGAACAACCTTTATTTTCACCTTATATTTGAATTTCAATTTGAATTGGAATTTGAAATGAGATATGATCCAAATGATGATTAAGCACTATCAAACATGCTGACTTGGCATTATCAAAATGTGATCACTGTAGCTTAATTACATGGGGTGTTACAGCCGTGGAGTCACCCATTTGTGGTGCAAAAAAGCTCCATGGGCAACATATAGGTAGGAGATGGGCACCCAAAAATGGAAGATGAAGGACGAGGACGAGGAGGAGTAGGAGGAAAGGGCGGCGTCGAGGGAAAATTGGGGGGTGGAGGGAAGGAGGGCATGCTTGGAAGAGAAATCACTGAGAAAGTGGAGATATAAAACGAGGGAGGGGAACGTGTGTAGGTGAACTGAGGAGAAGGGCTTGTGTGGGGAAAGATGGGCACGTGCAACGTGTAGGATGACCCAATCGATCGATTTCCTCGATCAGTCGGTTGTTTCCAATTGCTTGACATGGTTTGCTTGATTTGGACTTTAGATACTATTGCGGGAACAAGTATTAAAATTCAGTGAAAAGCCATGAAATAAGCCACTAGTTTTGTACCCATGCAAGTTCTTTTTTTAAATTAACCTTTCATGCTTAGGCCCTTGGCTTTTGCGGATACCTATGGGTTACAAATAGCGAAATTATTTGGAAGGTGGATACAAAAGTCTTATTACTTCATTTATGCTAATTGATTTAGTTCATAATTGTAATACCATCTTGTTATATGTTTGTTTGGTGAGAGATAAGCATATATGACTACCCCTGTGAAAGAGAGATTTGGATCCACATCGCACAGGTATCCACAATGGAGACTTGGCGGTATGTCATGGCAATCTCCCATGTTCACCCCTTAGCACATAAGCCATACACATGTTGGTCTAGCTAGCACACCACAAGGAAGCTTGCATACCCCATTTAGCCCCGAACCTCCACATTGTCTGCAATTCTTGCTCACTTGGGTGCCCTACCACGTTGTTGCATCTCCTACCACTCGAGTAGATCAAGATGCAAGCATGAGATCCTCCAAGACGAGCGCACCGAGAGCCATGGTGCCAATGATGAGATATATATGCCGACCAAGAAGATCAAAGCCTTTGTCATCGTAATGGAAGCTTTCTATGGATGCCTTTAATGTCTCCTCTTCTTCCTCTGAAAGAACCCTCGTCACGCTTGTGCAACTCTGATGCAATACGTGGTGAGTAGTGACCACCACCTCCGACACGTCAACAACGATGATTGTGTGAATGATGGCAGAACTAATGATTCAGCCAGATGGCCTCGACAATAACATAATAAGATCAACATGATGGTTTGCATGGCCAACAATTGCTCGTGAGGACGCATGGCGGGTCTCTCGTACCTGTAGGAAGGTCCCTCAAGAAAGAGTACATAGGGTGGAGAGTGGAATCCATTAAAGGAAGGATTATTTCAGCCAAGACTTCGTAGGTCTCTACAAATCTACAGCTATTGCCTATTGGGTTCAAGTGAACCCAGTGAAATTCGTAAATCCTTCACTAATTTAGTCTTTATCACAGCTCATTAGTGGAAATTACACCATAATCACTAGAGTTGTCCCAGTGACCAAAGGCTCTAGCTTCTCCATTGTCTGATGAGTTGTCGCTATCGATACAGTGGTGCAAGGAGAGGGTAGGTGGTGCTGACACATCCTGGGTCCAGAAACAAGAGGGAGAGCACTGTGAAATAAACACCTCCCTATAGAAAGAATCGGTCACCTATGTCACTTTATCTCCTTACATGAGGTACAAATGAAGGAGATGTGTGGTGTGAAGAAAAAATGTCAAATAGTTACATAGTTGTTTGTGAGAACTGGGGAAGGGAAAAAAAGACGATTACGTTATCAAATGCAACAGGAAACCATATTTGCATTGTTTAACCCACATAGTGACGAAAATAGGATGGCACTTTGATCAATGATTATATGGTGTTTCATAGCAACACACGAATATTTAACTATTATAATCAATTTGGATCTTCCCCCAAAAAAAACTCAATTTCTTTCTTTCATAAATTTTTATATTATTTTTTGCATTTTTTAGATAGTGGTGCTCATTAGAGACGGAGAAGAGGAGTAGGGGTGACATGATGGCTTCGACCAATAAAGAAAAATGCATCTATTTGTTAAAATGGCAAGAACAAAATGGTCATTCCTATTAGGTTTGGAAGCCCGAAATTTATGTCCAATTGATCTTAAGTTAGCATTTTAAAAAAGTAGGCCTTCTCAGTTTGGACAAACCAAAGTAAGGGGCCCTTCTTGTCAAAGTCTCACATAATTTGAGTCATTTTTTTATCAAAATTAACATAGATTTAGTAGGCCGTCTCAGTTTGGACAAACCAAAGTAAGAGGCCCTTCTTGTCAAATCTCACATAATTTGAGTCATTTTTTATCAAAATTCACATAAATTTATCTTGGTTTACTGATGCACGCAAACATTAACTAAGTCACCACCACTAATTAACAAGTTCAGCAACCCTCCCTTAAACAAGATGGAGTAAAATCAAGGAAAATGGAAGGACAAGACGAAGGATCGATATATTATTTTTTTCGGGAATACGCACAGCTTGCGTATCATTGCATTAATAGAAAGAAGTTAGAACGAGTACAGGAGGTAGTACAACACATGACACGAACGCAAGGGGCGTGAACATGGTGCCCGAAACAGAGAGACAGAAGATGCTCGACCCAAAACAAAAAGAACACGGCTAGACTCGCCGACCAGAGAAGCAAAACCAATCAACAACTAGACGACCAAAACTCCGAAGCCGGCACCGAGGACGCCGCGAGCAGCAAGACAACGCCTTCAAGAAGGATAACGACACCGAGACGCCGTCGTCGTCCGATCCGGAAACCCGGACCTAGAGTTTCCCCCGATGCTCGAAGAGGGGCACGGAACGGCCATGGCAGCGCCTTCAAGAAGGGGACGGCACCCACGGGTGTCGCCGCTGCCAGCATAAGATGCAGGGCTTTCGCCTTGGCCAGTTCCAAGCAGTCCCAAGCCGTCGGAACACGAGTCGAAGAGGAGGTCGTCAGGCGTAGGCCGGTGCTGCGACCCCAGGAAGGGGAGCCACGCGCGATGCCGAAGGGGCACCGTGCATCACCGGGCGTACAAGCTCCGAAGGAGGGCGAGGATGTGTGACTGCGCGGAATGAGAGGCGGCGGGGATGGAACGGTGACCATATCCCCAGACAAGCCAGGATCTGGAAGGAAGCGCAGATCCGGGCCACCGGGACCGAAGCAACATTGGCGCCAGCGGGCCAAGGGAGCTGGAAGGGGACGCAGCTCCCGGAGCGTACCGACGACGAAGATGCGTCGGGATGGATGGCCAACCAAGGAACCGCAGGGTGGTGGTGGTGCGGATATGCAGAGGAGCCAATGAGCCAAGGGAGCCGGAAAGAGCGCAGCTTCCGAGGCTCGCCGGATCCGAAGCCACGCCGACAGACCATGGACGCAGGAAGGGGACGCAGGTCCATGGCCACCAGGCCGAAGTCGTCCCTGCGGGGGAGGGGGTGGTCGTGGTGGTGCGGATATGCAGAGGAGCCAATGAGCCAAGGGAGCCGGAAAGAGCGCAGCTTCCGAGGCTCGCCGGATCCGAAGCCGCGCCGACAGACCATGGACGCAGGAAGGGGACGCAGGTCCATGGCCGCCAGGCCGAAGTCGCCCTGCGGGGGAGGGGGTGGTCGTGGTGGTGGTGTTGAGGTGGTCTCGCGCGCGCAGCCAAACTCCCGACCGGCGTGCCACAGGAGGCAGACACCGATGGGCACACCCGCAACCAGCAGCCTCCATGGCCGCCGCCCGAAGGGACGGACCTGAAGCTCGAGCAGGGGAAGGGGGGGTCGGGAGGGCGGGAGCCGCAGCAAGCAGGGCCCAACCGGACGCCATGGCAGGCCGGCCGGAGCACCGCAACTAGCCGGCGAGGGCGCCCAAACCGCGTCGGGGCAGACAGGGAGCCACCACGAGAGAACGCGGCCGGGGCAAACCCCCAGCGCCGCCAGCGAGCAGGGGAAGCGGGGGAGGCCGCCGCCGCCAACCCAGATCTGGCGCGAGAGGGGGGCGGGCGGAGGGCAGGAGGGAGAAGGACAGCCCCGCCGCCGCCATCCTAGGGCCCGGCGCGGCTTCGCCGGCTGGCCCTCCGGCGGCGGCGACGCTGGGGCGGGCGGAGGGTGGGTGCCGGTCGCCGGCGGCTAGGGTTTGCCCCGAGTCGCCCCGCTTGGGCGACGCGGGGGATCGGACTAGTTGCAAGCACCAGTTTCTCTCCAGTTATTACACTCATGGAAAATATGCTCAATGAAGGGTGCCAATCCTACTTGCTACAGTACCATTCTTCTTCCTAGCCACCTGCTCACATTGTAAAGATCGGAAAGTAAGCATGTACAGTATCCTGATACCAAATTACTAATTAGGAACGTGCAAGTATCTGGTACTAAAAGGTTTTCAAATTACTAATTACTGAACAGTACATGCCACAAGTATTTGCTTCCCATACTAATTTAGCAGAGCTCCAAGAAGTTTCAAAGTTCGTCGCTGATTCTTTGATGTCCATGAGAAAGATGTATGCATGTCCAGCGACAAAATGTCGTCAACTCCATCAAAACTGCTGACATTTGTTCCGGACCTCAAGCGATTTACTTAAGAATGTAGGATACCACATATACAGTGATAAAGATGCAATGAATTTCAGTTCAGTAAATTCAGATTTTACTAAGGAGATCAACTAGCATATTCCAGCTGCAAGCAGAGACAAGATGAATATTGCAGCATTCACTCCCCTAGGCTGTTCGTCATCTATAGCCAAACTCCGGCCTGATGGTAGACATAGAAAAAATTATAGAATGGTTGCTTCCTAGCTAGATAAGCATCGAACAAATGTCATATGTGTGCGGAAAATAAAATCAGCAACTAAACTTCCCACATTTCTGTATATATAACTGATAAGACAATTAAGTTTCCAACACAAGCATGTGTTTCTGAACCAGCTTAGGAAGAACAAAGCCACAATTGCAAAGGGTCAGAGTTTCCGTGGATGGGGTTACCAGTTACAACTTCGGCAGTAAATTTTTTGCATTCCTACCCATTAAAAAATTCCAGCACTGAACTATTTTTTGCATTCCTACCCATTAAGAATATTCCAGCACTGAATTCTTTTTTGCATCAAGCCCATCTACAAAATGAGCCAAAAGACAGAGCAATCTTCAGGCATCAACCCTGTCTATGGCTGTCTGAAGGGATCGGCCACTGAAAAATCATGCATATGCCACTCGACATGTTTATCAATACAAAAATAAATATTCCTGAACTCAAATTGAGCATCTCGAGATGCTCTGTTTTCGACTTGGAGCAGCGTTTGTTGACGTGCCACAAATTCATTGTTGTAGTAGTCCCCACAAACTTGGAATTCAATTTTGTTTAGCACTTTCGCATTCAAAACAAAGAACCTGACAAACTGAATCTGTTTCTCAGAGCCTTTGAATAACTTCAACACCACTTTCTTTAGACGGTTCTGAAGGCATTCCACTGGATGTAGTGGGTCATACTGATGTTCATTTTGCTTAAACGTCCTATAGTGTGCGTGAAACTGCGAAGCAGAAAGAAAAAAAAAGGCATATATTAAAGCGTTGCTAACTAGACTAGTTAATATGTCAGTCAAAGCATACATTTAAAGCAAGGAAAGATGAATACTCACGGTGACATAGAGCTTTTCCAAATAGGGGAACCACCTGAGGACGTCAAGAACTGCATTCAATTGAGGATTATTAGAACACCCGAGAGCCAAAACCTTCACGGTGCGTACCGAATTTGCTGAGCTGACCGGGCTCATTCCCTGGAGAAAACAACCAACATCAAAAATAATTATTTGTATGTAAGAATGCTGAATGATGGCTGTTGCTGCTACCTGGAAGACCGGGAGTTTGCACGCGCCCGGTGAGAAAGGCCCGAATATCTCCAGTTTAGGTGCACTAATAACCCGGATAGTGACACAATCATTCAGGTGACAATAAGGGAATAATAGCCTTTCAAGGCAAGGAGCATCCTCGAGGACCAATTCTGTTTTTACAAGAGAGCTATCGCAGAAGCCAATGCTTCTAAGAGTTGGCGAGCTAACACGGAGGCAACCAGCAGCATGAACTTGGACCAAGCATAAGCTCTCCAAGGCATGGCAGCCAGAGAGCAGTGTGTGGAAGCCATCCACTGAGATGGAAACATCAACTAGGGTGAGCTCCTTGAGGAGAGGGCAATTCATGGACAGTGCAACTGCATCCGGAAAATGGCAGTCCATGGTATCGGCGACGAGGAGGGTGGATGCGGAGCGGAACGCGGATTGCGGCAACCGATATTTGGTCTTGGTCTCACGTGCAGAGAGGTAGTCATGGCCGCCGATTTCGAGCTCCTGGAGGTTGGCGAGGGCTCGGGAGTCCAGCCAGCTCTCCACGTCTGCGTAGAGGTCGCCGGCGTGCAGGCTGGGGAAGGAGAATCGGCGGGCGGGGCCAGGGTGTTGGGAGATTATCTTGGAGACAGCCGAGGAGGGGACGAAGTAGCGATGGAAGGCAGGGGGGCAGGTGACGACCTCGAGGTTGAGAGGCGCGGAGCGCCAGAGGTGGCGCCATCGGCGGGAGAGGACCTGCGTGCGGCCGCCGTCCTTGGTGGGGAGGAGGGAGATGATGGTGCCGAGGACGGCGTCGGGGAGCCTGCTGATGAGATCGCCGGCGTTCAGGTCGCAGTCGCCACTCCGCGCCCGCTTCCGCGCTACTCCATGAGATTCTCGCTCCTTGCCAGCGGATCCCGCCGCCGCCGCCTTCTTCTTCTTCTTCATGGTGGGCGAGTGGCGAGATGGATGGTTTGTGGTGGAAGTCGGCGGCGCTTGGTTTTGGACTTTTGGGCTTTGTTGGATTTAAAATTTCCCAAACTAGAAAACAAGAAAACATTCTAAAGTTGCCTAAAAAAAAGATTCTAAAAAGAACAAGAAACTAATAGGATTTGCCTAACATAAGGGATAAAAATAGAAACCTTTTTCCCCGCAAAGAAAATAGAAACCTTGCAATAGGGTGTGTTTTATTCAGTTCGTGCTTTCCTTTTTTCTTTTTGTCTTTTTTTGTGTGGGGTATTCTTTTTCTTTGTCTAATCTGATATGAATATATTTGAAATTTAAAGGGACATCAGCTGCGAGATCAAATTTACATTAATATAGATAAGATTGATGTATAGTAAAACTGGCATTGGGTTGTAAAGGTTCAGATATCCATTGGGTTGTTGGCTTGTTGCTAGGCTATAGCCGGGGAGAAGTCAGTTATGCATTTAATCAAAATTCACATGAATTTATACTGGTTTACTGATGCACACAACCATCAACTTAAGTCACTCACCACGAACAGATTCAGCAACCTCTCCCTTGAACAAGATGGCGTAAGATAAGGAAAATGGGAGGAGAAAACTAAGGATCGAAATATTTCAGATCGGGCTAGTTGCGATCATCAGTTCCTCTCCAATCATGGAGATATACTTGCTACGCTACCATTCTTGTTCCAGGAGGAAGTATTGGATGAAGAACAATGAATTCTTGCCACCTGCCCGCCTTGTAAAGATCGGAAGCAATCATCCATAGTATCCTGAATTCCTGATACTACATTATAGTACTAACTTAGCAAAATACAACTATCTTGTACATGCCACAAAACTGATTTAGCAATCATGCATACTATCTTGATACATCGTATTTGCTTCCAAAGTTTACTGCTGATTCTATCATGCCTATGAGAAAGATATATGTATGTCCAGCAACAAAATGTAGCCAACTACATCAAAACTGCTAAGTTTGTTAAGGACCTCAAGCCTCTTTTACTCAAGAATGTAGGATACCCCATACACAGTGATAAAGGTGCAGCAAAACTCGGTTTTGCAAGCAACAAATATGTATAGAAATACTACTCCCTCCGTCCCAAAATAAGTGTCTCAACTTTAGTACAACTTTGTACTAAAAGTTGAGACACTTATTTTGGGACCGAGGGAGTATTACTTATCTAGTAGTAATGTTGAAACAAGTTAAGAAGCATGTTTCAGCTGTTTAGAAACAGGATTCCTGGCAAAGCCCACACTATTTTCAGGTCCTTAGCCCAAATTAATGCTGTTAGAAAAATTACTTGCTAATTTGTACAAGGACAAGATAAATTTAATTTCAGTAAACTCGAACTTTAGTAACAGATCAACTACTAGTAGGCAACCCCAGCATGGTCTAGGATCATTAGCCGAACTTCAACCTGAAATAGAAAATCACAGAAGTGCCTGCTTCCTAGGTAGAAACCATAGTGCCTAGCGTACAGGTTGACCTTTCATAAGCATCATACAAATGCTATGTGTATGAAAAGAAATCTATCCGCAACTAAACTTCTCATACTGAGGTATATAACTGAAAGAACAGTTGAGTTTCCAGCTTAGGCAGAAAAAAAAAACAAATTGCACAGGGCGAGAGGAGTTCTGGCGGATGGGATTACAATTTTCAGCAATTTTTTTGTTGCATTCCTACCCATTACAGCATTTCAGCAGTTTACTCTTTTGGCATCAACCCCATCTAGAAAATGAGAACAAGACAGTGCAATCTTCAGCCATCAACCTTGTCTAAGGCTGTCTGAAGGGGTCAGCCATTGACAAATCATGGATATGCTTGGTGACATGGTCATCAATACAACCACTAGTATTCCTGAATTTAAATTGAGCATCTCGAGAAGCTCTGTTTCCGACTTTGAGCAACGCGTGTTGACGAGCAACGAATTCATTGTTGTAGTAGTCCCCGCAAACTTGGAATTCAATTTTGTTTAGCACTTTCGCATACAAAACAAAGAACATGACAAACTCAATCTGTTGCTCAGAGCCTTTGAATAACTTCAACACCACTTTCTTTAGATGGGTCTGAAGGCATTCCACTGGATGTAGTGGGTCATACTGATGTTCATTTTTCTTAAACGTCCTATAGTGTGCGTGAAACTGCAAAGCGTAAAAACATATGCATATGTTAAAGCGTTGCTAACTAGACTAGTTGATATGTCAATCAAAGCATACATTTAAAGCGAGCAAGGATGAATACTCACTGTGACGTAGAGCTTTTCCAAACAGGGGAACCACATGAGGACGTCAAGAACTGCACCCAATTGATGTTCAGAACACCCGAGGGCCAAAACCTTCACGGTGCGTATCGAGTTTGTCGAGCTGACCGGGCTCATTCCCTGAAGAAAACAACCAACATCAAAAACAATTATCTCCATGTAAGAATGCTGAATGATGTCTGTTGCTGCTACCTGGAAGACCCGGAGTTCACACGCGCCTGTTGAGAAAGGCCCAAATATCTGCAGTTTAGGTGCCCAAATAACCCGGATAGTCACAGAATTATTCCGGTCACAATACGGTAATAATAACCTTTCAAGGCGAGGAGTATCCTCGAGGACCAATTCGGCTTTTTTAAAAGAGATTTTGCGGAAGCCAATGCTCCTAAGAGTTGGCGAGCTAACAGGGAGGCAACCAGCAGCATGAACTTCGAGCATGGCTAAGCTCTCCAAGGCATGGCAACCGGAGAGCAAGCCGTGGAACACATCCCCCGAGATCGAAACATAATCCAAGGAAAGCTGGTTGAGGAGGTAGAAATTCATGGAGCGTGTGATCGCGTCCGGGAAATTGCAATCCATTATCTTGGCAATGAGGAGGGTGGATGCGGAGCGGAACACGGATTGCGGCAATGTATAGCCGGTCTTATATCCACCGTAATTGGTGATGTCGAGTTCCTGGAGGTCTATGAGGGCTGGGGAGTCCAACCAGCTCTCCATCTCAGGGAAGTCGCCGTCGATCAGGTGCTTGAGGCAGAATCGGCGGGCGGGCCCAGGGAGTTGGGAGATTATCTTGGGGATGACGAAGACGTGGATCGCAGAGGTATGGGGCCAGGTGCTGACCTCGAGGTTGAGAGGAGCGGAGCGCCAGAGGTGGCGCCATTGGCGGGAGAGGATCTGCGTGTGGCCGCCGTCCTTGGTGGGGAGTAAAGAGATGATGGTGCCGATGATGGCGTCCGGGAGGCGGCTGATGAGATCGTCAGTGTTCTTGTCGCACTCACCACTCTTCGCCCTCTACCGCACGGTTCCAAGAGATTCCTGCTCCTTGAGATCGGGTCCGGCCGCCGCCGCCTCCTTCCCCATGGCCGGCGGCTGGCGAGACGGAGGTTCTGTGGAGAAGTCGGCGGACTCTTTGTTGGGCTTGGGCTTTGGATTAAAATTGCCCCAACTAAAAACTGTACTAGTAGTTAAAAAAAAGATATCCCTAAAAAAAAGTAAAAAATTGATTTTTTTTTTAAAGATTTGGCTCAAAAGAAAAGTTAAAAAAAAAGATTGTCTCAAAAAAAAGTTTAAAAAAAAAGAAAATTCGCTCAAACAAAGAGCAAAAAAGAAGATACAAAATAGAAGCCTTGCAATGGGGTGGGTTTTCTCTTTCTTTTCTCTAATCTAATATAAATATATTTGTAATTTAACAGGACAACACCTGGGAGATCGAATTTACACTTCAAATATTAATGTATACTAGTAGAATGCCCGTGCGTTGCCACGGGCTTTTGAAATATTTTGCTGGAATTATCTTTCCCTAATAATAATAAAAGGGCTACTGTTTCTGGTCGTACGTCGCTGTTTATAATTATTAATAATCGCTATAAAAACGTTTCGTTGCCTGCCCGTACGTCCCCGTTCGATCTGGTTTCGTTTATCCATCACCGAGTTTAAAGGCACAAGCCCAGCCCAACTAAGCCAGCGACCACAGCCCACAAAACAGAAGGGTTAAAGGCCTGGGCAAGGCCAAAAAATAACTCTTGTGCAGAATAGTCTCACCTTGCCCCCTTACATTAAATCCTCCCAATTTATATACTCTTTTTAGTTTTCTCGGCGTCAAGGAGCTGTCTCAGGAACTAAGCGTGCAAGGAATAAGAAAGTCTCTGACTTGAGAATATAAGGAAGGCTCTCATGGGACCGTTCAAATCTGACAGAGATGATAGAGAATAAATAAAGGAAAGCACCTGAGCATTCCATAATCAAAGGAGGAACAATGAAATCTCTAAGTGAAAGAAAAGAAGGAAGGATTAAAGGAAGGAAAGCCGGATTAAAGGAAGGAAAGCCCCTGGGCGCATAATCAAAGGAGGAACAATGAAATTGGAAGGGCCCCTTGAGCATCATGCGCACATTGAAGGTGGGTCGGGCTCTCCTGCTATGCTGCAGCAGGGCCAACAGCGTACTAATTTACAGTTTCGACCCAGAAAATCATGTGTGTTTAGCCTGACCCCTGGGCTTTAGGAAGGATGAAGGATGACGTCTGGTGGCTGTAAGCCTGTAACATAGCAGGACCTAACGCACAGAGCACACATTTGTCCCAGGCATGAAGTTATACTCCCTCTGTTCCTAAATATAAGTGCAGGCAGGATTCTAATATGGACTACATACGGAGAGGGAGTAGTGCAGGCAGGTAATAATTAGTGCTCAGGAGTGACGAATCAAAAACATGCTGAAACAAAACCTGAAAGCTCCCTTTTCATCTCACTAAGTGGAAATGCTTTATTTTTGCCTTGAAGAAATCCACAACTGCTTCAACTCCAGCAGTCTAACCTTCCCAAACTACATCCTGGAAACAAACCACATTCGCACCAAAATGTGTAACTAAGGACAGAAAGAGACTTACAAGTCAAAATAAGAACATATTTCTCACCTTGGAAATGCTGCTGCTGCCCTGATTTTTATCAAATTCTCTACCTCCTCCAGCGCCTCTCCGAGCTCCTTGTCCGGCAGAACCTGAAGAACAAGAACTCATGAGCAAGAATCTGAAGAATACTGCTGAAAGAACAAGAACCTGAAGAAAGTCACAATTAAGGTGATACTGCTGAAAGTGCATTTTGCTGTGCTTTTGACATGATTATTTGAAGGAGCAAATGATCGAATTCAGACAGATTATTTGGGTATGATACTTTATTTCCAGATGATCAACAAATGTCATGTTTTGATTCATGGATCATGCATATATATTCTGCCATTCCAACTCAATTTAGACTAATGCAGTAAGACCATAAACATGTACTCCTGGTATACAGCGGAGCAAGCTAATGCTGCTACACTGCTGAATTAAACATTCTTTGCCTAAGACGTCTAAGCATTAATGTAATGCACGAAAGTCACTACAAACAAGCAAATACTCATGTTTTTCCGTAGTACTCATATTATCAAGCAGAAAAGGAAAAGAAGAGAAAAGAAACAGCATTCCTGGGAGTGGGAGATGCATGTATGATGCCAAGAAGAAAGCAAGCAAAATAATGATGTCTTTGTACGTATGGCCATTAAACCCCAATGATAGAGCGAGCATGAACACTGAACAGGGAAAGTAAACAGTGCTCCGGCCTCCGGATCCGGTCAGAAAACGATCAAGGCATCACGTTCCCAAATCCTACCTCACCTGGTCATTATCCGTACCTTTAATGTTCTGGATCAGGAGCAAGGTGTACTCCTCCCTGCCTTTTTGTTTGCCCTAATCCTACTCCCCTTTTTGAAAGGGGTTTTTGTTCTGGAATTGGAATTCTTATCTGAATAAGCAGATCCTTCAATATCACTGTCATTTCTGTACCATTCCTTAATGGTAGTGTTCTTTTTTCCTTGTTGTGTGATCTGAATAAGCACATTCCCAAAGCTCTTTAACTGAACATTTACAGACATCTGTTACTACTGGATAATCCACCACATTACTACTACTGGTCACTACACTACATGGTCAGATTTGAGAAGAGAGGGAACTTTGGCTAGATAAGATATTGTCCATAGCAATAGAAAGAAATAGGCCATCTGTCCATAGCAATAGAAAGAATTACTCTAGCACATTTGTACTTGCTGCAGAAATTATATGCTTGGTCACAACTACTCAGGGTATATAAAGAACTACTCCTACTCCAAATAGCTATAAACAGATAGAATCAGTAGCAACTACAAATTAAATGACCGTAGTAATTAGGAACAATTTGCTGAAAATTTACTCCTGATATTAGGAGTACTGTAATTTACTCCTGACATTTTGCAAGATTACTACTGGTACATTTAAACAGGAACAATTTGCTGAAAATAGGAGTAAATCATGATGTTGAAATGATGATGAACAAGTACTCCAGCAGTAAACAGGAACAAATCATTGCAACAACAAATGAATTAAACCATGTCACAAGTCCAGAGCTATCTGTGGCACCATAGAGAAGAGGAGGAACTCACCTAGGAGATTGTAGCCGAGGTAGAAGCTCGTCGCCACCGTCCCTGCACGGCAAGGAGGAAGCTGCAGCACCGAAAGAGCCACATCTTTAACAGTAACAGTAACAATCTCTTGCCTGCAAGAAGAATGAAGAACAATCTCTTGGATTACAGTACACTCACATAGTTATTGCTGTGGTCAAGAATAAAATGTTTAAACACTGAATTTACTCTAAGAACTTAAACAACGGTCTAGAATATTGAAGTACAGCAAGCAGCAAAGATATCATCCTCCCACACTTGTTCCTTTGTTCTTAAGAAGATAAACATCATCATAGTACTCGAATTACAGAACAGTTCCAGAAATAATGACTGGAACTTGGAAGCTGGGTCACAATCAGGAGTATTTGTAGCAATGAAGAACTGGCAATGCAGTGGTGAGACCTGTAGTATTTTTTCCAACTTGGTTTTTATATCCTTCTTTCTTCTTTGTTGCGAGTATTTGATCCATGATCTACAGAGATTGGATGGAATTAAAGAGGACCCCTATGCATTCTTTCTCCCTTTGATGCCCGGATTTATTAAATTAATTTGGATGTGTAATCTTTGAGCCTACATCAAGATATTGAGTGGCAACTTCTACTGCAGTAAAACATCTCGATTTGATACCATACATGAACATGATCAAATGTGCAATAGCTTGAGTTTCTCAACAAAGAAAAGAAAATACTGCACTCCTAATTAACTCTGAACATGGGTTGATTACTCATCGAGGAGACGCAGAACGCTGCGGCCAGAGAAGCAGCAATGAAAATGAGACGGAGATTGTTGGGCATCAATTACTCTTAGGAGGATTTGGAACCAACACAGATTAAGACGAGAAAGGGAAGCACCACGGATTAAGGCGAAATTACTCCATCTATCCGTCCGTGCACTCTTTAGGAGGATTTGGGGGGGGGGGGGGGAATCATTTGAGTGTTGGCCGACTAAAAGGCGACATGTGCAACAGTTAGGTGTGGCGGAGATGCGCATGTTGAGATGGATGTGTGGCCACACAAGGAAGGACCGAATCCGGAATGATGATATACGAGATAGAGTTGGGGTAGCGCCAATTGAAGAGAAGCTTGTCCAACATCGTCTGAGATGGTTTGGACATATTCAGCGCAGGCCTCCAGAAGCCCCAGTACATAGCGGACGGCTAAAGCGTGCTGATAATGTCAAAAGAGGCCGGGGTAGACCGAACTTGACATGGGAAGAGTCCGTAAAGAGAGACCTGAAGGATTGGAGCATCACCAATGAACTAGCCATGGACAGGGGTGCGTGGAAGCTTGCTATCCATGTGCCAAAACCATGAGTTGGTCGCGAGATCTTATGGGTTTCACCTCTAGCCTACCCCAACTTGTTTGGGACTAAAGGCTTTGTTGTTGTTGTTGACGAGGAAGAAGGCCGTCCGGTCACCGAGCCGCCTCACCGCCCACTTCCGTGCTGCCGCCTGCCATTGAGGACCTGCTCCTCCCCGCTGGCCGCCTCCGCCGCTACCGGATCCAGCACCGCCGCCAGATCAGCCAATTTGGACCCAAAAATGAGTTTTTTTGGAGCCGGGCGGATGTGTCGACGGCAGCGACGGGCGAATGCGTAGGCGGAAGCGGCGCTAGACGGGCATCTGCGACGGCAGCAGCGCTCGCTCTGCGGGGGCATGCGGCGTCGCGCCGGCGCTGGGACAGCAGAGAAATTCGGGGGGTGCGGGCGGAATGGTGGATGCGAGTGGAGTGGGCGATGCGACGACGACGACGACTGATGATTCTCTGGACTGCCGGTTGTGTTGTGTCCCAAAAACATCGAGGTTTTTTTTGTAAATTTACCACTCACGACAGATATTTCGAGATGGAGGGAGTTCTATTTTGGCCGGAGCGGCCCGGGGCAACGGCTGCCATGGACGGCGGCCTTGCGCTTGCCCGGCGCGCCGATGCAGAGGAGGCGCGAGGGAGAGGACATGGGCACGGGGAGGAAAGAGGAGGCGGCAGAGAAAGGTTCGTCACCGGCGTGGCAGCACTCTCCGGTCGGAGTGGCGGCCGAGGGCCGCGGGGCTGGAGGGATCGGGGCAACGGGCGCTCGCTCCTCTGTGCGTTGTCTGTCTGTGAGACGACGCGAGGGGAAGGAGAGGGTTCGAGGGGAGAGACGAGAGGAGTGGGGGACCGGCAGCCGGCGGCGACTAGGGATAGTGAAATGGGAAACGGGAACAGAGACAATGCGTGCAGTTTGTGTCGCAACGACAGTGTCTCTTTTTCTGAGAGCGTGCGTGTTTGTGTAGTCCAAGTCATTTGGGCCAAGCCCAAAACGTTCATAAAATGTTCAAGAAAACACCTGTTCAAAAAATGTTCTTTTTCAGAGAAATGTTCAAAGTTCAAAAAAACGTTAACTCTTCTTAAAAAAGTATTTCAATTTGTATGCAAACGTCAACTTTTAGTAAAAAGGAAAATTTTAACGTTTAACCTTATCGTCGACGTTTATTAAAATTGGATATAGAAAATGATGCACAATGGCACATGAAGCAGGTTGTGCAAAAAACAGTTGGTAAATTTCAAGATGATATGCCGGCTCAGTCTCTCGGAGGTGCTCATAGGGGTAGGGTGTGCGTGTGTGCGTTCATAGGGGTGAGTGTATGCGCGTGTATATGAGCGCTTGCGTTTGTACTGTGTTCAAAAAAAAAATATTTTTCAAAAAACAAAACATTTTCAAAAATATATTATACAGAAAAATGCTATTATCTCCTCAAAAAACAAAACATTATTACCCCTAAAAAAAGATTCTTTGCAAGAAAAACATCTGTTCGAAAAATGATCTTTTTCAGAGAAATGTTCAAATTTCATAAAATGTTAACTATTCTTAAAAAAGTATTTCAATTTTTATGTAAACATTATCTTCTATTTTTAAAAAGAAAATTTTAACGTTTAACATTATCATTGACGTTTATTACAATTGGATATAAAATGGTGCATAATGGCACAGGAAGCAGGTTCTGCCTTTTTTTTGACCGGTGCAACTCACGGGCATGTGTACTAGTGTAAACATAATGCATATTATATTTCACATGTAGAGAAAAGATAGCACAGGCACAATCGGGTAATAATTTAATTCCACTTCACTTACATTGTAAATTGATAACAAAAAAACAATTTGATGATGCATACATATAGAGTGATGATCCAACTAAAAATCTGTTACAAATTAAGATCTATTTGATGCGCTTAAGAAATTCTCGCACAATATCAGAAATGTTGTCTTTAGCTTCATTCACACGGTATTTGAGCAAGTATAATAAAAATGTCTTCCTCGCCGTCCTTCGGGTCCGTCAGCTCTCACGCCAACCACGGTGGCCAACCTCGGCCCAGGCTTCGACTTCTTTGGCTGCGCGATGGCGGACACCTCGCTCACTCGGAAACACCATGATGGCCACCGTCCACACTACCTTGCCTACCGGCATCAATTTCCTTCCGGCCCGGGCTCGCCGACCACCTCTTTCCTAGGACCTGCTCCACAACTACACAGCAGCCGCAGCCAAACGCCCGCCATCACCGCGCCACCACCCTGAGGCTCGACATGAGTCAACATTAATCATGGCAAACATACATTGTTAGGATCCTCATGCACATTAAGCAACATTGTTGATTTTTTCTACCTTTAAACCACTATTCTTCTTCATCTTCGTTCTCCTCCTCCTCTTCACTTACTATCTCTACCTTCCCTATCCAAGCCCGCCGCAACCATCAATGGCCCATCCGGATCAAAAAAACCCAACCTTCTACATCCACACTATGAATTTTGAGGGATTCTTTGCCATTATTTTCTCCTTTCAAGTCTGTAAACAATAATATCAATGTAGAAGTAATTAGTGTAAACTCCTTTATGCCCGCTCATGGCCACTACGACCACAAACTCTATCGTCTCGCCTACATGATGTGCGTCCACTCCCACAATTTTTCCCCTTACTCTGGCGAGGCCTCCATTACTTCCAAATATTTTGTTCAGATTATTTGCCATCAAGGAGAAATTGGCATACTGCGCATGAACATATGTGATAAAAGTTCCTGCGATTTGACACTACAGAAGTAGAGCAACATGAAAAATAAAAGATCATGCTTCTCATCTTCAAACTTCTGTAGTTTAAAAAATGGCGATAACCTTACCATATTTTTCAGACTCCCGTCCATATTGAAAATGATTCATGCATTAAGGAACACCACACGAAGTATGGAATCCAAAAAAAAAACTTACGGCAAGCGACAGCGACATGGATGGCTACCTTATTGCTTTGGAAGTGGATGGCATGAGCCGTCGCCCGGATGCACAAAACAGTCCCGACCATGCACAGCTAGCCGAGAAACGTTGGGTTAAAACAAGGGTGTTGGTACCTTGAGCAACGACGCCATCGCGTTGACAAGTGCCCAACCCAACTGCTCGTGGCCATCCTTGGCCGCCACCTGGACACACTCCTCTAGACCCAGGCGTTCCGAACAACATCCTCCCCGCTTCCCCAGCGCGATGGCCGACTATCGTAACTTCTCTAGAGCAAATCCTTCCAAAGGCGCTGCCGACAACGTCGTCCCTGTGGCGCTGCTCCTTTCTTCTCGTGCCTTTTGCTCCATTGACCTCCTTTCCTATGAAATTTTAGTAACAAGGTACATTTTAGTAATCAGTAAAAAAAATGCAGATTTTAGTACAAGAAAATAAGCATCTTGACAAAGTTTTAGTAGAAATCAGATTTCCGTACAACAAGATATTTTAGTACCTATTGAAAAGAATAGTACAAGGGCAATCATCCGAACAATATCATCAGAAGTATGAAACTGAACCTTTAGTTGCGCCAGGTGACTACCCTTGTCATCTCAAGATTCAAGCCTCTCGTCTTATCCTCTTCTCCAAGCATGCACTGAAAACTGCAAAAAATGCAGAACATGTACATGTGTGAACTGAAATAGTTGAACTCAAACCAACCTTCATCAATAGATCTTTTTTGAACTATATGGTCGATTATGTACATGGTCCAATCTGGAAGCACAATCAGACCTCATAGCTTATAAAGATAAATAAAAAGCAATCAAACCATTGGCAATAACTTTTGATTGCAGCTCTGAGAGAGCACTAATCCATTTGTAATTTGCCTAGAAATAAAATCAATCAAACTGGAAAACATCACTTTAGGCTGGGTATGCACTACATCTTGATATAAGCATGCTTTTAGTTTGTACGCTAGGCTCCAAGTTTGCATTGCGAAAATAAAATCATAAAGATGAACCTCAAGTCTGGAACGACCTGCCACGACTTGTTCCGGTGATTGTGTGTGCACCAGGTCCGGCAGCGTGCAGGCGAGCGGCACTGGCATTTCTAAATGTTGTTGAAAGCATGTATGACAACCGTTCACCAAACATCAAATCCATACATAAATAGGAAATAACCTGGCTTCAGAACAGTACCTGGTCGTCTCTAGAATTTCACCGTAATAATGAACAGGGAAAAAAAGCACACACAAATAGCAGAATGGCCAAAGATAATATTGACCTACAGGAGATGGTCACATGATTTCTTGGATATTTACATCACCTTGTCAAAGCAAGATAGGCAGGTAGATAGGAGAGCCAACCCTCAGCTGCTAAGCTGGCCATGAAATTTTATATGCAGAGCAACAAGATGACCATAGCTTATTGGGAGAAAAAAAATACATAGACATTTCCATCATTTACTGGAAATAATTATAACTGAATAAGCCCTTTTATTACTGTTGTTCAGAAAATACTGAATTAACCGGCTCTACTCCCTCCCCGACCAAGTCCTTTATTACTTTTGTTCAGAAAGTACTGAATTTTCGAAATGAATCACACAATAACTTGTTCTTCTCTCTCTCTCTCTCTCTCTCTCTCTCTCTCTCTCTCTCTCTCTCTCTCTCTCTCTCTCTCTCTCTCTCTCCCTCCTCCTAAATCGATCTAGACAAAGCAAGAATAACTGAATAATATTCAGATAGAAACATTCATTTCTTATCCCAAGCCATTGATGCAAAATGCAGAACCAATCCGTGTTAAAGAGTGAAGATGGAGAAAGCTCACCGCCTTATATCACCAAAAGGAGGAACAAATATGGCGTATGGGGCTTACATATAAATGCGTTCAGAAATTAATGAAGAAATCAACTAATGCACTACATTATTTCAAAATCAATTAACTACGTACTCCTTTATGTTGCCAAGATTTTGGACAACGTTCTTCCTAATGTAACGCCTGACTTTGTCGAAAAATAATAACCCTATAAATTCAAGAAATTTCAGTCCATGTTATTCCAATTCTGCTATATGTAACAGATTTGCTCCCTCTGTAAAGAAATATAAGAGTGTTTAGATCACTAAGTACAATCCAACCATTGTTAAATCTGCCGAACAAAACATTGCTAAATCTGCAGCCAACAGACTGAATAAGAGGTAAGTGAGATATCCTTTTGCACCTTGTCCACATTGCTGATGACGAAGGCGAGGAGTTCGTCCCAATGAGCTTGTTCTGCTCGGCCAGCCCTGCGGCCGCCTCACCTCAAGCACCCCGCCACAAGCACCTCAGTTTTCTTGTGGAACCGAGCACTTCTCCACGATGCCCACAGACCCGCCCCCTCCATCCCTAGAGGAGGACATCACCGCCGTCTGCATAAGGTTGTCGGAGCCCTCTGTCGGCCCAAATATTTCATAAATGAGGTTGGGCTATCACCATGGAGAATAAGCAATGCGGGAATTTTTTGTATATAAATGAGTAGCTGACTTGAGTATATGTTGAAGTAGGAATGTTGCATGATGATTCATTTAGCGAAGCGCACACCTGCACATGCATGAACAAATCAGTCTCGGAAATTGTTTGTTGAGTAGCTAGATAACTGTAATAACATATATAACTTGCACTTTATAGTACTAATTAATTTTGCTAACTTCCATTCACTGTACTCAATACATCCTAGTATTTGGTTATTTTAGCAGCATGCAACATGTAGCATTCAGATTGGCACACATGCATACGAGGTGTTAAGGTTCAAAATAGGAAGATCCACAAAACATAAGAGAAGAACTCGAAATTGTAGATTGGCACACCTTCACATTGTATCAACTAAAGAAAAACAGAGAGGTGGGAGATAAGGAGGTACCTGTGATGTCAGGGTGCTCCATACTGTACATGAATCAGTGCATCAACTGAAGCAAGATATATGAACAAACAAGTTTCTGTCCACTCATATGCAACAAACAAGATTCAGAAAAGTACCATTGTCGGTTAGGTCCCTCATTCGCTGGAATCCCTGCGGCACATCGTCCTCGGGTCGTTTGTCATTTGGCGGGCAGAAGAAGTGTGCATGGGCGACCTGAGAAGCAGGCTTGGTCTAGGAGCCGGCGCTCTTCTCCTTGCGGCCGAGCCCTCTCAGTCTCGAGGGCCTGGCGCACGGCGTCCTCCTTGCAGGCGTACATAGCACCAAGCTAGTGCTCCTGTCCTTGTGGCGGTGCACGGCCTGCTCCTCGGCCTTGCGGAGGCAAACGTTCAGGTTCAGCTCCCACACCAGCAGGGCTTCATACGCTTGTGGGGATCCCATGGTATCATCGACCTTGGCCGGAGGTGGCGCAGTGGCAGGCCGACATAGAGGACGCTAACCCTAGCTCGTTGAGGGGTCGAGGTTGGGACAGGAGATGTGTGCGTCGTCCGTTGCGTGAGGCGAGAGAGAGGAGGGTGGGCTGGGCTGGGCTCCTGTCGTCCCCTCATCGGTTCGTGAAAAAAACCTTGATGCGTGAAATAAACCAGCAGGGAAAGCGGAGCATAAAAATCGGTGGGATCTCTTTCGATCGATTGGAGTAGCGAACGAAACCAAACGAAACAACAATCAAACCGACCATCACGACCGCAGACTCCCTCTTTAGGAGTAGAGAGTAGAGATAGGTTCAGATAGCCATAAGCTTGGTGCTGAGATAGATCGGACTTTCCCTCCTCCCCTCCCCTCCCCCGCGCCGCCCCGCGTGGGTGACTCGGGGGCGACCCCCCTCCCGCCGGCGTAGCCCCTCCTCTCCCACGCCACCGCATGAGGCTGATGCCGGGACGCCGGGCAAGGCCCGAGGCGCAGCCGGGGACTGCGGCGGCGGGGCCTGCGCTGCTCCGGTCACGTCGGAGGGCCGTGGATCAGGGACGGCGGTCCCCCGGCGTGGCCCCTATGTTCCTGCGGTGAGCAGCGGGGTTGGCGTGGTGCCGGCATTCTGGTTGGGTGGCCGACGGAACTCCGGTGGACTGGGACCTCGTGTGGCTGCCCTAGCGGCTGGCGGCGCCAGATCCGGCCGTGGCTGCCCTGGAGGCTGGCGGCGCTAGATCCGGCCGCTGCCCTCCGTCCCCTGCTCAATGTGCATCGCCCTCGATGGATCCCGGCTGCGCCGGCATGGCTAGCCAGCCCCCGGCCTGTGGGCGATTCTGGTGGTTGGGATCCAGACTGGGGGAAACCCATGGCCGGCTCCGGCCGGCCGAGATGACGACGACGCCTGCGGGCGCCGAATTTCTTCATGGAGACGTCGGTCAAGGTCTGCCATTCCACTCCCCACCCCCTGATCCTCGGGTGAAAACCCTAACTCCGGTGGGCGGCGGCGGCAGCGTTCTTGGCGCCGTGGCCTTCATGAAGGCGCCGCCTTGAGGGTTGTGTGGTGGTGGGCACTGTAAGGGTGCGTTGACAGCAGCCGTTGGCGTGTCCTCCTTTGTCAAGCTTTAGCTTTTCCTCCGACGTGTTCTGGCCGTTGGTTGTGCACCTTGCTCGGCTTTGGTTGAGCCTCGTCGGCACATTTGGGTGCTCTGATCTGCTCCTTGGGACTTTCCGGCGCCTTTCATCGATGTTCATGAGAACTTCCCGTTCTTCGATGGTACGACGCCTTGCGATCCAGGCGAGGAGGTTGTGGCCTCCTTCGAAGATGGGGTGGGATGGATGTGTCGTGTCGAGGTCCTTAGGTTCTGGTGAAGGCAGGCCATGTAGGTGCAGCTTCATTCCCTCTCCTGAGCCGGCATTGCTTCTGACCATGTGTAGTCACGGTGGAGGACCTCAATTTCTTCAGCTAGGTGTTCCAGTATATCCTTCCTGCGTGAAGTGCTTAAGGCTTGGGAGCTGCTTTCCAGCGCCTCTGTATCTTGCTGCTTTCTATTGTTATAGCTCTTTGTTGTACTCTGCAGTTGTTTCCTGGCCGGTTGATGGCTTTGTTAATTCAAAGTCGGACTAGGCTAGCACCCTACTCGGGCTCGGCTCCGTCTTTTCTCTAAAAATAAGCTTGGTGCTAGGCTATAACTTGAAATACCAATGTATAGTAAAACTGACACTTGATTGTATAGGTTCAGAACTTCAGATAGCCATAAGGTTGGTGCTAGGTTATAGCCCGGGAGAGAGTAAAATTTACGGAACCACCACAATTGTGTCACACAATGCAAAAAACCATCAATTTACAAAACGTTGTAGGATGCACCGCACCGAAAAATTGATCGTGGAAAAAAACACTAATGGTAGATGCTAAGCGTTTGGATGACTTTACTAATCGGCCGGGCCCACCCATCAGGCTGAGTTGGCAAAAAAAATGCCACATAGGCAAATTGGACTTAGTCATCTTCTTCTTTCTCCTCTCCTCTCTCCTTGGCATTTCATCAAACACCATATGTGCATCTCTTGTAAGTGGGCACAAGAAGAAGCCGCCGGCGTCTGCTACTTGTAGACTGCGTTGATATTTCCCCGAAGAGGAGAGGGTGATGCAGTATAGTAGAGATAAGTATTTCCCTCAGTTAAGAACCAAGGTTATCAATCCAGTAGGAGAATCACATATAACCCCTTTAGCAGCACCTACACACACAAAAGCAAACACTTGCACCCAACGCAAATAAGAGGGTTGTCAATCCTCTTAGCGGTTATTTGCAAGGATTAATTCTGATAGTGATAGATAAAAAGTAAATTGCAAATAAAATAAAAGTAAATAAATTGTAGCAAAGTATTTTTGGATTTTAATATATGAAAAAGATAGATCCGGGGGCCATAGTTTTCACTAGAGTCTTCTCTCTCGAGCGCAGAACATGCGGTAGGTAAACAAATTACTGTTCGGCAATTGATAAAAAAGCAAATAATTATGACGGATTCATGGAAATGATCATGTATATAGGCATCACGTCCGAGACAAGTAGACCGACTCCTGCCTGCATCTACTACTATTACTCCACCCATCGACCGCTATTCAGCTTGCATCTAGGGTATTAAGTATAAAACAGAGTAACGCCTTAAGCAAGATGACATGATGTAGACAAAGTAAACTCAAGCAATATGATTAAACCCCATCTTTTTATCCTTAATGACAACAATACAAATATGTGTCATGTCCCTTTCTGTCACTGGGATTGAGCATCGCAAGATTGAACCCATCACAAAGCACCTCTCCCATTGCAAGATAAACCAATCTAGTTGACCAAACCAAATTGATATATCGGAGAGAAATACAAAGCTATAACAATCATGCATAAAAGAGTTCAGAGAAGACTCAAATATTTCTCATGAATAATCTGATCATAAACTCACAATTCATCGGATCCCAACAAACACACCGTAAAAGAAGATTACATCGGATAGAACTCCAAGAACATCGAGGAGAACATGGTATTGAAGATCAAAGAGAGAGAATAAGCCATCTAGCTACTAGCTATGGACCCGTAGGTCTGTGGTAAACTACTCACACATCATCGGAAGGGCAGCAAGGTTGATCTAGAAGCCCTCCGTGATCGATTTCCCCTCCGGCAAAGTACCGGAAAAGGCCTCTAGATGGGATCGCGGAAGAACAGAGGCTTGCGGCGGCGTAAAAGTTATTCGGGGTGGCTCTCTGTTGGTTTCCGAATATTTGAGAATTTATAGTAGTGGAATTAGGTCAAAAAGAGCCACGAGGGGCCCACAAGGCATCAGGGCGCCCCCCCTGGGGACGCGCCATGTTGCCTTGTGGCCTCCTCATGAGGCTTCTGGCATCCTCCCGAAGCTTCCAGGGTCTCTTTTGTCCAGAAAAAATCGTCAAAAAGTTTCGTGGCATTTGGACTTCGTTTGGTACTGATTTCCTGAAAAACCAAAAACAAGCAGAAAACAGCAACTGGCACTGGGCACTAGGTCAATAGGTTAGTCCCAAAAAGTGATATATAATTGCATATAAAAACATCCAAGATTGATACTATAATAGCATGGAACAATCAAAAGTTATAGATACGTTGGAGACATATCAAGCATCCCCAAGCTTAATTCCTGCTCGTCCTCGAGTAGGTAAATGATAAAAACAGAATTTTTGATGTGGAATGCTACCTAACATGTTTCATCATGTAATCTTTCTTACGGTATGAATAATAAGACCCGAATGATTCAAAGCAATAGTCTATAATTTGATATAAAGACATCAATACTCAGGCATACTAATAAACATTCATGTCTTTCAAAATAAAAATGCTAAAGAAAGTTATCCCTACAAAATCATATAATCCTGTCATGCTCCATCTTCTTAACACAAAGTATTTATCATGCACTACCCCGATGACAAGCCGAGTAATTGGTTCATACTTTTTAACGTGCTTCAGCTTTTTCAACCCCCACGCAATACATGAGCGCAAGCCATGGATATAGCACTATGAGTGAAATAGAATGTGGTGATAGAGATTAATAAGGGGAAGTCAAAAAGGAGAAGATAGTCTCACATCAACGCGGCTAATCAACGGGCTATGGAGATGCCCATCAATTGATGTCAATGCGAGGAGTAGGTGAGGGTGTCCCGGACTAGGGGGTACTCGGGCTGCCGGCCTATCTCTCATGGGCCGGACTGGTGGGCCGCTCTCTACACGTCGATGGAAGGCTGGATTGGGGACGACCCCGTATGAAAGAAGGAAATCTCTGAAGTCTTGGCGTCTCCTCCAAGGAATAGATGGCGTAAGCGGCATGTTATCCCTGATGGTAACCGACCATATGTAACCCTAGGGCCCCCCTGGTGTCTATATAAACCAGGAGGTTTAGTCCGTAGGGGAGAGACTCATAATCTAGGGTTTAGCCCATCTAATCTCGAGGTAGATCAACTCTGTAACCTTCATACAATCACATCAATACAATCAAGCAGGACGTAGGGTTTTACCTCCTCGAGAGGGCCCGAACCTGGGTAAATCGCTGTCCCTACGCTCCCTGTTACCAGCGAACTCCTTGACCCATAGTTCGGACCCCCTACCCGAGATCTGCCGGTTTTGGTACCGACATTGGTTCTTTCATTGAGAGTTCCGCCGTGGGACATCAAGGATCGATGGCTCGCCTAATCATCAGCAACAGCGCTAGCCGCAGGGACACTTTTGTTCCCGGCCAGCTCTACGCGTTCGGAAGCGTCGTGCTACACGCCGATCCGGCCGGTCACCTTGGTCGGGTCGACAGTTTCACCCCCGACCAGGAGATCAGGTTTGGAAGCTTAGAATTCGTCGCCGACTCCCGGGGAGATCTTATGTTGTCGAACTCCAGCCTCGGCAGAACGTAACTTCGGGACAAATTCTGACACCCCCGTCACGGCCATACTGCGGGTCGACCCCGCAAATTACCCGAACCTGGAATCAACCGATCTCTCGTCATTAAACGGGATACTAGATCGGATCCAAGCTCTGGGAATCGCCGATGGCCAGTCCTCGGTATACGATCAGGTCGGGCTTAAAACCGACGACAGGGAAATTTATACCCCCGCCACTACTCACTTGGTCGCCACTATCGAAGGCCCCTCAGAGGCCTCACCCGTTACCTCCGAACCAAAAACTCATGAGGTGCGGGTTTTCGACCAACAGGCTTCGCCTTCCAGCTCGGCAGCCGAATCCCGCTCCGGAGAGGGTTTAGAGCCGGAGTCCGGATCCGCTCACCCGTGCCTGGTCAATTATCCAGGTCTCGGCGAACCGGATTCCACGACAATCCAGGACGTGGCCCCCAAAACTCCGAACTCACACTCCGCTGGGATCAAGTTTTTTATCCCGCCCACCCCCCACATTGAGTATTGTCCGGATAACACACGACGTCCCGACATATGGGACCTGATGTACGTTAAGCAGCAGCCCGGAGAGACAGTCCGGCACTTCTGCGCCAGATTCCTTATCATCAAAACTAAGACGACGGACGGCTGCGACAAGGACATTCTAGAGATTTTCCGGCAAAACTGCAGAGACGAGGGCGTCTTAAACGCCCTCGCCCGCCGCCACATCCAAAATTTCTCTGATTTATCGGATCTGGTGTCCAAATATTGCGCCATGGAGTACGCTTGGCAGGCCCAGCTTGAGCAAAGGGAGTCAACCTGCACAGAGGAACTAAACCGAGCTTGGGCGAAACGCGCGCTCCCTCACCGGACACGCCACTATGAGCCGTCCGAGAAAAAGATGAAACCCCTGACGAGGTCCAGAACGGTCCTTGACGGAATACTGGATAAACCATGCCCCATACACTCTACAAATCCAACCCACAGCCTTCAAGCTTGCTGGGTGGTCAGGCAAGTCGCCAAGAGCAGTGAGGCCATTCTCGGAGGCCCGCACTCCACTAAAAGTCCAGTTATGCCCCTTGACGATGACGCCGAAATCTTAACAATCTACGAGACTTACTCTTCGAAGAATCAGAGGAAGAGAGCCCTTCGAGAGCTCACCCAAATTCACCACGTGGCAGAGACAGACTCCTAGACAGATATACCCATCACTTTTAGTGAACAAGACCAGCCGAGATCCTGTCCTGCTCGAGCCGCTGCCGCCCTTGTCCTTGACCCCATAGTGGATGGATTCCGACTACAAAAGGTGTTGATGGACGGCGGCAGCGGGCTCAACCTCATCTACGAGGATACCTTGGATAAAATGCAGTTCGACAGATCCCGCATAGAGCAAAGTCACACTACCTTTCGAGGGATTATCCCCGGAAAGGAGGCGCGTGCCAGTGGCCGCGTGACTCTTGATGTGGTCTTCGGAACTCCCGAGAACTACCGGTCCGAAGAACTGCTTTTCCACATCGTGCCCTTCCGCAGCGGGTATCATGCCTTACTAGGGCGCGATGCCTTCGCACGATTCCATGTTGTGCCACATTACGGGTACATGAAGCTTAAAATGCCAGGGCCAAACGGTATAATCACGGTAATAAGTGATCCGGACAGAGCCCTGCGAGCCGAGAATAAGACGGCATCGCTCGCCCTCGAAGCGTTGTCCGAAGCCCTCGCGGCCAAAGAATTAACCGCGCTCCGCTCAACGGTGGACAAGGACGATGTCATCCTTGATAAAAGGCAAAAATCCACGTCCTTTAAACCAGCAGATGAAATCATTAAATTCCAAGTGCACCCAACAGATCCCAACAAGACGGCGTCCATCGGAGCCCAGCTGGACCCCGCGGTTGATGAAGAATTGCGCCAATTTCTGCGCGCAAACTGGGATATCTTTGCCTGGCACCCTTCAGACATGCCAGGGATCCCGCATAGATTAGCCGAGCACAGCCTGAACATAATCAAAGGTTTCAAGCCAGTTAAACAGACTCTCCGTCGGTTTTCCGAACCCAAGCGTCAAGCCATGGGTGAGGAACTGGCCAAGTTGCTCAAAGCCGGATTCATCCGGGACATCAAACATCCTGAGTGGTTGGCCAACCTGGTCATGGTGCCGAAGAAGGATAAGTCCTGGCGATTGTGCGTCGACTTCAAGGATTTGAACAAAGCCTGCCCTAAGGATCCTTTCCCCTTGCCCCGCATCGACCAGATCATTGATGCCACCACCGGGCACGACTCGCTATGTTTCCTTGACGCTTACTCCGGATACCATCAAATCAAAATGAAGGAATCCGACCAGGCGGCCACCGCATTCATCACTCCCTATGGACCATTCTGCTTCAACACAATGCCCTTCGGTTTAAAGATCGCAAGGGCCACATACCAGTGCATGATCCAAACGTGTCTGGAGAAACAAATCGGCAAAATAGTCGAAGCTTATGTGGACGATGTGGTTATCAAAACCAAACACGTCAGCCAGCTGGTGGACGATCTCCGGCAAACCTTTGACAATCTTCGGACTTTCAATATACGGCTTAATCCAGAAAAGTGTGTCTTCGGAGTGCCGGCCGGCAAGCTGCTCGGCTTCATAGTTTCCCATAGAGGAATAGAGGCCAACCCAGCGAAAATCCGGGCACTGTCCGAGTTGGCTATCCCCACTGAGCTCAAACACGTCCAGAAACTGGCCGGTACTGTTGCAGCCCTAAGCCGCTTCATCTCGCGCCTCGGCGAAAAGGCCCTGCCGCTATATAAATTGCTCAAACGGACGAAGAACTTCGAATGGACTAGCGAAGCGGCGGCGGCACTCGAAGAAATAAAAACTCTACTGGCCAGCAACCCGATTTTGACGGCACCCAGCCCGGCTGAGCCAATGCTGCTATATATCTCGGCGACGAATCAGGTGGTCAGTGCGGTTCTCGTTGTCGAACGAGAGGCCGAGGGTCACAAGTTCCAGGTACAGAAACATGTGTACTATGTATCCGAAGTGCTTACCCCGTGTAAAACAAGGTACCTGCATTACCAGAAGATCGCCTACGCAGTTTTCATGGCATCCTGAAAGCTCCGCCATTACTTCCAGGAGTGCTCGGTTACGGTAACATCCGAAGTACCATTGAATGACATAATCAACAATCGTGACGCCACAGGGCGCATAGCCAAATGGGCTATAGAACTTCTCCCCTTCGAAATCATCTATCGACCACGCCGAGCTATTAAATCTCAAGTTTTGGCTGATTTCATGGCGGAATGGACGGAAGCCGAACTCCCTAGGGAGTACAGCACATACTCACATTGGACGATGTACTTCGACGGCTCCAAAATGCTCGCAGGACTGGGGGCTGGAGTGGTCCTCACATCCCCCACTGGCGACAATATTCGGTACATACTCCAGATCATGTACACCGACTCCAACAACGCAGCCGAATACGAGGCTCTGTTGCACGGACTTCGGATGGCAGTGTCAATGGGCATACAGCGGCTCGAAGTACGGGGAGATTCTAATCTTGCCATCTCTCAAGTTAACGGCAAATTCGACGCAAAAGACCCAAAAATGACAGCATACCGCAACGCCGTCCTGAAGATCTCCGCCCGCTTCGAAGGACTGGAGTTTCACCATATACCTCGTGACAGCAATCAAGCTGCGGATATCCTGGCTCGAATAGGCGCTAAGCGCGACCCCGTCCCCGAGAACACCTTCTTGGAACGACTTTTCAAGCCGTCCGTGGTGTGGCAGGAGAACGCCCAGGGCTCGGACACCAATACCCCAGGAGGGTTCGTCCCTCCGCCTATTGAACCAGATAATGGAATTATCGGGGGCTCGGCCATCGCAATGACAACTTCGGCTCACGAAGTCATGGCGGTAATCGCGCCATGGACCGAGCCTTTCCTCGCCTACCTCCTCCGCCAAGAATTACCGGCTGTCCAGACTGAGGCCAGGCGTATCCTTCGACGATCTAAATCCTATAAAGTCCACGAGGGAGAGCTATATAAGAAAAGTACTACTGGCGTCCTCCAGAGATGTATCTCTGAAGAGGAGGGAAGGCAGCTTCTGGCCGAGATTCACGCTGGCACGGGCGGTCACCACATGGTAGCTCGGGCCCTGGTCAGCAAGGCTTTCCGAGCAGGGTTCTTTTGGCCCACTGCCCGAACAGACGCCCAGACATTGGTCCAACATTGCGTTGGATGCCAGCTCTTTGCAAATCAGAGTCATATGCCCCCCACAGCCCTTCGGACGATCCCAATTACTTGGCCTTTCGCGGTCTAGGGGCTGGATATGGTTGGACCACTTAAAAGGGGGACCAAGAAAAAGAAATATCTACTCGTCATGGTAGATAAATTCACTAAATGGATCGAGGCAAAGCCGGTCACTTCAGCCAAGTCTAAGCCGGTCATCGACTTTATATCCGGCGTCGTACACCGCTATGGTGTTCCCCACAGCATAATAACGGACAACGGATCCAACTTTACCGCCCAGGAAGTCAAAGATTGGTGCGCTAATTTAGGCATTAAGCTCGACTACGCCTCGGTGTATCACCCACAGTCTAATGGACAGGTCGAGAGAGCGAACGGCCTGATCTTGAGCGGCATTAAGCCTCGTTTGGTCCGATCTTTGAAAGACTCCGGCTGCCATTGGGTTGAGGAGCTCGACTCCATACTGTGGGGCCTACGCACCACTCCTAATCGATCCACGGGCTACACACCATTCTTCATGGTATATGGGGCAGAAGCCGTCCTCCTCTGCGACCTTATTCACGACGCCCCTCGGGTGCGTATGTACGAAGAAAAGGAGGCCGAGCTGGATCGGCAAGATGACCTGGACGCCTTGGAAGGCGAGCGCGACATAGCTCGGGCTCGTTCTGCTTTTTATCAGCAGCAGGCCAGACGCTATCAGAGCAGGGAAGTACGGGCGAAGGCCTACAATGTTGGCGATTTAGTCTTGCGCCTCCCGGAGAAGCAGAAGCATAAGCTGGCGCCCAAATGGGAGGGGCCCTTCATAATCAACCAAGTACTCACGGGCGGGGCGTACCGCCTCCGCGACCCGACGGACGATCGCCTCGAACCCAACCCATGGAATGCAGCTCGGCTGCGACGTTTCTATGGCTAGTCCCGCAAACTTACCTTGTTCGATTTATCCTTTTTGGATCTTCATCTTTCTAGTCAATAGTCTCTCCCGGGTTGTGTTCGGAAATGCCGAATTACGTTAAATTCTTCTTCGGCAAACATCTTTGAATGTACCACACTTTGTTACCTGGGGGCTTCTTTTACGAAGCTCGTCAAATTTCATTTATGCAATCATCCGTTTTTTACGTGTTTGCAACCTTCCTGCGTCGTTCTCAAGCCACTATATGCATCAACTTGACTTAAGATTTGGCCAAGCTAGGTTGCCTCGCTCCTGTGTTTACCCCCTACGTTCCCGATTGTTCGGCTAGGGAGTAAAGGGAGCACCTCTGCGATTGTTACGTCCGGATTTCCCGGGTACGTACCTCAGACGGGTGAAGCCGAAAGCTAGCGTCTTAAGACAACAAGTTGGTCGGCCACGGGGGGAAGTGAAAATAATTGATACCTATCACTAAGTTTCCGGGGTATTTTCCCGAAGTAACCGTCCCCGTCTAAATTCGGGTACTCGGTTATCCATCCACGGATAATGTGGTCACCTGACGAAAGGAACCCATAGCGGAACTATTTTCGTCGGAAGATGTTTCTTACGTTAATCAGTAATATAACATAACTCCCCGAGCACGTTTTTGTCTGTTTGCACCAAATGGCCGGATTGCCTGGTTTTCCGAAGTATCTTTCCGATGTTCTCGGATTACATAGTAGGAAAACACTCCTTGGCTTCTGGTCGAGGAGGCGGAAGCCGATGGCCGGTTAAGACAACGTTTTTTATGCACGGTTTGGCGACTATCCGATGTAACGTACATAGGTACATAGAATCGACCTATCAATCTTGATCTAGACCATCTATTATGGTCTCCAGAGCACAATCTGCTTGGGACAGCCGAGCTGCGGGCATAACCTGGTCATATACCAGATGCACGGGCACTTCCTGCCCATCTGGCCCTACCGGCCCAACTCTCGCTAAATGCTCCGGTTCCAGCCTGGTGAATCGGGTCTTGATCATCGCCCACGCTTCCCGTGCTCCTTCACGACAAGATGACATCTTCCATAACTCAAAGCGGCGCCGAGCTCCTTTGAAGCGACTCGCGAGTTCGGCCATCCCTTCCGGAGCCACTTCGCCAGGCCACGGTGCTTTGAACATGCTCTTCATGGCTCTCCGGGCCCGCTCATGTACGGCGGATAGCTCCTTCAGCAGGTCCCGCCCGAAGGAACCGGCTTCCTCTTCGGGACGCCCGATTAGCAGAACTACAATAAGACGTGGCATTGTTCATCTAGCTACCGTATACGTTCGGTTATTGAACGGGCGACTTAGATTGCACTTACCGAACATGCCTGTTTTCAGTCTTTGATTCTCCTCTTGGGTTACAGTCAGTTGAGCTTTTAAGCTTTTGATTTCTTGGACCTGTTGTTCGCCTTCCGCCTTAAGCTTATCCCTCTCCTCATGACTTCGGGACAGCACCCGGTAGCCAGCCTCTTGCTGTGACTCCGCATAGCTTTGGGCTTTCCTGGCCATATCCAGGTCCTTCTGTAACTGATTTATCATCTCGGCTGCTATGGAAACATTTTTCATTAGTGGAGATGTTCCACCCCATTTTCTCTTTAATGAACTTTAAATTCGGCACTTACCATGTGCCTCTCTGGTGAATGTTTTCACCCCCTCTAGCTCGGTTTTCACAGACTTTAACTCTGTTTGAGCCAGCTTGAGGTCCTCGGACAGCTTTTTGTTCTGCTCCCGAACAGTCTGCACAAATAGCAGGGCAGCATGGATATCAGACCCTTAACTCGGTCGTCCCGCCCAAATTAAGGCTCGGGGGCTACTGGGTTAGGTACTAGTTGTCAAAACTATTACTATACCTGCATATTCGTAGACATGAGCCTCACTGCGCCTTCAAGTCCCGTTCGGGCGGCGCCGAGGTATGCATCTACCGAGCTAAGAGCATTGACCTCCTGATTAGACAACGCGGTTTGCCGAAGTGATGCCTTGCGCCACCGATGATTCATCACACTTTCAACTTCGGAATTAGTGACCGAGACGTCTTCCGAGTCCTCGGGATTTTGGTCCTCGGCAGTGGCTCCCGGAGTAACTCCGGTTACATCTGGCGACCTCGGATTTGAGTCACCCCTTGGCACCTTCTCAACATCCTCGGCCGCGCGCGGTTCCACACATCGCCTATCGAACACCATGGAACAAATTATTGGCATATGCGGTGGATGTTGACGATAGAGGCCATAACAGTACAGTGAATACATTACCTCTTCGGGCGGGGCGCCGATGATGTAGCTCCCGTTGGGGCCACACGTGGGATTACCCCATGACTACTTGTCGTCGGAGCCGCTGGTGCCGCCTTTGCGGCTGTTTGGCGTGTCGTGCGACGGCCCTTGGGAGTAGGTGTCAGTGTGTTCGGGCCTGCAGCGGCTGAGCGTTTCTTTCGAGAGGAAGCCCATTGGTCACTTACCACGGAGGAGGGAAGCGCCCCGGGATGATCGGCCAACAGGGCCACCTTGGAGCCATCAAGGCTCTCCTGGTAGAAGACCCCGTCCTCGAAATTAATGGATGTTTCAGGGTCGTCATGGAACCCAGGATCGTCATCGCGAGAGTAATTCTCCAGTTGAGGAGCTGGGCAACTCACCGTTTCGATCCCTCGCCTCCAACTCTGTTCGGACAAGATGAAGATCCGATTATGAAAAGTCTGGGGTAATATCTGAACTAAAAAGAGTGGTCGAACTCACCATTTCGATGGGATCATACATCGAGAAGCCTTTCTTGAGCTTTAGTCGAGCGAACTCTTGCTCTTCCCCCTTGAACAAACCGGCTAGTATGGCGGCTATCGCCGCCTGATTGGCGGGCCCCTTCTTGGTGTACCGGGCAGCGTCGTCCTCCCCATTGTAGTTCCATAGCGGATGAATTCTCTGTTGGAGAGGCTGGACACATCGAGCGATGGCTATTGCCATCACATCAACGATGGTTAGTCCGTTATGAGCTAACCACCTCACTTGAGCAGCCAGACGAGCTACTTCGGCACTTTCCTCTTGAGAAGGACTCTTCGGGCGCCAGTTGAACCGCTTCATTGGAGAAGCCAATGAAAATTCGGGTAGACCCCTTCGAACTGGATCGAATAAAGGGACGTCTTCGATATAAAACCATTCCGAAGTCCACTCTTCGGCATCCTTCTTCGGAGTCCCAACGGGGTATCCGGTCCCGGCAATGCGCCATACTTCGGCTCCGCCGACCTCGTAGATGACCCCTTCCCGGGTGCAGGGGACTAGGCAGAAGAATTTCCTCCACAACTCAAAGTGCGCCTCACAGCCCGGGAACATCTCGCATAAAGCGATGAAGCCCGAAATATGGAGGATCGATCTAGGGGTAAGGTGGTGGAGCTGAATCCCGTAGAACTCTAGTAAACCCCTCAAGAAGGGATGAATGGGAAAACCCAGGCCTCGCAGCACGAAGGGCATGAAGCAAACTCTCTCCTCCCCGTGAGGGGAAGGGAAATTCTCCCCAAGGGCCTTTCCGTCTGCGGAAGTTAATCCGGGGCGGGTGGATGTGAGATCTGAGGCGGGCAGATACCCCTGCGCCTCAAGCCTACGTAGTCGCATGCAAGATACGGAGCATCCCGCCCAATCACCTTGACGGGGGCCATGAGGGCGTGAGGAAGAGCCTGGGGCGCTTGCCATTGTTTGTTGACTTTGGCTTTGCGAGGATGTGGAGAAGAATGGCAGGGGGTGGGGTGCTTTAACCTCCACGCCCTTGGCCTATTAAAGGGACATTTTTGTAAGAACCCATCGGGCCACTCGCATTCCGTGGGCGCGCAGAAATCGAGGGTCTTCATTTAATTCTATCTCTGAAGATACCTCGGTAACTGACTTATTGGTGGCCGAATTATTGTTAATCCAAATATAGGTAACGGGAGGAACTCGCCATCCAAGCCGAATACTTCTGAAGCATGAAGCTGCCGAAGACCGTAGACCTCGGCATTGAAGGCTAGTTCGGGGGCTACTGAGGGTGTCCCGGACTAGGGGGTACTCGGGCTGCCGGCCTATCTCTCATGGGCCGGACTGGTGGGCCGCTCTCTACACGTCGATGGAAGGCTGGATTGGGGACGACCCCGTATGAAAGAAGGAAATCTCTGAAGTCTTGGCGTCTCCTCCAAGGAATAGATGGCGTAAGCGGCATGTTATCCCTGATAGTAACCGACCATATGTAACCCTAGGGCCCCCCTGGTGTCTATATAAACCAAGAGGTTTAGTCCGTAGGGGAGAGACTCATAATCTAGGGTTTAGCCCATCAGATCTCGAGGTAGATCAACTCTGTAACCTTCATACAATCACATCAATACAATCAAGCAGGACGTAGGGTTTTACCTCCTCGAGAGGGCCCGAACCTGGGTAAATCGATGTCCCTACGCTCCCTGTTACCAGCGAACTCCTTGACCCATAGTTCGGACCCCCTACCCGAGATCTGCCGGTTTTGGTACCGACAGTAGGGATTGCCATGCAATGGATGCACTACGAGCTATAAGTGTATAAAAGCTCAGCATGAAAACTAAGTGGGTGTGCATCCAACTTGCTTGCTCATGAAGACCTCGGGCATTTGAGGAAGCCCATCATCGGAATATACAAGCCAAGTTCTATAATGAAAATTTTCCACTAGTATATGAAAGTGACAAAATAGGAGACTCTCTATATGAAAAACATGGTGCTACTTTGAAGCACAAGTATGGAAAATGATAGTAACACTGCCCCTTCTCTCTTTTTTCTCTCATTTTTTTTTCTTCTTTTTTCTTTTTTCCTTTTTTTCTCTTTTTTTTCTTTCTTTTTTTCTTTTTTCGTGGGCTCTTTTTGGCCTCTTTTTTTATTTTTTATTTATTTCCTCACTGGGACAATGCTCTAATAATGATGATCATCATACTTCTATTTACTTACAACTCAAAATTTCAACTCGAAACTAGAACAAATATGACTCTATATGAATGCCTCTGGCAGTGTACCAGGATGTGCAATGATACTAGCGTGACATGTATGAAAAATGATGAACGGTGGCTGAGCCACAAATACTATGTCAGCTATATGATCATGCAAAGCAATATGACAATAATGATGTGTGTCATAAAAACGGAACGGTGAAAGTTGCATGGCAATATATCTCAGAATAGCTATGGAAATGCCATGATAGGTAGGTATGGTGGCTGTTTTGAGGAAGATATAAGGAGGCTTATGTGTGATAGAGCACATCATATCACGGGGTTTGAATGCACCGGCGAAGTTTGCACCGACTCTCGATGTGAGAAAGGGCAATGCACGGTACCGAAGAGGCTAGCAAATTGCGGAAAGGTGAGAGTGCATATAATCCATGGACTCACGTTAGTCATAAAGAACTCACATATTTATTGCGAAAGTTTATTAGCCCTCGAAGCAAAGTACTACTACGCATGCCCCTAGGGGGGAGGTTGGTAGGAGTTAACCATCGCGCGCCCCCGACCGCCACACAAAGGAAGATAATCAATAATAAATCATGGACTCACATTAGTCATAAAGAACTCACATACTTATTGCGAAAGTTTATTAGCCCTTGAAGCAAAGTACTACTACGCATGCCCCTAAAGGGATAGATTGGTAGGACAAGGTCCATCGCTCGTCCCCGACCGCCACTCATAAAGTAGACAATCAACAATAAATCATGCTCCAACTTCTTAGCATAACGACAGATCATACGTGCATGCTTCGGGAATCACAAACCTTAACACCAATATTCTTACTAAACCACAATCATCTACTAATACCTCCCACATATTACCATCTTAATATCGCAAAACTATTGCAAGGAATCAAACTTATCATATTCAGTGATCTACATGAAAGTTTTTATTATATCCCTCTTGAATACCTATCATATCAGGACCAAATTCATAACCCGTGCATATTACGATTGCTATTCATGATACTCTCAAAAAGATATAAGTGAATCATGAGAGTGCAACTATTTTTTTAAAATATAACCATCGCCGTGCTCTAAAAGATATAAGTGAAGCACTAGAGCAACTGCCTAGCTCAAAAGATATAAGTGAAGCACATAGAGTATTCTAACAAATCACGAATAATGTGTGTCCCTCTTAAAAAGGTGTGTTCAGCAAAGATGATTGTGACAAACTAAAAAGCAAACAAAAGCAAACAAACTATATCACAAGACGCTCCAAGTAAAACACATATCATGTGATGAATAAAAATATAGCTCCAAGTGAGTTACCGATAGATTGTAGACGAAAGAGGGGATGCCTTCCGGGGCATCCCAAGCTTAGACGCTTGAGTCTTCCTTGAATATTATCTTGGGGTGCCTCGGGCATCCCCAAGCTTAGCCTCTTGCCGCTCCTTATTCCTTTGTCCATCGTAGTCTCACCCAAAACTTGAAAACTTCAGCACACAAAACTCAACAGAAACCTCGTGAGATCCGTTAGTATAACAAACAAATCTTAAACTTTAGGTACTGTTGTAAATTGATTCATATTTAATATTGGCATAATGCTACTGTACTCCAACTTCTCCATGACTCATACCCCCCGATACGATCCATAGATTCATCAAAATAAGCAAACTATGCAACAAAAATAGAATCTGTCTAAAACAGAACATTCTGTAAAGATCTATTTATAAGCCATACTTCTGTAACTCCAAAAATTCTGACAAATTAGGATAACGTAGACAATTCATATACCAATACTGTGTAAAAATTTCAGATTTTTTTAACGCTCCAGTACATAATCAAAAATCAAATACTGGACGCAAAACTTTCTGTTTTCCAAACAGCATCAATTATACTATCATCCAAATCATCACAAAGGCATTACTTGGCACAAACACTAATTAAAAGATAAAAACACAATCATAACAGAGGCTACAATTGTGTAAACACACAAAAACATAAAGTAAAACCAAAATTTAAGATACATATTGGGTTGACTCCCAACAAGCTCTTTCTTTATAGCCATTAAGATAGCCTTTGAGATTTTAATGATGCTCACATTAAAGACAAGAATTGAAGCACAAAGAGAGCATCATAAAACATGTGACAAACACATTTAAGTCTAACATACTTTCTATGCATAGGCATTTTATAAGCAAAAAAATTATCATGACAAGAAATATCTAGCATAAGCAAGGAAGAAGAATCAAATGTTGACAATCTCGACATAATGAGAGGTAATTTAGTAACACAAAAATTCCTATAACCATATTTTCCTCTGTCATAATAATTACATGTAGGATCATAATCAAATTCAACAATATAGCTATCATATAAAATATTCTCTTCATGATCCACATGCATAAAAGTTTTATAATCTTCCAAAATAGTGGGATTAACATCAACTAAAATCATGACCTCTCCAAGCCCACTTTTATCATAAAATTCATAATATTGATAATTCTCCAAAGTAGTGGGATCATTATTACCTAAAGTTAACACTCTTCCAAACCCACTTTTAATAGTATTGCAAATTTTATTATCAATAACATATTCATCATGGGACTTAAATAGGTTTTCAAGATCATAAGAAGCATTATCACCCCAATCATGATCATTGCAATAAGTAGTGGACATGACAAAATTATCATCCCAAAGTTTGTAGTTTTGCATATGATATCGCCGGCGTTCACGTCGCAATCGCCACCCCGTGCCCGCTTCCACGCGGTTCGTTCCTGCTCGTTGCGAGCGGGTCCCGCCGCCGATGCCTCCTCCTTCTCCATGGTCGGCGGCTGGCGAGACGGAGCGTTTGGGTGGAGTCGGCGGAGCTCGAATCTCGATCGGTGGTGGTTTTGGGCTTGGGCTTTGGATTAGAAGTTTCCCAAATTAATAGTACAGCATAGCCTAAAAACAGAAGGAAAAAAAAGTAAAGGATTGCCTCAAAAAAAAAGAATATAGACCTTCCAATATGCCTATCCCTTTCAGTTTCAATCTGGGTGGATTTTTTTTACCAATGGAACATTTCATTACTTGAGTGGATTCGCCACTTAAGTGGACACATGAAAGATCCCTCAAGAAGAAGTACATAGGAATAGGATGGAGAGCGACGGAATCCACGAAAAGAAGGATTATCTCGGCCAAGACTTTGTAGGTTTTTACTAATTTACAACTATGGGGGCTCAAGTGAAACCAATATGAAATTTGTAAATCCTTCACCAATTTAGTCTTTATCAATGCTTAGTGGAAATTACAACATAATCAACAGAGTTGATCGCAGGACCTAAGGCTCTGGCTTCTCCACTGCCTGGTGGGTTGTTGTTGTCGTGCCCATAGTGCAAGGGAAGGTGGTGCGGTGACACATCCTAGGTCCAGAACAAGAGGGAGAGCATCGTGAACTAGACACTTTGCTATAAAAAGATTCGGCACACATGTCGCTGAATCTTCTTACATGAAGTACTATAAACGAAGGAGATGTTTGGAGTGATGAAAACTTGTCCGGTGGTTATATAATTGGCTGTGAAAAGTAAGGAAGCAAAAAAAAAATACGGTGCCGTTTATCAGACGTAGTGGGAAATCATATTTTCATTGTCCCACACGGTGACAAAGAAAGGATGACTCTTTGACCAGTAAATGACTATATGTTGTTTAATTGCAATGCAGGAATATCTAACTAGTATAATTAGCACGAATCTTCCCGGAAAAAAAACACTTAATGTCTTTCTTTATAAAACTATTTTGAAGATTATTTTTAGCATTTTTAGACAGTGGCGCTCTTCAGAAGCAGAGAAGAGGAGTAGCTAGAGGGGGTGACATGATGGTTCCAGTGGCGAAAAAAAATGCATCCCTTTGCGAAAATGGCAAGGAAAGAATGGTCATTTTCTATTAATTTGCAGGCTTGAAATCTATGTCAAGTTGATCAAAAGTTGGCATTTTTTTAAAACAAATTGGTCATTTTCTAAATAAAAAATTGGTCATCGACAAACCAAAGTAGGGGGGCGGGGTGAATATATCAAAGTCCCAAATAATGTGAGGCATTAATTCAAAATCAACATACAATTTATGCTGTTTTTTTACTGATGCACAAAACCATCAACTAAAGTCATTCACCACTAAGTAGTTCAGCAACCCTCCCTTAAACAAGATGGATTAAAATTAAGGAAAAGACGAAGGATCAGTTTCTCCCCAGTTATAACACTCATGGAAGATATACTGCAATGAAGTGTGCCTATCCTGCTTGCTACAATACCATTCTTCTTCCAAGCCACCTGCCCACATTGTAAAGATCGTAAAGGGATCGTGTACAGTATCCTGATACCAAATTACTAATTAGCAAAGTGCAAGTATCTGGCCCTTGCTTCCCATACTAATTTAGCAGAGCTCGACAAGAAGTTTCAAAGTTTGTCGCTGATTCTTTCATGTCTATGAGAAAGATGTATGCATGTCCAGCGACAAAATGTGGTCAACTCCATCAAAACTGCTGATGCTTGTTCCGGACCTCAAGCGATTTACTCAAGAATGTATGATAGCCCATACACAGTGATAAAGATGCAATCAATTTCAGTCCAGTAAATTCAAATTTTACTAACAGAGATCAACTAGCATATTCACTCCCCCACACTGTTCAGGATTATAGCCAAACTCCGGCCTGATGGTAGACATATAAAATTATAGAAGCGTTGCTTCCTAGCTAGAGAAGCATGGACCAAATGTCATATGTGCGTGGAAAATAAAATCAACAATTAAACTTCCCATATTTCTGTATATAACTGAAAAGACAATTAAGTTTCCAAAACAAGCATGTGTTTCTGAAGCAGCTTAGGCAGAACAAAGCCACAGTTGAAAAGGGTCAGAGTTTCGGTGGATGGGGTTACCAGCTCCATCCCAGTTATTTTTTTGCATCGCTACCCATTAGAAAATTCCAGCAGCTAACTCTCTTTTGCATCAACCCCGTCTACAAAATGAGCACAAGACAGTGCAATCTTCAGGCATAAACCCTGTCTATGGCTGTCTGAAGGGGTCAGCCACCAACAAATCATGGATATGATCCTCCACATGTTTATCAATATAAAAATAAGTATTCCTGAATTCAAATTGAGCATCTCGGGAAGCTCTGTTTTCTACTTGGAGCAGTGTGTGTTGACGAGCCACAAATTCATTGTAATTGTAGCCCCCACATACTTGGAATTCAATCTTGTTTAGCACTTTCGCATTCAAAACAAAGAACCTGGCAATGTCAATCTGTTGCTCATAGCCTTTGAATGACTTCAACACCACTTCCTTTAGATGGCTTTGAAGGCATTCTATTGGATGTACTGGATCATACTGAAGTTCATTTTGCTTAAACGTCCTATAGTGTAGGTGAAACTGAAAAAGGGGAAAAAATAGGCATATGTTAAACGGTTGCTAACTAGACTAGTTGATATGACAATCAAAGCATACATTTAAAGCAAGCAAAAATGAATACTCACAGTGACATAGAGCTTTTCCAAACAAGGGAACCACCTGAGGACGTCAAGAACTGCATTCAATTGAGGATTATTAGAACACCTGAGAGCCAAAACCTTCACGGTGCGTATCGAGTTTGCCGAGCTGACTGAGCTCATTCCCTGGAGAAAACAACCAAGATCAAAATAATTATTTGTATGTAAGTATGCTGAATGATGGCTGTTGCTGCTACCTGGAAGACCGAGAGTTCGCACGCGCCCGGTGATAAAGGCCCGAATATCTCCAGTTTAGGTGCCCTTATAACCCGGATAGTAACACAATCATTCTGGTAACAATAAGGTAACAAAAACCTTTCAAGGCGAGGAGCATCTTCAATGACCACTTGTGCATTTTCACCAGAGCTATCACGGAAGCCAATGCTTCTAAGAGTCGTTGAGCTAACACGGAGGCAACCCGCAGCACGAACTTCGACCATGCATAAGCTCTCCAAGGCATGGCAGCCGGAGATCAAGGCGTGGAAAACATCCCCTGAGATCGAAACACGATGCAAGGAGAGCTGGTTGAGGAGGAGGAAATTCATGGAATGTGCGATCGCGTCGGGGAAATTGCAATCACTTATCTTGGCAACGAGGAGTGTGGATGCAGAGCGGAACATGGATTGCGGCAAATTATGGCTGGTATTATAGCCATAGTAATTGCCGATGTCGAGTTCCTGGAGGTTGGTGAGGGCTCGGGAGTCCAACCAGCTCCCCATCTTAGGGAGGTCGCCGGCGATCAGGTGCTGGAAGTATAATCGGTGGGCGGGGCCGGGGTGTTGGGAGATTATCTTGGGGACGGCGGAGATGTGGACAGCGGAGAGAAGGGATAATGGGCGGGCCCAAGTGATGACCTCGAGGTTGAGAGGGGCGGAGCGCCAGAGGTGGCGCCATCGGCGGGAGACGATCTGCGTGCAGCCGCCGTCCTTGGTGGGGAGGAGGGAGATGATGGTGCCGAGGACGGCGTCCGGGAGGCGGCTGATGAGATCGCCGGCGTTCTCGTCGCACTCGCCACTCCTCGCCCTCTTCCGCACGATTCCATGGGATTCCTGCTCCTTGGGATCGGGTCCGGCCGCCGCTGCCTCTTCCTCCATGGCTGGCCACTGGCGAGACGGGTTTGTGGGGGAGTCGGGGGCGCTTTGTTTTGGGCTTGGGCTTTGATTCAAAATTTCCCCCAACTAAATACTGTAAAAAAAAAAGTGTCTCAAAAAAAAGTAACAAAAAGAAGAAAAAGGAAAGAAGAAAGAATAAAGAATAAAAAACCTTCCAATACGGTGTTTTTTTACTTAGTTCATGTTATTCTTTCCTTTTTACATAGATTCATAGTTTAACTGGGGCATTCAGTTCCGAGATCTAGTTTGCACTTGAAATATCTTTTTCACGAATACACACGGTGCATAGCTTTGCATTGATAGGAGGGGAGAAAAATACAGGGTGCAATCCTCAGGCCACGTGCACAGGAAGGCGTCGCCGAGGATACAATGTGAACAGTGAGAGGGTTATACAGAGTTCAAGTTACATGCAACAACCTATCTAGCCCTCTTGCGCCGGCGGCAGCCCAGCGTCTTGCCTCGTCCTTGATGACGCTAACGAGCACAGTAGTGGAGGGATGTGCGCCATCAAAAATAATTGCGTTTCGGTGCTTCCAAGTCTCCCAAGTGGTGAGGATGATGATTGGTTCCAAATCCTTTCGCAGGCGGGTCACAAGTGCAGCGGCTCCAAGATAGGATCTCATGCCACGTGATCCTGGTAAAGACACAGCCCACGAGCAGGTGCTGCAATGTTTGCTCCTCCTGGGAGCAAAGGATACAGAGGGGCTCGTGCTGCAAGCCATGAGAGGCAAGCCGATCAGCAGTCCAGCATCTGTTCTGGGAGGCAAACCAGAAGAAAAACTTGACATTGAGCGGAGCCCAGTTACACTTGAAATATCAATGTATATTAATATTAAAACTGGATTTCGGTTGTATTGGTTCGCATAGTCCTAAGGTTGGTGCTAGGCTTAGGCCGACTATAGCCGGAAGAGTTCCATTGCCACCCCAGCGGCCGGATCTGACTTAATATGATTATGAGTCATCTGATCTATGTAGAACGTCTATATGCAATAACATGTGTGTCATGTGATTTGCAACATCAATAGGACACTTTTCTCCACATTTTGAGAAACACTGTGAGGAAAAAAATCACAATGTCAAACTACCGCATGTAACGTTTTCCACATGTGTGCAACAACGTTTGCAGCATCTGGCCTCGCGCTCTGGTAAAAGATCAGACAAAAGGCTTGTGCCATTTGGAATCTGTCTCTGTTTTGTGTACACAAAAGGTCCGCATTAGTTGAAGCAACAATATTGAATGGGTGTCACAATGCTCGCGACATGAAAACCTGACGAGTACAATATGTGCCATCAAGACAAACAACAACAACAACAAAGAAATACTTTTGCAACATGAGAAAATCCCATCAAAGCATATACCCCACAATCATTGCAACATGACAATAATGTGCATGCGGCAAACACCATACGTACTATCAACACATTGAAACAATCTACGCAACATAAACGATTCCAAAATCACAAACCTCTCGCCACCAATAACGGAGGCGCCAATTTCTTTGATTTTGGATCATTAGAGCCCCGTTGACAGCGGATCAAGCAACCATGGATCCATTCCCCCATAGTTCCTAGTGCCTATCTGAAACTCGGTGACATGGGCTTGAGAGCCCCGCCGTTGTGACGCCCCTGCTCGACCGTGCACTAATCATACACGCAAACGTGCACGCTCGAGATCAGAGACTCACGGGAAGATATCACAACACAACTCTAAACTCAAATTTAAACATAAATCTTCATATTACAAACCAGGGGTCACGAGGACCCGAATACATAAGTCATACACTCAAATAATATCTAGGTACAGACATAGTTAGTCAAGTTTGCCTTAAGAAGGCTAGCACAAACAACGACACTGATCGAAAAGGCGAAAGCCTCCTGCCTAGGGCCTCCGAACTACTCCTGGTCGGTTGGCTCAACCCAGTAGTACGTGTCTCCGGGGCTCTCCTGGTAGTAGTCTCCTGCGGTGGCGTCTGGCTCCTGGACTCCATCGACTGATTTCATCAAGCGGGTATGGGGAAAAGAAGTAGCAAAGCAACCGTGAGTACTCATCCAAAGTACTCGCAAGACTGACATCAGAACTATACTAAATATGCATCAGTATCAAAGGAATGGGGCTATATCTTTGGACTATACTGCAGAAATGCCGGAATAGAGGGGGAGAGACCTAGCCTATCGAAGACTAGCATCTTGAAGCAATCTTGCAGCATCAGAAGAGAATAGCATATAGCAACACATATAATAGCAATTATATTTAGTAATGCCCTGAGATCCTTCCTCGACTACCCTGCGAGAAAGTGATCCCGAGAGCAGTAGTAACAGTTTAATATTGTGACAGTATCCATTTGTAGTTGTAGCAGATCAAGATACAACTCCGAGCATCCTGTTACCGTGGACACGGCTATTCGAATAGATAACTTCCCTGCAGGGGTGCACTACTGTTACCCAACACGCTCGATCACATCTGGCCGGACACACTTGCTGGGTAATGCCCGGCCTCGGGAGATCGACACGACGCAGTCCTACCTAGGCTCAGCAGAGAGGTCAACACGCTGGTCTAAATCCTAAGCATGAAGGGGTCTTGGGCCATCGCCCTTCGCACTCCTGCACGTTGCGAGACTGGTCGGGGCCCAGGCGCGACACTATATACACAGTGACGTAACCAGCCCACCCCAGCAATCAGCCCGCATCTCTGAGCTGTGACGTCTGAAGAGCTTTCGGCTGATACTACGACGTAGAGGGCCCCATTAAACCATTATCCCACGTGGTGGTAGTGCGTATAAGGCCAGCGGCCTACTCAGATCAAATACCCAAATCCGTTAGGCGTATTTAGTAACTCGCAGAGACGAACTGGGTTCCTGTCGCTCCGTCTTGGTAAAACACGTCGCGCGGGTGCTCTTGGAGCCGACCCGTCTTTAATATTGTTCTCTCGCGGGCACCCTTGGGGCCAGGCCGGTTTTAACAGTTTAAGTATTGTAATATGTAACGTTTCCGTGATCATCACCCAGAGTGATCACGGCCCGATAACAAGCATGGCAAACGGACAAGGGTGAAGGGCCACAGATGGATCAATAGCAAAGCTAACTAAGCATAATGGGACAACAGGTAGGTATAAACAACAGGCGACAAAATCAGGCTATGCATCAGAATAGGAGCTATCGGAATACCAACAGAAGCAATTCTAATGCAAGCATAAGGGAGAAGGAATGGGCAATATCTTATGATCAAGGGGGTTTTGCTTGCCTGGAAGCTCTGCTGAGAGGGGCTGGTCGTCGGAAGGCTGCTCGTCTGGAGCATAGTCGTACTCAGCTGCGTCGGCGGTGGTCTCGGCGTCTATCGGGAGAGAAGGAGGGGGAAGAAACAATAAATTCACGGCAACAATGCAACAGCAATGCATGACATGCCTAAATGATATGCAGAAGTGATATAATGCCTGTCTATCTGCTTTAGATAATTTAGGAATTTATTTGAATTTATTTTATTAAGGTTATTCACTATTCATCTATCGAATACGGGAAAAAGTCCCATGTTCATCGAGATAGGAGTGATGGTCAAGCATTTTGACCACATATTCGGATTCTTCATATTTTTCTGATCATTTTTCATATATAAATTATTTTCATCCGAGTTACGATTTATTTTATATGATTTTTCAAAGTTTTATTAATTTTCTGGAATTTCTGAAATTATTTAATTAGAATTATCCGAAACAGTAAATGGTGACGTCAGCATGACGTCAATGTGACGTCAGCGGTCAAAACCGACTGGGCCAGGTCAAACCTAACCAGTGGGTCCCACTGGTCAGTGTCTGTTTAGACTTAACAGTAGTTAATTTTGTTAAACAGGGTAATTAGTAGGTGGGACCCAGTTGTCAGTGGCTAATTAGTTAGTTAATTTAATTAACTGATTATTTAACGTTTTATTTATTTATAAAATTATTTAAATTTTGGCGGGACCCACGTGTCAGTGACACGGGGTTAGCCCAGTCAGCGGTTGACCAGGTCAACAGGTCAACCGGGCCCAGTGGCAGCGGCTCAGCGGTGGGGCCCGCGGCTGCCACGTCGGCGCCGAGTCAGCACCGGCCACCGGAGTCGCGCCGGCAAGCCCGAGCGCGGTGGCGAACTCCGGCGAGCCCGGATTTGCTCTACGGGGCACCAAATCGGGCGCGGCCGGGCTCTCTGGAACGAGCACTTCATGCCGCGTCCGATGGTGGGGGTCACGGCGGCTGGGGTGGCCGGAACAGGGCAGCGCGACGACGGCGGGCGGCGGTGGCTCTCGGGTCCGAGCGGGATCGCGGCTGCGGGGCGAGTTCGGGCGCGCTAACTAGCTAGGCGGCGTCTACGCGTGCGGGCGAAGCTAACAGGCACGAGCCCGAGACCAAATGGTCGCCGGGACGACGCCGGCGCCATGCTCCGCGGTGGAGAGCTTGGGCGCGATGGGGGCGGCCGCTACGGCTACGGAGAGAGAGCGGGGAGAGGGAGGATCGACGTTGCGGCTTACAGCGGTCCTGCAGAGGTGCAATAGTGGGCTCGGGGAGGGCTCGAGGTGGCAGAACGGCGACGGTGATCACCGGACAGAGGCGGAGAAGAAGGCGGCGATGTCGACAGAGGAGGGCCTCCCGGCTTGTTCCAGTCGGCGTAGCCGACGTAGTCGACGACGGGGAGGAAGCCGGACACGGTGCGGCGACGAAAGGGAGGCGGTGGCCGCGAGTTCTGTTGGAAATATGCCCTAGAGGCAATAATAAATTGGTTATTATTATATTTCCTTGTTAATGATAATTGTTTATTATCCATGCTATAATTGTATTGATTGGAAACTCAAATACATGTGTGGGTACATAGACAACACTGTGTCCCTAGTAAGCCTCTAGTTGACTAGCTTGTTGATCAAAGATGGTTAAGGTTTCCTAGCCATGGACATGAGATGTCATTTGATAACGGGATCACATCATTAGGAGAATGATGTGATGGACAAGACCCAAACTGTAAACGTAGCATTTGATCGTGTCAGTTTATTGCTATTGTTTTCTGCATGTCAAGTATCTGTTCCTTTGACCATGAGATCATGCAACTCACTGACACCGTAGGAATACCTTGTGTGTATCAAACGTCGCAACGTAACTGGGTGACTATAAAGGTGCTCTACAGGTATCTCCGAGGGTGTCTGTTGGGTTGGCATGGATCAAGACTGGGATTTGTTACTCCGTATGACGGAGAGGTATCTCAGGGCCCACTCGGTAATACAACATCACATTGAGCCTTGCAAGCAAAGTGACTAAAGAGTTAGCCACAGGATCTTGTATTACGGAACGAGTAAAGAGACTTGCCGGTAACGGGATTGAACTAGGTATAGTGATACCGACGATCGAATCTCGGGCAAGTAACATACCGAAGAACAAAGGGAACAGCATACGGGATTAACTGAATCCTTGACATAGAGGTTCGACCGATAAAGATCTTCGTAGAATATGTAGGAGCCAATATGGGCATCCAGGTCCCGCTATTGGTTATTGGCCGTAGAGGTGTCTCGGTCATGTCTACATAGTTCTCGAACCCGCAGGGTCTACACACTTAACGTTTGGTGACGATTAGTATAATTGAGTTATTATGTTGGTGACCGAAAGTTGTTCGGAGTCCCGGATAAGATCCCGGACATGACGAGGATCTCCGGAATAGTCCGGAGGTAAAGATTGATATATGTGATAATAGTGTTTTGATCTCTGGAAGGGTTCCGGAGTTCACCGGAAGGGATTCCGGATGTTTACCGAAGTGTTCGGGTGCAGCAACACTTTATATGAGCCAAAGGGATAAAGCCCACAAGGTATTGGAAAGTGCAAAAGTAGTTTTGCTGCCGCGTAAGCGGTACTACCGCTTGGTGAAGCGGTACTACCGCCCGAGCGGTACTACCGCTTGTGTGAAGCGGTACTACCGCCCAAGCGGTACTACCGCTTGTGTGAAGCGGTACTACCGCTTGTGCGCGGCTGTGCACGGTTCGGCAGGGATCCGAGTTGGACTCTTTCCCTGCGGGCCAAACCGACCTTGTGCGGGCAAAACCGACCCGGAGGAGGCTTTTACTCCAAGTTTAGACCCCAAGGCTCAACATATAAATAGAGGGGCAGGGATAGCACACGGGACACATCAGGATTTCCCAAGCCGTGTGCCGGCAACCCTAGCCCTCTAGTTCCTCCGTCATAATCTCCGTAGCGCTTGGCGAAGCCCTGCAGAGATTGTTCCTCACCACCATCACCACGCCGTCGTGCTGCTGGAACTCAACCACTACTTCATCATCGCTCGCTGGATCGAGGAGGTGAAGGCGTCATCAAGCCGTACGTGTGTTGAACGCGGAGGTGCCGTCCGTTCGGCACTAGATCGGAAGGATCGTGATTGGATCGCGGGACGCTCGGCGATTTGGATCGCGAAGACGTTCGACTACATCAACCGCGTTTATTAACGCTTCCGCTTAGCGATCTACAAGGGTATGTAGATTCACTCTCCCTCTCGTAGATGCTCATCACCATGGATAGATCTTATGTGTGCGTAGGAAAATTTTTGTTTCCCATGCAACGTTCCCCAACAGTGGCATCATGAGCCAGGTCTATGCGTAGATGAGATCTCGAGTAGAACACAAACGAGTTGTGGGCGTGGGTGTATACATATTGCTTGCCGTTACTAGTTGATATTTGATTCGGCGGTACTGTGAGATGAAGCGGCCCGGACCGACATTACGCGTACACTTACGCGAGACAGGTTCCTTCAACTGACATGTAACTTCGTTGCATAAAGATGGCTAGCGGGTGTCTGTCTCTCTCACTTTAGTTGAATCGATTTCAATGAAGAGGGTTCTTTTAGAAGATCAAAAAGCAATCACTACACCACGTTGTGGTTTTGCGTAGGTAAGAACGGTTCTTGCAAACCCGTAGCAGCCACGTAAAATTTGCAACAACAATTAGAGGACGTCTAACTTGTTTTTACAGGGTATGTTGTGATGTGATATGGCCAATTACATGATGAGATATATGTGATGTATGAGATGATCATGTTTTGTATAGAATATCACGACTTGCATGTCGATGAGTACGGCAACTGGCAGGAGCCATAGAGTTGTCTTTAATTATTGTATGACCTGCGTGTCAATCATTAAGCGCTATGTAATGCTTTACTTTATCGCTAAACGTTAGCTATAGTCGTGGAAGCAACAGTCGGCGCAACAACCTTATGGCGACACGTTGATGGAGATCAAGATGATGGAGATCATGGTGTCATGCCGGTGACGATGGAGATCATGCCGGTGCTTTGGAGATGGAGATCAAAAGCACAAGTTCATGGCCATATCATGTCACTTATGATTTGCATGTGATGTTAATCCTTTTATGCATCTTATTTTGCTTAGGACGACGGTAGCATTATAAGGTGATCCCTCACTTAAATTTCAAGATAAATTGTGTTCTCCCCAAGTGTGCACCGTTGCGAAAGTTCGTCGTTTCGAGACACGCCGTGATGATCGGGTGTGATAGACTCTACGTTCGCATACAACGGGTGCAAGCCATGTTGCACGTGCGGAACACTCGGGTTAAACTTGACGAGCCTAGCATGTACAGACATGGCCTCGGAACACAAGAGACCGAAAGGTCGAACATGAGTCATATAGTAGATATGATCAACATGAAGATGTTCACCATTGAAACCACCTCAACTCACGTGATGATCGGACTTGAGTTGGTGGATTTGGATCATGTTACACTCGAATGACCGGAGGGATGTCAATTTGAGTGGGAGTTTTTAAGTAATATGATTAACTAAACTCATTATCTAGAACAATAGTCTAAGTTGTCTTTGCTATATTTATGTTGTAGATCATGGCTCGCGCAGTAGCACCCCTGAATTTTAATGCGTTCCTAGAGAAAGCTAAGTTGAAAGATGATGGAAGTAACTTTGTGGACTGGGCCCGTAATCTAAGGATTATCCTTACGGCTTCCCAGAAGGCTTATGTCCTTGATGCACCGCTTGGTGATCCACCCGCTCCAGTTGAGTCTCTAGACGTTGTGAACGCCTGGCAGGCTCGTTCTGATGATTACTCAATAGTTCAATGTGCAATGTTGTATGGCTTAGAACCGGGACTTCAAAGACGTTTTGAACGTCATGGAGCATATGAGATGTTCCAGGAGTTGAAGTTTATCTTTCAGAAGAATGCCCGGATCGAGAGATATGAGATCTCCGATAAGTTCTATGCTTGCAAGATGGAGGAGAACGGGTCTATCAGTGATCACGTGCTCAGAATGTCTGGGTACTCCACCCGTCTGGCTGAGTTAGGGATGCCCCTTCCGCCAGAGGCTATCACTGACAGAGTTCTTCAATCATTGCCGCCTAGCTACAAGAGCTTCGTGTTGAACTATAACATGCACGGGATGAACAAGTCAGTCGCCGAGCTGTTTGCGATGCTGAAAGTCGCTGAGTCTGAAATTCAGAAGGAGCATCAAGTGTTGATGGTCAATAAAACCACTAGTTTCAAGAAAAATGGCAAGGGTAAGAAGGGTAACTCTAAGAAGAGTGGCAAAGCAGTTGCTCCTCTCGTGAAGAAACCCAAGGCTGGACCCAAACCAGAAACTGAGTGTTTTCATTGCAAGGGAACTGGACACTGGAAGCGGAACTGCCCCAAGTATTTGGCTGACAAGAAGGCGGCCAACAACAAACAAGGTATATATGATATACATGTTATTGATGTGTACCTTACCAACTCTCGTTGTAGTGCCTGGGTATTTGATACCGGTGCGGTTGCTCATATTTGCAACTCAAAACAGGAACTGCGGAATAGACGGAGGCTGGCAAAGGACGAAGTGACGATGCGCGTGGGAAATGGTTCCAAGGTTGATGTGATCGCCGTCGGCACGCTCGCTCTTCGATTACCGTCGGGATTAGTGATGAACCTAAATAAGTGTTATTTGGTGCCTGCGTTAAGCATGAACATTATATCTGGATCTTGTTTATTGCGAGACGGTTACTCATTTAAATCAGAGAATAATGGTTGTTCTATTTATATGAGTAATATCTTTTATGGTCATGCACCCAATGTGAGGGGTTTATTCTTATTGAATCTCGATAGTAATAATACACATGTTCATAACATTGATGCCAAAAGATGTAGAATTGATAATGATAATACCACTTTCTTGTGGCACTGCCGTTTAGGTCATATTGGCGTAAAACACATGAGGAAGCTCCATGCTGATGGACTTTTGGAGTCACTTGATTTTGAATCACTTGACACATATGAGCCATGCCTCATGGGCAAGATGACTAAAACGCTGTTCTCTGGAATAATGGAACGGGCAAGTGACTTATTGGAAATCATACATACTGATGTGTGCGGTCCAATGAGTATTGAGGCGCGCGGTGGTTATCGTTACTTTCTCACCTTCACTGATGACTTAAGTAGATATGGGTATATTTACTTAATGAAACACAAGTCTGAAACATTTGAAAAGTTCAAACAATTTCAGAGTGAAGTTGAGAATCATCGTAACAAGAAGATTAAATTCCTACGATCTGATCGAGGAGGAGAATATCTGAGTTATGAGTTTGGCAGTCACTTAAGACAGTGTGGAATTGTTTCACAATTGACACCGCCTGGAACACCACAGCGTAATGGTGTGTCCGAACGTCGTAATCGAACCTTATTAGATATGGTGCGATCTATGATGTCTCTTGCCGATTTGCCACTATCGTTTTGGGGTTATGCATTAGAGACAGCTGCATTCACTTTAAATAGGGCACCATCGAAATCCGTTGAGACGACGCCATATGAACTTTGGTTTGGCAAGAAGCCAAAGCTGTCGTTTCTTAAAGTTTGGGGATGTGATGCTTATGTCAAAAAGCTTCAGCCTGAAAAGCTGGAACCCAAAGCGGAGAAATGCGTCTTCATAGGATACCCAAAAGAGACAGTTGGGTATACCTTCTACCTCAGATCCGAAGGCAAAGTGTTTGTCGCTAAAAACGGAACATTTCTTGAGAAAGAGTTTCTCTCGAAAGAATTGAGTGGGAGGAAGATAGAACTTGATGAGGTTATTGAACCTTTACTTCAACCTAAGAGTAGCGCAACGCAGAAAGTTGTTTCTGTCGAGCCTACATTAGCTGAAGAGGAAGTTAATGATGATGATCATGAAGCTTTGGATCAAGTTGCTATCGAACCTCGTAGGTCGACAAGGACGCGTACTGCTCCTGAGTGGTACGGCAACCCTGTCTTAGAGGTCATGTTGTTAAACAACGATGAACCTACGAGCTATGGAGAAGCGATGATGGGCCCGGATTCCGAGAAGTGGTTAGAGGCCATGAAATCCGAGATGGGATCCATGTATGAAAACAAAGTATGGACTTTGGAAGTATTACCTGAAGAGCGTAAGGCCATTCAGAACAAATGGATCTTTAAGAGGAAGACGGACGCGGACGGTAATGTCACCGTCTATAAAGCTCGACTTGTGGCAAAGGGTTTTTCACAAGTTCAAGGAGTTGACTACGATGAGACCTTCTCACCCGTAGCGATGCTTAAGTCCGTCAGAATCATGTTAGCAATAGCTGCCTTTTTCGATTATGAAATTTGGCAGATGGATGTCAAAACAGCGTTCCTTAATGGTTACCTTAAGGAAGAGTTGTATATGATGCAACCAGAAGGTTTTGTCGATCCAGAGAATGCTGACAAAGTTTGCAAACTCCAGCGATCCATTTATGGACTGGTGCAAGCATCTCGGAGTTGGAATCTTCGTTTTGATGATGTGATCAAAGCGTTCGAGTTTATACAAGTTTACGGAGAAGCTTGTATTTACAAGAAAGTGAGTGGGAGCTCTATGGCGTTTCTAATATTATATGTGGATGACATATTGCTGATTGGAAACAATATAGAAATGCTGGAAAGCGTAAAGGAATATTTGAGCAAGAGTTTTTCAATGAAGGACCTAGGAGAAGCTGCTTTCATATTAGGCATCAAAATCTATAGAGATAGATCGAGACGCTTAATAGGACTTTCACAAAGCACATACCTTGACAAAGTTTTGAAGAAGTTCAAAATGGATCAGTCCAAGAAGGGGTTCTTGCCTGTATTGCAAGGTGTGAAGTTGAGTAAGACTCAATGCCCAGTGACTGCAGAAGATAGAGAAAAGATGAGTGTCATCCCCTATGCTTCAGCCATAGGCTCTATCATGTATGCAATGCTGTGCACAAGACCCGATGTCAGCCTTGCCATAAGTATGGTCGGAAGGTTTCAAAGTGATCCAGGAATGGAACACTGGACGGCGGTCAAGAATATCCTGAAGTACCTGAAAAGGACTAAGGACATGTTTCTCGTTTATGGAGGTGATCAAGAGCTCGTCGTAAAGGGTTACGTCGATGCAAGCTTTGACACTGATCCGGATGACTCTAAGTCGCAAACCGGATACGTATTTATTCTTAATGGGGGTGCGGTTAGCTGGTGCAGTTCCAAGCAAAGCGTGGTAGCAGATTCTACATGCGAAGCGGAGTACATCGCTGCCTCGGAGGCGGCGAAGGAAGGTGTCTGGATGAAGGAGTTCATGACAGATCTTGGAGTAGTGCCTAGTGCACTTAACCCAATGACTCTGTTTTGTGATAATACTGGTGCCATTGCTCTAGCCAAGGAACCAAGATTTCACAAGAGGACCAGACACATAAAGCGACGTTTCAATTCCATCCGCGATTACATCAAGGAGGACGACATAAATATTTGCAAAGTACACACGGATCTAAATGTTGCAGATCCGATGACTAAACCTCTTCCAAAGGCTAAACATGAACAACACCAGAACTGCATGGGTGTTCGATTCATTACAATGTAAATCACATAGTGATGTGAACTAGATTATTGACTCTAGTGCAAGTGGGAGACTGTTGGAAATATGCCCTAGAGGCAATAATAAATTGGTTATTATTATATTTCCTTGTTAATGATAATTGTTTATTATCCATGCTATAATTGTATTGATTGGAAACTCAAATACATGTGTGGGTACATAGACAACACTGTGTCCCTAGTAAGCCTCTAGTTGACTAGCTTGTTGATCAAAGATGGTTAAGGTTTCCTAGCCATGGACATGACATGTCATTTAATAACGGGATCACATCATTAGGAGAATGATGTGATGGACAAGACCCAAACTGTAAACGTAGCATTTGATCGTGTCAGTTTATTGCTATTGTTTTCTGCATGTCAAGTATCTGTTCCTTTGACCATGAGATCATGCAACTCACTGACACCGGAGGAATACCTTGTGTGTATCAAACGTCGCAACGTAACTGGGTGACTATAAAGGTGCTCTACAGGTATCTCCGAGGGTGTCTGTTGGGTTGGCATGGATCAAGACTGGGATTTGTTACTCCGTATGACGGAGAGGTATCTCAGGGCCCACTCGGTAATACAACATCACATTGAGCCTTGCAAGCAAAGTGACTAAAGAGTTAGCCACAGGATCTTGTATTACGGAACGAGTAAAGAGACTTGCCGGTAACGGGATTGAACTAGGTATAGTGATACCGACGATCGAATCTCGGGCAAGTAACATACCGAAGAACAAAGGGAACAGCATACGGGATTAACTGAATCCTTGACATAGAGGTTCGACCGATAAAGATCTTCGTAGAATATGTAGGAGCCAATATGGGCATCCAGGTCCCGCTATTGGTTATTGGCCGTAGAGGTGTCTCGGTCATGTCTACATAGTTCTCGAACCCGCAGGGTCTACACACTTAACGTTTGGTGACGATTAGTATAATTGAGTTATTATGTTGGTGACCGAAAGTTGTTCGGAGTCCCGGATAAGATCCCGGACATGACGAGGATCTCCGGAATAGTCCGGAGGTAAAGATTGATATATGTGATAATAGTGTTTTGATCTCTGGAAGGGTTCCGGAGTTCACCGGAAGGGATTCCGGATGTTTACCGAAGTGTTCGGGTGCAGCAACACTTTATATGAGCCAAAGGGATAAAGCCCACAAGGTATTGGAAAGTGCAAAAGTAGTTTTGCTGCCGCGTAAGCGGTACTACCGCTTGGTGAAGCGGTACTACCGCCCGAGCGGTACTACCGCTTGTGTGAAGCGGTACTACCGCCCAAGCGGTACTACCGCTTGTGTGAAGCGGTACTACCGCTTGTGCGCGGCTGTGCACGGTTCGGCAGGGATCCGAGTTGGACTCTTTCCCTGCGGGCCAAACCGACCTTGTGCGGGCAAAACCGACCCGGAGGAGGCTTTTACTCCAAGTTTAGACCCCAAGGCTCAACATATAAATAGAGGGGCAGGGATAGCACACGGGACACATCAGGATTTCCCAAGCCGTGTGCCGGCAACCCTAGCCCTCTAGTTCCTCCGTCATAATCTCCGTAGCGCTTGGCGAAGCCCTGCAGAGATTGTTCCTCACCACCATCACCACGCCGTCGTGCTGCTGGAACTCAACCACTACTTCATCATCGCTCGCTGGATCGAGGAGGTGAAGGCGTCATCAAGCCGTACGTGTGTTGAACGCGGAGGTGCCGTCCGTTCGGCACTAGATCGGAAGGATCGTGATTGGATCGCGGGACGCTCGGCGATTTGGATCGCGAAGACGTTCGACTACATCAACCGCGTTTATTAACGCTTCCGCTTAGCGATCTACAAGGGTATGTAGATTCACTCTCCCTCTCGTAGATGCTCATCACCATGGATAGATCTTATGTGTGCGTAGGAAAATTTTTGTTTCCCATGCAACGTTCCCCAACAAGTTCTAGCGACGGCCGATCATGGCGGCGCTCGGGTGCGGGTGTAGAGAGCGAGGGAGGAAGGGGAGAGGTGCTAGGGTTCGTCCTTGGGGACGAGGAGGGGTCCTTATCCCCTCCAGAGGCGCTGCGGGTGGCTGCTGTCGACAGGAGGAGAGGGGGGGCCTGGGCGGCGAGTGCGGCAGAGGCGACAGCGCGCGCGTGAACAGCGCGAGCTAGGGGACGACAGATGGGCTGGGCCTGCCTGTTTGACTTAGGCCCAGCCACAGCGGGCCTTTTTCTTTTCTTTCTTTTCTTTTTTTGTCTTCTGTTTTTAGTTTCTGTTTTCTATTTTCTTTTAGCTTCAATTCAATTTTGTAAAATATGAATCCTGCCCAATTAAATACAGTGCAATTTATCCCACTGCCATAAAATGGTTTGGAGATAAAAGGATTCCATTTGCATTTTTAATAATTAAAAAGGGTTTAAACATGGCTGTTTTGGTTCTGTTTTAGGATGTTAGGGTCATTTAACTAATTCAATTAATGTTGATTATATTTTTATAATTGCTACTGGATTATTTGCAATATTATGAACATTTTAGTTTTCAACTTTGAACAACCTTTATTTTCACCTTATATTTGAATTTCAATTTGAATTGGAATTTGAAATGAGATATGATCCAAATGATGATTAAGCACTATCAAACATGCTGACTTGGCATTATCAAAATGTGATCACTGTAGCTTAATTACATGGGGGGTTACAGCCGTGGAGTCACCCATTTGTGGTGCAAAAAAGCTCCATGGGCAACATATAGGTAGGAGATGGGCACCCAAAAATGGAAGATGAAGGACGAGGACGAGGAGGAGTAGGAGGAAAGGGCGTCGTCGAGGGAAAATTGGGGGGTGGAGGGAAGGAGGGCATGCTTGGAAGAGAAATCACTGAGAAAGTGGAGATATAAAACGAGGGAGGGGAACGTGTGTAGGTGAACTGAGGAGAAGGGCTTGTGTGGGGAAAGATGGGCACGTGCAACGTGTAGGATGACCCAATCGATCGATTTCCTCGATCAGTCGGTTGTTTCCAATTGCTTGACATGGTTTGCTTGATTTGGACTTTAGATACTATTGCGGGAACAAGTATTAAAATTCAGTGAAAAGCCATGAAATAAGCCACTAGTTTTGTACCCATGCAAGTTCTTTTTTTAAATTAACCTTTCATGCTTAGGCCCTTGGCTTTTGCGGATACCTATGGGTTACAAATAGCGAAATTATTTGGAAGGTGGATACAAAAGTCTTATTACTTCATTTATGCTAATTGATTTAGTTCATAATTGTAATACCATCTTGTTATATGTTTGTTTGGTGAGAGATAAGCATATATGACTACCCCTGTGAAAGAGAGATTTGGATCCACATCGCACAGGTATCCACAATGGAGACTTGGCGGTATGTCATGGCAATCTCCCATGTTCACCCCTTAGCACATAAGCCATACACATGTTGGTCTAGCTAGCACACCACAAGGAAGCTTGCATACCCCATTTAGCCCCGAACCTCCACATTGTCTGCAATTCTTGCTCACTTGGGTGCCCTACCACGTTGTTGCATCTCCTACCACTCGAGTAGATCAAGATGCAAGCATGAGATCCTCCAAGACGAGCGCACCGAGAGCCATGGTGCCAATGATGAGATATATATGCCGACCAAGAAGATCAAAGCCTTTGTCATCGTAATGGAAGCTTTCTATGGATGCCTTTAATGTCTCCTCTTCTTCCTCTGAAAGAACCCTCGTCACGCTTGTGCAACTCTGATGCAATACGTGGTGAGTAGTGACCACCACCTCCGACACGTCAACAACGATGATTGTGTGAATGATGGCAGAACTAATGATTCAGCCAGATGGCCTCGACAATAACATAATAAGATCAACATGATGGTTTGCATGGCCAACAATTGCTCGTGAGGACGCATGGCGGGTCTCTCGTACCTGTAGGAAGGTCCCTCAAGAAAGAGTACATAGGGTGGAGAGTGGAATCCATTAAAGGAAGGATTATTTCAGCCAAGACTTCGTAGGTCTCTACAAATCTACAGCTATTGCCTATTGGGTTCAAGTGAACCCAGTGAAATTCGTAAATCCTTCACTAATTTAGTCTTTATCACAGCTCATTAGTGGAAATTACACCATAATCACTAGAGTTGTCCCAGTGACCAAAGGCTCTAGCTTCTCCATTGTCTGATGAGTTGTCGCTATCGATACAGTGGTGCAAGGAGAGGGTAGGTGGTGCTGACACATCCTGGGTCCAGAAACAAGAGGGAGAGCACTGTGAAATAAACACCTCCCTATAGAAAGAATCGGTCACCTATGTCACTTTATCTCCTTACATGAGGTACAAATGAAGGAGATGTGTGGTGTGAAGAAAAAATGTCAAATAGTTACATAGTTGTTTGTGAGAACTGGGGAAGGGAAAAAAAGACGATTACGTTATCAAATGCAACAGGAAACCATATTTGCATTGTTTAACCCACATAGTGACGAAAATAGGATGGCACTTTGATCAATGATTATATGGTGTTTCATTGCAACACACGAATATTTAACTATTATAATCAATTTGGATCTTCCCCCCAAAAAAACTCAATTTCTTTCTTTCATAAATTTTTATATTATTTTTTGCATTTTTTAGATAGTGGTGCTCATTAGAGACGGAGAAGAGGAGTAGGGGTGACATGATGGCTTCGACCAATAAAGAAAAATGCATCTATTTGTTAAAATGGCAAGAACAAAATGGTCATTCCTATTAGGTTTGGAAGCCCGAAATTTATGTCCAATTGATCTTAAGTTAGCATTTTAAAAAAGTAGGCCTTCTCAGTTTGGACAAACCAAAGTAAGGGGCCCTTCTTGTCAAAGTCTCACATAATTTGAGTCATTTTTTTATCAAAATTAACATAGATTTAGTAGGCCGTCTCAGTTTGGACAAACCAAAGTAAGAGGCCCTTCTTGTCAAATCTCACATAATTTGAGTCATTTTTTATCAAAATTCACATAAATTTATCTTGGTTTACTGATGCACGCAAACATCAACTAAGTCACCACCACTAATTAACAAGTTCAGCAACCCTCCCTTAAACAAGATGGAGTAAAATCAAGAAAAATGGAAGGACAAGACGAAGGATCGATATATTTTTTTTTTCGGGAATACGCACAGCTTGCGTATCATTGCATTAATAGAAAGAAGTTAGAACGAGTACAGGAGGTGGTACAACACATGACACGAACGCAAGGGGCGTGAACATGGTGCCCGAAACAGAGAGACAGAAGATGCTCGACCCAAAACAAAAAGAACACGGCTAGACTCGCCGACCAGAGAAGCAAAACCAATCAACAACTAGACGACCAAAACTCCGAAGCCGGCACCGAGGACGCCGCGAGCAGCAAGACAACGCCTTCAAGAAGGATAACGACACCGAGACGCCGTCGTCGTCCGATCCGGAAACACGGACCTAGAGTTTCCCCCGATGCTCGAAGAGGGGCACGGAACGGCCATGGCAGCGCCTTCAAGAAGGGGACGGCACCCACGGGTGTCGCCGCTGCCAGCATAAGATGCAGGGCTTTCGCCTTGGCCAGTTCCAAGCAGTCCCAAGCCGTCGGAACACGAGTCGAAGAGGAGGTCGTCAGGCGTAGGCCGGTGCTGCGACCCCAGGAAGGGGAGCCACGCGCGATGCCGAAGGGGCACCGTGCATCACCGGGCGTACAAGCTCCGAAGGAGGGCGAGGATGTGTGACTGCGCGGAATGAGAGGCGGCGGGGATGGAACGGTGACCATATCCCCAGACAAGCCAGGATCTGGAAGGAAGCGCAGATCCGGGCCACCGGGACCGAAGCAACATTGGCGCCAGCGGGCCAAGGGAGCTGGAAGGGGACGCAGCTCCCGGAGCGTACCGACGACGAAGATGCGTCGGGATGGATGGCCAACCAAGGAACCGCAGGGTGGTGGTGGTGCGGATATGCAGAGGAGCCAATGAGCCAAGGGAGCCGGAAAGAGCGCAGCTTCCGAGGCTCGCCGGATCCGAAGCCACGCCGACAGACCATGGACGCAGGAAGGGGACGCAGGTCCATGGCCACCAGGCCGAAGTCGTCCCTGCGGGGGAGGGGGTGGTCGTGGTGGTGCGGATATGCAGAGGAGCCAATGAGCCAAGGGAGCCGGAAAGAGCGCAGCTTCCGAGGCTCGCCGGATCCGAAGCCGCGCCGACAGACCATGGACGCAGGAAGGGGACGCAGGTCCATGGCCGCCAGGCCGAAGTCGCCCTGCGGGGGAGGGGGTGGTCGTGGTGGTGGTGTTGAGGTGGTCTCGCGCGCGCAGCCAAACTCCCGACCGGCGTGCCACAGGAGGCAGACACCGATGGGCACACCCGCAACCAGCAGCCTCCATGGCCGCCGCCCGAAGGGACGGACCTGAAGCTCGAGCAGGGGAAGGGGGGGTCGGGAGGGCGGGAGCCGCAGCAAGCAGGGCCCAACCGGACGCCATGGCCGGCCGGCCGGAGCACCGCAACTAGCCGGCGAGGGCGCCCAAACCGCGTCGGGGCAGACAGGGAGCCACCACGAGGGAACGCGGCCGGGGCAAACCCCCAGCGCCGCCAGCGAGCAGGGGAAGCGGGGGAGGCCGCCGCCGCCAACCCAGATCTGGCGCGAGAGGGGGGCGGGCGGAGGGCAGGAGGGAGAAGGACAGCCCCGCCGCCGCCATCCTAGGGCCCGGCGCGGCTTCGCCGGCTGGCCCTCCGGCGGCGGCGACGCTGGGGCGGGCGGAGGGTGGGTGCCGGTCGCCGGCGGCTAGGGTTTGCCCCGAGTCGCCCGGCTTGGGCGACGCGGGGGATCGGACTAGTTGCAAGCACCAGTTTCTCTCCAGTTATTACACTCATGGAAAATATGCTCAATGAAGGGTGCCAATCCTACTTGCTACAGTACCATTCTTCTTCCTAGCCACCTGCTCACATTGTAAAGATCGGAAAGTAAGCATGTACAGTATCCTGATACCAAATTACTAATTAGGAACGTGCAAGTATCTGGTACTAAAAGGTTTTCAAATTACTAATTACTGAACAGTACATGCCACAAGTATTTGCTTCCCATACTAATTTAGCAGAGCTCCAAGAAGTTTCAAAGTTCGTCGCTGATTCTTTGATGTCCATGAGAAAGCTGTATGCATGTCCAGCGACAAAATGTCGTCAACTCCATCAAAACTGCTGACATTTGTTCCGGACCTCAAGCGATTTACTTAAGAATGTAGGATACCACATATACAGTGATAAAGATGCAATGAATTTCAGTTCAGTAAATTCAGATTTTACTAAGGAGATCAACTAGCATATTCCAGCTGCAAGCAGAGACAAGATGAATATTGCAGCATTCACTCCCCTAGGCTGTTCGTCATCTATAGCCACACTCCGGCCTGATGGTAGACATAGAAAAAATTATAGAATGGTTGCTTCCTAGCTAGATAAGCATCGAACAAATGTCATATGTGTGCGGAAAATAAAATCAGCAACTAAACTTCCCACATTTCTGTATATATAACTGATAAGACAATTAAGTTTCCAACACAAGCATGTGTTTCTGAACCAGCTTAGGAAGAACAAAGCCACAATTGCAAAGGGTCAGAGTTTCCGTGGATGGGGTTACCAGTTACAACTTCGGCAGTAAATTTTTTGCATTCCTACCCATTAAAAAATTCCAGCACTGAACTATTTTTTGCATTCCTACCCATTAAGAATATTCCAGCACTGAATTCTTTTTTGCATCAAGCCCATCTACAAAATGAGCCAAAAGACAGAGCAATCTTCAGGCATCAACCCTGTCTATGGCTGTCTGAAGGGATCGGCCACTGAAAAATCATGCATATGCCACTCGACATGTTTATCAATACAAAAATAAATATTCCTGAACTCAAATTGAGCATCTCGAGATGCTCTGTTTTCGACTTGGAGCAGCGTTTGTTGACGTGCCACAAATTCATTGTTGTAGTAGTCCCCACAAACTTGGAATTCAATTTTGTTTAGCACTTTCGCATTCAAAACAAAGAACCTGACAAACTGAATCTGTTTCTCAGAGCCTTTGAATAACTTCAACACCACTTTCTTTAGACGGTTCTGAAGGCATTCCACTGGATGTAGTGGGTCATACTGATGTTCATTTTGCTTAAACGTCCTATAGTGTGCGTGAAACTGCGAAGCAGAAAGAAAAAAAAAGGCATATATTAAAGCGTTGCTAACTAGACTAGTTAATATGTCAGTCAAAGCATACATTTAAAGCAAGGAAAGATGAATACTCACGGTGACATAGAGCTTTTCCAAATAGGGGAACCACCTGAGGACGTCAAGAACTGCATTCAATTGAGGATTATTAGAACACCCGAGAGCCAAAACCTTCACGGTGCGTACCGAATTTGCTGAGCTGACCGGGCTCATTCCCTGGAGAAAACAACCAACATCAAAAATAATTATTTGTATGTAAGAATGCTGAATGATGGCTGTTGCTGCTACCTGGAAGACCGGGAGTTTGCACGCGCCCGGTGAGAAAGGCCCGAATATCTCCAGTTTAGGTGCACTAATAACCCGGATAGTGACACAATCATTCAGGTGACAATAAGGGAATAATAGCCTTTCAAGGCAAGGAGCATCCTCGAGGACCAATTCTGTTTTTACAAGAGAGCTATCGCAGAAGCCAATGCTTCTAAGAGTTGGCGAGCTAACACGGAGGCAACCAGCAGCATGAACTTGGACCAAGCATAAGCTCTCCAAGGCATGGCAGCCAGAGAGCAGTGTGTGGAAGCCATCCACTGAGATGGAAACATCAACTAGGGTGAGCTGCTTGAGGAGAGGGCAATTCATGGACAGTGCAACTGCATCCGGAAAATGGCAGTCCATGGTATCGGCGACGAGGAGGGTGGATGCGGAGCGGAATGCGGATTGCGGCAACCGATATTTGGTCTTGGTCTCACGTGCAGAGAGGTAGTCATGGCCGCCGATTTCGAGCTCCTGGAGGTTGGCGAGGGCTCGGGAGTCCAGCCAGCTCTCCACGTCTGCGTAGAGGTCGCCGGCGTGCAGGCTGGGGAAGGAGAATCGGCGGGCGGGGCCAGGGTGTTGGGAGATTATCTTGGAGACAGCCGAGGAGGGGACGAAGTAGCGATGGAAGGCAGGGGGGCAGGTGACGACCTCGAGGTTGAGAGGCGCGGAGCGCCAGAGGTGGCGCCATCGGCGGGAGAGGACCTGCGTGCGGCCGCCGTCCTTGGTGGGGAGGAGGGAGATGATGGTGCCGAGGACGGCGTCGGGGAGCCTGCTGATGAGATCGCCGGCGTTCAGGTCGCAGTCGCCACTCCGCGCCCGCTTCCGCGCTACTCCATGGGATTCTCGCTCCTTGCCAGCGGATCCCGCCGCCGCCGCCTTCTTCTTCTTCATGGTGGGCGAGTGGCGAGATGGATGGTTTGTGGTGGAAGTCGGCGGCGCTTGGTTTTGGACTTTTGGGCTTTGTTGGATTTAAAATTTCCCAAACTAGAAAACAAGAAAACATTCTAAAGTTGCCTAAAAAAAGATTCTAAAAAAGAACAAGAAACTAATAGGATTTGCCTAACATAAGGGATAAAAATAGAAACCTTTTTCCCCGCAAAGAAAATAGAAACCTTGCAATAGGGTGTGTTTTATTCAGTTCGTGCTTTCCTTTTTTCTTTTTGTCTTTTTTTGTGTGGGGTATTCTTTTTCTTTGTCTAATCTGATATGAATATATTTGAAATTTAAAGGGACATCAGCTGCGAGATCAAATTTACATTAATATAGATAAGATTGATGTATAGTAAAACTGGCATTGGGTTGTAAAGGTTCAGATATCCATTGGGTTGTTGGCTTGTTGCTAGGCTATAGCCGGGGAGAAGTCAGTTATGCATTTAATCAAAATTCACATGAATTTATACTGGTTTACTGATGCACACAACCATCAACTTAAGTCACTCACCACGAACAGATTCAGCAACCTCTCCCTTGAACAAGATGGCGTAAGATAAGGAAAATGGGAGGAGAAAACTAAGGATCGAAATATTTCAGATCGGGCTAGTTGCGATCATCAGTTCCTCTCCAATCATGGAGATATACTTGCTACGCTACCATTCTTGTTCCAGGAGGAAGTATTGGATGAAGAACAATGAATTCTTGCCACCTGCCCGCCTTGTAAAGATCGGAAGCAATCATCCATAGTATCCTGAATTCCTGATACTACATTATAGTACTAACTTAGCAAAATACAACTATCTTGTACATGCCACAAAACTGATTTAGCAATCATGCATACTATCTTGATACATCGTATTTGCTTCCAAAGTTTACTGCTGATTCTATCATGCCTATGAGAAAGATATATGTATGTCCAGCAACAAAATGTAGCCAACTCCATCAAAACTGCTAAGTTTGTTAAGGACCTCAAGCCTCTTTTACTCAAGAATGTAGGATACCCCATACACAGTGATAAAGGTGCAGCAAAACTCGGTTTTGCAAGCAACAAATATGTATAGAAATACTACTCCCTCCGTCCCAAAATAAGTGTCTCAACTTTAGTACAACTTTGTACTAAAAGTTGAGACACTTATTTTGGGACCGAGGGAGTATTACTTATCTAGTAGTAATGTTGAAACAAGTTAAGAAGCATGTTTCAGCTGTTTAGAAACAGGATTCCTGGCAAAGCCCACACTATTTTCAGGTCCTTAGCCCAAATTAATGCTGTTAGAAAAATTACTTGCTAATTTGTACAAGGACAAGATAAATTTAATTTCAGTAAACTCGAACTTTAGTAACAGATCAACTACTAGTAGGCAACCCCAGCATGGTCTAGGATCATTAGCCGAACTTCAACCTGAAATAGAAAATCACAGAAGTGCCTGCTTCCTAGGTAGAAACCATAGTGCCTAGCGTACAGGTTGACCTTTCATAAGCATCATACAAATGCTATGTGTATGAAAAGAAATCTATCCGCAACTAAACTTCTCATACTGAGGTATATAACTGAAAGAACAGTTGAGTTTCCAGCTTAGGCAGAAAAAAAAAACAAATTGCACAGGGCGAGAGGAGTTCTGGCGGATGGGATTACAATTTTCAGCAATTTTTTTGTTGCATTCCTACCCATTACAGCATTTCAGCAGTTTACTCTTTTGGCATCAACCCCATCTAGAAAATGAGAACAAGACAGTGCAATCTTCAGCCATCAACCTTGTCTAAGGCTGTCTGAAGGGGTCAGCCATTGACAAATCATGGATATGCTTGGTGACATGGTCATCAATACAACCACTAGTATTCCTGAATTTAAATTGAGCATCTCGAGAAGCTCTGTTTCCGACTTTGAGCAACGCGTGTTGACGAGCAACGAATTCATTGTTGTAGTAGTCCCCGCAAACTTGGAATTCAATTTTGTTTAGCACTTTCGCATACAAAACAAAGAACATGACAAACTCAATCTGTTGCTCAGAGCCTTTGAATAACTTCAACACCACTTTCTTTAGATGGGTCTGAAGGCATTCCACTGGATGTAGTGGGTCATACTGATGTTCATTTTTCTTAAACGTCCTATAGTGTGCGTGAAACTGCAAAGCGTAAAAACATATGCATATGTTAAAGCGTTGCTAACTAGACTAGTTGATATGTCAATCAAAGCATACATTTAAAGCGAGCAAGGATGAATACTCACTGTGACGTAGAGCTTTTCCAAACAGGGGAACCACATGAGGACGTCAAGAACTGCACCCAATTGATGTTCAGAACACCCGAGGGCCAAAACCTTCACGGTGCGTATCGAGTTTGTCGAGCTGACCGGGCTCATTCCCTGAAGAAAACAACCAACATCAAAAACAATTATCTCCATGTAAGAATGCTGAATGATGTCTGTTGCTGCTACCTGGAAGACCCGGAGTTCACACGCGCCTGTTGAGAAAGGCCCAAATATCTGCAGTTTAGGTGCCCAAATAACCCGGATAGTCACAGAATTATTCCGGTCACAATACGGTAATAATAACCTTTCAAGGCGAGGAGTATCCTCGAGGACCAATTCGGCTTTTTTAAAAGAGATTTTGCGGAAGCCAATGCTCCTAAGAGTTGGCGAGCTAACAGGGAGGCAACCAGCAGCATGAACTTCGAGCATGGCTAAGCTCTCCAAGGCATGGCAACCGGAGAGCAAGCCGTGGAACACATCCCCCGAGATCGAAACATAATCCAAGGAAAGCTGGTTGAGGAGGTAGAAATTCATGGAGCGTGTGATCGCGTCCGGGAAATTGCAATCCATTATCTTGGCAATGAGGAGGGTGGATGCGGAGCGGAACACGGATTGCGGCAATGTATAGCCGGTCTTATATCCACCGTAATTGGTGATGTCGAGTTCCTGGAGGTCTATGAGGGCTGGGGAGTCCAACCAGCTCTCCATCTCAGGGAAGTCGCCGTCGATCAGGTGCTTGAGGCAGAATCGGCGGGCGGGCCCAGGGAGTTGGGAGATTATCTTGGGGATGACGAAGACGTGGATCGCAGAGGTATGGGGCCAGGTGCTGACCTCGAGGTTGAGAGGAGCGGAGCGCCAGAGGTGGCGCCATTGGCGGGAGAGGATCTGCGTGTGGCCGCCGTCCTTGGTGGGGAGTAAAGAGATGATGGTGCCGATGATGGCGTCCGGGAGGCGGCTGATGAGATCGTCAGTGTTCTTGTCGCACTCACCACTCTTCGCCCTCTACCGCACGGTTCCAAGAGATTCCTGCTCCTTGAGATCGGGTCCGGCCGCCGCCGCCTCCTTCCCCATGGCCGGCGGCTGGCGAGACGGAGGTTCTGTGGAGAAGTCGGCGGACTCTTTGTTGGGCTTGGGCTTTGGATTAAAATTGCCCCAACTAAAAACTGTACTAGTAGTTAAAAAAAAGATATCCCTAAAAAAAAGTAAAAAATTGATTTTTTTTTTAAAGATTTGGCTCAAAAGAAAAGTTAAAAAAAAAGATTGTCTCAAAAAAAAGTTTAAAAAAAAAGAAAATTCGCTCAAACAAAGAGCAAAAAAGAAGATACAAAATAGAAGCCTTGCAATGGGGTGGGTTTTCTCTTTCTTTTCTCTAATCTAATATAAATATATTTGTAATTTAACAGGACAACACCTGGGAGATCGAATTTACACTTCAAATATTAATGTATACTAGTAGAATGCCCGTGCGTTGCCACGGGCTTTTGAAATATTTTGCTGGAATTATCTTTCCCTAATAATAATAAAAGGGCTACTGTTTCTCGTCGTACGTCGCTGTTTATAATTATTAATAATCGCTATAAAAACGTTTCGTTGCCTGCCCGTACGTCCCCGTTCGATCTGGTTTCGTTTATCCATCACCGAGTTTAAAGGCACAAGCCCAGCCCAACTAAGCCAGCGACCACAGCCCACAAAACAGAAGGGTTAAAGGCCTGGGCAAGGCCAAAAAATAACTCTTGTGCAGAATAGTCTCACCTTGCCCCCTTACATTAAATCCTCCCAATTTATATACTCTTTTTAGTTTTCTCGGCGTCAAGGAGCTGTCTCAGGAACTAAGCGTGCAAGGAATAAGAAAGTCTCTGACTTGAGAATATAAGGAAGGCTCTCATGGGACCGTTCAAATCTGACAGAGATGATAGAGAATAAATAAAGGAAAGCACCTGAGCATTCCATAATCAAAGGAGGAACAATGAAATCTCTAAGTGAAAGAAAAGAAGGAAGGATTAAAGGAAGGAAAGCCGGATTAAAGGAAGGAAAGCCCCTGGGCGCATAATCAAAGGAGGAACAATGAAATTGGAAGGGCCCCTTGAGCATCATGCGCACATTGAAGGTGGGTCGGGCTCTCCTGCTATGCTGCAGCAGGGCCAACAGCGTACTAATTTACAGTTTCGACCCAGAAAATCATGTGTGTTTAGCCTGACCCCTGGGCTTTAGGAAGGATGAAGGATGACGTCTGGTGGCTGTAAGCCTGTAACATAGCAGGACCTAACGCACAGAGCACACATTTGTCCCAGGCATGAAGTTATACTCCCTCTGTTCCTAAATATAAGTGCAGGCAGGATTCTAATATGGACTACATACGGAGAGGGAGTAGTGCAGGCAGGTAATAATTAGTGCTCAGGAGTGACGAATCAAAAACATGCTGAAACAAAACCTGAAAGCTCCCTTTTCATCTCACTAAGTGGAAATGCTTTATTTTTGCCTTGAAGAAATCCACAACTGCTTCAACTCCAGCAGTCTAACCTTCCCAAACTACATCCTGGAAACAAACCACATTCGCACCAAAATGTGTAACTAAGGACAGAAAGAGACTTACAAGTCAAAATAAGAACATATTTCTCACCTTGGAAATGCTGCTGCTGCCCTGATTTTTATCAAATTCTCTACCTCCTCCAGCGCCTCTCCGAGCTCCTTGTCCGGCAGAACCTGAAGAACAAGAACTCATGAGCAAGAATCTGAAGAATACTGCTGAAAGAACAAGAACCTGAAGAAAGTCACAATTAAGGTGATACTGCTGAAAGTGCATTTTGCTGTGCTTTTGACATGATTATTTGAAGGAGCAAATGATCGAATTCAGACAGATTATTTGGGTATGATACTTTATTTCCAGATGATCAACAAATGTCATGTTTTGATTCATGGATCATGCATATATATTCTGCCATTCCAACTCAATTTAGACTAATGCAGTAAGACCATAAACATGTACTCCTGGTATACAGCGGAGCAAGCTAATGCTGCTACACTGCTGAATTAAACATTCTTTGCCTAAGACGTCTAAGCATTAATGTAATGCACGAAAGTCACTACAAACAAGCAAATACTCATGTTTTTCCGTAGTACTCATATTATCAAGCAGAAAAGGAAAAGAAGAGAAAAGAAACAGCATTCCTGGGAGTGGGAGATGCATGTATGATGCCAAGAAGAAAGCAAGCAAAATAATGATGTCTTTGTACGTATGGCCATTAAACCCCAATGATAGAGCGAGCATGAACACTGAACAGGGAAAGTAAACAGTGCTCCGGCCTCCGGATCCGGTCAGAAAACGATCAAGGCATCACGTTCCCAAATCCTACCTCACCTGGTCATTATCCGTACCTTTAATGTTCTGGATCAGGAGCAAGGTGTACTCCTCCCTGCCTTTTTGTTTGCCCTAATCCTACTCCCCTTTTTGAAAGGGGTTTTTGTTCTGGAATTGGAATTCTTATCTGAATAAGCAGATCCTTCAATATCACTGTCATTTCTGTACCATTCCTTAATGGTAGTGTTCTTTTTTCCTTGTTGTGTGATCTGAATAAGCACATTCCCAAAGCTCTTTAACTGAACATTTACAGACATCTGTTACTACTGGATAATCCACCACATTACTACTACTGGTCACTACACTACATGGTCAGATTTGAGAAGAGAGGGAACTTTGGCTAGATAAGATATTGTCCATAGCAATAGAAAGAAATAGGCCATCTGTCCATAGCAATAGAAAGAATTACTCTAGCACATTTGTACTTGCTGCAGAAATTATATGCTTGGTCACAACTACTCAGGGTATATAAAGAACTACTCCTACTCCAAATAGCTATAAACAGATAGAATCAGTAGCAACTACAAATTAAATGACCGTAGTAATTAGGAACAATTTGCTGAAAATTTACTCCTGATATTAGGAGTACTGTAATTTACTCCTGACATTTTGCAAGATTACTACTGGTACATTTAAACAGGAACAATTTGCTGAAAATAGGAGTAAATCATGATGTTGAAATGATGATGAACAAGTACTCCAGCAGTAAACAGGAACAAATCATTGCAACAACAAATGAATTAAACCATGTCACAAGTCCAGAGCTATCTGTGGCACCATAGAGAAGAGGAGGAACTCACCTAGGAGATTGTAGCCGAGGTAGAAGCTCGTCGCCACCGTCCCTGCACGGCAAGGAGGAAGCTGCAGCACCGAAAGAGCCACATCTTTAACAGTAACAGTAACAATCTCTTGCCTGCAAGAAGAATGAAGAACAATCTCTTGGATTACAGTACACTCACATAGTTATTGCTGTGGTCAAGAATAAAATGTTTAAACACTGAATTTACTCTAAGAACTTAAACAACGGTCTAGAATATTGAAGTACAGCAAGCAGCAAAGATATCATCCTCCCACACTTGTTCCTTTGTTCTTAAGAAGATAAACATCATCATAGTACTCGAATTACAGAACAGTTCCAGAAATAATGACTGGAACTTGGAAGCTGGGTCACAATCAGGAGTATTTGTAGCAATGAAGAACTGGCAATGCAGTGGTGAGACCTGTAGTATTTTTTCCAACTTGGTTTTTATATCCTTCTTTCTTCTTTGTTGCGAGTATTTGATCCATGATCTACAGAGATTGGATGGAATTAAAGAGGACCCCTATGCATTCTTTCTCCCTTTGATGCCCGGATTTATTAAATTAATTTGGATGTGTAATCTTTGAGCCTACATCAAGATATTGAGTGGCAACTTCTACTGCAGTAAAACATCTCGATTTGATACCATACATGAACATGATCAAATGTGCAATAGCTTGAGTTTCTCAACAAAGAAAAGAAAATACTGCACTCCTAATTAACTCTGAACATGGGTTGATTACTCATCGAGGAGACGCAGAACGCTGCGGCCAGAGAAGCAGCAATGAAAATGAGACGGAGATTGTTGGGCATCAATTACTCTTAGGAGGATTTGGAACCAACACAGATTAAGACGAGAAAGGGAAGCACCACGGATTAAGGCGAAATTACTCCATCTATCCGTCCGTGCACTCTTTAGGAGGATTTGGGGGGGGGGGGGGGGGGGGGGGGGGGGGGAATCATTTGAGTGTTGGCCGACTAAAAGGCGACATGTGCAACAGTTAGGTGTGGCGGAGATGCGCATGTTGAGATGGATGTGTGGCCACACAAGGAAGGACCGAATCCGGAATGATGATATACGAGATAGAGTTGGGGTAGCGCCAATTGAAGAGAAGCTTGTCCAACATCGTCTGAGATGGTTTGGACATATTCAGCGCAGGCCTCCAGAAGCCCCAGTACATAGCGGACGGCTAAAGCGTACTGATAATGTCAAAAGAGGCCGGGGTAGACCGAACTTGACATGGGAAGAGTCCGTAAAGAGAGACCTGAAGGATTGGAGCATCACCAATGAACTAGCCATGGACAGGGGTGCGTGGAAGCTTGCTATCCATGTGCCAAAACCATGAGTTGGTCGCGAGATCTTATGGGTTTCACCTCTAGCCTACCCCAACTTGTTTGGGACTAAAGGCTTTGTTGTTGTTGTTGACGAGGAAGAAGGCCGTCCGGTCACCGAGCCGCCTCACCGCCCACTTCCGTGCTGCCGCCTGCCATTGAGGACCTGCTCCTCCCCGCTGGCCGCCTCCGCCGCTACCGGATCCAGCACCGCCGCCAGATCAGCCAATTTGGACCCAAAAATGAGTTTTTTTGGAGCCGGGCGGATGTGTCGACGGCAGCGACGGGCGAATGCGTAGGCGGAAGCGGCGCTAGACGGGCATCTGCGACGGCAGCAGCGCTCGCTCTGCGGGGGCATGCGGCGTCGCGCCGGCGCTGGGACAGCAGAGAAATTCGGGGGGTGCGGGCGGAATGGTGGATGCGAGTGGAGTGGGCGATGCGACGACGACGACGACTGATGATTCTCTGGACTGCCGGTTGTGTTGTGTCCCAAAAACATCGAGGTTTTTTTTGTAAATTTACCACTCACGACAGATATTTCGAGATGGAGGGAGTTCTATTTTGGCCGGAGCGGCCCGGGGCAACGGCTGCCATGGACGGCGGCCTTGCGCTTGCCCGGCGCGCCGATGCAGAGGAGGCGCGAGGGAGAGGACATGGGCACGGGGAGGAAAGAGGAGGCGGCAGAGAAAGGTTCGTCACCGGCGTGGCAGCACTCTCCGGTCGGAGTGGCGGCCGAGGGCCGCGGGGCTGGAGGGATCGGGGCAACGGGCGCTCGCTCCTCTGTGCGTTGTCTGTCTGTGAGACGACGCGAGGGGAAGGAGAGGGTTCGAGGGGAGAGACGAGAGGAGTGGGGGACCGGCAGCCGGCGGCGACTAGGGATAGTGAAATGGGAAACGGGAACAGAGACAATGCGTGCAGTTTGTGTCGCAACGACAGTGTCTCTTTTTCTGAGAGCGTGCGTGTTTGTGTAGTCCAAGTCATTTGGGCCAAGCCCAAAACGTTCATAAAATGTTCAAGAAAACACCTGTTCAAAAAATGTTCTTTTTCAGAGAAATGTTCAAAGTTCAAAAAAACGTTAACTCTTCTTAAAAAAGTATTTCAATTTGTATGCAAACGTCAACTTTTAGTAAAAAGGAAAATTTTAACGTTTAACCTTATCGTCGACGTTTATTAAAATTGGATATAGAAAATGATGCACAATGGCACATGAAGCAGGTTGTGCAAAAAACAGTTGGTAAATTTCAAGATGATATGCCGGCTCAGTCTCTCGGAGGTGCTCATAGGGGTAGGGTGTGCGTGTGTGCGTTCATAGGGGTGAGTGTATGCGCGTGTATATGAGCGCTTGCGTCTGTACTGTGTTCAAAAAAAAAATATTTTTCAAAAAACAAAACATTTTCAAAAATATATTATACAGAAAAATGCTATTATCTCCTCAAAAAACAAAACATTATTACCCCTAAAAAAAGATTCTTTGCAAGAAAAACATCTGTTCGAAAAATGATCTTTTTCAGAGAAATGTTCAAATTTCATAAAATGTTAACTATTCTTAAAAAAGTATTTCAATTTTTATGTAAACATTATCTTCTATTTTTAAAAAGAAAATTTTAACGTTTAACATTATCATTGACGTTTATTACAATTGGATATAAAATGGTGCATAATGGCACAGGAAGCAGGTTCTGCCTTTTTTTTGACCGGTGCAACTCACGGGCATGTGTACTAGTGTAAACATAATGCATATTATATTTCACATGTAGAGAAAAGATAGCACAGGCACAATCGGGTAATAATTTAATTCCACTTCACTTACATTGTAAATTGATAACAAAAAAACAATTTGATGATGCATACATATAGAGTGATGATCCAACTAAAAATCTGTTACAAATTAAGATCTATTTGATGCGCTTAAGAAATTCTCGCACAATATCAGAAATGTTGTCTTTAGCTTCATTCACACGGTATTTGAGCAAGTATAATAAAAATGTCTTCCTCGCCGTCCTTCGGGTCCGTCAGCTCTCACGCCAACCACGGTGGCCAACCTCGGCCCAGGCTTCGACTTCTTTGGCTGCGCGATGGCGGACACCTCGCTCACTCGGAAACACCATGATGGCCACCGTCCACACTACCTTGCCTACCGGCATCAATTTCCTTCCGGCCCGGGCTCGCCGACCACCTCTTTCCTAGGACCTGCTCCACAACTACACAGCAGCCGCAGCCAAACGCCCGCCATCACCGCGCCACCACCCTGAGGCTCGACATGAGTCAACATTAATCATGGCAAACATACATTGTTAGGATCCTCATGCACATTAAGCAACATTGTTGATTTTTTCTACCTTTAAACCACTATTCTTCTTCATCTTCGTTCTCCTCCTCCTCTTCACTTACTATCTCTACCTTCCCTATCCAAGCCCGCCGCAACCATCAATGGCCCATCCGGATCAAAAAAACCCAACCTTCTACATCCACACTATGAATTTTGAGGGATTCTTTGCCATTATTTTCTCCTTTCAAGTCTGTAAACAATAATATCAATGTAGAAGTAATTAGTGTAAACTCCTTTATGCCCGCTCATGGCCACTACGACCACAAACTCTATCGTCTCGCCTACATGATGTGCGTCCACTCCCACAATTTTTCCCCTTACTCTGGCGAGGCCTCCATTACTTCCAAATATTTTGTTCAGATTATTTGCCATCAAGGAGAAATTGGCATACTGCGCATGAACATATGTGATAAAAGTTCCTGCGATTTGACACTACAGAAGTAGAGCAACATGAAAAATAAAAGATCATGCTTCTCATCTTCAAACTTCTGTAGTTTAAAAAATGGCGATAACCTTACCATATTTTTCAGACTCCCGTCCATATTGAAAATGATTCATGCATTAAGGAACACCACACGAAGTATGGAATCCAAAAAAAAAACTTACGGCAAGCGACAGCGACATGGATGGCTACCTTATTGCTTTGGAAGTGGATGGCATGAGCCGTCGCCCGGATGCACAAAACAGTCCCGACCATGCACAGCTAGCCGAGAAACGTTGGGTTAAAACAAGGGTGTTGGTACCTTGAGCAACGACGCCATCGCGTTGACAAGTGCCCAACCCAACTGCTCGTGGCCATCCTTGGCCGCCACCTGGACACACTCCTCTAGACCCAGGCGTTCCGAACAACATCCTCCCCGCTTCCCCAGCGCGATGGCCGACTATCGTAACTTCTCTAGAGCAAATCCTTCCAAAGGCGCTGCCGACAACGTCGTCCCTGTGGCGCTGCTCCTTTCTTCTCGTGCCTTTTGCTCCATTGACCTCCTTTCCTATGAAATTTTAGTAACAAGGTACATTTTAGTAATCAGTAAAAAAAATGCAGATTTTAGTACAAGAAAATAAGCATCTTGACAAAGTTTTAGTAGAAATCAGATTTCCGTACAACAAGATATTTTAGTACCTATTGAAAAGAATAGTACAAGGGCAATCATCCGAACAATATCATCAGAAGTATGAAACTGAACCTTTAGTTGCGCCAGGTGACTACCCTTGTCATCTCAAGATTCAAGCCTCTCGTCTTATCCTCTTCTCCAAGCATGCACTGAAAACTGCAAAAAATGCAGAACATGTACATGTGTGAACTGAAATAGTTGAACTCAAACCAACCTTCATCAATAGATCTTTTTTGAACTATATGGTCGATTATGTACATGGTCCAATCTGGAAGCACAATCAGACCTCATAGCTTATAAAGATAAATAAAAAGCAATCAAACCATTGGCAATAACTTTTGATTGCAGCTCTGAGAGAGCACTAATCCATTTGTAATTTGCCTAGAAATAAAATCAATCAAACTGGAAAACATCACTTTAGGCTGGGTATGCACTACATCTTGATATAAGCATGCTTTTAGTTTGTACGCTAGGCTCCAAGTTTGCATTGCGAAAATAAAATCATAAAGATGAACCTCAAGTCTGGAACGACCTGCCACGACTTGTTCCGGTGATTGTGTGTGCACCAGGTCCGGCAGCGTGCAGGCGAGCGGCACTGGCATTTCTAAATGTTGTTGAAAGCATGTATGACAACCGTTCACCAAACATCAAATCCATACATAAATAGGAAATAACCTGGCTTCAGAACAGTACCTGGTCGTCTCTAGAATTTCACCGTAATAATGAACAGGGAAAAAAAGCACACACAAATAGCAGAATGGCCAAAGATAATATTGACCTACAGGAGATGGTCACATGATTTCTTGGATATTTACATCACCTTGTCAAAGCAAGATAGGCAGGTAGATAGGAGAGCCAACCCTCAGCTGCTAAGCTGGCCATGAAATTTTATATGCAGAGCAACAAGATGACCATAGCTTATTGGGAGAAAAAAAATACATAGACATTTCCATCATTTACTGGAAATAATTATAACTGAATAAGCCCTTTTATTACTGTTGTTCAGAAAATACTGAATTAACCGGCTCTACTCCCTCCCCGACCAAGTCCTTTATTACTTTTGTTCAGAAAGTACTGAATTTTCGAAATGAATCACACAATAACTTGTTCTTCTCTCTCTCTCTCTCTCTCTCTCTCTCTCTCTCTCTCTCTCTCTCTCTCTCTCTCTCTCTCTCTCTCTCTCTCTCTCTCTCTCTCTCTCTCTCTCTCTCTCTCTCTCTCTCTCTCTCTCTCTCTCTCTCTCTCTCTCTCTCTCTCTCTCTCTCTCCCTCCTCCTAAATCGATCTAGACAAAGCAAGAATAACTGAATAATATTCAGATAGAAACATTCATTTCTTATCCCAAGCCATTGATGCAAAATGCAGAACCAATCCGTGTTAAAGAGTGAAGATGGAGAAAGCTCACCGCCTTATATCACCAAAAGGAGGAACAAATATGGCGTATGGGGCTTACATATAAATGCGTTCAGAAATTAATGAAGAAATCAACTAATGCACTACATTATTTCAAAATCAATTAACTACGTACTCCTTTATGTTGCCAAGATTTTGGACAACGTTCTTCCTAATGTAACGCCTGACTTTGTCGAAAAATAATAACCCTATAAATTCAAGAAATTTCAGTCCATGTTATTCCAATTCTGCTATATGTAACAGATTTGCTCCCTCTGTAAAGAAATATAAGAGTGTTTAGATCACTAAGTACAATCCAACCATTGTTAAATCTGCCGAACAAAACATTGCTAAATCTGCAGCCAACAGACTGAATAAGAGGTAAGTGAGATATCCTTTTGCACCTTGTCCACATTGCTGATGACGAAGGCGAGGAGTTCGTCCCAATGAGCTTGTTCTGCTCGGCCAGCCCTGCGGCCGCCTCACCTCAAGCACCCCGCCACAAGCACCTCAGTTTTCTTGTGGAACCGAGCACTTCTCCACGATGCCCACAGACCCGCCCCCTCCATCCCTAGAGGAGGACATCACCGCCGTCTGCATAAGGTTGTCGGAGCCCTCTGTCGGCCCAAATATTTCATAAATGAGGTTGGGCTATCACCATGGAGAATAAGCAATGCGGGAATTTTTTGTATATAAATGAGTAGCTGACTTGAGTATATGTTGAAGTAGGAATGTTGCATGATGATTCATTTAGCGAAGCGCACACCTGCACATGCATGAACAAATCAGTCTCGGAAATTGTTTGTTGAGTAGCTAGATAACTGTAATAACATATATAACTTGCACTTTATAGTACTAATTAATTTTGCTAACTTCCATTCACTGTACTCAATACATCCTAGTATTTGGTTATTTTAGCAGCATGCAACATGTAGCATTCAGATTGGCACACATGCATACGAGGTGTTAAGGTTCAAAATAGGAAGATCCACAAAACATAAGAGAAGAACTCGAAATTGTAGATTGGCACACCTTCACATTGTATCAACTAAAGAAAAACAGAGAGGTGGGAGATAAGGAGGTACCTGTGATGTCAGGGTGCTCCATACTGTACATGAATCAGTGCATCAACTGAAGCAAGATATATGAACAAACAAGTTTCTGTCCACTCATATGCAACAAACAAGATTCAGAAAAGTACCATTGTCGGTTAGGTCCCTCATTCGCTGGAATCCCTGCGGCACATCGTCCTCGGGTCGTTTGTCATTTGGCGGGCAGAAGAAGTGTGCATGGGCGACCTGAGAAGCAGGCTTGGTCTAGGAGCCGGCGCTCTTCTCCTTGCGGCCGAGCCCTCTCAGTCTCGAGGGCCTGGCGCACGGCGTCCTCCTTGCAGGCGTACATAGCACCAAGCTAGTGCTCCTGTCCTTGTGGCGGTGCACGGCCTGCTCCTCGGCCTTGCGGAGGCAAACGTTCAGGTTCAGCTCCCACACCAGCAGGGCTTCATACGCTTGTGGGGATCCCATGGTATCATCGACCTTGGCCGGAGGTGGCGCAGTGGCAGGCCGACATAGAGGACGCTAACCCTAGCTCGTTGAGGGGTCGAGGTTGGGACAGGAGATGTGTGCGTCGTCCGTTGCGTGAGGCGAGAGAGAGGAGGGTGGGCTGGGCTGGGCTCCTGTCGTCCCCTCATCGGTTCGTGAAAAAAACCTTGATGCGTGAAATAAACCAGCAGGGAAAGCGGAGCATAAAAATCGGTGGGATCTCTTTCGATCGATTGGAGTAGCGAACGAAACCAAACGAAACAACAATCAAACCGACCATCACGACCGCAGACTCCCTCTTTAGGAGTAGAGAGTAGAGATAGGTTCAGATAGCCATAAGCTTGGTGCTGAGATAGATCGGACTTTCCCTCCTCCCCTCCCCTCCCCCGCGCCGCCCCGCGTGGGTGACTCGGGGGCGACCCCCCTCCCGCCGGCGTAGCCCCTCCTCTCCCACGCCACCGCATGAGGCTGATGCCGGGACGCCGGGCAAGGCCCGAGGCGCAGCCGGGGACTGCGGCGGCGGGGCCTGCGCTGCTCCGGTCACGTCGGAGGGCCGTGGATCAGGGACGGCGGTCCCCCGGCGTGGCCCCTATGTTCCTGCGGTGAGCAGCGGGGTTGGCGTGGTGCCGGCATTCTGGTTGGGTGGCCGACGGAACTCCGGTGGACTGGGACCTCGTGTGGCTGCCCTAGCGGCTGGCGGCGCCAGATCCGGCCGTGGCTGCCCTGGAGGCTGGCGGCGCTAGATCCGGCCGCTGCCCTCCGTCCCCTGCTCAATGTGCATCGCCCTCGATGGATCCCGGCTGCGCCGGCATGGCTAGCCAGCCCCCGGCCTGTGGGCGATTCTGGTGGTTGGGATCCAGACTGGGGGAAACCCATGGCCGGCTCCGGCCGGCCGAGATGACGACGACGCCTGCGGGCGCCGAATTTCTTCATGGAGACGTCGGTCAAGGTCTGCCATTCCACTCCCCACCCCCTGATCCTCGGGTGAAAACCCTAACTCCGGTGGGCGGCGGCGGCAGCGTTCTTGGCGCCGTGGCCTTCATGAAGGCGCCGCCTTGAGGGTTGTGTGGTGGTGGGCACTGTAAGGGTGCGTTGACAGCAGCCGTTGGCGTGTCCTCCTTTGTCAAGCTTTAGCTTTTCCTCCGACGTGTTCTGGCCGTTGGTTGTGCACCTTGCTCGGCTTTGGTTGAGCCTCGTCGGCACATTTGGGTGCTCTGATCTGCTCCTTGGGACTTTCCGGCGCCTTTCATCGATGTTCATGAGAACTTCCCGTTCTTCGATGGTACGACGCCTTGCGATCCAGGCGAGGAGGTTGTGGCCTCCTTCGAAGATGGGGTGGGATGGATGTGTCGTGTCGAGGTCCTTAGGTTCTGGTGAAGGCAGGCCATGTAGGTGCAGCTTCATTCCCTCTCCTGAGCCGGCATTGCTTCTGACCATGTGTAGTCACGGTGGAGGACCTCAATTTCTTCAGCTAGGTGTTCCAGTATATCCTTCCTGCGTGAAGTGCTTAAGGCTTGGGAGCTGCTTTCCAGCGCCTCTGTATCTTGCTGCTTTCTATTGTTATAGCTCTTTGTTGTACTCTGCAGTTGTTTCCTGGCCGGTTGATGGCTTTGTTAATTCAAAGTCGGACTAGGCTAGCACCCTACTCGGGCTCGGCTCCGTCTTTTCTCTAAAAATAAGCTTGGTGCTAGGCTATAACTTGAAATACCAATGTATAGTAAAACTGACACTTGATTGTATAGGTTCAGAACTTCAGATAGCCATAAGGTTGGTGCTAGGTTATAGCCCGGGAGAGAGTAAAATTTACGGAACCACCACAATTGTGTCACACAATGCAAAAAACCATCAATTTACAAAACGTTGTAGGATGCACCGCACCGAAAAATTGATCGTGGAAAAAAACACTAATGGTAGATGCTAAGCGTTTGGATGACTTTACTAATCGGCCGGGCCCACCCATCAGGCTGAGTTGGCAAAAAAAATGCCACATAGGCAAATTGGACTTAGTCATCTTCTTCTTTCTCCTCTCCTCTCTCCTTGGCATTTCATCAAACACCATATGTGCATCTCTTGTAAGTGGGCACAAGAAGAAGCCGCCGGCGTCTGCTACTTGTAGACTGCGTTGATATTTCCCCGAAGAGGAGAGGGTGATGCAGTATAGTAGAGATAAGTATTTCCCTCAGTTAAGAACCAAGGTTATCAATCCAGTAGGAGAATCACATATAACCCCTTTAGCAGCACCTACACACACAAAAGCAAACACTTGCACCCAACGCAAATAAGAGGGTTGTCAATCCTCTTAGCGGTTATTTGCAAGGATTAATTCTGATAGTGATAGATAAAAAGTAAATTGCAAATAAAATAAAAGTAAATAAATTGTAGCAAAGTATTTTTGGATTTTAATATATGAAAAAGATAGATCCGGGGGCCATAGTTTTCACTAGAGTCTTCTCTCTCGAGCGCAGAACATGCGGTAGGTAAACAAATTACTGTTCGGCAATTGATAAAAAAGCAAATAATTATGACGGATTCATGGAAATGATCATGTATATAGGCATCACGTCCGAGACAAGTAGACCGACTCCTGCCTGCATCTACTACTATTACTCCACCCATCGACCGCTATTCAGCTTGCATCTAGGGTATTAAGTATAAAACAGAGTAACGCCTTAAGCAAGATGACATGATGTAGACAAAGTAAACTCAAGCAATATGATTAAACCCCATCTTTTTATCCTTAATGACAACAATACAAATATGTGTCATGTCCCTTTCTGTCACTGGGATTGAGCATCGCAAGATTGAACCCATCACAAAGCACCTCTCCCATTGCAAGATAAACCAATCTAGTTGACCAAACCAAATTGATATATCGGAGAGAAATACAAAGCTATAACAATCATGCATAAAAGAGTTCAGAGAAGACTCAAATATTTCTCATGAATAATCTGATCATAAACTCACAATTCATCGGATCCCAACAAACACACCGTAAAAGAAGATTACATCGGATAGAACTCCAAGAACATCGAGGAGAACATGGTATTGAAGATCAAAGAGAGAGAATAAGCCATCTAGCTACTAGCTATGGACCCGTAGGTCTGTGGTAAACTACTCACACATCATCGGAAGGGCAGCAAGGTTGATCTAGAAGCCCTCCGTGATCGATTTCCCCTCCGGCAAAGTACCGGAAAAGGCCTCTAGATGGGATCGCGGAAGAACAGAGGCTTGCGGCGGCGTAAAAGTTATTCGGGGTGGCTCTCTGTTGGTTTCCGAATATTTGAGAATTTATAGTAGTGGAATTAGGTCAAAAAGAGCCACGAGGGGCCCACAAGGCATCAGGGCGCCCCCCCTGGGGACGCGCCATGTTGCCTTGTGGCCTCCTCATGAGGCTTCTGGCATCCTCCCGAAGCTTCCAGGGTCTCTTTTGTCCAGAAAAAATCGTCAAAAAGTTTCGTGGCATTTGGACTTCGTTTGGTACTGATTTCCTGAAAAACCAAAAACAAGCAGAAAACAGCAACTGGCACTGGGCACTAGGTCAATAGGTTAGTCCCAAAAAGTGATATATAATTGCATATAAAAACATCCAAGATTGATACTATAATAGCATGGAACAATCAAAAGTTATAGATACGTTGGAGACATATCAAGCATCCCCAAGCTTAATTCCTGCTCGTCCTCGAGTAGGTAAATGATAAAAACAGAATTTTTGATGTGGAATGCTACCTAACATGTTTCATCATGTAATCTTTCTTACGGTATGAATAATAAGACCCGAATGATTCAAAGCAATAGTCTATAATTTGATATAAAGACATCAATACTCAGGCATACTAATAAACATTCATGTCTTTCAAAATAAAAATGCTAAAGAAAGTTATCCCTACAAAATCATATAATCCTGTCATGCTCCATCTTCTTAACACAAAGTATTTATCATGCACTACCCCGATGACAAGCCGAGCAATTGGTTCATACTTTTTAACGTGCTTCAGCTTTTTCAACCCCCACGCAATACATGAGCGCAAGCCATGGATATAGCACTATGAGTGAAATAGAATGTGGTGATAGAGATTAATAAGGGGAAGTCAAAAAGGAGAAGATAGTCTCACATCAACGCGGCTAATCAACGGGCTATGGAGATGCCCATCAATTGATGTCAATGCGAGGAGTAGGTGAGGGTGTCCCGGACTAGGGGGTACTCGGGCTGCCGGCCTATCTCTCATGGGCCGGACTGGTGGGCCGCTCTCTACACGTCGATGGAAGGCTGGATTGGGGACGACCCCGTATGAAAGAAGGAAATCTCTGAAGTCTTGGCGTCTCCTCCAAGGAATAGATGGCGTAAGCGGCATGTTATCCCTGATGGTAACCGACCATATGTAACCCTAGGGCCCCCCTGGTGTCTATATAAACCAGGAGGTTTAGTCCGTAGGGGAGAGACTCATAATCTAGGGTTTAGCCCATCTAATCTCGAGGTAGATCAACTCTGTAACCTTCATACAATCACATCAATACAATCAAGCAGGACGTAGGGTTTTACCTCCTCGAGAGGGCCCGAACCTGGGTAAATCGCTGTCCCTACGCTCCCTGTTACCAGCGAACTCCTTGACCCATAGTTCGGACCCCCTACCCGAGATCTGCCGGTTTTGGTACCGACATTGGTTCTTTCATTGAGAGTTCCGCCGTGGGACATCAAGGATCGATGGCTCGCCTAATCATCAGCAACAGCGCTAGCCGCAGGGACACTTTTGTTCCCGGCCAGCTCTACGCGTTCGGAAGCGTCGTGCTACACGCCGATCCGGCCGGTCACCTTGGTCGGGTCGACAGTTTCACCCCCGACCAGGAGATCAGGTTTGGAAGCTTAGAATTCGTCGCCGACTCCCGGGGAGATCTTATGTTGTCGAACTCCAGCCTCGGCAGAACGTAACTTCGGGACAAATTCTGACACCCCCGTCACGGCCATACTGCGGGTCGACCCCGCAAATTACCCGAACCTGGAATCAACCGATCTCTCGTCATTAAACGGGATACTAGATCGGATCCAAGCTCTGGGAATCGCCGATGGCCAGTCCTCGGTATACGATCAGGTCGGGCTTAAAACCGACGACAGGGAAATTTATACCCCCGCCACTACTCACTTGGTCGCCACTATCGAAGGCCCCTCAGAGGCCTCACCCGTTACCTCCGAACCAAAAACTCATGAGGTGCGGGTTTTCGACCAACAGGCTTCGCCTTCCAGCTCGGCAGCCGAATCCCGCTCCGGAGAGGGTTTAGAGCCGGAGTCCGGATCCGCTCACCCGTGCCTGGTCAATTATCCAGGTCTCGGCGAACCGGATTCCACGACAATCCAGGACGTGCCCCCCAAAACTCCGAACTCACACTCCGCTGGGATCAAGTTTTTTATCCCGCCCACCCCCCACATTGAGTATTGTCCGGATAACACACGACGTCCCGACATATGGGACCTGATGTACGTTAAGCAGCAGCCCGGAGAGACAGTCCGGCACTTCTGCGCCAGATTCCTTATCATCAAAACTAAGACGACGGACGGCTGCGACAAGGACATTCTAGAGATTTTCCGGCAAAACTGCAGAGACGAGGGCGTCTTAAACGCCCTCGCCCGCTGCCACATCCAAAATTTCTCTGATTTATCGGATCTGGTGTCCAAATATTGCGCCATGGAGTACGCTTGGCAGGCCCAGCTTGAGCAAAGGGAGTCAACCTGCACAGAGGAACTAAACCGAGCTTGGGCGAAACGCGCGCTCCCTCACCGGACACGCCACTATGAGCCGTCCGAGAAAAAGATGAAACCCCTGACGAGGTCCAGAACGGTCCTTGACGGAATACTGGATAAACCATGCCCCATACACTCTACAAATCCAACCCACAGCCTTCAAGCTTGCTGGGTGGTCAGGCAAGTCGCCAAGAGCAGTGAGGCCATTCTCGGAGGCCCGCACTCCACTAAAAGTCCAGTTATGCCCCTTGACGATGACGCCGAAATCTTAACAATCTACGAGACTTACTCTTCGAAGAATCAGAGGAAGAGAGCCCTTCGAGAGCTCACCCAAATTCACCACGTGGCAGAGACAGACTCCTAGACAGATATACCCATCACTTTTAGTGAACAAGACCAGCCGAGATCCTGTCCTGCTCGAGCCGCTGCCGCCCTTGTCCTTGACCCCATAGTGGATGGATTCCGACTACAAAAGGTGTTGATGGACGGCGGCAGCGGGCTCAACCTCATCTACGAGGATACCTTGGATAAAATGCAGTTCGACAGATCCCGCATAGAGCAAAGTCACACTACCTTTCGAGGGATTATCCCCGGAAAGGAGGCGCGTGCCAGTGGCCGCGTGACTCTTGATGTGGTCTTCGGAACTCCCGAGAACTACCGGTCCGAAGAACTGCTTTTCCACATCGTGCCCTTCCGCAGCGGGTATCATGCCTTACTAGGGCGCGATGCCTTCGCACGATTCCATGTTGTGCCACATTACGGGTACATGAAGCTTAAAATGCCAGGGCCAAACGGTATAATCACGGTAATAAGTGATCCGGACAGAGCCCTGCGAGCCGAGAATAAGACGGCATCGCTCGCCCTCGAAGCGTTGTCCGAAGCCCTCGCGGCCAAAGAATTAACCGCGCTCCGCTCAACGGTGGACAAGGACGATGTCATCCTTGATAAAAGGCAAAAATCCACGTCCTTTAAACCAGCAGATGAAATCATTAAATTCCAAGTGCACCCAACAGATCCCAACAAGACGGCGTCCATCGGAGCCCAGCTGGACCCCGCGGTTGATGAAGAATTGCGCCAATTTCTGCGCGCAAACTGGGATATCTTCGCCTGGCACCCTTCAGACATGCCAGGGATCCCGCATAGATTAGCCGAGCACAGCCTGAACATAATCAAAGGTTTCAAGCCAGTTAAACAGACTCTCCGTCGGTTTTCCGAACCCAAGCGTCAAGCCATGGGTGAGGAACTGGCCAAGTTGCTCAAAGCCGGATTCATCCGGGACATCAAACATCCTGAGTGGTTGGCCAACCTGGTCATGGTGCCGAAGAAGGATAAGTCCTGGCGATTGTGCGTCGACTTCAAGGATTTGAACAAAGCCTGCCCTAAGGATCCTTTCCCCTTGCCCCGCATCGACCAGATCATTGATGCCACCACCGGGCACGACTCGCTATGTTTCCTTGACGCTTACTCCGGATACCATCAAATCAAAATGAAGGAATCCGACCAGGCGGCCACCGCATTCATCACTCCCTATGGACCATTCTGCTTCAACACAATGCCCTTCGGTTTAAAGATCGCAAGGGCCACATACCAGTGCATGATCCAAACGTGTCTGGAGAAACAAATCGGCAAAATAGTCGAAGCTTATGTGGACGATGTGGTTATCAAAACCAAACACGTCAGCCAGCTGGTGGACGATCTCCGGCAAACCTTTGACAATCTTCGGACTTTCAATATACGGCTTAATCCAGAAAAGTGTGTCTTCGGAGTGCCGGCCGGCAAGCTGCTCGGCTTCATAGTTTCCCATAGAGGAATAGAGGCCAACCCAGCGAAAATCCGGGCACTGTCCGAGTTGGCTATCCCCACTGAGCTCAAACACGTCCAGAAACTGGCCGGTACTGTTGCAGCCCTAAGCCGCTTCATCTCGCGCCTCGGCGAAAAGGCCCTGCCGCTATATAAATTGCTCAAACGGACGAAGAACTTCGAATGGACTAGCGAAGCGGCGGCGGCACTCGAAGAAATAAAAACTCTACTGGCCAGCAACCCGATTTTGACGGCACCCAGCCCGGCTGAGCCAATGCTGCTATATATCTCGGCGACGAATCAGGTGGTCAGTGCGGTTCTCGTTGTCGAACGAGAGGCCGAGGGTCACAAGTTCCAGGTACAGAAACATGTGTACTATGTATCCGAAGTGCTTACCCCGTGTAAAACAAGGTACCTGCATTACCAGAAGATCGCCTACGCAGTTTTCATGGCATCCTGAAAGCTCCGCCATTACTTCCAGGAGTGCTCGGTTACGGTAACATCCGAAGTACCATTGAATGACATAATCAACAATCGTGACGCCACAGGGCGCATAGCCAAATGGGCTATAGAACTTCTCCCCTTCGAAATCATCTATCGACCACGCCGAGCTATTAAATCTCAAGTTTTGGCTGATTTCATGGCGGAATGGACGGAAGCCGAACTCCCTAGGGAGTACAGCACATACTCACATTGGACGATGTACTTCGACGGCTCCAAAATGCTCGCAGGACTGGGGGCTGGAGTGGTCCTCACATCCCCCACTGGCGACAATATTCGGTACATACTCCAGATCATGTACACCGACTCCAACAACGCAGCCGAATACGAGGCTCTGTTGCACGGACTTCGGATGGCAGTGTCAATGGGCATACAGCGGCTCGAAGTACGGGGAGATTCTAATCTTGCCATCTCTCAAGTTAACGGCAAATTCGACGCAAAAGACCCAAAAATGACAGCATACCGCAACGCCGTCCTGAAGATCTCCACCCGCTTCGAAGGACTGGAGTTTCACCATATACCTCGTGACAGCAATCAAGCTGCGGATATCCTGGCTCGAATAGGCGCTAAGCGCGACCCCGTCCCCGAGAACACCTTCTTGGAACGACTTTTCAAGCCGTCCGTGGTGTGGCAGGAGAACGCCCAGGGCTCGGACACCAATACCCCAGGAGGGTTCGTCCCTCCGCCTATTGAACCAGATAATGGAATTATCGGGGGCTCGGCCATCGCAATGACAACTTCGGCTCACGAAGTCATGGCGGTAATCGCGCCATGGACCGAGCCTTTCCTCGCCTACCTCCTCCGCCAAGAATTACCGGCTGTCCAGACTGAGGCCAGGCGTATCCTTCGACGATCTAAATCCTATAAAGTCCACGAGGGAGAGCTATATAAGAAAAGTACTACTGGCGTCCTCCAGAGATGTATCTCTGAAGAGGAGGGAAGGCAGCTTCTGGCCGAGATTCACGCTGGCACGGGCGGTCACCACATGGTAGCTCGGGCCCTGGTCAGCAAGGCTTTCCGAGCAGGGTTCTTTTGGCCCACTGCCCGAACAGACGCCCAGACATTGGTCCAACATTGCGTTGGATGCCAGCTCTTTGCAAATCAGAGTCATATGCCCCCCACAGCCCTTCGGACGATCCCAATTACTTGGCCTTTCGCGGTCTAGGGGCTGGATATGGTTGGACCACTTAAAAGGGGGACCAAGAAAAAGAAATATCTACTCGTCATGGTAGATAAATTCACTAAATGGATCGAGGCAAAGCCGGTCACTTCAGCCAAGTCTAAGCCGGTCATCGACTTTATATCCGGCGTCGTACACCGCTATGGTGTTCCCCACAGCATAATAACGGACAACGGATCCAACTTTACCGCCCAGGAAGTCAAAGATTGGTGCGCTAATTTAGGCATTAAGCTCGACTACGCCTCGGTGTATCACCCACAGTCTAATGGACAGGTCGAGAGAGCGAACGGCCTGATCTTGAGCGGCATTAAGCCTCGTTTGGTCCGATCTTTGAAAGACTCCGGCTGCCATTGGGTTGAGGAGCTCGACTCCATACTGTGGGGCCTACGCACCACTCCTAATCGATCCACGGGCTACACACCATTCTTCATGGTATATGGGGCAGAAGCCGTCCTCCTCTGCGACCTTATTCACGACGCCCCTCGGGTGCGTATGTACGAAGAAAAGGAGGCCGAGCTGGATCGGCAAGATGACCTGGACGCCTTGGAAGGCGAGCGCGACATAGCTCGGGCTCGTTCTGCTTTTTATCAGCAGCAGGCCAGACGCTATCAGAGCAGGGAAGTACGGGCGAAGGCCTACAATGTTGGCGATTTAGTCTTGCGCCTCCCGGAGAAGCAGAAGCATAAGCTGGCGCCCAAATGGGAGGGGCCCTTCATAATCAACCAAGTACTCACGGGCGGGGCGTACCGCCTCCGCGACCCGACGGACGATCGCCTCGAACCCAACCCATGGAATGCAGCTCGGCTGCGACGTTTCTATGGCTAGTCCCGCAAACTTACCTTGTTCGATTTATCCTTTTTGGATCTTCATCTTTCTAGTCAATAGTCTCTCCCGGGTTGTGTTCGGAAATGCCGAATTACGTTAAATTCTTCTTCGGCAAACATCTTTGAATGTACCACACTTTGTTACCTGGGGGCTTCTTTTACGAAGCTCGTCAAATTTCATTTATGCAATCATCCGTTTTTTACGTGTTTGCAACCTTCCTGCGTCGTTCTCAAGCCACTATATGCATCAACTTGACTTAAGATTTGGCCAAGCTAGGTTGCCTCGCTCCTGTGTTTACCCCCTACGTTCCCGATTGTTCGGCTAGGGAGTAAAGGGAGCACCTCTGCGATTGTTACGTCCGGATTTCCCGGGTACGTACCTCAGACGGGTGAAGCCGAAAGCTAGCGTCTTAAGACAACAAGTTGGTCGGCCACGGGGGGAAGTGAAAATAATTGATACCTATCACTAAGTTTCCGGGGTATTTTCCCGAAGTAACCGTCCCCGTCTAAATTCGGGTACTCGGTTATCCATCCACGGATAATGTGGTCACCTGACGAAAGGAACCCATAGCGGAACTATTTTCGTCGGAAGATGTTTCTTACGTTAATCAGTAATATAACATAACTCCCCGAGCACGTTTTTGTCTGTTTGCACCAAATGGCCGGATTGCCTGGTTTTCCGAAGTATCTTTCCGATGTTCTCGGATTACATAGTAGGAAAACACTCCTTGGCTTCTGGTCGAGGAGGCGGAAGCCGATGGCCGGTTAAGACAACGTTTTTTATGCACGGTTTGGCGACTATCCGATGTAACGTACATAGGTACATAGAATCGACCTATCAATCTTGATCTAGACCATCTATTATGGTCTCCAGAGCACAATCTGCTTGGGACAGCCGAGCTGCGGGCATAACCTGGTCATATACCAGATGCACGGGCACTTCCTGCCCATCTGGCCCTACCGGCCCAACTCTCGCTAAATGCTCCGGTTCCAGCCTGGTGAATCGGGTCTTGATCATCGCCCACGCTTCCCGTGCTCCTTCACGACAAGATGACATCTTCCATAACTCAAAGCGGCGCCGAGCTCCTTTGAAGCGACTCGCGAGTTCGGCCATCCCTTCCGGAGCCACTTCGCCAGGCCACGGTGCTTTGAACATGCTCTTCATGGCTCTCCGGGCCCGCTCATGTACGGCGGATAGCTCCTTCAGCAGGTCCCGCCCGAAGGAACCGGCTTCCTCTTCGGGACGCCCGATTAGCAGAACTACAATAAGACGTGGCATTGTTCATCTAGCTACCGTATACGTTCGGTTATTGAACGGGCGACTTAGATTGCACTTACCGAACATGCCTGTTTTCAGTCTTTGATTCTCCTCTTGGGTTACAGTCAGTTGAGCTTTTAAGCTTTTGATTTCTTGGACCTGTTGTTCGCCTTCCGCCTTAAGCTTATCCCTCTCCTCATGACTTCGGGACAGCACCCGGTAGCCAGCCTCTTGCTGTGACTCCGCATAGCTTTGGGCTTTCCTGGCCATATCCAGGTCCTTCTGTAACTGATTTATCATCTCGGCTGCTATGGAAACATTTTTCATTAGTGGAGATGTTCCACCCCATTTTCTCTTTAATGAACTTTAAATTCGGCACTTACCATGTGCCTCTCTGGTGAATGTTTTCACCCCCTCTAGCTCGGTTTTCACAGACTTTAACTCTGTTTGAGCCAGCTTGAGGTCCTCGGACAGCTTTTTGTTCTGCTCCCGAACAGTCTGCACAAATAGCAGGGCAGCATGGATATCAGACCCTTAACTCGGTCGTCCCGCCCAAATTAAGGCTCGGGGGCTACTGGGTTAGGTACTAGTTGTCAAAACTATTACTATACCTGCATATTCGTAGACATGAGCCTCACTGCGCCTTCAAGTCCCGTTCGGGCGGCGCCGAGGTATGCATCTACCGAGCTAAGAGCATTGACCTCCTGATTAGACAACGCGGTTTGCCGAAGTGATGCCTTGCGCCACCGATGATTCATCACACTTTCAACTTCGGAATTAGTGACCGAGACGTCTTCCGAGTCCTCGGGATTTTGGTCCTCGGCAGTGGCTCCCGGAGTAACTCCGGTTACATCTGGCGACCTCGGATTTGAGTCACCCCTTGGCACCTTCTCAACATCCTCGGCCGCGCGCGGTTCCACACATCGCCTATCGAACACCATGGAACAAATTATTGGCATATGCGGTGGATGTTGACGATAGAGGCCATAACAGTACAGTGAATACATTACCTCTTCGGGCGGGGCGCCGATGATGTAGCTCCCGTTGGGGCCACACGTGGGATTACCCCATGACTACTTGTCGTCGGAGCCGCTGGTGCCGCCTTTGCGGCTGTTTGGCGTGTCGTGCGACGGCCCTTGGGAGTAGGTGTCAGTGTGTTCGGGCCTGCAGCGGCTGAGCGTTTCTTTCGAGAGGAAGCCCATTGGTCACTTACCACGGAGGAGGGAAGCGCCCCGGGATGATCGGCCAACAGGGCCACCTTGGAGCCATCAAGGCTCTCCTGGTAGAAGACCCCGTCCTCGAAATTAATGGATGTTTCAGGGTCGTCATGGAACCCAGGATCGTCATCGCGAGAGTAATTCTCCAGTTGAGGAGCTGGGCAACTCACCGTTTCGATCCCTCGCCTCCAACTCTGTTCGGACAAGATGAAGATCCGATTATGAAAAGTCTGGGGTAATATCTGAACTAAAAAGAGTGGTCGAACTCACCATTTCGATGGGATCATACATCGAGAAGCCTTTCTTGAGCTTTAGTCGAGCGAACTCTTGCTCTTCCCCCTTGAACAAACCGGCTAGTATGGCGGCTATCGCCGCCTGATTGGCGGGCCCCTTCTTGGTGTACCGGGCAGCGTCGTCCTCCCCATTGTAGTTCCATAGCGGATGAATTCTCTGTTGGAGAGGCTGGACACATCGAGCGATGGCTATTGCCATCACATCAACGATGGTTAGTCCGTTATGAGCTAACCACCTCACTTGAGCAGCCAGACGAGCTACTTCGGCACTTTCCTCTTGAGAAGGACTCTTCGGGCGCCAGTTGAACCGCTTCATTGGAGAAGCCAATGAAAATTCGGGTAGACCCCTTCGAACTGGATCGAATAAAGGGACGTCTTCGATATAAAACCATTCCGAAGTCCACTCTTCGGCATCCTTCTTCGGAGTCCCAACGGGGTATCCGGTCCCGGCAATGCGCCATACTTCGGCTCCGCCGACCTCGTAGATGACCCCTTCCCGGGTGCAGGGGACTAGGCAGAAGAATTTCCTCCACAACTCAAAGTGCGCCTCACAGCCCGGGAACATCTCGCATAAAGCGATGAAGCCCGAAATATGGAGGATCGATCTAGGGGTAAGGTGGTGGAGCTGAATCCCGTAGAACTCTAGTAAACCCCTCAAGAAGGGATGAATGGGAAAACCCAGGCCTCGCAGCACGAAGGGCATGAAGCAAACTCTCTCCTCCCCGTGAGGGGAAGGGAAATTCTCCCCAAGGGCCTTTCCGTCTGCGGAAGTTAATCCGGGGCGGGTGGATGTGAGATCTGAGGCGGGCAGATACCCCTGCGCCTCAAGCCTACGTAGTCGCATGCAAGATACGGAGCATCCCGCCCAATCACCTTGACGGGGGCCATGAGGGCGTGAGGAAGAGCCTGGGGCGCTTGCCATTGTTTGTTGACTTTGGCTTTGCGAGGATGTGGAGAAGAATGGCAGGGGGTGGGGTGCTTTAACCTCCACGCCCTTGGCCTATTAAAGGGACATTTTTGTAAGAACCCATCGGGCCACTCGCATTCCGTGGGCGCGCAGAAATCGAGGGTCTTCATTTAATTCTATCTCTGAAGATACCTCGGTAACTGACTTATTGGTGGCCGAATTATTGTTAATCCAAATATAGGTAACGGGAGGAACTCGCCATCCAAGCCGAATACTTCTGAAGCATGAAGCTGCCGAAGACCGTAGACCTCGGCATTGAAGGCTAGTTCGGGGGCTACTGAGGGTGTCCCGGACTAGGGGGTACTCGGGCTGCCGGCCTATCTCTCATGGGCCGGACTGGTGGGCCGCTCTCTACACGTCGATGGAAGGCTGGATTGGGGACGACCCCGTATGAAAGAAGGAAATCTCTGAAGTCTTGGCGTCTCCTCCAAGGAATAGATGGCGTAAGCGGCATGTTATCCCTGATAGTAACCGACCATATGTAACCCTAGGGCCCCCCTGGTGTCTATATAAACCAAGAGGTTTAGTCCGTAGGGGAGAGACTCATAATCTAGGGTTTAGCCCATCAGATCTCGAGGTAGATCAACTCTGTAACCTTCATACAATCACATCAATACAATCAAGCAGGACGTAGGGTTTTACCTCCTCGAGAGGGCCCGAACCTGGGTAAATCGATGTCCCTACGCTCCCTGTTACCAGCGAACTCCTTGACCCATAGTTCGGACCCCCTACCCGAGATCTGCCGGTTTTGGTACCGACAGTAGGGATTGCCATGCAATGGATGCACTACGAGCTATAAGTGTATAAAAGCTCAGCATGAAAACTAAGTGGGTGTGCATCCAACTTGCTTGCTCATGAAGACCTCGGGCATTTGAGGAAGCCCATCATCGGAATATACAAGCCAAGTTCTATAATGAAAATTTTCCACTAGTATATGAAAGTGACAAAATAGGAGACTCTCTATATGAAAAACATGGTGCTACTTTGAAGCACAAGTATGGAAAATGATAGTAACACTGCCCCTTCTCTCTTTTTTCTCTCATTTTTTTTTCTTCTTTTTTCTTTTTTCCTTTTTTTCTCTTTTTTTTCTTTCTTTTTTTCTTTTTTCGTGGGCTCTTTTTGGCCTCTTTTTTTATTTTTTATTTATTTCCTCACTGGGACAATGCTCTAATAATGATGATCATCATACTTCTATTTACTTACAACTCAAAATTTCAACTCGAAACTAGAACAAATATGACTCTATATGAATGCCTCTGGCAGTGTACCAGGATGTGCAATGATACTAGCGTGACATGTATGAAAAATGATGAACGGTGGCTGAGCCACAAATACTATGTCAGCTATATGATCATGCAAAGCAATATGACAATAATGATGTGTGTCATAAAAACGGAACGGTGAAAGTTGCATGGCAATATATCTCAGAATAGCTATGGAAATGCCATGATAGGTAGGTATGGTGGCTGTTTTGAGGAAGATATAAGGAGGCTTATGTGTGATAGAGCACATCATATCACGGGGTTTGAATGCACCGGCGAAGTTTGCACCGACTCTCGATGTGAGAAAGGGCAATGCACGGTACCGAAGAGGCTAGCAAATTGCGGAAAGGTGAGAGTGCATATAATCCATGGACTCACGTTAGTCATAAAGAACTCACATATTTATTGCGAAAGTTTATTAGCCCTCGAAGCAAAGTACTACTACGCATGCCCCTAGGGGGGAGGTTGGTAGGAGTTAACCATCGCGCGCCCCCGACCGCCACACAAAGGAAGATAATCAATAATAAATCATGGACTCACATTAGTCATAAAGAACTCACATACTTATTGCGAAAGTTTATTAGCCCTTGAAGCAAAGTACTACTACGCATGCCCCTAAAGGGATAGATTGGTAGGACAAGGTCCATCGCTCGTCCCCGACCGCCACTCATAAAGTAGACAATCAACAATAAATCATGCTCCAACTTCTTAGCATAACGACAGATCATACGTGCATGCTTCGGGAATCACAAACCTTAACACCAATATTCTTACTAAACCACAATCATCTACTAATACCTCCCACATATTACCATCTTAATATCGCAAAACTATTGCAAGGAATCAAACTTATCATATTCAGTGATCTACATGAAAGTTTTTATTATATCCCTCTTGAATACCTATCATATCAGGACCAAATTCATAACCCGTGCATATTACCATTGCTATTCATGATACTCTCAAAAAGATATAAGTGAATCATGAGAGTGCAACTATTTTTTTAAAATATAACCATCGCCGTGCTCTAAAAGATATAAGTGAAGCACTAGAGCAACTGCCTAGCTCAAAAGATATAAGTGAAGCACATAGAGTATTCTAACAAATCACGAATAATGTGTGTCCCTCTTAAAAAGGTGTGTTCAGCAAAGATGATTGTGACAAACTAAAAAGCAAACAAAAGCAAACAAACTATATCACAAGACGCTCCAAGTAAAACACATATCATGTGATGAATAAAAATATAGCTCCAAGTGAGTTACCGATAGATTGTAGACGAAAGAGGGGATGCCTTCCGGGGCATCCCAAGCTTAGACGCTTGAGTCTTCCTTGAATATTATCTTGGGGTGCCTCGGGCATCCCCAAGCTTAGCCTCTTGCCGCTCCTTATTCCTTTGTCCATCGTAGTCTCACCCAAAACTTGAAAACTTCAGCACACAAAACTCAACAGAAACCTCGTGAGATCCGTTAGTATAACAAACAAATCTTAAACTTTAGGTACTGTTGTAAATTGATTCATATTTAATATTGGCATAATGCTACTGTACTCCAACTTCTCCATGACTCATACCCCCCGATACGATCCATAGATTCATCAAAATAAGCAAACTATGCAACAAAAATAGAATCTGTCTAAAACAGAACATTCTGTAAAGATCTATTTATAAGCCATACTTCTGTAACTCCAAAAATTCTGACAAATTAGGATAACGTAGACAATTCATATACCAATACTGTGTAAAAATTTCAGATTTTTTTAACGCTCCAGTACATAATCAAAAATCAAATACTGGACGCAAAACTTTCTGTTTTCCAAACAGCATCAATTATACTATCATCCAAATCATCACAAAGGCATTACTTGGCACAAACACTAATTAAAAGATAAAAACACAATCATAACAGAGGCTACAATTGTGTAAACACACAAAAACATAAAGTAAAACCAAAATTTAAGATACATATTGGGTTGACTCCCAACAAGCTCTTTCTTTATAGCCATTAAGATAGCCTTTGAGATTTTAATGATGCTCACATTAAAGACAAGAATTGAAGCACAAAGAGAGCATCATAAAACATGTGACAAACACATTTAAGTCTAACATACTTTCTATGCATAGGCATTTTATAAGCAAAAAAATTATCATGACAAGAAATATCTAGCATAAGCAAGGAAGAAGAATCAAATGTTGACAATCTCGACATAATGAGAGGTAATTTAGTAACACAAAAATTCCTATAACCATATTTTCCTCTGTCATAATAATTACATGTAGGATCATAATCAAATTCAACAATATAGCTATCATATAAAATATTCTCTTCATGATCCACATGCATAAAAGTTTTATAATCTTCCAAAATAGTGGGATTAACATCAACTAAAATCATGACCTCTCCAAGCCCACTTTTATCATAAAATTCATAATATTGATAATTCTCCAAAGTAGTGGGATCATTATTACCTAAAGTTAACACTCTTCCAAACCCACTTTTAATAGTATTGCAAATTTTATTATCAATAACATATTCATCATGGGACTTAAATAGGTTTTCAAGATCATAAGAAGCATTATCACCCCAATCATGATCATTGCAATAAGTAGTGGACATGACAAAATTATCATCCCAAAGTTTGTAGTTTTGCATATCATTAGCACAATTGACATTAATAGAATTTATAATAACATCATTGCAATCATGCTTTTCATTCAAGGAGCTATCATGAATTACTTTATAAACTTCTTCTTTTAGCACTTCATCACAATTTTCAGATTCACGATTTTCAAGCAAAACTTCATAAAGATAATCAAGTGCAATCAACTCACTAGCAATTGGTTCATCATAATTGGATCATTTGAAAAGATTGCAAGTGGATGAGGATCCATATGTCTATATTTTTATTTTCATTGAGTCACACAATTTTAGCAAGCAAGCAAACGAGCAAACATAAATATTTTTGTGTTTTTATAAAACTATTTTAGAAGTGGGGGAGATGAAAACGAGAGGCGAATGCAAATAAAATAAATGCAAGTGGATATTAGTTTATGCGAAGGTACTTGATAAGTTTGGTGATGTCTCCCCGGCAACGGCGCCAGAAATTCTTCCTGCTATTTGTAGACTGCGTTGGTATTTCCCCGAAGAGGAGAGAATGATGCAGTATAGTAGAGATAAGTATTTTCCTCAGTTAAGAACCAAGGTTATCAATCCAGTAGGAGAACCACACAAAACCCCTTTAGCAACACCTACACACACAAAAGCAAACACTTGCACCCAAAGCAAATAAGAGGGTTGTCAATCCTCTTAGTGGTTATTTGCAAGGATTAATTCTGATAGTGATAGATAAAAAGTAAACTGCAAAATAAAATAAAATTAAATAAATTGCAGCAAAATATTTTTGGATTTTAATATATGATAAAGATAGACCCGAGGGCCATAGTTTTCACTAGAGGCCTCTCTCGAGCGCAAAACATACGATGGGTAAACAAATTACTGTTGGGCAATTGATAGAAAAGTAAATAATTATGACGGATTCATGGCAATGATCATGTGGCATCACGTCCGAGACAAGTAGACCGACTCCTACCTGCATCTACTACTATTATTTCACCCATCGACCGCTATCCAGCATGCATCTAGGGTATTAAGTATAAAACAGAGTAACGCCTTAAACAAGATGACATGATGTAGACAAAGTAAACTCAAGCAATATGATTAAACCCTATCTTTTTATCCTTAATGGCAACAATACAAATACGTGTCATGTCCCTTTCTGTCACTGGGATTGAGCACCGCAAGATTGAACCCATCACAAAGCACCTCTCCCATTGCAAGATAAACCAATCTAGTTGGCCAAACCAAATCGATAGATCGAAGAGAAATACAAAGCTATAACAATCATGCATAAAAGAGTTCAGAGAAGACTCAAATATTTCTCATGAATAATCTGATCATAAATTCACAATTCATCGGATCCCAACAAACACACCGCAAAAGAAGATTACATCGGATAGAACTCCAAGAACATCGAGGAGAACATGGTATTGAAGATCAAAGAGAGAGAAGAAGCCATCTAGCTACTAGCTATGGCCCGTAGGTCTGTGGTAAACTACTCACACATCATCGGAAGGGCAGCAAGGTTGATGTAGAAGCCCTCCGTGATCGATTCCCCCTCCGGCAGAGTACCGGAAAAGGCCTCCAGATGGGATCGCGGAAGAACAGAGTCTTGCGGCGGCGTAAAAGTTATTCGGGGTGGCTCTCTGTTGGTTTCCGAATATTTGAGAATTTATAGAAGTGGAATTAGGTCAAAAGGAGCCACGAGGGGCCCACAAGGCATCAGGGCGCCCCCCCCCCCCCCCCCCGGGGCTGCGCCCTATTGCCTTGTGGCCTCCTCGTGAGGATTCTGGCATCCTCCCGAAGCTTCCAGGGTCTCTTTTGTCCAGAAAAAAATCGTCAAAAAGTTTCGTGGCATTTGGACTTCGTTTGGTACTGATTTCCTGGAAAACCAAAAACAAGCAGAAAACAACAACTGGCACTGGGCACTAGGTTAATAAGTCCCAAAAAGTGATATATTGATACAATAACAGCATGGAACAATCAAAAATTATAGATACGTTGGAGACGTATCAGCTTCCCCCCCCCCCCCCCCCCCCCCCGCGCGCACCGAGCCCCGCCCTGTTCGTGCTCTACCGTTGTTGCGGCGGGGGCAACGCCCGGGCGCTCACACTGGCTACAGGAGCTGGAGGCGCGGCTGCTGGACACCGGGAGGAGGTGACGCTCGCGCGCGCGCCGCTAACGGAGTTGGGAGCACGGCTGCCGGGCGCCGGGGCAGGGCGGTGCTGATGGGCACGCGCCGTGGGCGCACTGGTGTCGTCCGTGTGGCGGCGGCGGTCATGCCTGCGCCGGCGGGGCCTGTGGCCTTCAGGCTGCAGCCGGCCGTGAGGGCCGCTTCGCGGTGCGGCTGCACACCGTGGAGGTGCTCTACATGGCCTCCAAGGAGCCAGACGGGCCCGGCGGGGGCGGCAGCCACGGGGAGGACGCTTTCCTGCCGCACAACGTGGTGGTGCCCGGTGCCTCGGTCAAGGAGCCCACATCCGCGCTCGACTCCGTGAACCCGGAGTGGTTCTCCGCAAAGAAGAAGCAGGTGTTGGACAGCGGTCGCGACCGGTGTCAGAGCCCGCTAGGGATCGACATGGAATCGAGGTGGGTCAAGAACAAGAAATTGGGGAAAAGTATGAAATCACAAAGGACAGTGAGTAAAACTGTGTATATAGTGTATGTAAAGGTATACTGCTGTATTGATATTGATAATAACCAAATTGGCTGAATAGTTGATCGATACATCTCCTCTAGTTAATACCCCTTATATAGCCTGAGGTTACAGAGAGTAACTTGAATATAGAAATAATAACAAGGATGGAAATGAATAAATGTTGACAGCCGTAGATCTTTTGCCTTTGGGTTTCCTTCTTATCCTGATCGTTCAATCTGCCATAACACTACAAGTCCTCCTCTAACTAGTACCTGACATTCCATCCCTCTTGAAATCACACTTGTCCCCAAGTGTGTTGCTCCCTGGACTAAGTTGAGAGCAGAATGTTGAACCTCAGGGAGGCATAAATGATATGATCCAAATTGGAGACTTCCAACATGTGATTTCAAGATGTTTGAGCTTCTGGCACTTCCTTTGTTTAACTGTAGCATAGCATTCCCCGGATTGCATCGCCATGTTGAACAACAATGCCAATGGTGGATCTCCTGGGTCAAATTGCTTGTACACCCATATATATGATACAGATTGTCGCAAGGTTGAAAATGAAGAGTTTGTTTCCCAGAATAGTCCACAACCTTTAGGGTTAGAATTGGTATAGTATGGACCTTGGACAATAACAACAATGTTCTTGAGCTCTTGTCTAGAAACCACAATGAGCTTGGATTCTTGTAGTGCTGGTTCAATAGAAGTGGAAGTATTATTGGCTCGAAAACTTGATATAAACTGAAATCCGTACTCCACAATTTCACCATTAACATCCTGAAGAATTAATGAGATGTTGCAACGCCAATTTATGGTAGGAAGATTCTTTATCCAGCTGCACCCATGAGTGGTTTGACAGATTCCCGGATCCCATTGCAAGTTTGGTTTCATCCAATATAAGAATATGCATGAAGACCATTGCACTTGCGGAGAAATAATTATACTAAAGCTCCATTCCAAAAATTTCTCAAAAACTTGCTCTTGTTCAAGTAACTCAAATGCAACAATTTTCTGAGTTGAAATTTTTGATTGCTGCAGTGCTTGACTGATGATCATGGTAGAATTGCTCATGCCCAAAATAATCAGAAATGGTATAGTTTGCACTCTGTAAATGCTCACAAACAAGGGTGGAGTCCATGGTGGTTGCAAGCTGAAACTAGTAGACTTACTATCACTGGTGCCATACCTTGTAGCAGCAACCATTATCGCAGTCAATGTCTCCATTGAGATTTGATCAGAAGGACATTTAGAAAACCCTCGCTGCTTTAGATGAAAGAGATCTTCATGAGCTAGACAATCTTGGTATGAGAAAGTGATGCTCAAGAGGTCTATTAGAGATATGGGAATCATCTCTTCAGTATCCTTGTACTGCCCCATAGTTCCTTCCTTTTGTAAAAACTGCACCATGTTCATGTTATGTGCTGGAGTATGCTTCCCTGGAAGATAACTAGCAGTAGCATATGTAGTACAATTTGTACATACAATGGATTGTACGCCAGTGTCCCATGGTAACACAACAGCTGCATATATTCCTTTAGTCCGCACTTTCATGTCATTGTACATCTGAACTGGAGAGCTAGCTCTCAGATTGCTTCTCACAGATCTTGTACAGATGTTGACCAATGGGTACAAGCAATCGACAGACAAAGGCGATGGCGAGACATCCGACTGTGGTATCTTATTCTCTGTGCTACACCGGGCCATTTGAGTGATCACTTTGCTGCTGATAAGTTCAGAAATAACTTGTTCCATGGTTCCAACCAGTATCATCACAGTAATTTTCACTAATTGGTCATGCTCTCCTGGATCCCATGGCAAAAACCGCTTGACTTGAGATGCAGTATATGACAGCAACAAGAACTCATTATTGATTTCACTTTGATCATAGAAGTCAAACTCAAGAGGTGTTTCTCTGAATTTCCAGTGTGAAATTTTACTTTTCTCTTTGCTGTAGATCTGATTCTCATGATCAACTATAGCACTAGCACCCGATAGACAAAGATCAAGAATACCTCTGGTTACTATCTCTTCTTTTTCCTTGCTGAGTTGGTTACGCCATTTTGTAAAATTGACATGGCACCAAGACACTTTACCAGCAGAAAACAATTCCTTCTCAGAACCAATTAAGGGTTGATGTTCTAGTTTCCAGTATTCCTTCTGCATCCAAGAATTGCTGCACAACATTTTGCCCCAAAGAGTGAAAGCACCATCAATATATAGATCGCCGACCCTTGTTGGGTTGCTTGCATCGCTTTCTGCAGTAGTTGCACTTCCAGGCTGCTCTTCCCAAAATTCAGAGGCACAAAATTGGGACTGTTTTAAAGGAAGAACACACTCATCATTTGTTGCTGCTGTAACATTATTCAGTCCATTTTGTACCTCCAGCTCCAGATATTCTACTGTGTGTAGTACGATCATGCTGGAACATACGCAAATGGTGGTCAGGTTCGACCATGTTCCATACACGTCGTAACAAGGTAGGGAATGATGTTGCACATGATGTGAGTCAGCTATGAACTGTATGCCGGGGTTCCATGGCAATATAAGATTTGCATAGACTCCTTTATTCTGCACCCTCATGTCATTGCTGACTATTGCACTGAGTACCTTCTGAACTTGAGAGTTGGTTCCCAGATTGCTGCACACGGAACTTGTACAGATGGCTAACTGCTGCATCTTCAGCTTCATGGTACACATATCCTCACAGTTTGAAACCACTGGCTCCATAGTGACAGCAGTCATGGTAGCCACTGGTGCAGAGATGAATGGAGTGACTAACATCACTGGTGGCGACGACTCCATTACTTTGGTCACTGACATTGCTTCTGTCGGACGCGTAGCACTGCCTACGCATTCAATCAAACAGTTGGTAGGCGCCGTGGCTGGCATGGCGATTGCTGCAGCAGAAACGCCAAGTGGAGCGGCGGTGGCGAGGGTGTTGACTGCAGCAAGGGGGCGGCTCAGAGGTGTGGTGATGACTGTCGCAGGTGGTCCACTCAAAGGCGCGGTGACGGAGGTCAAACCTCTGCTCGAGCAGTCAGTCGAACAGCTAGCGGGCACCCATGCTGTGGTGGTGAGGGCTGCAGTAGAGGTGATGGTGGTGACTGCAGGAACACAGATCGGGACAGTGGTGGTGGTGGTGGTGGTGTTGATGTTGGTCGTCAACCTCGCCTCTGTTAGATTCATATCCCTGTCCAGGCATTTGATCGAACAGTCTGTGGGCGTAGTGGCTTCAGTTCTAGTTGCTGCAGTAGAAACATTGATCGGGGGAGTGGTGGTGAGGACAGGCGTGGTGGCGAGTGTTGTAGCAGGAAGGCCACTCGGTGGCGTTGTGATGAGGTGGGCAGCTGTGGCGACGGAGGTGGTGGATGCTACAGCAGGGGAACTGAAGACCGCAGCAGCACGAGCGTCACTGGCAGTCGAGGTGGTGGTGGTGACTGGAGGCATGCAAATCAGGGCAGTTGTGGTGGTGACCGCAGCAGGGGTAATGCTCGGAGGGGCGTTGCAGACGGCAACAGCACGGGCAGCGGCACTGACGGCAGCCTGGGCGGCGGCCATGGCGGCAGCATGGGCGGCAACCAAGGCGGTCCACGCAGAAGAATCCCCTGTCAAAGCACAGATCGGGGAAGTGGGGGTTGTGGACGAGCGGGGTGGAGCAGCTGCAGTGGCGGCGGAGGTCGGGGTTGCCCATGATTTGTGTCCAGCGTAAGCCATGAGAATGGGAATTGGGTTGGGGATTTTAGAGGGGCAAGCACGAACCCTAGAAAAATTTCACCCAAATCAAGTCGATTCCGAGGAAGGAGATGGCTCTGAATACCATTTGTCAGACCCCGCTAGGGATCGACATGGAATCGAGGTGGGTCAAGAACAAGAAATTGGGGAAAAGTATGAAATCACAAAGAACAGTGAGTAAAACTGTGTATATAGTGTATGTAAAGGTATACTGCTGTATTGATATTGATAATAACCAAATTGGCTGAATAGTTGATCGATACATCTCCTCTAGTTACCACCCCTTATATAGCCTGAGGTTACAGAGAGTAACTTGAATATAGAAATAATAACAAGGATGGAAATGAATAAATGTTGACAACCGTAGATCTTTTGCCTTTGGGTTTCCTTCTTATCCTGATCGTTCAATCTGCCAAAACACTACAAGTCCTCCTCTAACTAGTACCTGACAACCGGGGCCGTGGAGGCGCTTAGGGAGGTGCTCGACCCCTATGTGGCACATCGCGGACGCCGCCAACGAGTCCGGGAGCACACTACTCCACGATTGTTGTCAACTGTTGCGTGGGCATCGATCCCCCTCTCTCACAAGCTTGCTTACCTCATCCCCGTGCCACAACAAGAGCAAGAAGAATAAGAGCTCGGCTGCGGTTGGGGCGCTCGGGATTCAGATCTGAGGAAATGAGGAAGGAGGAAGAAGAAGACTATGTCCAATTTGCCTACGTGGCAATTTTTTTCTGCCAACTCAGCCAACGGGTGGTCTCGGCAGATTAGTGACGTCATCAAAACGCTTAGCATCTATCATCGGTGCTTTTTTTTGTCACTGTCACTTTTTCGGTGCGGTGCATTCTGCCACGTTTTGTAAAGTGGTGGTTTTCCACACATGATGACCTGATTGTGGCGGTTCTGTGCATTTTACTCCCCGGGAGAAGTCGGTGAGGCATTAAATCAAAATTCCGATAAATTTACATTGGTTTAGTGATGCACACAACCATCAACAGATTCAGCAACCTCTCCTTTGGACAAGATGGAGTAAGATCAATGAAAATAGGAGGACAAACCTAAGGATCGATATATTTCAGATCGGGCTAGTTGCAAGCACCAGTTCATCTCCAATCATGGAAGATATACTTGCTACGGTACCATTCTTCTTCCTCCTTGTAAAGATCAGAAGCGATCATCCTCCTGATACTAAATTACTAACTTAGCAAAAAACAACTATCTTGTATACATGCCACAAAACTGATTTAGCAGTCATGCATAGCATCCTGATATATCGTATTTGCTTCCAAATCCAATAATAATTTTGCAGAGCTCCACAGAGTTCACTGCTGGTTCTTCCATGTCTATGAGAAAGATATATGCATGTCCAGCGACAAAATGTCACCAACTCCATCAAAACTACTGAAGTTTGTTCAGGGTCTCAAGCCTCTTTTACACAGTGATAAAGGTGCAGCAAAAACCCGGTTTCACAAGCAACAAAGATGTTTAGAAATACTACTTATCTAGTAGTAATGTTGAAACAAGTTACTCCCTCCGATCCAAAATAAGTGTCGCTGTTTTGAACTAAGGTTAGTCCAACCTTAGTTCAAAACGGCAACACTTATTATGGATCGAAGGAGTAATATATTTCAGCTGTTTAGAAACAGGATTATTCCAGGCAAAACCCACAGCCCCACACTTTTTTCAGGTCCTTAGCCCAAAATAATGCTGTTAGGAAAATTACTTGCTGATTTTGTACAAGTACCGAGAGAAGTTTAATTTCAGTAAACTCAGACTTTAATGGCAGATCAACTAGGATCATTAGCCGCACATCCTAGGTAGAAAATCACAGTGCCTGGCGTACATGTTGACCTTTCATAAGCATCATACATATGCTATGTGCATGCAAAAAAATCTAATCGGCAACTAAACTTTTCATACTTCTGTATATAACTGAAAGGACAGTCAAGTTGCCAAAAGGGCAAGAGGAGTTCTGGTGGGTGCGTTTACCAGCTCCATCCCACTTCACAACTTTCGTCAGTAGTCTTTTTGCATCCCTACCCATTACAACATTTCAGAAGTGGACTCCTTTTGCATCAACCCCATCTCGAAGATAAGCACAAGAGAGTGCAATCTTCAGGCATCAACCCTGTCTACGAAGGGGTCGGCCACTGACATATCATGGATATGCTTGCTGACTTGGTAATCAATAGAACCACAAGTTTTCCTGAATTCGAATTGAGCATCTCGAGAAGCTCTGTTTTCGGCTTGGAGCAGCGTGTGTTGACGAGCCACAAATTCATTGTTGTACTGGTCCATGGAATTCAATTTTGTTTAGCACCTTCGCATTCAAAACAAAGAACCTGGCAAAGTCAATCTGTTGCTCATGGTCTCTAAAATATTTCAACACCACTTCCTTTAGATGGGTCTGAAGGCATTCCATTGGATGTGGTCGGTCATAATGAGGCACATTTTGCTTAAACGTCCAAACATTTTGCGTGCCAAACTGCAAAACAGTAAAAAAAATAGGCATACGTTAGAGCTTTGCTAACTAGACTAGTTATTAATAAATATGTCAACCAAAGCATACATTTAAAACAGGCCAAGATGAATACTCACGGTGACATAGAGCTTTCCCAAACAGGGGAAACACCTGAGGATATCAAGAACTGCATTCAAACGATAACTATAACACCCGACAGCCAAAACCTTCACGGTAGATATCAAGTTTGCGGAGCTGACTGGACCCATTCCCTGAAGAAAACAACCAACATCAAAATAATTATCTGTTTGTAAGAATGCTGAATGGTGGTTGTTGCTGCTACCTGGAAGACCGGGAGTTCGCACAAGTCCGGTGATAAAGGCCCGAATATCTCCAGTTTAGGTGCCCTTATAACCCGGATAGTAACACAATCATTCTGGTAACAATAAGGTAACAAAAACCTTTCAAGGCGAGGAGCATCTTCAATGACCACTTGTGCATTTTCACCAGAGCTATCACGGAAGCCAATGCTTCTAAGAGTCGTTGAGCTAACACGGAGGCAACCAGCAGCTTGAACTTCGAGCATGGCAGCCGGAGAGCAAGCCGTGCAACGCGTCCCCCGAGATCGAAACACAATCCAAGGAAAGCTGGTTGAGGAGGAGGAAATTCATGGACCGTGAGATCGTGTCCGGGAAATTGCACTCCCTTATCTTGGCAACGAGGAGGGTGAATGCGGAGCGGAACACAGATTGCGACAGCGGGTAGCTGGTATGCGCAGAGGGGTACTCGTAGCCGATATCAAGCTCCTGGAGGTTGGCAAGGGCTCGGGAGTCGAACCAGCGCTCCGTCTGGGCGTAGAGGTCACCGGCGCGGCGGCAGCGGAAGGAGAATCGGCGGGCGGGGCCAGGGTGCTGGGAGATTATCTTGGAGACGGCGGAGGGGTGAACGGAGGAGGGGTGCTGAGGGTTGACAGGGGAGCGGACCTCGAGGTTGAGAGGCGCGGTGCGGCAGAGGTGGCGCCATCGGCGGGAGAGGGCCTGCGTGCGGCCGCCGTCCTTGGTGGGGAGGAGGGGGACGATGGCGCCGAGGACGTCGTCGGGGAGGCGGCTGATGAGATCGCCGTCGGTCTCGTCGCAGTCGCCACCCCGCGTGGTTCCATGGGATTCTCGCACCTTGGGATCGGGTACGGCCGCCGCCGCCGCCGCGGTCTCTTTCCTCTCCATGGCCGCCGCCGCGGAAGAGAGAGTTTGGGGGGCCGAAGTGTTGGTCTTGGGCTTTGGGTTTGAAACTTCATCACCTAAATAAAATCAAAAGGGAGAAAAAAAGGATATTGCCTTCGAAAATGCTGGCGCTCACTTCCTTATCCCCGCGCCCGCCGCGGCCTTCCCCGTCTCCGGCCACGCCTCCTCACCGCCGGCCGCCGCCGCCTCGCGGCCGTATCCGGCCCACGTCCGCCGTCTCGACCGCCGCATCCGACGGCGGTGGCACGGCCGACGACTACCACTCCACCATCCGCTCCCTCAACTCGAACGGCCGCCGCCACGTCCCCCGCAAATCCCTCGGTCAGGTCCGTCCGTCCAGCCACCCTCTCCTCCCCCATTACATTCCATGGCGGAACCCCCAGTCCGCTAGTTTCTTATCGTGGGTTAGCGCTCCCTGTGTTGCAGAACTACATGCTGAACGCGAGGGTGAACGAGGAGCTGGTGGCGGCGGCGGGGGTGGAAGAGGGGGACGTCGTGCTCGAGATAGGCCCCGGGACGGGCTCTCTCACGGCCGCGCTGCTCGCCGCCGGCGCCACCGTCGTCGCCGTCGAGAAGGTCCGCCTATTTCAGTTTCCTAGTCTAGTACTGTTGCTCGACCAGTAGCCCTGTAGTTGATCTCTGCTAACTGAATTCATCCATAATCTGCAACATCATCTTTTTATGTGTCTGTCTGGTGACAGGATAAGCATATGGCTACCCTTGTGAGAGATAGGTTTGGATCCACAGAGCAATTGAAGGTACTGTCTTGTTCTCAAATGAACACATTGGACTGTTTCATCCCTGTGTTGGACTACTGATGTTGCTCGAATGGTAGCAAAAGGCAACCCCATGGCTTGTACCTTCATTCCTTTAAATTTGTCTGGAGATCTATAAGCCGGGTACCTACTAAAACATATGCTGCATTATGGACAGTTGTAAATACCTCCAACTGAATGATGTGTCTCAGTATCAAATTTATAATGTTCTTTGTTATTATGCATAGTGATTTGGTAGTGAACTCATGCTAACTTAACCTGCTTATGTTGAAAAAACATGACACATTTTCACATGAAAAGTAAGGTTCACATATTATGGATTCTTCTGAATTTTGGACAGAGTAAACTTATGTGTTAGTCCATGAACACTTTTGTTGGCTGTAAACTTCTAGCAAGTATATGTTGTGACAGATGGTTGTTAACACGAAATGCCTAAGGCGCTAAGGTCAAAAGTTATCACTTAGCTACAGTGTGTGATGGCCACCGTGTCAGCTTTTAATACTTTGCTCTTTGTAGTGTATGCTAACCATCCCTGTGTCTTTTAACAAGGACTATTGTACCGACCATTCTCTGGTTGCACTTCTGGATATCTAAGATAACAAATCTTACTGTTTAATAGTTTGCTCTTCCTCCCCCGCAAAAAAAATAAAATAAATAGTTTGCTCTTCCTGTCACCAAAGATGGATGTTTTGTTACATACTCCCTCTGTCTCAAAATGTAAGGCGTATTGTGTCAAAATACGCCTTCCATTTTGAGACAGAGGGAGTAGTTCACAAAGATAGAAATTTTAATTGGATGTTAGAATCAAACATAGTTCTCATCTGATGTGTAATGAGTTTGAAATTTAATGCAGGTCATTGAAGAAGATATTACAAAATTTCACGTTCACTCCCATTTTCTCCCTATCCTGGAGGAGAAATCCTGTGGCACGAAAAAATACGCCAAGGTTAGCATTGATGTTTGGCATTATTTGTATTTCATTGAATTTCTTGCAGAATTCGTTAACTATTGGTCATGATGAAGGCGTTTTTGTGTCTACATGATACTTTGTATTTTGCAGGTTGTGTCAAACTTACCGTTCAATGTCAGCACTGAAGTTGTGAAACAAATTCTCCCAATGGGAGATATTTTCTCTGTCATGGTGCTCATGCTTCAGGTTTGCATCACATCTATTTTTGCATTAAGTGGGTACATATTGCTTGCAAGTTCCAGTTAATTACAACCCAATGTTGGTTCAGAAGATGACTGAACTTTGGTTATTTTCTGCAGTATAAACTGGTACTGCTCATTTCTGTGTATCTATTAATGTCAAACACAATGATGTTTGTATGTGTTTTCTATTTTCCTCTACTATCACTTCTGCCAAATTTTATGTTAGATTTTCGGATTTTTTTTTTCCAGTGATTTTTTGTTGTTGTTATATGTGCGGTTCTTCTAGTCTTTGTTATTTATGGTGATCCATTACACCTTTAGTAATAAAAGGTACATCTTATTAATTCTTCATTTCAGGATGAAGCAGCACTACGCCTTGCAAATGCTTCAATACAAACACCAGAGTACCGACCTATCAATGTGTTTGTGAATTTCTACTCTGGTAAGAGGGTCTTCCTTTAGTTTTACCTGTTTGATACCTTCATGTCACTGTGGAATACTCCTTATCTGTATTCCATCGTCCAGGCTTGAAAATAGGCTTACTCTTTTATTCTTTTCGTTTTTGTAAGTAATCATGCTTTTCTCTGAGGAAAACAGTAAGTAAACTCTCATAACAACGGGTATATTGTTTTGGGCTTTATACAAGGAATTGTTTTTCGCCATTGTTTCGAATTTCGACATGTAGATGCTCTGATGCACATTAGCTAGTGTTCTTGAGCAGTTAAATGATCAAAAGTGTTGTCATCGCCCGCATCTGATGGAAGCGCAGTGGCGTCTCCTTGCCTACCTGGGTTCGATCCCTGTGTGGGCAGATTATATCTCTTCTGTACTGTGGTAACTGCTACTGTGTAGCTATGCAATTCATGCCTTGACAGTCACCAAATCATCTGAATTGTTTTCCAGTGTCTTAACAATTCGCTTAGTATACCTAGTTACATATATCACAGTTGATGACATGCATACGTTATCTTTGATTTTTGTAGAACCCGAATACAAGTTCAAAGTAGAGAGGGCCAACTTTTTCCCTCAACCGACGGTAAGCAATTTATTATTTCCGATGTCCTTATGCTCAGCATGCTATATAATAAAGCTTGGGGTTTCATAAATGTGGCATGTAAGGACTTATCATGGATACCATGCAGGTTGATGGTGGTGTTATAAGGTTTAAAATAAAGGATGCTGGGGAGTATCCACCTGTTAGTTCTAACAAAAGTTTCTTTTCAATGGTGAGTCAGACTGCACAGATAAGTTTCCTCCCTTTTTTCAACTAATTGCCAGTTGTTGGTGATAGCAATTAAGACTTGCTCGTGCCCTTTAATTCTAGGTGAACTCAGCGTTCAATGGGAAGCGCAAGATGCTTCGGAAATCACTTCAACACCTATGTTCTTCTGCTGACATCGAGGCCGCTCTTACCAATATCGGTCTTCCGCCGACGGTAAGCTCTCCCTCCCTCCATCCATCCTCTCTCGTGCACTAAATTCATTATTGCTGCAGGCTAGACCGTCAGAGTTGATGATGGATGATTTCGTGAGGTTGCACAATCACCTGGGAAAAGTATGACCACCCCTGCGTTCAAAATGTGTATGGAATCACCTTATTGGTTTGCTTGCTGGACTAAGCATGCAGCTGAAGTGATTTGGGTCCCAGCTAGAGCGCACTGCAACTTTGCAGGTAAACCATTTACATAAAACATGGCAAGTGGATTGGCTCAAGATATTGTTCTTTAACCTGAGACAACAGATAATTCTCCAAAGCATTTCAGATTATGCTTGCTGACAGTGACCGCCTAGTATTCTCCAGCAGTCCCACAGCCTTCACCGCAACATAATGTGGCACAGCTTCAGCCCACGGCGCCCTTGCATGGAGATGATCATAGTGATTGTGCTCCAAGTTCAAAACCAATGATAATATGCAGGACATGATTTGCTCGCACAGGAATTGCAGTTTTTTTTTTTCCTTATCGCAGATAGCATCCCTGCAAGAGGGAAGATACGCGGGCGTTGCATGTGTATAATTTACTGGAACTATCTATCCTCCTGTACTAATCTTCGCAAGTTGGAGGCGGAAATGTAGAGATCAAATGTCTGTCAGAACAATCTGAAGACCAGGCAAAGATGCTAGCTGCTCATAGTAAATTGCCAAGAGTGTTTTTATGTGTTGACATAGATGGTAGATAGAGGTACGGCTGTTGCATTTTGAGCTTTAGTTTTGGCTATAAACTGCAACAAAAACGTGCAGATGCTCGATGTTTGAGTGTGCGACGTTCTGATAATTTTTTGCCTGGCAGCGTGTCGCTGTGATGCAGCATGCATTTACTGCCAGTTCTTTTCCTGACAAATATTGGTTAGCATGTTGTGCTGTTATTTTATTATATTTCTTTTCTCTTGTTGGTTAAAGATCTGCGATGATGCTTGACTGTGGGTGTGATTAAAACATTATCTTCTTGCCACTAGCGTTGTTTTATGTGGCCGTGTGGATGATGCAGAAGTCAGGGCACTAGTGGAAAAACGGGATTTAGTCCTGGTTGGAAACGGCCTTTAGTTCCGGATCACCAACCGGGACAACTAAATCGGGACTAAAAGCCCCCACCCTTTAGTCCCGGTTGGCCACGACCCGGGACTAAAGTCCCTCCACGTGGCCGCGAGCGCGCGCCGGGGGCTAGAGGACCTTTAGTCCCGGTTGGTGACACCAACCGGGACTAAGGCCCCTCCACGTGGCCGCGACCTAGCGCCGGGGGCTGAAGGACCTGTAGTCCCGGTTGGTGTCATCAACCGGGACTAATGATTTTGTGTTGGGGTTTAGGGTTTATGGTTTATTTTTCCTTTTCATTTTGTGTTTTCCATTCAATTCTTTTTCATTTCAAACATATTTTACGCTACTACATACTGTACACGTTATGCATATATAATATAATTTCTCGTACGACCATACATATATTATATAATTTCTCGTACGACCATATATATATATATATATATATATATATAATTTGGTATATACAATTTCTCCTACAATTTGCAGATCATTACATGCAGGCATTAGGTGCAATGGTATTCTCCGCTTTCAGATATGACCTCCGTAAGCAAAAATCTCGCAATTTCCTCTTGAATTGCTCGTATGCGGTTCTCTGGTAGGAGCTTATCCCGCATCTCGTCAATCTTTAAAGAAGGAGATCAATATGAATATATTAGTTGTGTGCATATATATTACATCATCATAAAAAAATTGTGAATAGTGTTTACGTACCCGAAGTTGTCTTACATCTCTGCGCCATTCGGTCGTAATGCGAATGTTCTCGCAAACGTAGTATGCACATAAATTAGTCCCCTGTTGCTGCCTCATGCACTTTGCGAGAATAGAATTCAATCAGATAATAATCAAGCATGATAATGGTATTGAAACTAGAATTAAAGAGATGCGCGGACCTAGCTAGTACTACTTAATTACCTTGGTCTGTCGCCATTTCAGCTTCGGTTTCCATTCACCGACAACCTCTTTGATGAACCGTTTCCAAACCCTGCCCGGCAAAGAAAATGAATAAAGGGGTTATTAATTACTTGATATCAGGAAATGAACGAAAGAGGCCGATATAGTGCGATAATGATTGAAATTACCTGTCGAGCATCAAAACCACGCTGGTATATTCTCGAGGGTCTTTACCTAGTGAGTCCAGGGTTTTAACAGTTCTAGCGTCAACTCTAATGATTAGCAGGATCCAGTGAAACCTGCGCACACGTTTATATAAGCAGGCATGTATAACTCATCAACTACACTTAACATCGAGTAAGCAAAATAGAATTTGTAGTACAAGACAGTAACACTCACTTGAAGTTGTAAGGAAAAAGTATTTCTGTTCTGGTATTTAGTTCCTTCATAAACCTTAGCAAGTTCTCCTCTGAGTCTTTGGCGTGGTTTTGTATCATAATTTCATTAATGATATATGGGTCAACGAACCCAATGTCATAGATTCCATCTCTTTTGCATTCGAAAATCTTCATTCTGCATAATAGCGTACAAAAGAATATAGTGAGGATAATTACAGGCAATGAACGAGCTGAGCTAAAGACTTAAATTACAGAAAGAAATCACTTACAGACAATAGCAACTGACGATAGATTTGTCGAGTGCGTCTTGATTGTATAACTGAAAAAATTCTGGAAACTCAATCATTATCTCGTTTTCATAGAAGTAATGCTCTTCCTTGACTTTCACCATGAGCATCTCTCGCCCGTTCTTTACTTCTTTCATGTACCACTCATGCAATCTTCGCATTTGTGTTGATAGATGCGGGACCTGCTCAGGTCTGACCAGAGGGTTCCCGGGGACATATTTCCATGCTAATTCAGCCATGGGGACTTCCTCGGTGCCTAGGAGTTGATCAGCACTGATACCAAAGTGTTTAGCAGCGTCGGTTACCTTATCGGTGATCACCTTGAGCGGGGGGATCGATTGCATTGCATGTTCTCCGAGCTGGGGAACTGTTTTCCCGCTTTTATTACTACTTGTACGTCTCGACTGCCGCATTTGTTCCTGATATGACTTTCTAATAGAGCGTTCATAGTCTGATGGCTTATTCTGCACATGTGCCGGGGCTTGCTCTAGAAGTTCCACAAAGTGCTCTACGGTTTTCGCAGGTATTATCTCCTTTGGCGGCGGGGGCGGTTTCGGTGCTAAATGGGACTTCACTTCGGAAGCCACGACCGCTCTGGTTTCCTCATCAGTCATCTCGTAAGATAACTTCTTTTTGGCAGGAGGCTCGTCGTTGGCTTTCTTCTTTGGTGCTCTCTTCCGCTTTTGGCCCTGCTGCTGGGACATAGGGGGTGGAGTCGGCTGACGCGGCGGAGATCGATATGGCGGACTCGCGCTGGGCTCCGTCACGAGGTGGGGTGGAGTCGGCTGACGCGGCGGACTTAGAGGTGTATTGCTACTCGGAGGAGTCGGTGGCCTTGGTGCCGAGTTTGGAAACACGATGCATTCCTTTCTCCATACAATGACACCACGTATGACTTCTCCCAGTGTCTGCTCCCCTTCACCTCCAGGAATGTCAAGCTCTAGTGAGTCATATCCCGACAGAACTTCATCCACCCCGACACGAGCATAGCCAGCTGGAATCGGATTGCCATGGATGGTTGCTTCAGGTGCATTCGGTAAAGCAAAGCCGACCGCCACCTTCATGGATATGTTCTTCATTTTCTGGTGTAGCTCACAACTTGTCCTCTCTTTAATATCATCCACGGGGTAGCGAGCCAGCAGTGCATCATCGGCCCGGACCCCCATGGAACCCACGCTGCTTTTCCGCATAGATGGGACGGTACTATCCAATGCTGGATCTACTTGCTCCTGCCGCGGAGACGCCCTTTGCTGGCTAATTGTGTCGATCTGCTCCTGCTGCCACATTAACATGCGTTCCAACTCCGCGTTCTTTGTTTCTACCTTCTGAAGCCGGTCTGCATCCTGCTTCTTTTTTCTCTGACGGCTTCTATAAGTGTCGTTCCACTCCGAAAACCTCTGAACCCACGGAACAACGCCTTTGCCTCGTGTTCGTCCTCCGTGTTCAGGATTCCCGAGGGCGCGTGTAAGCTCGTCGTTCTCTCTCTCGGGCTGGAACAACCCCTTTCGAGCATCTTCTATTGCTTCAAGTAAAGCGTCCGAGGCTGTTTTAAGATCTGCCTTTTCAATAATCTCCCCTGTCGCTGGGTCCAACTTTCCCCCATGCGCATAAAACCAATTCCTGGACCTCTCGGGCCAATCCGCTGTTTTTGGAATGACCCCTTCAGCAAGCATCTTGGCCTCAGCTGCTTCCCACTTAGGCACGCCTCTCTTGTAGCCACATGTCCCCAGAACATGGTGATACTCTTTTTCGCAGCATTTATCTTATTTTTTCTCGACCTTTCCTTAGCTTCATTCGATTCCTTGTACTTCACAAATACGTCCCAGTGATCTTTTATCTTCTCTAGTGCTCCAGTGAATTCTGGAGTCTTCCTTTCTGCCTTGAGGTAGTCGCTGTATAATCTTTTCTTCCAGTTCTGGAATTGTGTGGCCATCTTCTTAAGAGCAAACTGCTTGACTTTCAACCGTTGGCCATCTGTGAAACCCTCTGGTAGGTTGAAATGTGACATGAGTGTATCCCAAAGCAAATTTTTCGATCTTTCGTCGACATAACTAACTCCTCGATCTTCCTTTGGCTTATTCCATTCTCGAATGGTGATCGGGATGTTGTCCCTAACAATAACTCCGCATTGATTTATAAATGTACGGGCATTCTGTACAGGAGCAATCGGTTCGCCATCTTCTGCGACTTCATCGATGTTGTACTTTATGCCATCGCCCAACTTTTTGGCCCGGCCTCGTACCCTTCTAGAAGATTTGCTCGATCCGGAGGGCTAAAAGAAGAAAGATTCATTAATATATATATACAAATCAATTAATACATCTAATGATCACCAGATGCCTAATATATATATATATATATATATATATATATATATATATATATATATATATATATATATATATATATATATATCTCGCCGGACTTTGTTAATTGTCTAACATTTTCTTCGCCATCATTGTTTGTTTGCCCTTCGTCTTTTGATTCTTCCTCAAGTCCCTCACCGGAGTCGTTCGGAAATTGTGAGCCGTCATCTGGTTCATTCTCTTGGTTTTGGCAGGAGCGTATCATGTCGAAGATGATATCCTCTTCATGGTCTCTGCCGCTATTGTCCATAGCTTAACTAATCTAGAAGAAAGATAAAACAATTAGAATGCATTCAATAAGCAAAAACTGAATCATGGTATCGAGAAGAACAATACCGGAGATGCAATCAATACACAGCAATCCAGGGAGGTAGGCGGCTGGGTGCGAGGTATGATATTGTCTTATTCAAACTCCACATAAGGCATTTCAAATGCCATTTATTCAAATTGTCTTATTCAAATTTCAAAGTCCATATAATATGATGTTGTGGATTGTGCTAATGCAACTAGCAACAAGTGCAATGAAGTCCATTTGAACCAAGGGTTCAAATGCAAACTCCAATTTAAGCATTTTAAATGCCATTTAGATGTTTTCACTTATACAGCAAGTATAAGTTGGTTTTTCATGCATGAAAATTTTACAGATGGATTCCTTGAATTTTTCTGATAATTTTTCATATATAAATTATTTCATTCTGAGCTACGGTTAATTTTCTATGAATTTTTGAAGTTTAAACAATTTTCTAGAATTTATAAATCATTTCTAAAATATATTTTCGCCAGAATAGGATTATGACGTCAGTATGAGGTCATCACCGCGTCAGCAGGTCAACTGGACTGCCCCTGGTCAAATCTGACCAGTGGGGCCCACTGGTCAGTGACTCAGTCACTAACTAAGTTAATTAGGGTTAAACTAAACCTAAACTAAAGATTAGCCGGGGCAGGGCCCACATGTCAGCGACCCGGGGTGGTCAAACCCCTGGTCAAAAGGGGTTAAACCCACCGGCGACTTGACGCCGGCGGGGGCAGACGCGGCGGCGAGCTGCGGGAATCGCCCTCCGGCGTCCAAATGGACGGCCGAGGCCATCTACGTGAAGCCCAGGCCCGTGCGCATCCAACGGGACGAGCGGGGCTAGCTGGGGTGGCCGGAAACGTCACCGGCGTCGACCCAGGCGGCTGCCGGAGCTCGGGTGAGCTCGGGGTCGAGGCTACAGTGGCTGTGGCGTTGCGTGCGCGGCACCTAGGGCATCTACGCGGAGCGGCGAGCGCGTTGGACGTGCGCCCGGGACCAAATGGTCACCGGAGCGTCGGCGGCGGCGAGCGCAGGCGGCGGCGGGTTCGGGCGCAGGTGGTGCGATGGCTACGGCGTGCGACAGAGGAAACAGAGAGGGGGGTTCGAGGGAGAGGCTCACGGCGATTCCAACGGTGCGGACGGCGAGCTCGGAGGAGGACCGGAGCGAACGGGGCGGCGGAGGCGATCTCGGCGGTCGGAGGTTGAAGACGAGCGGCCTGGCGGCGTGGTTCTGTTTCCTTCTCCCGGGCGGTGGCTGGCACCGAGACACCAGTTATATAGCTGCGACCTTTAGTCCCGGCTCCAGCCACGAACCGGGACTAAAGGCCAACCTTTAGTGCCGGCTCCAGCCACGAACCGGGACTAAAGGTCCTTTTCGGCGGCCCAAATTCCGCGCGGGAGAAGGAACCTTTAGTCCCGGCTGGTGGTTGCAACCGGGACTAAAGGTATCTTTTTAAAGTGATTCTTTTTGTGTAGAAAACTTTAGGTAAAACTCTTAGAATATTTAGAGTTTTTGAGTGAATCTTTTTGCTTTAGGTCACAAAAATTATAAACTTTCTGTTAGTGCCAGTAGTTTTCAAATTTGAATAGTTTAAATTTGAATTCTTTGAAATTTGTGTGAATCACTAGGTTGTGAATAACTTTAGTTTAAAAATAGATTTTTGAGTGATTCTTTTTCCTGTTGTTTAAAATTAGTGTGTTTTATCAGTATGTTCAATTTGGGAATTTTTAGGATATTTTAAATAGGTGTTTTAATCAAAAACAGATTATGTTTAGCTCTTTTAGTTTTATACCTTTTTCCTTTGTTTTAATTTTAGTTTATGTTTTCTTGTTATTCTTTTGCCAAATTATATTATGTTTCTGTTAGTCAACATGAGGAGTTTTAATTTTCATTTTGAAGAAATTATTTGACAGATTCAATTTGTCCATATATAAGAGTTTCAACACATGGTCATGTTCAAAATATTGGTCAAAACCCTCAATTACCCTTTCTGGATATTTCAAGCTTTTGAAATATTTACAAAGGAAATATTCACCATAAATTCCAAGAAAATTCTAGCTTGTCATCTCTGTCCATTTTTTAGTTTGAGCAACTTTACATTGCTAAACATGTCCAAATGAGCTCAAACTTGGTACACCTGCTAAAATGGTCTAAATATTCATCTAGGCCAAGTGGTGCATCAAGGAGAACAAATTAGCTTGGTCAAAGTATGCCAAAACCAATTCTGCCCATTTCTAGGGTTTGACAAAGTTACATTGGCAACTTTCTCCCATTGATCTCAAATTTTTACCACATTGCCAGATGGTCATGAGCATCACCCCCATCAAGTGCACAAGTTGGAGAACAAGTTAACTTGATCAAAGCTTGTCAAAACCATTTCTGCCCATTTCTAGGGTTTGAAATATTTACATTGCCAAGTTCTTCAAATGAGCTATAAATTTGCACCCTAGCTCAAATTGATACCAAGCTCATTCCTGCTAAATTCCAAAGCCATTGGATTCTTCTAAGTACCTCTATTCATCATCAAACACCTTCGGCCAAAATCTTGTGGTCAATGATTGGGGTACCAAATGGATTCTCCTTTAGCTCAAATTTTTACCAGAGCTCACCCTAGTCATATTCTACCTCCACTAACTCTCTCTCTTCCATAGCTCAATAATTGAGGGGTGAAAACCCTCACTTTACCTCTCTGGACAGCCACTATAATTAAAATACTAAAAGGACAGGAATAATTGAAAATTCATAACTTAATAAATAATTATTCAAAAATCATGTTTCAAATGCCAAAATGCCCTAGCTTTTTGGTTGGATTCCGACGCTCCGGAGTCCACCTAGGAACACCCAAAACACATATATACCCTAACTCTTACAAAGATTCCCTCTGGTTTGTCTGAAGTGGGACTTTCCAGCTATAAGTCCGGAAACTCACTAGAGAGAAAGTGATGATGGTGAAGCCGGTCACATCCCAGAGTGGGATCTTGGGGTATAAAACTTTTTCTTCGCGTGTGTCCCTTGCTTATGATTGCGCCGTAACCATGGAGAATCTTCATCATTTAACATGATGCTTGGGTCAGTCTTCACTGTGAAGGGAGGAATTTCATCAAACTTTTCATAATCTTCTGACATGTCTGTCTTGTCCTCCACTCCCACGATGTTTCTTTTCCCTGAAAGAACTATGTGGCGCTTTGGCTCATCGTATGATGTATTCGCTTCCTTATCTTTTCTTTTTCTCGGTTTGGTAGACATGTCCTTCACATAGAAAACCTGCGCGACATCATTGGCTAGGACGAATGGTTCATCTGTGTACCCAAGATTGTTGAGATCCACTGTTGTCATTCCGTACTGCGGGTCTACCTTTACCCCGCCTCCTGTCAGATTGACCCATTTGCACCGAAACAAAGGGACCTTAAAAGAACGTCCATAGTCAAGTTCCCATATCTCCTCTATGTAACCATAATATGTGTCCTTTCTCCTATTGTTGTTTGTTGCATCAAAGCGGACACCACTGTTTTGGTTGGTGCTCTTTTTATCTTGGGCGATTGTGTAAAATGTATTCCCATTTATCTCGTACCCTTTGAAAGTCAATATAGTCGAAGATGGTGACTTGGCCAACAAGTACAGCTCATCTCCAACAGTGGTGTTATTCATGAGATGTGTTTGCAACCAACCACCGAAAGTCGCCATGTGTGTACGTTTAATCCAGGGGTCAGACTGCTCCGGGTTCTTGGAGCGTACAATATCCATGTGTTCCTCGATATACGGAGCCACCAAGGTGGAATTTTGTAGAACTGTGTAGTGTGCTTGAGTGAAAGAATGCCCGTCCATACTTATTACTGAATTCTTTCCTAGCGTGCCTTTTCCACTCAGTCTCCCCTCATGCCGCAATTGAGGAACACCAATCGGCTTAAGGTCAGGAATAAAGTCAACACAAAACTCAATAACCTCCTCTGTTTCATGGCCCTTGGAGATGCTTCCTTCTGGCCTAGCACGGTTATGAACATATTTCTTTAAGACTCCCATGAACCTCTCAAAGGGGAACATATTGTGTAGAAATACAGGACCCAGAATGGTAATCTCTTCGACTAGGTGAACTAGGACGTGCGTTATAATATTGAAGAAGGATGGTGGGAACACCAACTCGAAACTGACAAGACATTGGACCAAATCATTCTGTAACCTTGGTAGGATTTCTGGATCGATTACCTTCTGAGAAATTGCATTGAGGAATGCACATAGCTTCACAATGGCTAATCGAACATTTTCCGGTAGAAGCCCCCTCAATGCAACCGGAAGTAATTGCGTCATAATCACGTGGCAGTCATGAGACTTTAGGTTTTGGAATTTTTTCTCTGCCATATTTATTATTCCTTTTATATTCGACGAGAAGCCAGACGGGACCTTCATACTGCTCAGGCATTCAAAAAAGATTTCCTTCTCTTCTTTGGTAAGAGCGTAGCTGGCAGGACCTTGATACTGCTTTGGTTGCATGCCGTCTTTTTTGTTCATACGTTGCTGGTCCTCCCGTGCCTCCGGTGTATCTTTTGTCTTCCCATACACGCCCAAGAAGCCTAGCAGGTTCACGCAAAGATTCTTCGTCACGTGCATCACGTCGATTGCAGAGCGGACCTCTAGGACTTTCCAATAGGGTAGCTCCCAAAATATAGATTTCTTCTTCCACATGGGTGTGTGTCCGTTAGCGTCATTCGGAACAGATTGTCCGCCAGGACCCTTTCCAAAGATTACTTTTAAATCCTTGACCATATCAAATATATCATCACCAGTACGGTGGTCAGGCTTCTTCCGGTGATCTGCCTCACCTTTGAAATGCTTGCCTTTCTTTCTTAAGAGATGCCTGATCGGAAGAAATCGACGATGTCCTAGGTACACATTCTTCTTACATTTATCCAAATATATACTTTCAGTCTCATCTAAACAGTGCGTGCATGCATTGTATCCCTTGTTTGTCTGTCCTGAAAGGTTACTAAGAGCAGGCCAATCATTGATGGTTACAAACAGCAACGCTCGTAGGTCAAATTCCTGTTGTTTGTGCTCATCCCACACACGTACACCTTTTATATCCCACAACTGTAAAAGTTCTTCAACTAATGGCCTTAGGTACACATTAATGTCGTTGCCGGGTTGCTTAGGGCCTTGGATGAGCACTGGCATCATAATGAACTTCCGCTTCATGCACAACCAAGGAGGAAGGTTATAGATACATAGAGTCACATGCCAGGTACTATGACTGTTGCTCTGCTCCCCAAAAGGATTCATGCCATCTGTACTTATACCAAACCATAAGTTCCTTGCGTCATCTGCAAAATCCGGCCACTTTCTCTCGATTTTTCTCCACTGCGACCCATCAGCGGGTACTCTCAACATCCCGTCTTTCTTACGGTCTTCTTTGTGCCATCGCAACAACTTGGCATGCTCTTTGTTTTGAAACAAACGTTTCAACCGTGGTATTATAGGAGCATACCACATCACCTTGGCAGGAACCCACTTCCTGGGGCGCTCGCCCTCAACATCACCAGGGTCATCGCGGCTGATCTTATAGCGCAATGCACCGCATACCGGGTATGCATTCAAATTCTCGTACTCCTCACTGCGGTAGAGGATGCAGTCATTAGGGCATGCATGTATCTTCTGCACCTCTAATCCTAGAGGGCAGACAGCCTTCTTTGCTTCGTACGTACTGTCGGGCAATTCGTTATCCTTTGGAAGCGTCTTCTTTATCAGTTTCAGCAACTTTTCAAATCCCTTGTCAGATACACCATTCTCTGCCTTCCATTGCAGCAATTCCAGTGTGGTACCCAGCTTTTTCTTGTCATCTTCGCAATTTGGGTACAACAATTTTTTGTGATCCTCTAACATGCGCTCCAACTTCAACCTCTCCTTTTCACTTTCGTAGTTTCTCTTTGCATCAGCAATGGCCCGACCAAGATCATCAACGGACTCATCTGATGCCTCTTCTTCAGCTTCCCCCATTGTAGTACCATCGTATTCAGGGAACCTAGGATAGTTGTCATCATCCTCTTCTTCTTCATTGTCTTCCATTATAACCCCTCTTTCTCCGTGCTTGGTCCAACAGTTATAGCCGGACATGAAACCGGACTGAAGCAGGTGGCTATGAAGGATTTTTGAGGTAGAGTAATCCCTATCATTCTTACAGACACCACATGAACAACACATAAAACCATTCCGCTTGTTTGCCTCAGCCACATGCAGAAAACTATGGACGCCATTAATGAACTCGGGAGAGCGTCGGTCATCGTACATCCATTGCCGGCTCATCTTCATTACACAACATCGAAGTGACCAAATTAATACAAGTTCATACATACTTCTCATAAAACAACATACAACTATCTAGCTAAAGCATTTAAATGCAACAACAAATGCGATCAAAATCGCAACTAAGGTAATAATTGATCCAACAGCATAATGATACCAAGCCTCTTTATTAATGACATATTTTCTAATCTTTCTAATCTTCAAGCGCATTGCATCCATCTTGATCTTGTGATCATCGACGACATCGACAACATACAACTCCAATTTCATCTTCTCTTCTTCAATTCTTTTCAATTTTTCTTTCAAATAATCGTTTTCTTTTTCAACTAAATTTAACTTCTCGACAAGAGGGTCGGTTGCAATTTTCGGTTCACATACCTCCTAGATAAAAATATCTATGTCAACTTGATGGGCATAATTGTCATAAACACGAAATGAAACAAATAGTTATAAAAGATAATATACCACATCTGAATCATAAACCGGACGAGGGCCGACGGGGACGGGTATCAAAACCATGGCACTATATATAACAAACAATCATACAAGTAAGAAAATTATACAAGTAACTATCTAAATCATACAAATAAGATATTTTTTTACAAAAATGATAAGAACAAGAGGCTCACCAAGGTGGTGCCGGCGACGGGACGGCGCGGGCGATCGACGGCGGTGAGGACGGGGACAGGAAGGCACTAAGTAAACCACACCTACACATATGCAAACTAAGAAGTTAATTTGAGCTCAAATTGCATATAAATCAAATAAACTCCCACATAATTACTCCCAAACTAAAACCCACAAATCACTATACTTATAGAGCATGAAACGGGCTAAACTAGCAATGAGAGATGAAAGGATGAAGTTGCTAACCTTTTAGAACCCTTCGATAGATGGGGTGCCTCCAATCTTGACAAATCTTGGCAAAAATGGAGGATGAGCTCAAGCTAGGGGAAGGAAACAGAGAGGAGAGAAAGGAGAAGCTTGGACTCGGGCTGGACGAAGCAGCTTCAAAAGGTCTATCTTTAGTCCCGGTGGGTGATACCAACCGGGACTAAAGAGGCTCGCAGGGGCCCCAGCCTGCCGCAACCCCTTTAGTCCCGGTTGGTATCACCAACCGGGACTAGAGGTCCCATTTGAACCGGGACTAATCCTGGCCGTGCCCGCGTCCGCTCCTAGCCGTTGGAACCGGGACTAATGCTCACATTAGTCCCGGGCCCAAACCGGCCGGGACTAATGCTCCGGATCAAAGGTAGGTTTTCTACTAGTGGGGGTTATCCTTGTTTTCTAAAAAATAAAGTAAGGTTGTTTTAAGCTTTTAATTCGGCTACTCTCCAAATCTCGGTATGCTCAGTTTGACTTGCTCTGAAAGTATAGTGTTTTCCCACGTGACATTAGCCTTTATGCAGAGGTTAGTATTTCTTTGCAGATAACACCTTGTATTTTGACTCGAGGGGGATAACACCTTGTATTTTGACTCGAGGGGACCTCCTCGCCTGCTCCTTCCTCCGTGCGCCTCGTCCTGTGTCATCCACCTCCACTTCCTGCGACTTCAATGATGAGATTGATTGGAATGATCTTGTGGATTCATCGGAGGCCACGAAGGACGAGGCCGCCACCATTGTCGTGGAAGAGGAAATGACGCTCCACGCGGCAATAGATTCTTCAACTGTTAAGTTCATCGCCATCATGGCCGAAGAGGAGTCAAGGAGGCCGCAGATGCTTCCACGGTCGAGGAGGAGAGGATGCTCCATGCAGCAATTGGCGATTCAATCGTCAAGGCCACCACCATCATGTCCGAAGAGTAGTCAAGGCGGACGAGGATGAGAGGGCGCTCAAGGTGGCCACAAATGCTTCCGCCACCAAGGTCACCATTTCTGAGGAGCTAGATTCCCATAGGAGGGGTGTCGCTAAGGCCACATCTGGGTGGAGTGGGAGGCCTATAGGAGGGGTGCCACCGAGGCCATTGTTTGGGTTGAGCGGGAGTCCCCAAAGAGAGGTGCCGAGGAGACCTTGCCACCTTAATGAAGATATCTTCGTACTCCTATAACGACGACGGCCAGGAGCCATGCGTTATTGTTAGATCATGTCGTCATCATAGTTGCATTTGGACCTATATTATCTAATGTTTATGTTGAACTAGGTACGTGCCCGTGCGTTGCGGGAGGCAAATATAATACAATAATTTGGTAACCTGGGTCATGCATGGTAAGTAACTTAATGTGATTGAGCAGCGTGCAAGAAGGCAAGTTAATTAAGGTGGGGTTGATGCAGTTTTACAAAAGGTAAGTCAATTAACGTCAAGTATGACATGGTGGGGAAAAAACGACTGAATAAAAAAAAATCGATGGAGGGACGTGGTGGGAGAGGGGTAACCGGTGGATGAAGAGTTCTTCCTGACAGGAAAAGGAACGCTACTTATTTTGTAAGTAGTATATATATAGAAGAGATAGAGATTTGAATGAGAATATGACAGTTTGTTCCGTGAAAAAAAAAAGAACATGGCAGTTTGAAAAGTGTGTATCACACCGACAGGTGGGCTCCACATATATAACAGTAATAAAAGTATAATAAAGAGTTGTAGTTCTAGGGAGTTTGACTTTACACACCAACTTTGAAATCTTTTGGAGAAAAAAATGCCCACACCGACAGGTGGGCTCCACCCCACAGCTCCTCGTGCTCCCTCGCGTATAAACCCCTCCCTCCCCCTCACGGGCCACGGACCAGCCCGTCTCGCCCTGCCTGTCTCTGTCTCCCCGCTCCCTTCGCCGCCGGGTCCAGACCAGCCGCGCCCGTGGAAACCTAGGGTTTCGCCCTCCCCCGCCCTCCGAAGGTAACGCCGCGCAACCCGCGCCCCTCGCATGCCGCTACGATTCCTCCCCGAAGCACGGCGCCCGTCCGTGTTCCCCCCTGGATCTGGCGCTCGCTCGGCCGCCTCAGCTCTCCGGAGCTCAGATCTGGCCATTTTTTTTTATTCATACGACTCTAGCTCGCCTTTGCTGCGTTGCTTTTCGTAGCTCCTTCTGACCGGGAGCGCTGGTGGATTCTGGGGATGCAGGGGAGAGTTCGGTTTATCTGCGCCGAGCCTAGAAATCAGGCAACGGTGCCTGCTACCGAGAATTTGTATGCTGTTTAAGCTTTGAAAAATGGCTCGTGGTTGTCTGGTGCTGCTAAGTGGATGCTGCCGCGGCGTTGCTGTTCACTGGGATGCTTTGTTACGGTTTATATTGGATCTGTTTGTTAGGTCTTGGGGGGTTCAGTCATTTTGGATTGTTGGCATATCGATACTCTCTCCATTCCGAAATATAGTGTGTGTATAGATTTTTTTTCTGAAGTGAAGCTTTGTAGAGTCTGTCCAAGTTTATAGGAAAAAGTTATAACATCTGGATGCACTCTATATTTTGGAATAGAGGGAGTATCATGCATGCTGCTCCACTCTCCTGTCCTCCTGTTTGAAGTAATCTAGTATTATCATCCTAGAGGTTTTCATTCGCCCATACAGACTCAGACACAGATTAATAAACTGTAAGGACACTATTTATTTAGACTGCAAATCAGTAAAACATATTTGCTTTTACCATTTCGCTGGTCAACTGATCAGTTGTGTTGGACACCATGGTGTTTGAGCTTCCAGTGCTTTAGATACTCGGTCATCACCGCAGTTTGCATCCCATTTGGGTAAATGAATCTAGCTAGCAAATGCGCAACTCCTCATAAGTACCTTAAATGTGCTGACTTTTTGCAAATCTGCTACCGATGTTTATTTCTCTAGTTTCTGTGTAAATTTTCTGGAATAGTGACTGCGTGAATCTGCCATTACCTATCGAGGATGTGTATCATAGGTGCCCATGATCAACAGTTCCTCTGACTTCTATCTTTGAATAGGTTTGGAGAAGAGCTGTTTATCCAGCAACATGAGGCCAATTTTCTGTGGGAACCTTGACTATGATGCCCGCCAGTCTGAAATCGAGCGTCTTTTCGGCAAATATGGAAGAGTGGAGCGAGTTGACATGAAGACAGGTATGACTGTTCATGTCCATTCTCTAGATTTAAGTTGCCCCTTTTACCATCTGATTTGCTGTTGCACCTATTTGGTGGTCTCAGTCATTAAGACAACAAACTCTTTTAAGAAATAAACTTACAAGTGCAATGCTTGAGTAAACAGCTTTAAATTGTGTTTTTTTTTTTTGTATCCAATTTACCCGCTGCAAACTGCTATTTACTAGAAAAGGATATTGATGTGCACAAATCATTAGCTCCATACAAATCTTCCAAGGGAATGGAGTGAATGGTGTGCTCAGTTAGCTTTGACAAGATTGGGTGGATGCCAAGTGGAAACAGCTGTCCTCGTTGCTGCAAAGACTTTCATCGCTTCTTCAACCATCCCTGGTGCAGTATGCTGCGGTCTGTTATAAGATATGATTGGACAAAGTGTGTATCAGGCCAGAGAATGTTCAGCAGAATCAGATTATGTTTATGTTATTTTGTCAAAGTCATTGGACAAGTCCAAACCAGGATAAATTTAGAAAAAGAAGTTATTTCTTAAAGCTTAGGTCCAGTACTCAATTGTTTCTTTGCCGCAGGAATATCATGAAGCATCTGTGCTCTCCCTGGTTGATGGACTGGGCTCTACCTTTCCTGCCTGAGCCCCTGCCTCATGCCCTGTCCATTTCCAGGAGTTCACAGTCCACCATGACATCTGTCACTTGGAAACGACCACCTCGTGACTGATGTCTTACTTTTACATCAATGTTGCACCCTCCTCCCCCGCCCGGTTACACTCTCCCACGTCGATCCAACCATGCCAATCTCATGGCCGGCTGGAGAAGAGTAGAGGTTCCACCAGCAGCACCACCACCTCTTTTGATGTACCACGAACGTTTGGATTATCATAATCTGACATCATTTAGTGCAACATACAAAAGGTCTGTTCCTATTTGTGCTGATGTATCAATTTGTAGCTTCCTGAGGTGATCTTGCAGTTTTTTATCTTGCAAAGATTTTGTCCACCATACTCGCCTTATATCTGTTTACCCTAAGGGTTAGTAAAATGTGTGAGTTACTTTAAATAACTAGTCACTTCTTTTCCATGTTCAACGTTGAAGGATTTGCATTCGTCTACATGGAAGATGAACGTGATGCTGAAGATGCTATCCATAGACTTGACAGAACTGACTTTGGCAGAAAAGGGAGGAGACTGAGAGTCGAATGGACAAAGGTGCGCAGTTGAAAACAAATAATGAAAGTCAGATCTCAGTAGCCCTATCTTTCTTAATATCCGCCGTCTATTATTTGTGTAGGAGGATCGCAGTGGTGGTCGAAAAGGAAATGGGAAGAGATCTCCAAGCAGCGTGAAACCAACCAAAACCTTGTTTGTGATCAACTTTGATCCGATCAACACAAGGACAAGAGATCTGGAGAAGCACTTTGATCTGTATGGCAAGATTGCAAATATCAGAATCAGAAGGAACTTTGCATTTGTCCAGTATGAAACACAGGAGGATGCTACTAAAGCTCTGGACGGTACTAATGGAAGGTACTAACACTTGTTTCTTGATGTGCTTATAAGGAGTACTTGCCCTGTTATTACATATATGGCCTGCAGTAATAGCTTGATTATAACTGAATTCATTCTTTTGGCAGCACTGTGATGGACAGGGTCATCTCTGTTGAGTATGCACTTCGTGACGATGATGAAAAAAGGAACGGGTACAGTCCAGACAGGAGAGGAGGAGGCCGTGATAGATCTCCTGACAGAAGGGACAATCGTGGTAGGTCGGCAAGCCCTTATGGCAGAGGGCGGGAAAGGGGTAGCCCAGACTATGGCAGGGGCAGGGAGAGGGGCAGCCCGGACTATGGCAAGGGTGGTGCCAGAGATAGTCCTGACTATGTTCGTGGTGGAAGCCCGTACGGCGGCAAAGGGGATGACAGGGCTAGCCCCAAGTATGACCGTGAACGCCGTGCAGCCAGTCCTGCCTATGACAGGCGCCGCAGGTTAGTATGCTGAAAATGCTTCCTTGTGCTTGCTAAATCGCGTTGAAGCACCACACTGAGCTTGTTTTCCACTGCGCAGCCGCTCGCCTTCAAGGGAAGATAGGGACTGAAACTGTACCATGGATGGTTGCGCTCAACACCACCTGCTTCGGGCCAAATGGCTGCACCGTCATAGCGCGATGCTCACTCAAGTTGGTTATGTTAAGCAGCCAGAAACTTCTGTAATATCTCTCTATTAGCTAGCTCTAGCTGAATGCTTTGTCGATTTGGTTTGAACTGTGATTGTTAGCTTAAACTTTGTCCAAAGGGATTCTTCCAGTGAGACCATTTGGGGAGCGATGAGATGTACCGTGTATTGACCGACATCAGTATTCTAGCCTTGCACTCCGGTTGTTCTTTCATATGTTCCTATTCTCTGCTATTGTTTCTGTTTTGTGCTGATGGACATGTCCGGGGTTCTATTGTAGCAATGCCAGCAGCACAGCCCTGAAATGTGTCAACTCACTAGCGATTGGCGAGTGTCTGGTGATCCTGATGTTGCAAACAGTGTTGCTTTCTTGGGTTTCTGTGCACTTTTTGAATGATTGACAATCAATTCATGTGGATGGAATTTCACATGAATGTGTTTAATTCTTCCACTCCCAAGATGAATTGGGATCATATCCTCTGCCTCGAGATGAAATGGTGTATGCTCTTTTATTGTGGTATGTTTTGTACTACTTTTCAGGGGACTTTTTGTCCCACGTAGTTGTAGCTTATGTAGGGGGTTAGTGTAATAGAAATGGGTAGATTCCGGAAGGTTGGTGAGAAGGGCATTCTTGTTGTGTCTTCGGAAGGAAGTGTTGATTCAGCAGATATGTATGCATTTAATAGTACTAACGTACTAGTACAAGTAAATGTGTATTATTGGAAAGGAAATTAATTGCGAGTTGATAATAGGTAGAATATCAATTGTGCATTAATTATGTGATTAGCACGTACGTTGATATTTGGTATGATATTAATTGCGCATTAAAAATGTTGGGGGCTCACCGTTGTTATAGATATAGATAGAGATAGAGATAAAGCATGAGCTAGATTATTATAAGGACGTCCACCGTTACCTGGACACTCGAAGCAACTACACACAATGGCAAGAGCACTTGCGATGATGCTACTCATGGCCATCACACTGACCACCACTATGCCGGCGGCGAGCGCCATGGACATCACGGATAAGGACTTGGAGTCGGAGGAGTCCTTGTGGGCGTTGTATGAGCGCTGGTGCGAGAACCACAGGGTGGAACGCGAAATTGGCGACAAGACTCGGCGCTTCAGCGTGTTCAAGGAGAATGCACGCATGATCCACGAGTTCAACCAACACGACGTGCCCTACAAGCTAAGCATCAACCTCTTTGGCGACATGACTGATGAAGAGGTAGACCGTACTTACGACATCATGTCCAACGGCCGGAAGCGCCGGCGTCAGGGTCGGTTCATGCAAGGATCCATCATTGCCCGCGAAGACCTCCCAGCTGCCGTGGACTGGCGCATGATGGGATACGACCAACGTCCGTCAGCAGTGACGAACGTGAAGCGTCAGGGGACCTGCGGGGGATGCTGGGCCTTCGCGGCGATAGCGGCGGTGGAGGGCATCAACTCTATCAGGACCCGGAACCTGACGTCATTGTCTGTGCAGCAACTTCTAGACTGCGATAAGGGGAATGAGGGATGTCGTGGCGGCAACGCGGAAGGGGCCTTCAAGTACATGATCCAACACGGGGGCATCGAAACGGAGGCTGAGTACCCGTACGCTGGCCATGAGCACAGCTACTGCTCGGTGCCCAAGCAGGATCGGAACCCCGTCGTCACCATCGACGGCTACAAACAAGTGCCGCCAAATGAGGTGGCGTTGATGCAGGCAGTGGCGGCCCAGCCTGTCGTCGTGGCACTCGACGCTAACTCGACGGCCTTCCGGCGCTATGGGGGAGGCGTCTTCGTGGGACCGTGCGGGACAGACCTAAACCACGAAATGACGGTGGTGGGCTATGGCACTACCAATGAGCAGGACTCGAAGAAACGCATAGATTACTGGATCGTGAAGAACTCATTGGGGCCAGAATGGGGTGAAAACGGCTACATCCGCATAGCACGCGACGTCAACAGTCAGGCCGAGGATGGGCTGTGTGGCATCCTCATATATGCATCGTACCCGGTGAAGTTCAAAAGGAAAGGTGTGAATGATATCATGAAGATAATGTAACAATTGCGTATAAAGATTTGAGAGTTCTTTCAACATGCATATTCCAGACATATATATGGACCCTTCATTTTTTTTAATCGCACAACTAATATTACCTTTATCATTGGGAAGGTAGGATGATGCATGTCTATGATAGTATATAACAATTATACGGACCGCACCATTTTGGGAATGTTTTCTGGGAGCGTTTTTCTCAGCGAACGTCAAATTTGTCATGCCAAACCAACTAAAGTTGCCATGGCAACTTTGTAGGATTTGCCATGATTGGAGGCGAAAATTGCCATGTAGCGCAAAAAAGCAGAAACAAAAAATGTCATGTTTCACAGAAAAATTGTTGTTCGTTCGGGCTTTGAGGGCGTTCGTTGGGAGGCCCAGAAATTCAGACGTTCGCTAGTTATCATTCTTGTAGACTTTTATAAAACAAGGAAAATAATATCTTTATAAAGAACACGACATCAGATTAGAAAAGACATAACAATGTCCAGTTAATGCTATCTCTATCTTCCAATTTTGGTTGTGTATAATAACTTCCAGTGTTAACATATATCAAATACTCTCTCTGTAAAGAAATATAAGAGTGTTTAGATCACTACTATTTCCTTTACGGAGGGAGTAGTACCTCCGTCCTGGTTTATTAGGCCACCTCGTATTTTGGATCATAATTTTAACTAATAAAATATAAATTATGCATAAAAAATAATATAATTGGAAGCTACATTCAAATACGAATCCAACAATATATTTTTTGGTGACATGCATTAACATTTTGCTAGTCAAACATATGGTCAAACTCTGACCCAAAATATGATGAGGACTAATAAACTCAGACGGAGGTAGTAAAATTTAGGTCGTGAAAACACTTAAAGTATTTTAGTCCCTAAAAAAATCTGACGTTAATACACAAATAAGATTTCACAAGTTGCTACCGGAAAGGATGTGTATGCCGAGTGTATTGTTATTTGCCCTGTTTGCCGGAAATAAAAAAAAACCTTGGCAAACACATGACACTCGACAATGCACGGGTCTTTGCTGAGTCAACCGAACAGAACACTCGACAAAGGTTGCGACGAGCACTCAGCAAAGCCGGTGCCACGTGTCCCTTGCCGCCACAAGTGATGGTGCTGTTACAATGAGGCGAGTTTGTCGAGTATCTCATGTTGAACACTCGGCAAAGAATTTATTACTCCCTCCGGCCCGGATTACCTGCCCCCTGTACGTTTCGTGAAAACCCCCTCCATCTTTTGATGACAAACCCCACAGTCCAGTCGTCGTCTTCGAATCCCACTGGGTCATCCGCGCCGCGCCGCGTCGTCTCGCCCCCGCCCTCGCCGGCGCCTCCCGCCCTCGCCGGCGCCCCTCGCCTTTGCTCGCACGCCGCTCGCCCTCACCGCGCTCCTCCAGGTCCATACCCTAGCCGCCCTCACACATGAGCAAAGGAGAAAAAACGGATCTTGGCGTCCATGGCCGTGAGTGGGCCGACTCACACAACCTCGGTGCGAGCTGTCCACTCCGCAGCTGCCACTCGTCGGCCGGTCGGCTCCGCACCACTCTGCAGCAGCCGCCGCCGCCCGGACAAGCCACCCTGCTCGGCCTTCCGCTTCCTGAGGTCGCAGGCAAGTCCCTCCTCCTTCACTCTCTCTGCCCCCCATCTCCGTCACATATAGTCAAGTATCCAGTGGAGTATGAATTTCCAAGATTTTAGGATCCACTAGAGCAAATTTCAGTCAAATTGGCCGTCCAGCAAATTCATGTGTCCAACAGAGCATCAATTTTCAGATATGATCTATGAGGTGCAGAATAACTGAATATGCGTGCTATCTCTGTCAGAGAAAAAATTCACCGTTTTGGTTCTCATTGCTAGTTGCTCTCAGTAGTTTTGGTTCTCATTGCTAGTTGCTCTCAGTAGTTTTGGTTCACCAGATATGATCTATGAGTGTCAGTCCAGGACCAAATCGATTGTTTGCAAACTGTTATGTTGACAACATATGGTACTGTAGCTAGCTCTGCAGTGTTCAGGTAGTCCATCTGAACCTAAGCCATGAACATACAAGGACCAGTGCCATGAACATACAACATATCTTGGGAGTATTTTGATTATTGGTGATCTTGGGAGTAGTTTCCTGGCAGGTGGCCATCGCGCCGGAGACCCGCACAAAGACAGCAACACAACACAAAAGATGCAATGCTAATAGATATTTGTCATGGCCTGCTAATAGATGGACTTCCAACTGCTACAACAATTGCTTATCTTACAAGCTAGTACCAGATGCTAGTATGCCTATGTGTGCCTATTTATCAATCTTCATTTGAATATACTACTCCAATGTCTTCTTGAGCCAATGTGCCTATTTGTATAGGGATTACATGCCTTCTTGAGCCAATGTGCCTATTTGTCAATGAGCTGTCCTATGTCCTCTTTAGCCATTGTGCCAACTAGAGCCGCTTGTACTTTCTTCAGCCGATGCGCCAACTTGAGCTTTCTTGTTCCTTCTTCAGTCGGTGTGTCAACTAGAGCCGCTTGTACTTTCTTCGGCCGATTCACCAACTTGAGCTTTCTTGTTCCTTCTTCAGCCGGTGTGTCAACTAGAGCTGCTTGGAATTCGGCTATCTTGGTTTCCCGAATGAGATCCATTTTCTGTAAACATAAAAACAGAAAATGCATCAGTTCAGACCTATTCGAAAACAGATAATTCCAAGCAATGGCACATTCACGTACACTGCTGACTCGACGCCTTTTGGAGACAAGGCTTGATGGGTCATCCACCCATGTCTTATATTCACTTGCTGGGATCATCGTCTCATTATCCAGAATTACTTGGGGGCCTGTCCGGCGTGCTTTTCTCTTTGATGTGTTGTTCGATGAACCGTGTTGAGCCAATGCGGCCTCATGATTTGCTATAATCTCCATGCTTTTCCGGTACACTTCACCATCACATTTTAGAACCAAAGGCAGTTCTCCTTCGTTTTTCAGTTTGTCTTTGCCCATGTGCTTTATCTTGTATACGTTTCCTCCTTCATCCTTCATAACTTCAATCATGACAGACTGAAGGGTTATGAACACTTTGACTAGGATGTCAACGTCATACCCGTCAAATGCCTTTTCAACCGACTCTATTAGTTCTTGGAGAGTGTTAGGTGCATAGCGAACCGTGATGGACTGGATTGACCTAAAGAAGCCAAGATCGAGGGCATTCAGGTCCGGGGAGTTTGGTGGTTGCTGAATCAATCTAATATCCCTTCCTGTTTCTTGCACGGTAGCAAGGAAAGCTGGATCAGTTGGAAGAATGTGTGTCCGTGCATTGTCTTGCTGTATATATATGGTTCCCTCATTGTCAGGCCATAGAGCAACGATAGACGGGACTACCTTTTCACAAATGTATTCTCTCATGACATCTCTAGTTACAATTATTGACTTCACCTCCATCGTTCCTTTGAGTCTATTCTTGGAGTCATTCTTGGCTGCCGTTTCTTTCACGAACGCCCAGACTCCGATCTTGCCGTCGAATGTCACGTTCTCTTGGTCGTCATATCGGGGTTTGGCAACCGCAGTTAGAAACATAACCTTCCCGATACTATTTGTGTTATGTATGGTTCGCACAGGATCTTCCTCTTTATAGAGTAGGTAGTATGTTCTTTTTCTTTTCGTCATGTCGAACCACTTTTCATCTATATGAACTATGTTCTCCATATTGAGGAACGATGGTTTGTCATCAGCTATTGTTGTTTGATCAAACATCGACGTGCAGAATTTCAGCCTTGCAATCTTGTTTTCAGGTTTCAATGCTGGCTTGATGGTATTTGTGTGGCGCCTTATGAATCCTCCCCATTGGAACCTTCGCTGCAAGGTGGAATAGGCGACATTCAGCTCTCTTGCCAGCCCCCTTAGTGTAGACCTCTTGTTTAGCTCAATGGAAGGAACCCTTGACATACCAAGCTCGGTTTTCTTCCTTCCACACTTCCCCTTCTTTTTACTGGAAACATCTACCTCCACTATTCTTTTGCCCTCTCTTTCTTGTTCTTTTGCCGACGTCCATATTCTACGAACAGTGGTGAGACTTGTTTCTAGAAGAGCAGCAACATGTTTCTTATCTGCCTTTGTAATTTGTCTATCTTTCCCAAGAGCTTTCAATGCAACATATACCGCAAATTTGTGACTGTCTAGCAGCTCTCTGTGGTGTGCCTGCTCAATAGGTATTTGTACATATTCTGGTATTGGAACAGCTTCTTCTGGTATTTCCACATCTTCATCTTCATCTGCTGGAGTCAGATTGAGATCCAGGGCCATGTTCCTCTTGTGGAGTCAAATTGACTTGGAGATCACATGTTTAGCCTAGGTACCTGCATCATTGTATTAACATTGTAAAGTAAGTTTAGTGCAGGAGGAATAAACATTGTCTATGGCAATTATACACCATTGTATTACCAGGAAGTTCTAAGCAATATCAACCAGAATTCCAGAAGTAATGTCCAACTCAGTATTCCAGAACAAGTTTACCTGACAGGCACTTGCTAGCTGTGACCATTTTGTGTCCTCTCTAGATGATTTGCTTGGAAGCATATAGGCATTTTGTCTCACCTGTAGTTGCAAATGTTTGTCTAACAACACTGTGGTTATTCTGAATGTGACCACGACTGCTCATTGTACAGAATAGATTCAATCAAGACTACAGCTCTATCACATCTCTGAAGATTGACGGAAAGCTCTGAGCACTCTAACTGCAACCATGAGTGCATGGTGTACGTGTTTCCGAGACAATCTAACTGCACTCTTAACTGTTTGGTGCTTAAGGACATCAGGAAAAACAATTTTGATGACACTGAATCTCTCATGGAATGTTGATATTTACTCCGTATTTGGTTTTGATGTGCTAGACTACACATATCGGATGAGCAAGCACAATTTCAGAGTTCTGAGGTGCTTAAGCTCACCTGTACATTCACGTTTCTTTTGTCAGTTCTTGTCAGGTTCTAGCGACGGCCATAGGTGGACAGGCTCGTCGACGGGCCAAGGGCGCTGGTCGAACTCGCCGATGCGGCAGAGATGGAGATGAACGCCACCTCCTCCTCGTCCTCGGGCTCTCTGGAGCGGAGCGGCGGACAGCGCACAGCGGAGGGAGCTCGACACGAGGCGGAGCGGAGGAGCTTGTCCAGCGCCAGGAGCTGGAGCGGGCGGACGCGGAGGCCGGCGATGGTGACTCGCGGACGGACGGAGCGGCCGGAAGCGGAGGCCGGCAGAGGTGCTGGAGCGCCCGTGGAGGTTTATTAGCCGGTGGAGGTCCTCGTCGACCTCCTCCTCGCCCCCGCCCCCGCGGAGTTCCGGGTCGAGCGGGCGTTCCCCAGGCTGTGTTGCTGCGCTGTGGTGCTGGCCGGCGCTATCGGCGGCGAGGGAGAGGAGGAGGGGTCCGACGCGAGCCCAGCTCCGGCGCGAGACGGGGGCGGATAGCTCCAGAATTTGAAATTTTGATTTTGGACTTCGTTGGAGAAGAACTGAATGACTGAGGTTTTTTTTACAAACATGCCGTTGTACACTGGCCGGGCCGGAGGGGGCCATGTAATTCGGGCCGGAGGGAGTATCTTTTTTAGATGTTGAAAATATTTGCCGAGTATCCGACATATAACACACAACATTTTTCATTTTTAAAAACATCCCCTTCCTTTCTTTCTCACCGTTTCTCTCTCGTCCTTTCTCGCCCCTTCTTTCCCAAAAATTTGGAATACTCGGCGCCCGTTTGTCAAGTGTTGTGGGGCTTTCGTCGTGTATTTGACACTCGGCATAAAACAGATTCCAGTAGTAGTAGTAGAGTGTGTGTATTTTTTATGTACATAAATATATTTGTTAAATACTCCCTGTAAACAAATATAAAAACGTTTAGATCACTATTTTAGTGATCTAAACGCTCTTATATCTCTTTACGGAGGGAGTACTTAACTTTAGGCGTCTATGTGATGCGCAGAATATTTTTCTTTGTTATACTATATAAGTGCAGCGATATACTGGGCCGGCCTAACAACATGTATGGGTACTGTCGTGCAAAAATATGCAAAAAGTCGAGCGCTCGCGAGGAATCAAACAGAAGACGCCGAGTTCGTGAGTGCGCGCTGCTAACAAAGAGACCACCGAGGATTCGTGTCTACATAGCAGCGCGAAGACTTAAGACCAACGGCAACAGCAGATCAATTTTTTTTAAAACAAACACATTTTTTAGAAATTAATACTTCTTGAAACATGACCACTTTTCAAATTCGTGAATGAATTTTAAAAACTCATTATTTTTGAAAATGCGACCATTTTTTCAAAATCTGTGATCAAATTTTGAAAAGCTGAACACAAATTGAATAAGTGATTTTTTTTTTGAAATTCCGAATAAGAAATTGAAAACACGAACATTTTTGAAAACCTCCGAGCAAAAATTGAAAGGGGGGACATTTTTTGAAAAACATGATGTTTTTTCAAAATTTTAAACAATTTTAATGGGAGTTAAATTTTTGAAAATTCAGTATTTTCTGTGAATGAGAACATTTTTTCACAAAATTTTGTAAATTTGATTATTTTTTGTAAAAAGTGAACAAAACTTGAAATTCCAAACGTTGTCTAAAAGCACAATTTGTTTTAAAATTTGATCATTTTTTTGTTATTCCTGAACAAATTTCTAAGATTTGATTTTTTTTTGGAAAAGTGATTTAAAAAAATTCCAACCATTTTTACAAAGCACGAACATTTTTTTTTTTGAAATTCCGAGTATTTTTTTGAAGAAAAAACAGTTTTTGAAAATTCTGAAATTTTGTAGATGATTTGAACATATTTTGAAAATCGACAATTTTCAAACGAGAAAAAAAGAGAGAAAGAAAGGAAAAGGTAAAAAGAAAATTCAAAAATTGAAAGAAACAAAAAGTTAGTTCAGGAACCTGCTAGATGGTTCCTAAAACCGGGACGAAGGAATAGGTTAAATGGGCCGGCCCAAGTGCGCTGTGGCTGTTGAGACCTGTGCGTTTGGTCGACCATTCTTGCAAAATGCGATAGATACGCACTCCCTCAAGATTCAGTCCCAATCCCACGGGAACGCGTCTTCCACGCGGCCACCCCTCCCATCCCAAACCCAAAACGTTCTCTTTCCGAACATCTGCCATAAATAAACGTACACACCAAACACCAGACTTCGTGCCATCATCGGCATTTTCTATTTGGCGCCTTAAGCATGCTTTACTGTGCATTTTGCAAACGGGTGCACAGCCCCCCTCCGTGCTGGGCCGGCCCAGTTTTCTTTTTTTCTATTAAACTGCAAAAAAATGGTGCGACCGGCCTGAATCCAACTCGTGATCTCTTCCTCAAGTATAACTCGAGGTAACCACTAGGATAACTTAGCTCTTGAGCTTATTCCTTCTTTTTTTACGTTTTTTTCTTTTTAAGCTCGCGGAAAGCCACCGGTTTCTGGACCAGTTTTTGTTTATTTTTTCTCCCTTTTTCTTGTTTATTTTCTTCAATATTTTCTATTTTTTCCTTTTTCTTTACTCTTTTTATTTTTTTCAATATGCTCGAACTTTTTGAAATTTGATGAAATTATTTTCAAAATCAATGAATTTTTTTAACTCAATGACTTTTTTCAAAATTGATGAATTATTTTCAAATTTTATGAAGTTTTTCAAAATTGATGAACCTTTTTCAAATTCAATTATATTTTTCAAAATAGATTAACTTTTTCAAATTTGATGATTTTTTTTTTGCAAATTCTTGAACTTAAAAAAAATCAAAATCTGCAAAACTTTTTTGAATTATTTGCTATTTTCTTAAAAAAATCATATATTTTCATAAAAGCCAATGGTTGACCGGTCCACGACCCGTCAAGCACAATTCGACCCGCCAAAAAAAAATATGATCGAGCGACCAGGGAGAGATTGCCTTCTTCTTGTGCTGGCCCATAATCAGGGCGTGTGGGCACCAGCAAACCTGTTCGGGCGCTTAAGGCGCCGAACAGGAGCTCCCGCCATCAAGACCTAAAAAAAAAAAGAGCTCCCGCCATCATCATCCTTGCAAATCCTTTTTTTTTTTTTGAGAAAGTATCCTTGCAAATCTTCATTGTGTAGTTCGGACCGACGAAAGGAAATCACTGGTTTTCTTTTACGGAAATAGCCCACGGAACGCGTCTTCCACCCCTCCCATCCCAAGCCCAAGCCCAAACCCAAACCAAAACCGTTCTCTTTCCATACGCGCCATCCCTCAAAGATTCAAGTAGGAGTACTACAAAAGGCAGCAGAGAGCCCGCGCGTCTTCGATCCACCCATCCCAAACCCCGCCGCCGGCGCCTCCCAGATCGCCCGAACCCTAGCCAGCTCCCCGCCGGCCGCCAGCTTCGATGACCCATGGCCTCCTCCTCCGGCCTTCCCCGGGGCTGCAGGTTCAGCCCTTCCGACGCCGACCTCATCTCCGCCTACCTCCGCCCCATGATCGCGAGCGAGCCCCTCCCTGAGCCCGCCGCCAGGTTCCTGCACCCCGCCGACGTCTACGCCGCCGATCCGGCCGCCCTCGTCTCGGGCTTCCTGCCCGCGGTCCTGCTGGCGCCCAAGACCGGGGTGGAGAGGCGGTGCTGGTACTTCTTCGGCTTCGCCAAGGCCCTGTCCGGGCACGACAAGCGCAGGTCCCGGGCCGTCGGCGGCGGCAAGGGCACGTGGCACTCCGAGAAGGGGAGGGAGGCTGTCCTCGACGGTGAGGAACGCTGCGTCGTGGGTTACAAGCAGAATTTCAGGTATAAGCCCAGCATTGCCGACGGATCCGAAGCGGCCGTGTGGCTCATGGTTGAGTTCGGTGTCAATGATCATGGAGATGATGAGAAAGGTGAGACAGTTCCAGTTCTTTGCAAGGTCTACCAGAGCCCACGTAAGGCCCGATCTGCGTCCGTCCCGACGTCGCCGGCATACAAGAGGGGGAGGAAGAGGAAGGCCAGAGACGACTCAGCTCCGGTGACGACTGTGAAGCGGCGGCTGCTTGTTCCTCCCGCTGCACCAATTCTGCCGCCGGCCGTCGAGCCACAGCCAGACTTGAACAACTGCTCGGATGGTGTCTCATTGGAGTTGGACCAGCTTCTTGAAGATCTCATGTCCGGTCTCACGCCTGATCAAGTCCTGAGTGACTTCTTGATGCCTGTCCCTGAGTCAGATGTCAATTGCAGCTTCTCCATGGCCAATCAAGCTGGTTCCGCGGCGAGCAGCTACTGTGACGAAGGTGGCACTGGTGCACGCACGCCTTTTTCTGACAATTCTGATCAAATCCTCCTGGGTGAATTGTTGATGCCTGTCGTCCCTGAATCAGAGGTCAATTACAGCTTCTCCCTGTCCGACCATGCCGGTTCCGCGGTGAGCAGCTACTGTGACGAAGGTGGTGCTGGTGCACGCACGCCTTTTTCTGACAATTTTGGTCAAGTCCTCCTGGGTGACTTGTTGATGCCTGTCCCTGAATCAGAGGTCAATTACAGCTCCTCCATGTCCGACCATGCCGGTTCCATGGTGAGCAACTACGACATGGTCCTCCATGGTGGTCCAGTCGCACCCCTTTCTGATAATTCTGATCAATTTGACTTGTCGATGCCCATCATCGAACCACTGCCAACTGACTTGCAGAGCCACACAGCAATGCCAAATTTCAGCTTCCTGTCGTGTGCCCCGTATGCTGGAATTTGTGATTCTTGGACAGGAGGCGACACCACGGACGATGAAGCGGCCTCGGTCAGCTGGTACGACTCTGCTCAAAGCTCACCGGCAATTCCTACCGAGTGGATGATGCAATCACCATTTGCCACCCCATATCTATTCTGAATCGGACCAGCTTTGTATTGTGTTTTTTTTTTCGCTACCCCATGGATAGGAAGGATACATGCAATGGCCATTTACCTCAAGGATAGGATACATGTTTTTGTAGCTCGTACCAAGGTTCAAGACCTTGATGAGTTTTTGACTTATAATGATCTGGTTATGTATGTCAGGACACATTACTAAGTAATGGCTAAAAGATTGGGATGTGTATTGTCATCTTTAACTGAATTTAGATGTCTATTCAATCTGAATTTAGATGTTTTATTATTCTGCATGTGCTTGCTTGTGTGATTTCCTATGTTGTAAACTGTAATTAATCACTTTTAGCTGCTGTCTTTGATGCAACCGCTGACTCATGCACTTGGGATCCATTGCCGTTGTATATAATTAATTAGTGTAGTATGTATTTGGATCTTAGTTACTAGAGCGCAATGCTTTTCTAACAGCTAAGGGAGAAATTTACTACTTACAGTTGAACATTGTTCTAGCTAACTCTTTCAGTACACCTAACACTTCAGATACGGATTCCTTGTTCTATAATCCTTGAACCATATGACTATAAAATATTGGAGACACAAATTATCGGTCTTCGAAATAGTCTATCTCTGTATTACTCACACATCATTGCCATCTCCTTTAGGTGGAATTTTGTGGTGGGCCTATGTGCCGGAGCACTCGTACAGTTTCTGCATCTTCTGGTAGGTTCTTTGATCAGCAATTGGCGTGCTTCCTTGTTCTGGTTCTAACTATTAAAATAGTTTTCAATGTTTTGTTTGCTCCTTGAACAGGCAAAGGTGCCTATTGTAATGGGCAAAAGATTCATGTCAGTCTGACAGACAAGGTAGCCTTTTTTTTCTCGTATACAACTGTACAAGAACGATATGTGCACACCAGTGTGTGCCTGCCATGAAAATCTTCCAGTGACCATAGAAACAATGTATCTGTTCATTTAAGTACTTCAGTATGCAGTCATAATTCATGTAAATCAGATAGTTCATGCAGCAGATGTGAGCCAATATAAATTTGTTCAAGGAATTCACTGACGTTTGTAGGGTAAGTGAATCTTCCCCTGATTAACAAGGAAAAGTATTCTGAGTAGGATGGATTTTTTCCTTTCATTCTTTCAGTTTTATAAATTTCTGAAATGTATTTATCACGCATGCACCCACTTTTCTCCTTTATGTTGTTTCTCTTATCCTTCTTCTTTGAAATGTACTTTCTTTTAGGGAGTACGAAGGCTAGGCTCTGCTGCTGCTGATCTGTCCCATGATGGTCTAGGAATTGCAGAAGCCTATTGGGAATAGCGGCTTAAGCGATGTAACAATCTCTTCTGGTAACTGGGTTTGGATATGTCCCATGATCCTTTTTACGCCGTGAATTAGATTTTATTAAATAATTATAAGTTTGGTAGAAAGTGAGACTGGCTTATTTTCTTATTTTCAAACCTCACCGCATTTTTATCCGGGTAATGTTTTTTCATGTCTCGTGTCACTAGAGTACCTGAATGGACTGCCAGATATTTCTATGAAAGATACATGGATTTTTTACTGGTCTAGCACTAAATACTCCACAAAAAGAATTTACCTTCAGTTTGCTGGTAATCCACCTGATACTGCCAAACCCTTTCACTGGATATGGAAATCCAGCTGTCTGCATAAACAGAAGTTCTTCTTTTGGCTTCTCCTACAAGACAGATTGAACACAAGGGACCTACTTACCAGAAAGAACTTCTATGTGGAAAATGACAGATGTGTTCTGTGTGATGATGAACCTAATGAGGATTATACCGACCTATTCTTTTCATGTGATTTCAGTCAAAACTTCTGGATTGCTCTGGGCTTTGAATGGAATGCAGATTTGACTATATTTGATATGTTGATGGAGGCCAAAAACAGAATTACAATCAAATGTTTCAAAAAATGTTTGATCACATGTTGCTGGAGCCTATGGAAACACAGGAATGGCATCATCTTTGATCACAAGCAAAGAAACTTAGAATATTGCATCAGTTGCTTCAAAGAACACTTTGCTACAATGATCAAGAGAACCAAACCTAGTCTTAAGGAGGGAATGCAATCATGGTTAGATTATTTGTAGGAACATTTGTAAGACTATAGCTATGCTATACCCCACCATTTGTAATTATTCCATTATATAATGAAAAAGAGTTACAATAGGGGCCTTCCCTACTGTTTTACCACTCAGGTCCTTTGGGGTCCTGCGTCATTTTACCACTTCGAGTACCAATCCAGTTAGAAGAAACAATGTTATCTTTATCATGTTGGGCAAGAAATAAAGATTGAGTTTCAGATATTTGTGAGCATTGAGTTTCTATCATGAGAGAATGTTTATCAAGATGTTTCACGGCATGACATAAAACATCTACCTCTTTAGAGAGATGAGATATAACCTTTTCATTATGACGAATACATCTCCGCAGGTCTTGGTTGAAATCCTCCTAGTGATGTTTAAATCTATTCATTGTCTCCCTAAGCTCGTCTTCCTATTGATAGATACTAAATAGATCCACTTTTTTCATGAATAACTTGTTCAACAGGTTTACCTTTTTCTTGAGTAACCACTACTAGGGAAAACCCTAGCAGTAGCGCGGAGTTTTGTCATAGCAGTAGCGCGGGGACCAGCGCTACTGCTAGGGCGCTACAGCTAATGTTTAGCAGTAGCGCCGATTGTACCCCCGCTACTGCTAACAAACCTAGCAGTAGCGTTGGCGCGACCAGCGCTACTGCTAACACTACATAGCAGTAGCGCCTGTCCAACCAGCGCTACTGCTAAATTTTTCCTTTTTTTAATTTTCTTCTGCGTATTTGCACTGTGTTTGTACATGTTTTATACAGTAGTCTCATCACATTATTTTATGATCATGATTAGTTATTATATCAGTGGGTGAAAGAGACGTGGATTAGATTCAAGTGGAGGCAACATGGCGCAGATCCAAAGTACTACTAATCAAAGTGACTTTGTTTGGATTAGTTGTACTTTGGATCTACACCATGTTGCCTCCACTTGAATCTAATCCACGTTTCTTTCACCCACTGATATAATAGCTCATCATGCTCATAATGATATAACAACTCAGCATCATCATCATAATAATAACTCATCATCATTATCATAATAACACAAGTCATACTCATCATTATCATAGTCATCTAACAACTTCTACTCGTTATCATAGTCATAACCAACCCTAGTTAATTGTTCTTAGCACATGATCATGAGTATTAGCTAGGACCTGCTATGCTCTCTAAGGTAAAATAGCATAAAACAACATAGCCCCTGACTCTCCATTATGAAGAATGGAGATTATCCTGTCGCCAATTCGTGCGCTTTGCACAATGTTGCTTCCAAGTAGCTCCCTATGATTATTCATAACTTTTTTCCATTCTTTGATTGTGATGTCTTCATCGGTTTGAGAAATCTTGTATGAACAGCGGTGAACCCTAGGCGGACTTGGCCATAATCTAATAACATCAATGTGACATTTCGTAAACATCAGATGAGGCACACAATCTTTCGGGATTTTCTGTTGAAGAACATAATAATAACGTAGTTAGCAATGTAGTTTAGCTTTAGAAGAATGTATGCAAAAGATGCACTGATGTCGTAATAGTAAAAAATCTTACCATGCCATTCTTCATGGATGTTACCGTAGTTCAACACGTGCACTAGTGGCACGTATTGACCATAATGTGGAGGAGTTTCATAATTGATATTGAAATTCTCAACATCAATAATAAATGAGATAAGATGATCTTTCTCCTCGTAACTTAGTTCAGAGCCATCAGTGTAGTAGGTTATGTCTACTATCTTCTGTACATTTTTTGAAGAATGGAAATAAGCTATCAATGGAAATAAGCCGTCAATGATTTTTAAATAAACAATATAAATTACTTAACAAATTTATTTGATAAACTCACAAAGAGGTAGAACTGGAAGCGTCTCGACATCCACCCAAATGTCGATATTATCATCAATTTCATCTTCGGGCCGAAGATCGAAGGTGATTTGCATATCCTCCTTAAATTCATAGGCCTTGCAAAATCCTCTCCAAGTTGAGCAACCGAAATGCGAGCTATTTGGTGCATTAAATAGCTTAACCAAAAAAGTGAAACCATGCTTCGTCCTAAGGTGAGCACTCTTCGTCTCTGTTCTCTCCCTATCTTCAAAACCGAGCTTTTCCAAGACATACGATCTTGCATGACATGGGATGAACTATTTCAATTGAAAAAAATGGAAAATTACACGTTGAAGCCAAAATTCACAAGTCATGCATAATTACGGAAAAATACTTGTCGTCGTTACGTACCGTAAAAACGTCGAAAGTCTCCTTCAGCACGATGGTGAAGTACCTACCGTTTTGCAGATAAGGCATCCTGTCGCACATACCCCGGTCGTCTTCGCAGTAGTCGCACTCAGGAATCATATCGTCGTCAGACATTTCCTGTGTTCATAAGTCAAAGATTAAAAATCGACGGCAAATAACAGGAACTCAACACACAGATCATTATTACTCATCACGGGTTGACTTTCGGTCTCACGTGGTGTATATGGTGGGCACTCCCTCTCTGATATATTCGACCGACGGTGATGGTCGCTACTCCTCCTCCTCCTAGTGCATAACAAAGGTCTAGCACAAGGAGAAGAAGGAGAAGCGACCCCCACGACAACAGTCGGCATTCTTCTTCTCTCATATATGGTGGACACTCTCCCTCACTAATTTTTTGACTGTCATGTATTGAGCCCCGACAGACTTAAAGTCAACCCGAAATGTCGTTTAATTCTCTTTCCGGCAAATCCAAGGCACTCGATATTTTCTCCATACTAGCACAAGTCATGCTAAAATTCACGGAAAAATCCGGCATGACCTTTGCTAAAATAGGACATATCGAGCGCCTGAAATTTACCGGAACGGAAATGAATCAACACTCCGGCAAAACATAGGCCACTCGGATTTTCCATGCGATACAAAGATGTTCATACACATACAGAGATGTTTAAACTTGAAATTCTATCCGGATCAATTATCATTTAAAAAAAACTAGCTTCACATTGTCACATCTACTCATCTACTACATTTATAAAAACATCATGTTTACTCACTATAGACGATGGTTGTCGACCGGGCGCGGGTGTCGTCGGTGATCTTCTGGGCGTCGTCGACCGGCTCGTCGGTGATCTACCCTGCGCCACATGAGCATTCACACGTGAGCATACAAAGTAGGTCTCTCTCTCTAAATTTGGCAATGTGAGATTGACATAACTAAATACTCTAGTTCTACTCTATTCAACACTTACTAAAAATTTCTCATATAGCATTCCGTTACATTTATATTGAAAATTTTCTACACCTAAAAATTTCTCATATAGCTTTCCAATACATTTCTATATTGAAAATTTTCTACACCTAAAAATTTCTATTACTAATTTTTTTTACTAAAAATTTCTATTACTACAATTTATTTTCTATTCTATTACTAGTTATAATCTCTACCAACTAAGTGTCCAATACATGTTTCTACAAACTAAACTTTTAACTAATTCAGTAAACTAGAAAGTAAATTGGAGAATGGAGGAGGAGGAGGGAGGAGGGGCAGCGACTGGAGGGGAGTGAGGAGGGCGGCGGTTGGAGGGAGGAGGGCGGCAGATGGAGGGGGAGGAAGGAGGGAGGAGGGCGGCAGATGGAGGGGGAGGAAGGAGGGAGGAGGGCGGCAGATGGAGGGGGAGGAAGGAGGAAGGAGGAGGATGGGGGAGGGGCGGCGGCTGGAGCAGGAGGAGGGCAGCGACTGGAGGGGAGTGAGGAGGGGCGGCGGTTGGAGTGAGGAGGGCGGCGGCTGGAGGAAGGAGGGAGGAGGGAGGAGGAGTCTTACCGAGGTGAAGACGGCGGCAATGGTGGACGGCGGCGTGCGGCGACGGCGAGAGCGAGAGTGAGCACGGGAGAGTGAGGTGGACGGTCGCACGCGGGGGGGGGGGGGGGGTAAGGCTTTGTAGCAGTAGCGCGGGGCTACTAAGCCGGCGCTATTGCTAAGCCAGGCCCACGGGGGAGGAACAGACGGCCATGGGATAAGATGAGCTTAGTAGTAGCGCTGGGTAGAGGGTCAGCGCTACTGCTAAGCCCAATACCTGTAGCGCGGGTCATAGGTCACGCGCTGCTGCTAAATGGGGTGGTAGCCCAATCTTCTTTTCTTTTTCTGTTTCATTTTCTTTTTCTTTTTAACAATGTAATTTTCTTTTTAACACAGCCCAATTTTCTTTTCTTTTTCTGTTTCATTTTCATTTTCTTTTTAACAATGTAATTTTCTTTTTAACACAACCCAATTTGAAGCATGTAAAAAAAACATCATAAAATACATCGGTCATCAATGATCTTTTTGTGTAGAATCTAAATTGTCAGTATGAATCTTCACCTGTAGGAACAGGTGAAGATTCATATTGCCACAGATCCTACACATAGAGTACAATGAAGACCAAGTGCTTGTGATAGTTGGAGAATTAACATATTTAAGGTGGTAAACACCCTGTTCGCGGAGCGAGGTGGGACTAAACTTATCAGTAGCGTAGCCTGTGTAAAACGCGCTACAACTATATAGTTAGTTGTAGCGCGGGTTGTATCCCCACGCCGCTACAAAGGCTCCACCCGGGGGACACCACGGGCCCGGTTAGCAGCAGCGCCTGTTTGGCCCCCAGCGCTACTGCTAACGTTATAGCAGCAGGGCGTTGTTGAGGAACGCACTACTGTTAAATAGCAGTAGCGCTCGTCCATGACCCGCTCTACTATTAAGCCTCCACCTATAAGCTTTTCCCTAGTAGTGAACCTTCTTAAATTCCCCCATGTCTTCAACATGGTAGATTTTTCCCGTATGCTTAATAGGTTCCTCAACATTTCAATGCTCCTTAGCAGTCATAATCCTTTCAATGGGTGCTTTTCCTTCTTGAAGAGTTAAAGCCATGAAGCGTCCACCTACACTCAAATCAAGAGTAGATATGGTTTCATCGTTAATTCCATGATAAAACATATGAAGTATAACATATTCAGCAAAACCATGGTTAGGGCAAAGATTCAGAAATTTAGAATATCTCTCCCAGGCTGCATACAAACTCTCTCCCAGTTCTTGAACAAATGAAGTATGATTTCTTTGAAGCTTTGTAATCTTAGAGGCATGTACGAATTTAGCCATAAATCTCTCTGCACACATTTTCCAACTGGTTATGCTGTCATAAGGTAATCGGATAGACTATTCTTATACCTTATCTTCTAGAGAAAACTTGAAGAGTCTCAATAAAACAAATTCCCGAGACACATCTTTGATTTTAAAAGTCTCACATAAAGTATCAAAGAACATAAGATGTGCTTGAGGGTCTTCCTCTTCAGTTCCTGCAAAGGCATGTTTCTTGACTTCATGAATTAGATCACAGTAAATCGAATACTCAGTGGCATAATTGGTAGGATAAACTATGGGAGATCTTGAGCCCAAGAATGGAGCACAGTACTCTCTCCCATATTTCTCTGGTTTGTGAGTAATCGACATTTCTGCAAACAAAGTATTAAGCTCAGTAGTCTGAATTTTTTGTATTTTTCTATTAATGAAGCTTGATGCTCCTGCGGAAAGCTTGAAATATATTTTGGTAAATAAGTCTTCCCAGAACGAGTAGCGCCTCTGTCACTAACAGAAAGCATCTACAATAACAAAACCTGCAAAATAGTTATGAAACAATCTGTGCTTAGCTCCCCGGCAATGGCGCCAGAAAATGCTTGATGGCCTGCAAGAGACACAGGGTAGTGTAGCACCTTCGTGTAAGTATCCCAATAATAATCATCCCAACGAAAAGCCGAGGAAAGTATTTATGAGTAACGTATCTGTCACACACAAGTTGTCCTAGTTCTTATGTGAAGTAACTGCTTGTGATTCTGCAGAAGCTATTAGTGTTCCAAGAGGCAAATATAACAGAGTAGTGAATACGATGAGTTGGTTGCAGAGAGGATAATAGTAACTTAAGGATAAATAACATAAATAAAAACAGAGAGTACAAGTGTTTTCCCTGCAACAGAGAGATTAGGCGTGGAGAGACTTCGGATCATGGTATGCATCAAGTGTGACAATGCGATGGTAATACCAGTTACCTTGCATAATGAGTATAGTATTTGATTTGCTTGTTCAGTAGGCGGATCACCCTAAGGTTATGGAACTCCTCCTCCCGGGATTATATTCCATACTATGGTCCTGCTTCGCCGTTGCCACAGCGTGGCCGTCTCCACAATTAAGGTCATTAGACTGGAACCATGCATTAAGTTCAATGGAGAGGTCGCAAATTTCCTAAACAATATATGTTACCTGTGTAGGTCTTGAGATCATGTTGCATGAGCCCTTAAATTAGACAACACACATAGAGTTCACCACAGAATAACAACTTACTAAACATATCATAAGACTACAAACACGAATTACGACATATAGAATAGACACAAATGAATCTTACCACCCACCTACATCTCCCACGTATAGGGGGAATTACTCACACATCGAGAGAGAATAACCAATCATCTCAGAGAATAAACCCATGAAAACCATATCGATAATACCATGAAGATCCATAATAAGATGAATGATTAAATAAGTCTCAATCTCAGATGAGTATGAATAGAGTTTACACCCTAATCTTACAACTTGAAATTCCTCTTACAATAGTGAAGGTCAAATGAATATGGAGATGAAAGAACAAAACTAGAAGGATCCCCGGTGGTTCTTCTTCTCCGGATCTCTTCTCTCTCTGTTCTGGATGGTGTGTCGGCGGCTAGGTTTCTCCCATGTGTGTCGTCCCTTCACTAAAGTGTCTTGTATAGATGAGAGGGTGCCCCTGGTGCTTCATACGGCCGGCCATACGAGCGGCTGCGCTCGTATGAAAGGTCGTCTTGCACTCTAGTGCGCCAGGTGACAAAACTCCCAACATGGAAGTTTCTCCATTTGGCTTGATTTGCAGTAATTTGCTTTGGTTTCCTTAGATATATACTTTTTCCTGCCAAACAATGGAAAATGGGTTTTCTTCTCTCTCGAAGGATTAGCATTAGAAATAACCGAGAAATAATGGAAACCCGGTGAAAACTAAATGAAAACTCCTTGTAAATAATCATAAATACTCGAGCCATCAGGCCAATGTCTCTAGTTGCCGCAAGCAACCCAAGAAGGCAGAAGCGCCACTGGATCTCTAAGGAGGGGACGACATCATGGCATCGCTGTAGCCTAGACCGGCGAACCAAACATAGGGTTTCCTCCGATGCTTGAGGCGGGGAAGGCTCGGTCAAGACCATGGCAATGCCTCCAAAGTGGAGAGCTGGATTCTCCATTGTGAAGGATGGATTTCCCCCGGCCATGACCATTGACTCCTGAGGACCGTCAGCTAGGATCCCCACCGCCAAGACGAATTACATCTCATTTCCGACCAACAGCCCGACTACCAGCAAACGTTGGCTTCAGTGGCACCACCAGCCCCAAAGAAGACTCCCCACACCGGTCGCGAGCATTCCACCACAGGATGTCCCCGTCGCTGCCCACCCCATGCAACCGCCCCAATAAGCCTGATCCAGCGCCAACATATAGCTTCCAGTAAAATGATCGTCAATTGCTTCACGTCTCATAAATTTTTTTTAGTGTACGTCTCACTGATACATTTCAAACGTATCTATAATTATTGATTGTTTCATGCTATTATAATATCACTTTTATATACGTTTTCTATGAATTTATATGATTTTTCTGGACTAACCTATTAATTCAGTGTCCAGTGTCATTTGTTGTTTTCTACATGTTTTTGACTTTATAAAAAATTAATATCCCCGGAGGTCAAAAAACCCTGAGGATTTAATACAATTTTTTCGGGGCACGAAGGTTCCAGGAGGGACACGAGAGGAGCCGAGGGGGCCCCACACGGCAAGGTGGTGCTTGTGTCTTTTGTGTTGTCACGTAGATTCAAGCCAATTTTTTTTACATAGACTAAGAAAACATAACACAAAAATAAAGAAGCAAATGTATTAATCTTCTCATTCAGTAGCCTGCCCATGATTAAGGTTCTCATTGCCTCTATTTGCTTGTTTTTTTGTCATGCAGATCGCAAGTTGCAGGTATGAATATCCAAGCGGGCTACTCTTTTTTTTTGCGAACAGGCCACAAGACTATATTGCAAATAACCAGTAGTACAACACACCCCAAAAATAAAGAGAATTACAAACGGATCCTTGGGGAACCGATTCACCACATCCATCAACGCGAGATGACGGCGCGCCGCCGCCGCCGCTCCCTCCCGGAGCCAGCGAAACCATTGAATAAGCGCACGGACCCATGGCGGACGGGAAGTCTCCATCTTCGGTCAAAGACCAGCACGATGTCATCTTCGGACCCATGGCTACTTAATCTATTTACTGAAGCAAGATGTGTTTATATATGTTGAAATGTCTGTTGGAGATTATGGTGCATAGCATATCACATATGTTTAAGAAGAGAAAAGTTAGTATATGTCGATCTGGACAGTAGATATATGTTGCTTACATGTTTATCCTTCAGAGTATTACAAAGCCCAGTTCCATGTCAATCTTTTTCTTGAAACTTTTGTTTTGTTGATTCAAATTATTTAAGAAACTCTGAAAATTTTGCATCTTCTGTAATTAAATGTCAGTGCCAAAGCGTCTTTTTATATTTGTTCTAACTTTGAAACTTTTGGTGCATTATGCTACATATTTTATGAAATGCGTCAATGAAATGTAATGAATCTTCATAGTTTGGACCTTCATGTTCTGATTTACCGGACTGGACATGATTGAATCAAGTCGGTGTGCTCCAACGGCTTTGTTACCGGGTTTAATATGCATCAATTTTTCTATTGTTGTTGATGTTGATCATTGATGAATACTCAATTTTTTAGAGCTGAATTTAAGAATATACCATCAATACAAAAAGAAAGTTGTGATGTGTATGTTTTATTTCTTAGTTTTCTAAGAAATAAAACATCAATGATTTTTTAGACAACATATCACCATTAGTTTGGATCTTTCATATGTTGACTTAAGTTGTGAGTCAAAAATATGTGCTCCTTTTAAGTCACTATATGCCATGCAAAGAGGAATCAATAATTATTTATCTCTCATATGTTGGGCTAAGTTAATGCGTTTGATCTATCTCATATTGCTTGAAATACCGAATATGGGATTTGTGTGATTGGTTGCGCTTCCTATCTTGCATTGCCGCTCTGGCTTACTTTTGCTATCTAATAATCCAATTATTTGTACCTACTTAATGAGGATCGATCGTCTTGGTTTACTTTTGGAACTAAATATATATTTCCCCTTTGTCATGAACTTCAAAATCAACTTTTATATCAGCAATTATTAAAATGCTTTGTTTAAACGCCGGGACAAAACATTGAGCCAAGCACCGCGCGCCAAGGCGCGTTTCCTACCTAGTGTTCATGAACTCTGCCCAAATACGAGACACCCCTTGGTGCATAATAGGTTTACTCCTGCCATAGAAGAGAGATGGCGGCGCATCTGGATCAGGGGGAGTGCGTAGGTTTAGGTCGAGCGTGAAGGAGGGAGATGTGTGTATGTTTCATTGGGTGTTTTGTGCGCCGTGTGCGGGGTCATGGGAGGTGGAGGGCTGGAGGTGAAGGAAGCCTTGAAAAACCAAAAACGGGAGGTGGGTTCAGTTCCAAGGAAAAAAATCGGCTGGTGGGAGTGTCTGGGTATCAACGACGACTACGCATACGGTTTTCCCTTTAATAATAGAGATAGAATAGAAATAGATCATTACTTAATCGGAACAAGCCCATCCTAACACCACAAAGGAACGAACACTGCCACAATACCACGCACAAAGAATTAAATCGATAGAAACTTAAAAAAAATAGGTGCCTGAAAATATAACAAACGTGCAGTAAAATCTAACAAACATTGGCTACTTTTTCTTCAGGGAAAATATTGCCTTGAAGATGGCCACGAGCACGCCAATGATGGCCAACAACGTCGCGATGGTCTTGAAGTTGTTGTGGACGAACTTATGGATGGCGATCCACGGCCACCATTTCCGCTTGTACCTCTCGAGCTTCCGTAGGATGGAGAAAAATCGGTGGCCTGGGCATAAGTCGTTTGCATGGCGGCCCTTGAAGAAGTCTAGCGTCTGCTTGTTGGTGAATTCGCCGTGGATGAGATGCTTAGCGCGCAGCTCGTGCACGTCTTCCTCCCTGTGCATAAGCATCGCGAAGAGGGCCAGGTATGAGCTGACAGTGTACTCGCCAATCGACCCATCTTCGGGCAAGGTCGTGTATGTCTCGAACGCTGCCATGTTCATGAGCCAGCATGCGGTGCTTTCATTGAGGCGCAGTGGCGGCAAGAAAAGCTTGCGGAAGATGGGGCCTTTTGTGAGGCCTATGTCCTTCAACTCTGCCGTCTTGCTTGGGGTCAGCCTGATGTTGATCTCTGCGAGCTCAATGGCGCTTGTACCTAGTGGCAGTGATTGGAGCTCACGAACGCCCATGCGGGATTTCTCGAGCTTCAGACGCACGAGACCGTTCTCCGGGAGGCTTTCCAGGGTCTCTGGCTCCCGAAGACTTGTAGGGGAAATTTCAGTGCAGGTGATCATGCTACCCGATTGGTAGAAATGGAAGAGGCCAAGGAGATGCGGTGGTCTGTAACTTACATCCAAGGGCCTTACCTCGCGATCAAGGCGGGATTGGACATTCATTCCCATCGTGGCCATGAACAAAGACAAGTTTACGCCCTTATAGGTCATAAGAGCCTCGAGAACCACCCAAGGGATCTGGTTCTCCAGCAGAAATATGTCTGTTAGAACGACCGGTGTGGTGTTGCCGGTCAGCCGTCGCAACGACGGAGCACACCGTTCAGGGTAGGTCACAGAAAGTATGGTCAGCAGCAAAAAGCTAGCATCATGGAACATCATGGATGTAAACTCATTGTCCGTGATACCTTCAAGTGCACTGGCGTCGTAGCAACTTCGAGCCTCAGCTGTAACGGCGAGGACCTTCTCATACGCCCCCTTCGGATCTTGGGGCCTGAAGAACTGGTATACCGCTGCCTTCTTGACCTCCTCCATCTCCCGCAGCTCGTCGAGTTGGCGGTAGAAAGGGCCTATGGCCACCATTTTTGGGACGATGTAGCGGTTTTCACAAAACTCTCGCAGAGATGTAGGGAACCTGTGGATCTTACAAAAAATCTTTGGGTAACCATCCTCCAATTTATCCGATGCCTGCTTCCAGACATCATCGACAGGTATTTCTAGCATTGCAGCAGAAACAGCAATAGGATCCCTACGGATATCGACAACTATTTCTTGTGCAGGGGTAGGATCACCAGGGTGGACATGATGGGATGTAGGATCATCGTCCAGTTTACCCCATGCTTGGCCTTGGTTCTGCACATCTTCGGTAGGAACAGCGGGATGGAGATCGGTAGCTACTTCTTGAGCAGGTGTAGGAATAGAATCACTAGGGTGGAGATCTGCCATATATCTATGGAATGTGGATGCTGGATAGCTGGGTTACTCTTACTACTCACCTCTGCTTAGCACGATGTCTTGCTACCGTTATTCTCTTTATAGATTGGGAACAGAGGCATCACCCCAGACAACACATCAAGAGCCGTGCGCCAACTGTCACGGAACAAATTAAAATGCCATGCTCAACTGGCTTGAGTAATTTAATTTGTCTCTCTCCCAGCGAAGACTAGACTTCGATCCCCTCACCCCCCCCCCCCCCTCCCCCCACGCCCCTATCAATCACGGGTTGGACGGACGTATTATTGGGGCAATAATGCTAGACTTACGAATAAGTCTACGAAACCTTACGTACTAACTCCCCCTTTTCCTTAATCTACTACTAATCCCCCCCCCCCCCTCCCTGATTTTCAGGGTGGGTGGGCCTAACCCTCCACCTTAATCCAATCAAACATGGCCAAATCAACCCAACCCATAAGCAATATGTAAGTCTTTACGTGGATCACTCTTTATAGGACGGAGGGAGTATATATATATATCCCTCCGTCCCATAATGTAAGAAAAACGTTTTACATTATGGGACGGAGGGAGTATATATGATTGGTGACGTAGGAGTAAAAAGAATCATGACATGCATTCCCCTTAGGCTGGCCATAGTAGGGGTATCATAGCCGGTATCATGCCCTCGGGAATAGCAAACCTGCTGATGTGGCATAGAATTAAAGAAGAGAGAGAGGATTAGATTAACATAGGTAGATACCGTAACATAATAAATGCTATACTACTTTGTGTCATGCATGGCCATAAATAAGATCATTTATGATACTACTCTATGATACTATGCACTATGAAGATAGTATCATACGCTACTATCATATGCATGATACTAGTATATGATACTTCTCATCATGAGTAGCCTTAGGACGCAGAAAGAAGAGGTAGGTGTAGTACATTGCAAAAATCAACACTTGCGCAAGCGGGATCACAACTCAGAACATGCCACTGCCAGCCAGGATAGTTTTAAAATAGCACTTGATCAAGTGGTTGAAAGCATCCGGTGTAATTAATTCCCATATGTTTTCCGGTTATATTATGAGAGGACTAACTACCGACCTTCGAAACTAGATTTCATGTTGGTATGTTTCGACGACTTTTTTTCAGGTCAAAAATTACCACGTCTAGACTACGTAAACTATCACGGCTACAATACATAACTTATCATGGTGTTTACAATGAGGTCCCCGGTATGTTTCAACTATTTTTTTGGTCTGAATCGAACGATACCACATGATTTGTAAGTAAATTATCAAGTCTGCAAATACCACCGTCTATCATTGATGTCATGCCTGGGCCACAAGGTGAGGTCCACATGCCGACGCGGCATGACCCGCTTATAAACGGAACTTTACGAGTCGTGTCGGGTCAGGCTCGTTTAGCCGTGTGTCGGGTCATGTCGTGCCCGGGCCAGCCCGTTGGCCGCCTATGATCTGGCATGTGATGCGTAAAATACCATCTATTTACACAGAATTTACCGGGGTATGGTTTTCAAGAGTTTCTTTTCCCCTCATGTCAAAGTTACCGCGTTGTTTGTACGTAAATTATCAGGTCCGCGGTCGAATATTACCATGTTATTTCCACAAAAGTTATCGGGGTTATGTTTTTCAAAACCAAATTCCCCCTGGTCAAAGGTTTTTTTTGCGAGTACCCCCTAGTCAAAGTTACCGCGGTGTTTGTACGTGAGTTATCATCTCTATTATGTGTATATTACCATGCTATTTATACAGAGGTTACCGGGAGGATATTTTGAACAACTTTTTCCTCGGGTCAAAAAGTTATCGTGGTATTTGTAAGTAAGTTATCACGTCTGCGTTGCATACATTACCTTGCTATTTACACATAACTTATCGAGAGTTTTTCAACAACTTTTTTTTCTGGGTCAAAGTTATCGCGGTGTTTATATGCGAGTTATCATGTCTATGGTGCGTAAGTTATCATGCTATTTACATAGAAGTTACCGGGGGTATGTTTTTAACCATTTTTTGGGGGCCAAAGTTACCGCGGTGTTCGCATGAAAATTATCAGGTATACGATGCGTATATTACCATGCTATTTACATAGAAGTTACCGGAGGGGTATGTGTTCAACAACTTTTTTCCTAGGTAAGTTACCACGGTGTTTGTATCTAAGTTATCATGTCTGCAGTGCGTATATTACCATGTTATTTACATAGAAATTATCGAGGCGAGGGGGTATATTTTCAACAAAAAATAAATTTCCGAGTCAAATTTACTAAATATCAGATCCTTTGTGCGTATATTATCATGCTATTTACACAGAAGTTACCAGAGCTATGTTTTCAACAACTTTTTTCCCCGGTTCACTTTTCTTTCCTCCTAAGAAAGAAAAGGCGACTCGCCATCGCCGCCGCCGCCGCCAGGAGTCTCCCCCGCTGCTGCCCTCCGACGGCTCCCCTTCGCCAGATCCACGCATGTAGATAGTTTTTAAACTCTCGTAGTTTAGGTTTTTAGGTTGTTCATGGACGTGGCTTCGGCGGCGGGAATAGCAGCGCTGAATAAAGATTCTTCATATTCTACTCTGACAAGGCGATCGGTCATATGGTTGGGGATGGATTTGAAAACCAATCTGTTCAAGAAAGGATAGCGTGGCGGCGGCGGCATCCTCGTGGTGGACCTGTGTCCTCGGGCTCCGCCGTTGCGATGGCGTTTGCTCCAGCGCCGGCGCGGAATTTGTGAGGTAGTCCAGGAGCGGACGCAGATTGTAGTCTGTATCGGCGGGATCTGAAAGATGGTGGATCGTGTGCTGGGTTCATGGTTCGGGGATGGCAGGTATGGTTTTCTCCTCCGACGTCTTAGTCGTGTGGGGTGCCAGATCTGGAGATCGATGGCGTGTCCAGGGTGTTGCCCCGGTCTTCTTCGTTCAACGCTAATGGTTTCGTCTTTGACGAGCCACCTTCGAGGTCTGTGATACGTCTCCAACGTATCTATAATTTATGAAGTATTCATGCCATGTTTATAACAATTCTATATGGTTTTGGTATGATTTGATTAGAACTAACCCGGACTGACGTTGTTTTCAGCAGAATTGCCATGGTGTTGTTTTTTGTGCAGAAATAAAAGTTCTTGGAATTGCATGAAACTTTTTGGAGATCTTTTATGGAATAAATAAAAAATACTGGAACCAAGACCCACTGGAGGGGGGGCCACCCAGTGCCCACGAGGCACCAGGGCGCGCCACCCCCCCAGGCGCGCCCTGGTACCTCGTGGGGCCCACGTGGCTCCATCTGACCTGATTCCAACGCTGAAAAATCCTATAAATAGAGAAACCACCAGAAATAACCCTAGAACTTCGACTCCGCCGCCGCAAGCCTCTGTACCTCCACGATCTCATCTACAGCCCTTTCTGGCACCCTGCCGGAGGGGGAAAAATCATCATCGGAGGCCATCTTCATCATTCCGGCGGTCTCCATGACGAGGAGGGAGTAGTTCACCCTCGGGGCTGAGGGTTTGTACCAGTAGCTATGTGTTTTATCTCTCTCTCTCTTGCGTTCTTGATTTGGCACGATCTTGATGTACCGCGAGCTTTGTTAATATAGTTGGATCATATGGTGTTTCTTCCCTCTCTATCCTTGTTATGATGAATCAAATCTTTTCCCTTTGAGGTTTCATTATTGTCGGATTGAATATTTCAGATTTGAGAACACTTGATGTATGTCTTACATATGAATACCCGTGGTGACAATGGGGTATTATATTGATTCACTTGATATATATTTTGGCACTCAACTCGCGGATTCCCGCGGTGACATTGGGGTAATCTATGCATATGGGTTGATGCACGTTTTCATTATCTTTTCTCCGATAGAAACTTTGGGGTGCTCCTTGAAGTTCTTTGTGTTGGATTGAATATTATGAATCTGAAGTTGTTTGATGCATATCGAATAATCAACTCACGAATACTTGTGGTGACATTGGAGTATCTAGGTGACATTAGGGTTGGTTGATGTGTTTCATATGATGTTATTTTAGTACGAACTCTAGGGCTATTCGTGACACTTATAGGGATGGCTCAATAGATTGATCGGAAAGGATAACTTTGAGGTGGTTTCGTACCCTACAACAATTTCTATCTTATGTTCTCCGCGAATAGGAACTTTGGAGTGAATTTTTGTCGCACGTTGAGGGATTGTTATATGATCCAATTATGTTAGCATTGTTGAGAGATTGCACTAGCGAAAGTATGAACCCTAGGCCTTGTTTTTTAAGCATTGCAATACCGTTTGTGCTCACTTTTGTTACTTGCTACCTTGCTGTTTTTATATTTTCAGATTAGAAAAACCTATATCTACTATTCATACTACACTTTTATCACCATCTGTTCGCCGAACTAGTGCACCTATACAATTTACCATTGTATTGGGTGTGTTGGGGACACAAGAGATTTCTTGTATTTGGTTGCAGGGTTGTTTGAGAGATACCATCTTCAACCTACGCCTCCCACGGATTGATAATCCTTAGGTCATCCACTTGAGGGAAAATTGCTACTGTCCTACAAAACTCTGCGCTTGGAGGCCCAATACGAGCCTTCAAGAATAAGTTGTGTAGTAGACATCAGTCTGCAAAGCTGCATATCAGCGATGGAGCTACGTCGAGCTCGGGTGTGGGGGTGATCTGTCATTTTTTCCTTTTGGTGGCTGCTGTGATGGTGTCAGAGGCAGGTGACGGACGTCGGTGTCAAGCTCAGAGAATTCTTCAGTCTTATTTGTAATTTTACTTCTTGGCTGGTGTTCCTTTGTGCAAAGGTAGCTTCCTGCTTGTTTTTGCAGTTTTGCCGGGTCGGTATGTGCATAACTTGTATAATGATCCTTATGATATAAATGAGACACGTATTACCATGCAAAAAACAACTTTTTCCCCGGGTCATTGCTATCGAGGTGTTCGTATGTAAGATATCAGGTCCGTGCTGCGTAAATTACCGTGCTATTTACACAGACGTTACCGGGGTATGTTTCCTACAACTTTCTTTCCCAGGTTACCGCGGTATTTGTATGGAAGTTATTAGGTTTTTGGTGTGTATATTACGATGTTATTTACAAAGAAATTACCGGGGTATGTTTTCAAGAAATTTTCCCCGGATCAAATAATTGTCGCGGTGTTTGTATGTAAATTATCAGTCCCGCTGTAAGTAGGTTACCACACTTTAAAAAAAAGTTACCGAGGGTGCGTTTTCAACAATTATTTCCCTGGACGAAAAGTTATTATAGTGTTGTTCACAATTTATCATGTCTGGATTTTTTACCGGCCTGTTTGTTGCTGTTTTTCCAATCTCGTTTCAAGAAACAAAAGGTACATCTAGTATGTAGCTTACGTATAATCAAAAGAAATGAGTTAGGCCAATTGGTGTTGCTAACATGCGAAAAACAAAGCAAGGTTTCAGATGTAATAGATCGGGATCACGCCTTGGCACGAGGGTGCCGGTCCCAACGTTTTGGTCAAGTAGGTAATGCTAAGTCAGTAGTAATCCAGGTTTAGCATATGCATTCATACAGGATAAAAATAAAGTGAAGAAGAAACATTCAATTGTGATAATTGTGATAAGAGCGAGACATAGTGGTGCTCAATATCGGCATGAGACTATAAGGCAGAATCAATTTCAGTGCGTTCATAAGACCACAAAAGATAGCCACTCGACAGGAAGTTTGAAACCAAAAGCGCAGCCACTTGACATGAAGTTCGATACCAAAAGCACTATAATATTAGAGGGGGTAATAAGAGCAGGAATATAATAAAGGAGAGACAACTACCGAGCCATAGCGTGTCTTCATTCAACTGCCTTGTCGATAAACTTCATAGGCGCCACTTCACACGATCCTGATGCAAACAACTTAAAGCCTATGCAAAGTACAGGAGACGAAAACAGGAAAGGCAAACCGCATAATACCGCATCTAGATAGGAGGCGCGGCTTGCCGCGTGTTGCCCGCCAAATGCCACCCGATATGATAATCAGTTAGCAGTGCAATTTATTTTGATGTATTGGCAGCTTTCACATAATTATAAATCATGTTGATAACCGCTGAAGGGGAAATATAGTTTATAAGTAAAATGCATCCAGATGCATAGAGAAAATGGCTTCGGTCATGGGTAGATAGGATGACATGGCCATAACATACATGAGAGTCTTGGCAAGGCACAAAATCATAGGACGTAAAAAGGTAATGACCAAGTGAAGCCACTCGCAAAAAAAAGTGAAGCCTACTAATTTCCCTCAAAAGAAGTGAAGCCTACTAATCACAATCAAATGTCGACGTGTGGATCAGAGTATGCTTTTCTACCTAACCTGACACTAACGTGTAATGAACTGGTATGTCTAAATGAAGCCCAAGATGCAAATTTGGTTTTCACAAATGATGCATGAGCAGTTCTCATTTTCCCCTATAGATGTTGGATCTCAATCCTATGTTTGAATGTTTCTATTGATCTCCTCAATAAGTTTACATCTAATTATCTTTAACATGCTCCCTCTTACCCCCTCTTTTTACATATGAGGTAAGAAGGTAAGAGTTAATCCAACCACTAATTAATGTGATCAACGGCTCAGATCTACTACATACTCTTACCTCTCATGTGAAAAGAGGGGGTGAGAGGGAGCATGCTAAAACTGCTCATTTCTGAAAGCAACCGATTTCATTTTCTGTAATCAAATGTAGAATTTGCATAGTAAAAGGTATCAAAGTGATGCAAATATTCTGAAATGTATTTATCTAGCATAGTTTTAGTTTCATTTTATAAATTTCTGCTCATTGATTCTGAGTAGGATGGCTTCTTTGTTCCTGCTCTAAGCTTATGCGTGTGGAGTTTGTCAGTATAATTACTTGATGACCTTGGTTATTTTTCAACAAATAGCTGAAGAAGCTGGTGGGGTTTTGTCACGCATGGTCATGGATTGTGGATATTTTAGTCTTTGGTCGTTCTGTTCTTGCTTCCAGTGGTGCTGTTCACAAACAGGTCAATTTTCAAAAGTAGTTTGTTCTCTAATTTGGTAGAAATCACCTCCTATAATGGTATTTACAATACTAATGTATGAAGCATCGACATTCATACTAATATCTCTAATGGCCAGAGCTAGTCCTGACTATATCTGTGATGGAAGCCCATACAGCGGCAAAGGAGATGAGAGGACTAGCGCCAAGTATGACCGTGAACGCAGCAAAGCCAGTCCTGCCTATGACAGGCGCCGCAGGTTAGTAGGCTGAAAATGCTTCCTTGTGTTTGCTAAATCGCGTTGAAGCACCACACTGAGCTTGTTTTCATCTGTGCAGCCGCTCGCCTGCAAGGGGGAGATAGGGACTGATAAGCATACCATGCTTGCGCTCAACACCACCTACTTTGGACCGAATGGCTGCACATCTAAGTGATGCTCAAGTTGGTTATGTTAGGCAGCCAGAAACTTGTGTAACCTATTATTGGCTAGCTCTAGCTGAATGCTATGTCGATTTGGTTTGAACTGTGATTGTTAGCTTAAACTTATTTCAGTGAGACCATTGGGGAGCGATGAGATGTACCGTCTATTGACCGACAGTATCATAGCTTGCATTACTAGTAAACTTTGCTTGTTCCTTCATATGTTCCTGTTCTCTGCTATTGTTTCTGTTTTGTGCTGGTCAACATGTCCAAATTGCTTTGCTGCCAGCTCTCAACTAGTGCTAGTGTGTGTGTTTGTGGTGTTCCTGATGTTGCATGCACGTGTTGCTGTGCTGGATTTATGCACACTTTTCAAATGATTGGCGATCAATTCATGTGGATGGAATTTCACATGAATCTGTTCAATTCTTGCATCCCAAGATGAACTGGGATCACATCCTCTGCCTAAATGCATAACTTTGATCTTTGTATCAGGATGGAACAGTGTATCATTTTGTGCATAACATGCTTCTGTGTTGATAAGAAAAAGAAGATAGTTGCTGCATGCATGTGTTTGCATAACGACATTCGTGACAGTTCTTTGTGTGGTCAACACTTTGTGTTGTTTGAAGGAAAATATTATTTTTCGGACGAACCTCTGCACAACGGAATAGCCGTGAGTTTGATGGCGGCGAGATGTACGATTCGCTAAAATTTATCTAGTCATTATTTTTGTAGGCAAGGCAAGCAAACTTGAGAACTTGCATTGTATTTTGATGGCAAGAATATTTGTAAAATTGTCGATGGCTGATCTAGTGTGTTCTGCTTATGTGGAGGTAAACATTCCCTTCTACCTGTCAAGAATGTGTATGTATTAGATTTTCAGTGTGTTGCTTGAAAGCAGATTTTTTTTATTTGTTTGCTGCACATGAGTAGATTCACTTGATGCATCGATAATCATTATGTATGGTCAAGATGAGTGTATTTTGTAGAACTTCATATTCGCGGCAACTTACACAAATAACGGTCTGAAACAATTGTTCCACCTACTAGACTACTCCAAGGGCTATTTCAAACTTTGCACCATTCAGCACTGAGAATAAACTGCTATTGTTCCACCTACTAAACTACTCCAAGGGCTATTTCTCCTCGCTTCCCCCCCCCCCCCCCCCCCCCCCTAAACCCCCATGTATTCTGCGGCTCCCGCGACTTGTAATTCCTCGGACAGTTGGTAATAAAGTTCAGGCAGGCGTAAGCCCGCCGTTGACGCGTCAAAAAAAAGAATAAACTGCTATCCATAAGCTTGTTCTAAAACCATCCTCACAAATTTCACAAGCTTATTCTCACCACAGCTTATGGTGGACATCTAGACGCACACACAATCCTAAGCCGTTTCAAACTTTGATTCAACGTTTCAGATGCCTCTAAGCCTGGCTCTAGAAAGAAAAAAAAATGCTAAGCTAGATCGGCTCAGTCCTTGCAGCCCTGTGAGTTTCACTTGAGAACACTTGTACTATACTCTCTTCGTATCACAAACAGGTGACATCTTGGATACCTTCAGTTAAACTTTTTAAACTGACTTTTAAATCTTGTAAATATATTGTGTTATGAGTTAGTGGTCAAAGTTACCTATTGAATACCCATCTTGAGGACCATGCCAACTGTCTCTAAAGTCATTTATTTGTGATATTGATATGGAGGGAGTAGCACAATTTCAACTGAAACTGAATACTCTAAACCAAATATTTCATCTTCTTTTGGCATTTGTGCCTTCAAACAAAAACATTGACAAAGAGCAATTACACAAGACACAGACATGAACAGAACAACCCATCTGCCATTGCATTCCATTCTATTGGATACACAATGTTTACAATTCCCCTTTTTCCTTTTTTCCAGGTTAAAAATTTCCAGATCTATCAACCAATTAGATGACTCTACATGTTGACTTTTTGGGGAATGGATCAGCACAATCATTTTCCCATGCTTGCAGATAAATGAATATGCAGACTAAACATCAGCTCATGTGTCATACAAAATGGTGAGTTGGGTACTCATGCTCATCCCCATTGTAATCGTAGTACAGCCTCTCCCCCTTATAGATGTCCCTGTTGGCCACCAGGAGACAATGGCACTCGCCGTCGATGGCGAACCGCACGCACTTGAGGTTCTGCTTCTTCCTGCCTTCCCTGCAATGGTCATCATCACGCAAAATTTTCAGACATGGTTCTGATCAAGGTGTAAAATGCACGGCGGAGGAAGAGGATGCTTACGGCGTGTGGTTGTTTATCCCATTGATGAACCGCGCGATGTTGCTCCGCTTGTCGGGGCAGATGACCAGGCTCTTGGACGGCGGCGCGGCGGAGAGCAGGGTCATCATGCTGTCGCCGTCGTCATGCTCGCGGTTTGTAAGGTAGTCCACATCGCCGACGTACTCGGTGATGATGGTCAGGTCCTTGATGTGCCTGTCTGCCTCCACCGTGAATCTGTCCGAGAAATTCCACACAATCATCATCAGTGCCCGAAGGATTCTGAAGAACAAGTTCAGAAATGAGCAGCGAATTGTGCAGACAGTACTAACCCTTCCACCGGATCGAAGACGACGAGGAGAGGGGGCCATTCCCCTTGCTCCATCATCCTCTTGCACAGACTCAATGTCTCTGCATCCTCCCTCGGCAGCACCTGATATGAGATTGCAGCAAGATTCAGCAAAACAGAAATGGCGCCGCGACACTGAATTTAGTCGAGACCGGGTGGTGGAATTGGAGGAAGCGTCTGACCTGCATCCCTCCTGCCTCGAGGGCGGATTGGTTGGCGGACCGGGGCGCCATGCCGGGCATGTAGGTGAGGTCGTTGCTGAAGACGGCGCCGGTGGCCGTGAGCGCCGTGGCGAGCGACGCCATCTGCGTGAGGCGCCGGACGGGGTCCTCGCTGGGGGTGAAGGGCAGCAGCTTCCTGCTCTTCTTCTTGGACACCACCAGCGCGCTGGCGGCCTTCCGCTTCCTCTTCTTCCCCTCCGGCGGCTCGGCCGCCGCGGCCGCCGGGCGCCGCTGGATCTTGAAGAAATCGACGATCTTCGTCTGGATCAGCGGGAACTCTGCAGCCAAACGACAAGATCCGAATCAGCGAACGAGCAGATCCAATCCAGAAATGGTCAACGAGATAGGAATCTATTTTAATCGACTTACGTTGGGGCATCTTGGTCTGGACGGCGGCGGATTTGGCCGAATGGTCGGAGGTGGCGGCGGCGCAGGAGGGGCAGAACCAGTCGCCGGCGGGCACGCGCGGGAGGATGGGGCGGAGGCAGAAGATGTGGAGGCCGCGGTCGCAGCCGTCGCACAGCAGCAGCTCGTCCGCGTGGCGGCCGGACCCGCACGCCTCGCACCGGACGCCGCCGTCGTCGTCGTCGGCCGCCGCAGCCCTGGGCCGCCTGGAGGCCGGCCGCCCCGCGCGCGTCCGGTAGCGCTGCTGCGTGGCGGGGCCCATCTGCAGCGTGCGTCCGCGAGGGGCCGAGGGGAGCCGGGCAGTGGGGAGACGGAGGGGGACGGGGGAGGAGAGGGCGGCTCAGGTCAGGTGGGTGGCCGTGACGTGTTGGTGGAGGGGGGAGAAGTAGTCGGAGAACGGCGGGAGAAGGGGGGCGGGTTTTGGCGCGAACGGGGCTGCTCGGCTTCGGCTTCGCGGGAAGCCGAGCGAGCGCGCGCCGCGTTTCGCCACGCGGGTTCGGGTTTTGGCGCGAATCGGCGGGCCTGGGGGAGCGCCTGTACCTTTATGGGCCGTCAGGGAGCCTGGGAAGGAACACGCTGCGTTTCTATGGGCCGCCCGGGCCGGTAAAAATGGGTGCTCCTATATCCCGCTTGAAGCGAGATGGAAGATATCTCTAAAAAAAAAAGCGAGATGGAATAACGCGGAGAGCGGGGGTTACCCTTTGCGGGGACCTCCAGGGGTCATTTTTTTTATGCCCTGGGAGCACGTCAATTGATGTGTCCAGTTACCGTCACATGTCGCGCGTGTTGGGTGTTTCCGCTAAATTTCGTTTGTAATTTTAATGTTTTTACGTGTTTTCTGATATTAGATGAGTTCTTTCTTGGTTTTTTTCTTTCAGATTTTCGGTTTTCTCTAGGTCTTGGAGAAAAATATATATTATTTTGAGGGTTTTTTGGGCGGACAATAAATCTATGCTTTCACAAGAAGCATCTTGTAGAGACACATATTTGCTTCCGCATGCTTCTCGGAAAAACAAAAAAAATTATGCTTTCAGAAGAAGCAAAGATTTGCTTCTTATAGAGGCACAAATTTGCTTCCGTGAGAAGCACAACTATGCTTCTCGCACAAGGAACAAATATGTGTTTTCACGAGAAGCATATGTGTGCGTTCTCGTGGAGGCATAGATTCGCTTCCGCAAAAAGCATAGTTGTGCTTCTCGGAAAGGAAAAACATATGCACAGATCAATTCTCGTGAAGTCACACATTTGCTTCCGCGAGAAGCATCGTTGTGCTTCTCAAAAAGAATTTTGTGCTTCCACAAAAAGTACAGATTTGCTTCTCGTGTAGACATATATATTTTTTTGGGAGAAGCACAGTTACGCTTCTTGAAAAGGGAAAAAAATGTGCTTCCACGACAAGCACAAATTTGCTTCTCGTGGATGCACAAATTTGCTTCTTCGAGAAGCACAGTCGAAAAGGAAAAAAGTAATTAAAAAAACCATGCTTCCGGCACCGAGTTTTTTCTTTGGGTTTCTTTCGTCGTTCGTTTTTTTTGTTTACCTATTTTTATATTATATTGTTGCCGGGTTTTTTTTGTGAAAAAAAGATCGTCAAAATCTATTAACATGAGATCTAGTTTTGAAAATCTCGACTCGAGAAATCCAATGGTGAGAACGGTTCAGGATTTAGACGCATGGTTGAAGGGATATAATGTTTTGAATAAACGAATCTAAAAAAAATCTCCTAAGTTTGACAAGTGGCATACATGCAGTGCTTCACTTGTCAGCGCATGAGAAGGTGATAGTGACAGTAAGGGGTAACCCCTAACTAGTGATTTTGAAAGAATGTAGCCTCGCCTCAAGCAAGCGTGTGGTGGGCCGGCCCAAGTAGTGTTAGGTTCGTCTTTTTCCTTCTTTTTACATTTGCTTATGTTCTCTCTAAAAAAACTTTTGTTTGCACTTAGAAATTATTATAAAAATATTGTATATTTCAAAAATTAATTTACTTAAAACATTCATTAAGCACTTAGAAAATGTTAACACGTAGCATACAAATGTTCGCGCAACTTTTTAAAAAAGTTGATAGCATTAAAAAAATGTTTACGCACTTCAAAATATGTTCGCAATGTTTTGAAAAATAACAACTAAAAAATGTTTACATTGTTTAAAAATATATTTTATGACTTCAAAATATGTTTAACATGTATTAAAAAGTAAATGCTTGAAAGATGTATTTGAAAAAATATACATCATGCATTTTAAAAATGGTTAACGTGTATCAAATAAATGTTCCACAAGGATACGAGAAATGTAGAATATCTATTGAAGAAAATAGTCATGTGTTGAAAAAAGGAAAATAAAAAATAAAAAGCGTAGAAAACAGGTGAAAACATAGAAAAAGCAGAGAAAATCAATGAGACAAACCAGATAAACAAGATAAAAAAATAAAAGGGCAGAAGGAAAGAAAAATCAAAACAAAACTATGTGACTGGGCCGACCGACTAAGAGAACTCCTTAAGGCGACAATGTCTTAAGCGAATATAGCTCGTGGGGTAAAAGATATGGTATTAAGCAACGAATGGGCCCGAGCTCGGTGCTAAATTCCTTGGCTCTACTTCAACGTGTTGGCGTGGGGTAGACCTGGGCATGGGCAGCCCAGCCCAACGACCTGGCCCGAAAAACCCGGGTCGGGTCGGGTCGGGTTTGCCACTCGGGCGGGGCTCTAGCCTCGTTTTGCAACCTGGAAGGTAGTTCGGGCCAGGCTTTTTTAGTGTTTTTGGTCAGGCTTTCGGGCTTCGGGCCAGGCTTACACATGCGAGCAATGAAAAACAACATTCGGGTCGGGCTTTCGGGTTTAACTTCGGGCTAGGGTGGGGCTTGAAAAAAGAGTGTATTTCAGGCCATGAATGATCATAGTTATCAATGCTACTTTTCTGTCAATTGCCCAACTATAATTTGTTTACCATGCCATTATCTGCTTTCAAGAGAGTTGCCACTAGTGAACCTATGGCCCTCGAGTTCATTGTCTATCAGTACTTGTTGCTACACTATTGCTCTTTATTTACCTTTACTATTTTAGCGTTCTACCCTATCATTATCCATCACTATTTGCTTCTAACCTTGCGACTAGTAAGACGAGGCGATTGACAGCCCCCTTGCCAAGTTGGGTGCAAGCATTTTTTTTGTTTGTGTGTATGTGATGCTTATCTTGTTAGCTTGGAGACTCATACTGGTTCGATAAACCTTGGTTCTTAACCGAGGGATACTTTTCTGCTGTTGTGCTACATCACCTTTCTTCTTCAGGTAAATCCAACAACTACTTAGGGGGTAGCAAATACATCTTCCAACGAGCTCTTATCATAGCTTGAAGTCATTTTGTTGATGATGTGTTGCTGTATTGATGCCTCCTATCATTTAGATGTGTTCGTGCCTCCGGGCTTTCGATCCTGGCTGTTTGATGGTGGGGTCGGCACTCCTCTATCCGGAGCGAGAGGGCAAAGGGTCCTCTCCAGTGACGGTTGGATGAAGGCGTAGCAGTGTGGACGGTGTTCCTTCAGGAGGTGTGGGTCGTGATTCGTCGGTCGGTGCCCATGAGCTCTTCTTCCTGCGGTGTGGCTTCTCCGGTGCTCAAGCTTTCCGTCGGGAGGCACTGGGTAGTGCATTTTTTTTCCGATGTATTCCTGTTTGTTTGGCTTTTCTTTTATCTTCTTTGTAAGAAGACTTCTTCAACACCTTGTATCGGAGTGGAGCGAAAGACTGTATCGAGAGAGATTCCTTGATTCTTTCAAACTTCTGGCAAGAGTTGCGAAAAAATGTGATGACCATGCAAGGTTTTGTAAAAGGCAGAGAAACGAACCGAGTAAGAACAGAATGATTGTAGGCTGGCATTCATTTTACACGAAAATTTTAGACGTCAATGACACATACTCTATTTTTGTCTCCCACCATAGCACTTGCAGGTTGTTCCTTACTATGGATTAATTAACATAAAATATATTTTAAAAATTGACACTGGACTTGCAAACATTATTGGTATGTAACTATGGAAAATATGCCTGCTCATCAACTTAGAGCACATTTAGAGCCCTTTATTTAAGAGATCTGAAAATAGACACACATATAAGGATACAATAGAACACTTGTGTACCCAAATTATTCATTAGACAAATGTGATTTTGACATGTTTTGTAATTGTGTTATAATTAGATGGATTTCAGATCAACAAAATATCTCGAACCAATGTCTAGGGAAACTGCATAATTTGCACAACAAAATAGAGTTCTATTTAATATTGTTGTATGTATATTATATAACATATATTGAACTTCGTTGTAATTGTACACGTTGTTAATGCCTATTTGTACAACATTAAAATATTAAAGTTGCACACTAAAGTTCCATATCAATGAAAAACAATTCAAATTTAATCCAGGATGATTTATAAAAAATAAAAATGTTCAATATAAATATAATTGACAAACATTGGATTGTGTAGACACAATGTTCATGCCTATTATCATGGATGTATCATGCACTTTATTTCTCGGTGGATCCTTCATTTTTCAAGGTCATGCGTCTGGTACAAGTATGCATGATATACATGCACACCGACTAGACACATGGTCATCAAGGAGTACAGTTCACATGCACAATAAAATTCTCATTAGAATGTACATGACAAAGAAAAAATTATAAAAGAAATTATCATCGATGTAGCCAACGGAAAGAATGGGGAGGGGGCAGAAATGCAGTGTCGGTAGACGGGCCGTGAAGGCAAGATGAACAAGGCGCTTGGCAGAGCGCCGCCCACGAGCGAGAAGAGAGGAAGGTTAGTTGAGGAGTGGAGGGGGGATATGGAGGGTTGTGCAACTAAATGATGATGAGGTTAGAGATGACATAGATATAGCATTATAATATTGAACTTCTTATGAGTCAAAACAACCATGGACGAGCCAAATTAATACACGGATTAGAGATGACATAGATATATCGTTGATGTCCCGGTTAGTGATATATGGTCTAAATGAGGTTTCAGATTTTTATAAAATATAAATTTGATCTAAAATATGAATACATAGGGTTATGATATATGGTCTAATTAGGGTTTAGATTTTTATAAAAATATAATTTTGATCTTAAATATGAAAATTTGGCATGGGTTATCATATCTGATCATACAAGATTGTGTTTAAAATTCTCATCAGTTTCAGAAAATCTATAGTTATATTCTACACAATTCTTGTAACTCAATCATTTTCATGAGCTTATTCACCTCCCTTCTCATCTCGCAAGTCGACTAGGGAAAAATCTTCCTTCCCTTGATTCTACCAGCTAGCCCATGGATCCACCTCCCTTCTGCATGCCGCTCCGATGGCTGGTGGAGGGGAGGGGAATCTTGGTGCCTCTACCTCGGCTAGTAGATAGGTTAGGTTTTTTTAGTCATTGCAGGGGCAGCGCTATGGCGAATGGCGGCGCTTCATTTTCGAGTTGGTCTTCTAGGCTTTGATCCTCCTCAAGTTCTTTCGTCGGGATGGATTAGACGGAGCCCTGGCGTAGATTCCCATCGGTTCCTTGGGGTGACAAGGTTAGGGTATCACGAGATTTTGTGTCAGGTTCATGTATCGATTCAAGGGTTCAACACCGACGACTGCGTCTCCGGGGTGCTGGTCCAGCACGTGCACCAAGGCGTGCTCGCTCCGAAGACCTACCTCGATGTAAATTTTATTATCTTTGGGGTGCTTTGTACTTCTGATGAACTTGCATAAGTGTTATATCTATTATTTTATTGTAAGTGATAGTTGCGTGCATAGACGGAGAGGTACAACCTTTTCTTTAAAAAAAAAAAGAACTATTTGCCGTAAACCACCCCAGATCTCCGAGATGGACCAAGCCGGCTGAGCTCATAATAGAAAGGCATAATTAAAGGGACCACCCTGCATTAATACACCCGACCGGCCGGCTCCTCCCAGGAAGCTTCCTCCGACAAGCACCATATACAAGAAGTGCAACGGATCCAGAATGCAGCTGCACGACCGGGCCAGCGTCACGTCCTCCGCCGTCCCAGCCCCGTCACATCATCCTGTGGCCTGTGTCCTGCTCAGGCTCAGCTCAGAGCTCACTCGTGTCGTCGTGTGTACAACCACCACGGGTGTCCGGCCGCCCAATGTCTCCTCCCCACCCCCGCAGCTTCCCGGAAGCTTCTCCCCCGAGATGGGGTCGCCGTCATCATCCTCTCGATCGTACCGTCCTATCCATGATGATCCGTCCTCACCTTCTCCCCCATCCCCTCTTTATACAAGAGCCAGCGCTCGGTTTCTTGCGCCCCGTCGACACAGAAACAACGACAGCGGCGACAGTTCTTCACCGATCCACTCCCGGCCGGTCTCTTGGTCGGCGGAGCATGGCGGACGACGGCGCGGGGGCGTACGAGGACCTGCTGCCGGTGATGGCGGGGCGCCTGGGCACGGCGGGGTTGCTGTCGGAGCTGCGGGCGGGGTTCCGGCTGCTGGCCGACCCGGCGCGGGGCGCCATCACGGCCGAGAGCCTGCGCCGGAGCGCCGAGGCGGTGCTGGGCGTGGCAGGCATGACGGCGGAGGAGGCGCATGCGATGGTGGGCGAGGGCGACCACGACGGCGACGGCGCGCTCAGCGAGCGCGAGTTCTGCGTGCTCATGGTCCGGCTCAGCCCCGGCATCATGGCCGACGCCGAGGGCTGGCTCGAGGAGGCCATCGCCGAGGAGCTGCTCCCGCCGCCGCCGCCGCCCGCGCCGGCCGCCTGATCGGTCACCTGCATAGCCATCTTGATTGTCACGTACTACTGCTTGCATCGCTACTGACTTGTATGTTTGTTGTATCTCCGCCGTATAGTCGCCGTTGTTTGAGTGTTCGTACGTACATGGTGACGCTCTTTGAGCTTTGCTTAATTAATTAATTAATCAATTGTCACATTTTTCTCCCTTCAATCTTCGTTTCTGAACATTCCAATCTGGGGTCGAAGCATGCAAACTTGGTTCGAAACAGAGTGGCTGATATCATACAGGAGCATGTCAGCATGTGTGTGATCTTACTTTTCGAAGAGCCTTTCGGGGAAGTTGATGGAGATGTTGCCTCTGCTCATGTAACAGAACAAGACTGCTTCTATGTATATATGTTTTCCAGGTCGTTCGAGCTGACCAAAATAATACAGTACCCTGGGATCTGGGAAATCATGACGTTCTCTCTATGGGGTTGTTGAATCTTCTAACCGTTTGGTTTTTACTGGTCCCATTGCTTAGTTTGTACTTCAAAAAGCGTCTTATATTATGAGACGGAGGAGTAGTATTTTGAGAGCATCTCTAACGAATCTCATAAAAAGCTGTAGACCAGTAAAATTGTACTTTTCCTTCTCTATACCTAACTGATCCCCTAAAAGCTTTGGAGAAGTAAAAATTATACTCCTCAGCTGCGCCGACTCTTATTTTTACTCGGCGAGCAACCCAATCCTTGCAGCACAGCCCGTTAGCGAGTGTGGAAGAAATATTTGGTGCAAGACAATTGTATTCACCTCATGAGTGCCCATATATAACACGTACAGGGGTAGTTCCGTTCACGACTAGTACCCTAATTACAGAATACAGACTTGAGAGACAAGCGGGACAACTACACCTAATACATGTACGTGTATACACAGAACAAACACAATCATCCATCAACCCCCCCCCCCCCCCCCCCCCGGTAGTCGAAGCATCGTGTCTGCCGATGCAAAGACGGGACCGGAACTCCTCAAAGGTGGACGCCGGTAAGCCTTTGGTCATGATGTCGGCGAATTCCTGCGTCGTGGGAACATGAAGGACTCAAATCTTCCCAAGAGCAACCTTTTCGCGAACAAAATGAATATCCAGCTCAATATGCTTAGTCCGACGATGATGACCCGGGTTGCTGGAGTGGTAGACCGCAGAGACGTTGTCGGAGTATACCACGGTGGCTTTGTGAACATGATGACATAGCTCCTGAAGGAGTTGTCGAAGCCACATACACTCAGCAACGACGTTGGCCACGCCACGATACTCTGCCTCAGCACTGGATCGCGAGACTGTGGGCTGTCGTTTAGACGACCACGAGATGAGTGATGGTCCAAGGAACACACATTACCCTGAGGTAGAGCGACGAGTGTCCGGACAACCAGTGTCGTGGTTTTGACACGGCAGATGCCCTTGTGAAGGGGCTTAGAGATGAGGCCATCGCACAAGGGTGGAAGCTTAGCAAGGTTGATTGGGAACGAGAAGACGCGAGATTACCCAGGTTCGGCCCCTCACGACTGAGGTAATAGCCTACGTCCTGCTTGATTGTATTGCTTAGATCTCGATTAGAAGGATGCGATCTCGCTAACCTAGCTCTCGAGGGATTGCCACTTGGACTTTCTGGCCTAGGCGCCCCCTTTATATAACAGGTGGAGCCCTAGGGTTACATGAGAGTCCGGGTCGTATCTTAACCCGTCTCCTACTATTTTCCTACTTATTCTCCAAGGCAACCTTGAAGCCGTTCGTCTTCTTCTTGAGCCAGCCCGTAGACTGAGCCGGCCTTTCTTACCGGGCCTCCATCAAGCCGGCCCATTGAGTATCTTCTTAGCCCTGCAGTGAGATAACCCGCTGAGCCCTTCAGCTCTATGGCCGGGTCATCTTCCAGCCGGGTCTACACGCTGGGAAATATCCCCAACATTAGCCCTCAGTTTGACTTGAATTTATCCATGTTAAACTACAACCTGAAAAATAGATTAAATGAAGAATTACCCGATAAGCCATAACCTGAAATTACTTCTTTTAAGCCGCCCTTTTCTGCACATGCCACATCCAGGCAGAACTTCCGGCTTAACAGCTTGCCGGATCATTCCTCATTCATACACTCGGTATTTTTCCGTCGTCTTATTTCATGACATCATGCTCCACTTCCACAAAATCCGGGATGACGTCACATGGAATCTTGAATAGATTTGTATTGCCTCGTTAGGCGTGAAAATCGGGGAGCCTTTTTAGCCACTGTTCACTGCGCCTCCTGGGGCTTCGTGCATGCCGTTCGGGGGTACCGCTGTGCCCATAAATAGATTTGCGCCTCCCCCACTTCCTTCTCTATCACTCCTCGTCTTCCTCCTCAGACTCTCTGCCGCCACTGCGCCCGCTCGAGCTCGTCGCCGCAGCCTGTTCAGCGCCGTCCGGACCTTCCTCCCGTCGCCAGAATCCCCTGGTCCTGCTCAGTCGCGCCCGCCGCACTTCAGCAACCGCCGAGTCGTCAATCCAGATCCGTAAGCACCCCCCCCGCCATTGTTGCCGTTTATCCAACTCTTCGGTGTTCTTGCGTTCTTCTTTATAGCAGCGGTTCGTAGATCTAGAATGCTTTAAAGTTTCCGCTCGTCGTTTGTGGAACCAATCCGCAGTATTTTCCGCATATATTTGACCTTCCATTCTGCCCCGAATAGATCTCAGTATAGTTCATCTCGTAATATGAAGAACACATCTAGGCTTTTATCTTTTTATTTTACGCCATTTCTCAGATCTGTTGAATCTCTGAATGTATACAAAACCTGTTTACTGAGTCATCTCCCAGTCTGTGTCCAACACTTGTAAAAATCTATGCTAAGCATTTTATCGGCTTATCTTCGTCAAGAACCTTGACCCGGAATTTATTTGCATCCCCTTTCGTAACCCGGTCAAGTATCTCAATTCCCGGCTCGTATGTACCGTCTATATTAAATCAAAACGCTCATGTTTGCTGGCTTATGACATCTTCCCTTTTTCATGGCAGCTAAATCAATGGCTCCTAAACACAAGATTGTCAACTGGGCCAAATCCAGCATGTCAGTACTTAGCCTACAAGCCCTGGTGGACTTCGGGCTGCTGTCGGCTCAAGACACAATCGAATGGAGAGCCCCTGAGGAAGAAGTCCACCCTCAGCCAGACCAGAATAAAGTCGTTATATTTGCTGAACATGTTTCAAGGGGCTTCTGTCCCCCCGGCTCTAAGTTCTTCCGAGACGTACTTCATTTCTTCAACATCAGGCCTCAAGACCTGGCCCCCAACTCCATCTTCAATTTGTGTCAGTTCCAGGTATTCTGTGAAGTTTATCTGCAACTTGAGCCGTCCATCAGCCTATTCCGGGAGTTCTTCTACTTGAACCGCCAAACAGAGTATAAGGATGACCCAAGTGTTGAACTTGGTGGAATCTCCATCCAACGGAGGAAGAACACGGTTTTCCCTGACGCCAAGCCGGCCAGCCACCCCAAAGGATGGCGCAGGACTTGGTTCTACTGCAAGGATACCTCCCCTGACGGGCAACACCCACTGCCGGGTTACAGGGCAAGCCGGCTTGCCGCCAATGCAGCCTTCCTGGGTCTCGCTTCCAGGGAAGAAAGAGAAAATCTGGAGCCCCTATATCCAAAAATGAACGCATTGATTGCCCATGGCCTCACCGGCGTCGATTTGACCCGGACTTGGGTTGAGTGGCGAATTCAGCCACTCAGTTTTAGGACCCGACTTATGCATACCTACACCGGCCATCCAGAAGATTCACTTCGATTTAGCCGGGTTAACCTCAAGGAGAAAGACGTCCTAAAATTTGCCAAGAAACTTCTTGGTGAAACATAGGATGATATTAAGCTTGTGGGGCTTGCCCCCTTTTATTCGAACAACCCGGCTCCTGAGGTAAGCCGTCTTCTTGTTGTCTTTCATTTTGCCAGTATCTTTTACTCTTGCCGTAATTCCATCCACCCACCATGATACAGGAGAACGACGACTGGTGGCGGGTTGAGGTTCAAGACCCTACTCCTCCTCGGGAAAACGAGGAAGAGGATCCAGACGACGATGAGGATAATGAGGTAGAACTTGACTCTCTTGGCCGCCTTTTTAATCAGATTGCTGATGCTCACTCCTCACAGGAAGAAGCTGAAATTAGCCACACCATCGAGCCAGAGGTAACTTTGATCTCTTCAGACTATGACTCCCCAAAACCTGTTCGAAAGAAATTCGGGGCTGTAGTCCACAAAGTCTGAAGAAAACCCCGGGTTACCATCCGTAAGGTCCCTTTTTCACATCAAGATGCTCACTTGGATCCCCAATTTCTTTTGAAGAAAACACAGCACGCCGAAACATCCAAAAGAAAGACCCGGAGCAGTGAAGGAGAATTGAGTGGCGGGCTACCATATGAGCCGCCATCACGTAGAGCGCGGACAGAGGTGCTTCTTAGTCCAACTCCCTCTCTTCCTCTAGCTGGTTGTTTCAAAGAGCCCTTACATTTGAATGACTCAGCATACCAGACGTCCCCCTCTTCGGACGAGTCAAGCGCTACTCAGGCGCCGGCCTTCAACATTAACCCGGGGTAAGCACTTTGATTATTCCTGTGTCGCATAACAGTCTTACCCTTTATCCTTTGAATAACTCTTTGTTTCTCGTATAGCGCTAAGGCCATTAGGAAGAAGACCGCCGCCGGGTCATCTGACCCGGTCATTCCAAAAGGTCCTTCTCAGGAAGAGACAATGGCTACCTTGGACACCCAGGACGAGCCGGCGTTTCAGAACAGCCCGCCGCCCCAAGACACTACTGCGAGCCCGGCTCATGCCTCCTCTCCTGTTACTCAGGAGAAGGAAAATGTAACTGAAGATCAGTCCACAGCACCGGCTCAAGATGAAGTAGTGGTGACCGGTGAATAGCAAAATGCTCCACCGGAAACCTCTACTGCTCTAACAAAGATTCCTTCCAAGGCTGAGCCGCCTCTTAAGAACAAGGGGAAGACGGCCCTTGATTTCCCTACTTTTGAAAAACAAGACGCCAACACACTGCGCCAAGCTGTGCTGACCCGGCTGTCTGAAAGCCGTGACACAGAAATTGCAATGGTAACTTCATTGAAGCGGAAATATGAGGTAACTTTTATCCTCTGTCATGATACATATATATATGTAGCCCCCAAGGGCCGGGTCATTATCAGATGATGACCCGGGACTTCAAAACTTTTCTTGTATGCATAACCTCAAACACTGGCCCCCAAAGGCCGGCTCGTCATACTATGACGAGCGGGTCTCCATATGTAGTAACATAGATCGAATTATGCATTAGCCCCCAAGTGCCATGTGGAATGCCTGCATCTGCATGGAACTTGCTATTTTTGGTGAAGCACTGAAACATGTAGCCCCCATGTGCCGGGTCGACCGGAAGGGCGGTTCGGGACAGCCTTATATGACGTATAACTAAAGCTGCCTTGTAGGACATGCTGAATCAAGTGGAGACACAGGTATCCTTCTTCCGGAAGGAAGCAAGGAAGGAGAAAAAACTTCGTGAAAAAACTGAAGAAGCATTTTCAGAGGCCAACAAGTCTCTGCTCCTTGTGAGAAGCACCTTGAAGGAAACCGAGGCAGAAAGAGCCGCCCTAGCTAAGCGTGCTGAGGAGGCCGAGGCAAAACTTGAGCCGGTTACACAAGAGTTGTCCGCCTTGAAGGGACATATCACCGCCATGTGCAAAGCCATTTTCGGTAAGTAAAAAGATTTTAGCATCAGTCAATTGTACCAGCTCATTATGCTAAGCCGGCCTTACTGACATCGCGTGCATTTATCCTTGAAGGCCGTAGGAGCCAGAACCTTGTTCAACAGCCAGTGGTGAAATTGAAGGCAGTTTATACCTTTGTGGAGCAGCTGTACATAGGCGGCTCCCGTTGCATAATGGCCGCGAAAAATACTAAGGCGCCGCCACAGTTGATCGCTGATATGCTGAAGGAACTGTCAGTTGTGCCCAAGTGGCTCGAAGAATGGAAGAAGGCGGCTTGTCGCGCTGGGGCTCTGACGGTGTTCGCTCGTGCCAAAGCCTATGTGCCAGAACTGGATCCGGCTCAGATTGTGGGCGGGTATCCTGAGTTCAATGTAGATGACTCCCCCTTTACTCAGAAGGACTTCCGATATTGCCTAAAGGAAACCCGGGTTGCCACCACTGCCATTGCCGAAGAGGTGAATTTGTCCAAATACCAAGCCGGATACTCTGAGGACAATGAGCGGATTGAGCCGCCTAACCCTCAGGCAGTTGCTCTCACTCGAGCTCGTAAGCAACCTTTTGCCCCTGACATTGATCCTTCTTCTGTGATAACCGCCGATGCAATGTTTGAAGCCTTGCGCTCCATCCAGTGGTCGACCGGAGAATCCACAAGCCAGGAAGGGGCAAAGGATGACGACAATCGCGAAGAGCCGGGACAAAGTGCTCCTTGATCCTCCAGCGTCCGTAACCTGGCTAACACCGGCTCTTCCTTGTTTGTTGAAGAATTTGGATGAATACCATTTAAGTCTGCAGCCCGATGGGTGACTTGTAATAACCTAGCGTCCAAAACTGTTGTTGATGCCAGTGCCATCGTGCACTGTGCTGCTATTGCCTGTACAAACATTTGTGTGGATGCCTTGCCTGTGCACTTATACATGCGTTTTGTCATTGTGAATCCTCTGTTCGGCCTCTAGAGCCGGTTTTTGCAACAAGAGTGATTCTGCACAAATAATAACAACTGTAGATAGCAATAGTTTTGATTGATGAATATCATACAGATAACTAGTAACCATGTTACTGTTTGTAATGAACCAGGAAAACCAAACCAAGGGAGATGCCAGGTATGAATGTATGTAGGCATGCAGAAATGAAATTAATGCAAAAAAGAGAACATAATTGTAACAAGCCAGTTTTTAGAACACAACTTGAATGACCGGCTTTTAAAGCTCAAGTCTGAATTGCTTTCCTGAAGCAGGCACTTTGGCCTGTTGGTTTATGTCGGGGCTGGATTTCTGGGACACAATATCCCAGAAATTAACCCCTCGTATCGTCACTGATGTCTACTACACAACTTATTCTTGTAGACTCGTGTTGGGCCTCCAAGCGCAGCGTTTTGTAGGACAACAGCAATTTTCCCTCAAGTGGATGACCTAAGGTTTATCAATCTGTGGGAGGCGTAGGATGAAGATGGTATCTCTCAAACAACCCTGCAACCAAATACAAGAAATCTCTTGTGTCCCCAACACACCCAATACAATGGTAAATTGTATAGGTGCACTAGTTCGGCGAAGAGATGGTGATACAAGTGTAGTATGGATAGTAGATATAGGCTTTTGTAATCTGAAAATATAAAAACAGCAAGGTAACTAGTAACAAAAGTGAGCACAAACGGTATTGCAATGCTTGAAAACAAGGCCTAGGGTTCGTACTTTCACTAGTGCAATCTCTCAACAATGCTAACATAATTGGATCATATAACAATCCCTCAACGTGCGATAAAGAATCACTCCAAAGTTCCTATTAGCGGAGAACATGAGATAGAAATTGTTGTAGGGTACAAAACCACCTCAAAGTTATCCTTTCCGATCAATCTATTTAGCCATCCCTATAAGTGTCACAAATAGCCCTAGAGTTCGTACTAAAATAACACCATATGATACGCATCAACCAACTCTAATGTCACCTAGATACTCCAATGTCACCACAAGTATCCGTGAGTTGATTATTCGACATGCATCAAACAACTTCATAATCATAATATTCAATCCACACAAAGAACTTCAAGGAGCACCCCAAAGTTTCTATCGGAGAAAAGATAATGAAAACGTGCATCAACCCCTATGCATAGATTACCCCAATGTCACCTCAGGAATCCGCGAGTTGAGTGCCAAAACATATATCAAGTGAATCAATATAATACCCCATTGTCACCACGGGTATTCATATGCAAGACATACATCAAGTGTTCTCAAATCTGAAATATTCAATCCGATAATAGTGAAACCTCAAAGGTAAAAACTCAATTCATCACAACAAGATAGAGAGGGAGAAACACCATATGATCCAACTATATTAACAAAGCTCACGGTATATCAAGATCGTGCCAAATCAAGAACACAAGAGAGAGAGAGAGATCAAACACATAGCTACTAGTACATACCCTCAGCCCCGAGGGTGAACTACTCCCTCCTCGTCATGGAGACCACCGGGATGATGAAGATGACCTCCGGTGATGATTCCCCCCCTCCGGCAGGGTGTCGGAAAAGGGCTGTAGATGAGATCGTGGAGGTATAGAGGCTTGCGGCGGCGTAAAAACTCATCTAGGTTAACTTTCGGGAGTTTCTGAATATATATAATTTTTCAGCGTTGGAATCACGCAAAGAGGTGCCACAGGGGGCCCACGAGGCACCAGGGCGCGCCTGGGGGGGGGGGGGTGGCGCGCCCTGGTGGCTTGTGGGGCCCCTGTGGGTCTTCTGCTACTCCCCCGAAGCTTCCTGGGTCTGTTTCCTTCCAAAAAAATCATCAAAAAGTTTTGCTGTATTTGGACTTCATTTGATATGGACTTTCTGGAAAACCAAAAACAAGCAGAAAACAGCAACTGGCACTGGGCACTAGGTCAATATGTTAGTCCATAAAAATCATATAAAAGCCATATAAAAGTGCACCAAAATCATACAAAACTATAATAAACATGGCATGAATACTTCATAAATTATAGATACGTTGGAGACGTATCAGCATCCCCAAGCTTAATTCCTGCTCGTCCTCGAGTAGGTAAATGATAAAAGAAATGATTTATGAAGTGTGAATGCTAGCATAGTGCATAAGTTTGATCAATGATAATTCCAATCACTTTTTTCTAGCATCATTATATATCATAAACAGTAGCTCATCTCATAAAACTTCTCATGAGCAAGTAGCAAGCTATTCACATGTTAAAGTATAGACCATAAACTTTCTTGAAAACTAACAAACTATGTTTTTAGTCATCAAACAATTGCAATTCATATTATTTTCAGGAAGGGTCTATGTAAGAGCTTTGATTTAGCAAATTCCACATACTCAACTATCATTTAGTCTTCCATGATTGCTGACACTCAAAGCATATTTTTAGAACAAACTGTTTCAGTCAAACACATAGGAAGATAGGGGTTTAATGTTTTGCATCCCAACTTATTTATCTCATGGATAATGTCAACAATAATAACTCATGATCACCTATATTCAACTGGATATATGTGCCTGGATCATTCCCTACCACATGATGCTTGCACACTAGAGAATAAATAGAGCGGAATAGGGATGAACATTACTGACTCTTACATAAAAGTAAATACAGAAAATTAAAAGATAGGCCCTTCGCAGAGGGAAGCAGAGGTTGTCATGCGCTTTTTAGTTTTGGATGTGCAAGCCCTTAATGCAAAGGAACGTCACGTTATATTGGCCCTTGTGATAGCAACCTTTATTATGCAGTCCGTCGCTTTTATTTCTTTACCATCACAAGTTCGTACAACGCTTATTTTCCCTTGCAATAAAAGATCATACATATTTTAGGAGCAATTTTTATTGCTTTTTGCACCGATGACAACTTACTTGAAGGATCTTATTCAATCCATAGGTAGATATGGTGGACACTCATGGCAAGAGACTGGGTTTAAGGGTTTTTGGATGCACAAGTAGTATCTCTAGTTAGTACGAATTTTTTGCTAGCAAAAGATCCTAAGCAAGCACCACATGTTAGAGGATCCATGACAATATAACTTCTATGTGAATATAAACAAACATAACTCATTACGTTGTCTTCCTTGTCCAACGTCAACAACTTGATAAATCTTGAAATAATTAATGGGGGCTCACAATCATAGAAGATGTCCAAGATAGTATATTTATATGTGAAATTTATCTTCCTTCAAAATTCTTTCATGAATTGTTCAAGTGACCAATGCTATGTTTGTTAACTTTCAATAAATTTTACCACTTATACTTCTTGTATGTGAAGTCACTACTCCCCATGGGACAAGCATATGAAGCATATAAATTTCAAATTTATGATATTCAATTCATTTCAACAATTTACTCATAGGATATAAGCGAAGAACAAGAGTAAATGACAAACTACTCCAAAAAGATATAAGTGAAGACCAAATGAGTAGTTAAGTAAATAGGTAGCTATGTGAGGACTCTCTCTCATTTAAAAAATTTCAGATCTTAAGTATTTTATTCAAACAGCAAAGAAAACAAAATAAAATCACATTCCAAGAATAGCACAACTCATGTGAAGAAGAAAAAACTTAGGCTCAACCAAGACTAACCGATAATTGTTGATGAAGAAAGGTGGGATGCCTACCGGGGTATCCCCAAGCTTAGATGCTTGAGACTTATTGAAATATTATATTGGGATGCCTTGGGAATCCCCAAGCTTGAGATTTTGTGTCTTCTTAATTCCTCTCATATCACGGTTTCCCTAAATCTTAAATACTTCATCCACACAAAACTCAACAAGAACTCGTGAGATAAGTTAGTATAAATCAACTCAAAACCTTAACATTCTCTACTGTAGCAAATTACTAAAATTATAATTAAACATTGCATACTAAATGCCTCTGCATATTTAATACTCCTATCCACAAATAGAAACATTAAACAAGCAACATATGCAAACAATGCAACTATAACCGAAATCTGCCAAAACAGAACAGTCTGTAAAGGGGGAATAAGAATTCACACTTACCTAACTCCAAAAATTCTAAAAAATTACCACGTGACAGAGAACTCATGCATGCTTTCTGTGTAAAAATTTCAGATTTTATCATGTTCTGACTATTCAGGAATATTCTGAACATAACAGAAAACTTTCTGTTTTCAAACAGCAACACATAAACTTGCTAACTGGGCATGGTAAAGGCTATAATTGGCATTTTATTGAACTAAAAGATACAAAAAATTATTATTGATAGAAGCAAGCAAATCTCAACAAAATAAAATGACGCTCAAAGAAAAACTCATATTATGTGACGAATAAAAATATAGCTCCAAGTGAGGTTACCGATAATGTTGAAGACGAAAGAGGGGATGCCTTTCGGGGCATCCCCAAGCTTAGTTGCTTGAGTCTTCCTTGAATATTACCTTGGGGTGCCTTGGGCATCCCCAATCTTAGGGTCTTGCCGCTCCTTATTCTCCTCATATCGATATCTCACCCAAAACTTGAAAACTTCAATCACACAAAACTTAACGGAACTTGTGAGATAGGTTAGTATGATAAAAATAAATCATCCACTTAGGTACTGTCAAGACAAGTTTCATAATTGTTCTCACATAATTCCTACTGTATTATATCATTTCCACAATTTATATTACTCAATATAAGCTATGGAAACACTAAAACAAGCAAACTATGCACCGAAAACAGAATCTGTCAAAAACAGAACAGCATGTAGTGAGCGATTTAAAAAACCATACTTCTGTACCTCCAAAAATTCTGAAAAATTATGACAACGTAAAAATTTTGTAACCCAATACTTTGTAAAAATTTCAGAATTTTCTCACGCTCAAGTACAGAATAGAAATTCCAGCACTGGACGCAAAAGTTTCTGTTTTCGCACAGAATCAAATCAACAAGCATCCACACTATCCCAAAGGCTTTACTTGGCACATTATTGAAACAAAACATATAAAACATGATTAATACAGTAGCTTAATAATGTGAACACATAAAAACAGCAGGTACAAATATTGGGTTGTCTCCCAACAAGCGCTTTTCTTTAATGCCTTTTAGCTAGGCATGATGAGTTCAATGATGCTCGCATAAAAGTAAAGAATTGAAACACAAAGAGAGCATCATGAAGCATATAAATGGCACATTTAATCCTAACCCACTTCCTATGCATAGGGATTTTGTGAGCAAACAATTTGTGGGAGCAAGAATCAACTAGCATGGGAAGGCAAAACAAGCATGACTTCAAAACTTTCAACACATAGAGAGGAAACTTGATATTATTGCAACACCTACAAGCATATGATCCTCTCTCATAATAATTTTCAGTGGCATCATGAGTGAATTCAAAAATATATCTATCACATAAAGCATTCTTGTCATGATCCACAAGCATAGAATTTTTATTACTCTCCACATAAGCAAATTTATTCTCAACAATAGTAGTGGGAGCAAACTCAACAAAATAAATATCATGTGATACTTGATTGGCATAATCCAACTGAAAATTAAAATCATGATGACAAGTTTCATGGTTATCATTATTCTTTATAGCATACATGTCATCACAATAATACTTATAGATAGGAGTCATGCTATCATCATAATAAATTTGCTCATCAAAACTTGGGGGACTAAAAATATCATCTTCATCAAACATAGCATCCCCAAGCTTGTGGCTTTGCATATCATTAGCATCATGGATATTCAAAGAAAGCATACTAACAACATTCCAATCATGCTCATCATTCAAAGGAGTCACATTAAACATTTTATTAAATTCTTCCTCTAACAATTGAGCACAATTATCGGAATCCTTATTTTCAAGAAAAACATTATAAAGATGAATAATATGAGGCAACCTCAATTCCATTTTTTGTAGTTTTGTTTTATAAACCAAACTAGTGATAAAATAAGAAACTAAAAGATTCAATTGCAAGATCTAAAGATATACCTTCAAGCACTCACCTCCCCGGCAACGACGCCAGAAAAGAGCTTGATGTCTACTACACAACTTATTCTTGTAGACTCGTGTTGGGCCTCCAAGCGCAGAGTTTTGTAAGACAGTAGCAATTTTCCCTCAAGTGGATGACCTAAGGTTTATCAATCCGTGGGAGGCGTAGGATGAAGATGGTATCTCTCAAACAACCCTGCAACCAAATACAAGAAATCTCTTGTGTCCCCAACACACCCAATACAATGGTAAATTGTATAGGTGCACTAGTTCGGCGAAGAGATGGTGATACAAGTGTAGTATGGATAGTAGATATAGGCTTTTGTAATATGAAAATATAAAAACAGCAAGGTAACTAGTAACAAAAGTGAGCACAAACGGTATTGCAATGCTTGAAAACAAGGCCTAGGGTTCATACTTTCAGTAGTGCAATCTCTCAACAATGCTAACATAATTGGATCATATAACAATCCCTCAACGTGCGATAAAGAATCACTCCAAAGTTCCTATTAGCGGAGAACATGAGATAGAAATTGTTGTAGTGTACGAAACCACCTCAAAGTTATCCTTTCCGATCAATCTATTTAGCCATCCCTATAAGTGTCACAAATAGCCCTAGAGTTCGTACTAAAATAACACCATATGATACGCATCAACCAACTCTAATGTCACCTAGATACTCCAATGTCACCACAAGTATCCGTGAGTTGATTATTCGACATGCATCAAACAACTTCATAATCATAATATTCAATCCACACAAAGAACTTCAAGGAGCACCCCAAAGTTTCTATCGGAGAAAAGATAATGAAAACGTGCATCAACCCCTATGCATAGATTACCCCAATGTCACCTCGGGAATCCACGAGTTGAGTGCCAAAACATATATCAAGTGAATCAATATTATACCCCATTGTCACCACGGGTATTCATATGCAAGACATACATCAAGTGTTCTCAAATCTGAAATATTCAATCCGATAATAGTGAAACCTCAAAGGTAAAAACTCAATTCATCACAACAAGATAGGGAGGGAGAAACACCATATGATCCAACTATATTAACAAAGCTCGCAGTACATCAAGATCATGCCAAATCAAGAACACGAGAGAGAGAGATCAAACACATAGCTACTAGTACATACCCTCAGCCCCGAGGGTGAACTACTCCCTCCTCGTCATGGAGACCGCCGGGATGATGGCCTCCGGTGATGATTCCCCCCCTCCGGTAGGGTGCCAAAAAAGGGCTGTAGATGAGATCGTGGAGGTACAGAGGCTTGCGGAGGCATAAAAACTCATCTAGGTTAACTTTCGGGGGTTTCTGAATATATATGATTTTCAGCGTTGGAATCACGCAAAGAGGTGCCACAGGGGGCACATGAGGCACCAGGGCGCGCGCCTGGGGGGGGGGGGTGGCGCGCCCTGGTGGCTTGTGGGGCCCCTATGGGTCTTCTACTACTCCCCCGAAGCTTCCTGGGTCTGTTTCCTTTCAGAAAAAATCGTCAAAAAGTTTCACTGCATTTGGACTTCATTTGATATGGATTTTCTGGAAAACCAAAAACAAGCAGAAAACAACAACTGGCACTGGGCACTAGGTCAATATGTTAGTCCATAAAAATCATATAAAAGCCATATAAAAGTTCACCAAAATCATACAAAAATATAATAAACATGGCATGAATACTTCATAAATTATAGATACGTTGGAGACGTATCAGTCACCAGCCCCAGGATCACTGTTTGCTGGTGGACACTTCCTTGATACAGAATTCCAAGCAGTTACAAGAATTTGAGTACAAGACCATAAAGGTCTAATGATACAACAATGATTTCTAACAGCGGATGGCGGAAGCGGTTAGCAGATCTCCAATTCTGGTGGAAGCTCCAATTCCACAGGAATGGCTGACCGGGATAACCCCTATCTCGCGTGGCTGCTATCTTAGGCTCCTAGTTCGCATGGATGTCGTTGTAGTACTCCTCATTGAAATCCTGACCTGGACAATTAAATAGCCAGGGACAAGCCAGTGAGTATGTTTGAATGTACTCGCAAACATGATGAACAAAAGATATACCGAATGCATATGTTCATGATGGATTAAATTATATACATATGCTGACCAAAATTAAAGCATGGCATGATAATTATTAATACGGTGTGGATGAATAAATATATCATTTTAGTAGTAAGCCCAGAAAATAAAATGGAACATCGGGCGCTGGACCGCCCGAAGAATTCCAAGAAAAATGCCAAACGGGTGTCTGAAAGCGACGCCTCGAGAGGTCTTGAAAAGAAATGCCAAACGGGTGTCTGAAAGCGACGCCTCGAGAGGTCTTGAAAAGAAATGAGTATCCAGGTGGATTAACCATCCCAAGGATACTCAAAAAAGAAAATAGAACTGAGTATCCAGGTGGACTAGCCATCCCAAGTGATACTCAGAAAAGAAAATAAAACTGAGTATCCAGGCGGACTAGCCATCCCAAGTGATACTCAGGAAAGAAAATAAAACTGAGTATCCAGGTGGACTAGCCATCCCAAGTGATACTCAAGGTTGCACATAAAAGGAAAAGGTTAGTCCACAATAATATTCATGTTAACAATAATATTCATGATAGCATCAGTAGTGACAATAATTATCCTGCAAAATGAACCATGCTCAATTTTAATTATTTCCTCTGAAGACCGACACTAAGACCGACACTTGACCAACCCAGACTGTAGTCCTTAACCGTGGACACGGCTATTCGAATAGGTTTTAAAACTCTGCAGAGGGTGTACTCTTTACCCACAAGTAAAGGATTTCTTTAGCCAACACCGAGACGCTGGCTAATTCCCATTACGGTCTTTGGGTTGAAAACACACCTGACCAGCACACACCAGCTTAACCGTTCTGATGCCCGGAATCACCCAAGACATCACACCAGAAAAACTATAAGACGGGGAGACCATCGTCTCGAATGGCATGGGATCACTATTTATAACGCGCGGATTACAAGGGGTGCCCCCCTCTCGGCCCAGTGATACGTCTCCAACGTATCTATAATGTTTGATTGTTCCATGCTATTATAGTATCAATCTTGGATGTTTTATATACATTTACATGCAATTGTATATCATTTTTGGGGACTAACCTATTAACTTAGTGCCCAGTGCTAGTTGCTGTTTTTTGCCTGTTTTTGGTTTTTCAGAATATCAGTACCAAACGAAGTCCAAATGCCACGAAACTTTTCGGAGATTTTTTTTCTGGACATAAGAGACACTAGATGCTTCGGGAGAGGGCCAGAAGATAGAGGAGGTGGCCACGAGCCACCAGGGCGCGCCCCAGGGCGGTGGCGCGCCCTGGTGCCTCGTGGGCCCACCTCTGCTCCGTTTGACCTAATTCCACCTCTATAAATACTCTAAAATCGGGAAACCAACAGGGGAGTCCACGAAATACTTTTTCCGCCGCCGCAAGTTCCTGTTCTCGAGAGATCCCATCTGGAGGCCTTTTCCGGCACTCTGCCGGAGGGGGATTCGATCACGGAGGGGCTCTCCATCAACCTTGCTGCCCTTCCGATGATGCGTGAGTAGTTTACCATAAACCTTCGGGTCCATAGTTAGTAGCTAGATGACTTCTTCTCTCTTTTTGATCTTCAATACAATGTTCTCCTCGATGTTCTTGGAGTTCTATCCGATGTAATCACTTTTTGCGGTGTGTTTGTTGGGATCCGATGAATTGTGAGTTTATGATCAGATTATCCATGAATATCATTTGAGTTTTCTCTGAACACTTTTATGCATGATTGTTATAGCTTCATATTTCTCTCCGATCTATTGATTTGGTTTGGCCAACTAGATTGATTTATCTTGCAATGGGAGAGGTGCTTTGTAATGGGTTCGATCTTGCGGTGCTCAATCCCAGTGACAGAAAGGGACATGACACATATGTATCATTGCTATTAAGGGTAAAAAGATGGGGTTTATTCATGCGTGAGTTTACTTTGTCTACATCATGTCATCTTGTTTAAGTCGTTACTCCGTTCTTTATGAACTTAATACTCTAGATGCATGCTGGATAGCGGTCGATGTGTGGAGTAATAGTAGTAGATGCAGAATCGTTTTGGTCTACTTGTCTCGGACGTGATGCCTATATACTGTAGGAGATATGCCCTAGAGGCAATAATAAATGTTATTGTTTATCTCCATGTTCATAATTATGTTTATGTTCCATGCTATAACTGTTATGGTTCTCGAGTCTACAATAACCACGAGGCTCGGAGGAAGACTCATATGCATGTGTGGAATAATAAACGGTAAAATGTATTCCTAGTCTGGCCTCTAGGACTAGCGCAAGTGTTGCATGATGGTTCTGTTTTCTTGATCATGGGCATGACTATGCCGGCAACTTTGAGGGCACAATGTTAGAAGAACATTTGGGTTAAATCGACCCGAATTGATGTTATGCTATGAGATACATTTGTCACAAGTTAATGGTTAATAACACAGATAAAGTTAATGTTTGCATAATTCCTTAGACCATGAGAGTGTCGAGTTTCTTCATGCTTGCTTCATGAACTTTGGGGTTTGTTAAACATCATCCGTAAATGGGTGGTTATTACGGCGGCTTACGGGTTCATGGAAAAGTGTGTCAAGGGACTTGATAGCTCAAGATTGGGATTTGCTCCTCCGACGATGGAGAGATATCTCTGGGCCCTCTCGGTGTTACGGTATCCACCATCGTCTGGCCAGACACACTGTGATTTGATCACAGGGATGCCGGAACACGGGAACGAGAAAAGAGAACAAAACCGGTAACGAGGTAACTGGCATAGTGGACAAGTTGTTGATCCATGGGGATGCCGATAAATCTCACCTCGGGTGTTTGTAACATATCGCGAAGCAACATGAATAGCACACGGCAACTGGAGGTTCACTCGAATATTTATTCGTGTGGGTATAGGGGTCAATATGGGTGTCCACGGCTCCGATGTTGATCATTGATCGGAAAGTGTTCCGGCCATGTCTATGCTTCACCAAACCTATAGGGTCACACGCTTAAGGGTCATTTCTCTGCTGAATACTAGACAGGGAGTCTGAGAGAAAGTCACCAGAAAAGTTTCGGAGACAGCGAAAAAGTTCCGGAGAGAGATCACCGGAATAGTTTCGGTAAAACTAAAAAGTTGTTTCAGGGTATACCATTAAGTCAAATTGGTTTCGGCACACGTCTAGAAATTCTTGGAGGGTGCCATAATTATTCTGGAAACTTCTGGGATTTTTCCGGGATAAAAACCGGAAATGTTCCGGAGCTTCGGGAACCGGTTTGGTTGCTTTTCGCAGATGAAAATCACTAATCCGGAATTGTTTCGGAACGCGTCCAATATCATTTTAGTGGGTACTGGAATTATTCTAAGACCCACAGAAATATTTTTGGACTTAACGGTCGCGGAAAAATGTTTCCGTGAATAGTGAAAGTGCTTTTTGGGTGGCTTCTTGGAGAAGCCACCTTGAGGGCCTTTTGGTATTTTCCCCCTTGGCTTCTTGGAGAAGCCACCCTTGGGCTTGGCCTATAAATAGGGGTGGAGGGGGCTGCCTAAAGACACACTCCTTTCTCACATACAAGTGCCATGCATGATCTGGCTTCTTCTCTCCCTCCCCGCAAAATAGTTTTGTAGAGCGGAAAGGCTGTCTGGGTTCCAGTGGGAACTAGTTCTGGACGGCGAAGCCCTGCTGGATAGATGACACCGTATGTGTGCAACCCCGTAGAGAGGTCATAGGTTCGATCTTTTTGCCTGAGGGGCTGTTCGAGAGTGCCTCCCGAAGGGCTGTCCGAGTGACCGTCCGAGTTTTGAGGGTCCTCCCGAAGGGCTGTCCGAGTGACCGTCCGAGTTTCGAGAGTGCCTCCCGAAGGGCTGTCCGTGACACCGTCCGAGGGATTGTCCGACTGCCTCCCGGAGGGCTGTCCGAGGGGCAGACGAGGGAGTACATCCTCGCGGTTTGGAGGATGTAAATCCTCACTGCGGGGATCTGCACCGCCGATCGTCATCGACTCTACTTTCGCTGCGCTACGAGTTGGTAACGAAAAGATCAAACCTTGTATGCAGTCTTCATAGTGGTCCTAGGCTGGTGCGTAGGTCGGAATTGTTTTGTTTTCTGCTGCGTTCCCCTACAGTGGAATCAAGAGACGTGCTATGCGTAGATGCAGGTTACGATCTAGAATACATAGAGATGTATGGGTGTTGCACAATATAATTTGTAGTAGATGAGTTCTACTGCTGATAATTATTTTGTGGGTAGCAGATGAAATCTGTTACCCGATGTTCTTGTTGCTTCCCTGGAATTTTCATATTTCTGATCTTGATAATGGCATGGTGGAGTTTCAAAGTTCTGGCAATCCGCGATCCTGATTGATCAACGAAGTGCTAACAGTTCGTTGAATTCCACCATAGTTAAAAGAAAGATGAAATTTCGCAGACGAAAGGGCAATGCAGATATGATCTGCACGGGGGTCATGCGTATGACGAAGTTAAGTATGGGGCTCGAAATTTTATTATCTCGTGTTTCATACACCCAGTAAAGTTAATCTAGCGACTTGAATAATCATACGTGATGATGGACGTTGGTAGCTTCGGTTTGCTTCGAAACCTTAGAAGCCACGTAAAACAAATTTTGCATAAACTGATTAGAGGCGTCTAACTTGGTTTTGCAGGATGACATAAGATGTGCATGTGATGTGGTATAGCGGTTCTCATATTAATTTGATTATGTATGAGATGACTATATGATGTAAAATTAACATGACCTGCGTGTCATGATTCGGCATGATGGCTAGAGCCATATGATTGTCACTTTAATGACCTGCGTGTCAACCTTAAGTAATGCACTTATTTTATTAGCTATAGAGATAGCAATATTATCTGGTGCATCGACAAGGTGGTGGCAAAACTTCGCGAAGGTGAACACCGATGCGAATGCTGAAGACGAAGAAATAAAGGCTTCTCCGTCAGAAAGGGCTATACCATATCATGCTATTATGAATTGCCTGAGATGTTTATCCCTTATGATGCACCCTTTTTGATTGCGTGGTAGTCGCTTTTATTAGGGTGATCTCTCACAAAAATATCAAGTAGTTAGTGTTCTCCCAAGTGTAGCACCGTCACGGCACCTATCTCTTCGGGGTATCACATGGATAGATGGGTACGAACGATTAGAGAAGTGTGAGGCGGGTGAGTTGAGACCTCACAGCAAGATCACTTGGTTGTCTTGACGTTCAGGCATGAAAGTCATGAGCTCGGAACACGCGCATCGAAAGATGAACAAGAGTCAGATAGATATGTGATTGGCAAGTTGGCTTACCGATTGCTATTCTCGTCACTTGAGATGGATACATCCTTGGCGTTGAATTGTAATATGGGTCATGAATCACTCACAATCAATTATGAGAGATATTGATTTGAGTGGGAGTGCACTGTAGAATTACCTTGTTTAATTCTCTATGCAATTAATTATGAACTTTGTCTAAGTGAAATTTGCCTAATAGTTGTAGAATAATGGCTCGCGTTGCCACCTTCCCTATAAAAATTGAATAACTATTTAGTATCTGGTTAAAACTTTACGGTTGGTAACGTAATGTGAGGATTGTCCTCAAAAGTGCCGAGAAGGACTTTGTCCTATCGCATGCTTTTGGTATTCTCCCGCTAATGCTATGGATAAAGTGACTCTCGTCCTTCGATCCAAAAGCTAGAATTCCGTTACAGTCAAGTGCAATATGTTTGCTTCCATGAGACCCGAACTTCAAAAGTTTGGGATAGCTATGTGATATTCATGGAACTGAAAATCATTTTCAGACACAAACAAAGGCTAAAAGATATGTGATATCCAAAGCAATGTTTGTTTTGCAAAGTATTAGTAAAGTGTTTACTGGGCATTTGACTGATGAGAGTGGGATCCAGTAGAACGCCTGTCATATGATGATGGTGAATAAAACAACAACTTAAGAGAAAGGAAATGTTCGAAGGGTGTTAGTATGACTTACACACCTAGGAAGTCCGGGGCTGACGCCACTCTTCAAGTTGGTGCTTCTTCTGAGAGTAGGAGAATTATTGGAAGTAAAACCGTTAGAAGTATAAAGGCAAAAAGAGAGAAGACTGGAATATCCAGCTCATGTATGAAAGTCATACAAGCTATTGATGTATAGAAGGCTGGTCAAAGAAATAGTTCTTGGGAATTATGATTAAACATGTTAATCACTGATTCTTGGGTATTGTGAGTTGATCACAGAGATACCCGCTCGATTGCTTTCCGTTGCAATTCGATGCAAGAACTACTACGGCCTAAAAGACTGGCCGGAGTGAGGTTCAGATACGCGCTGGGAACATAGTAAATGTTACTATACATTCCATCGGTGTATTACCTATGTATTTATTTTCATAATTAATTTTAGAGTTTTACACACTCTAGCCCATTGCATAAGGTATCTTGCAAGAAGGTTGTTCATATGAGAACTTTTGATGTTCGATGTTATGAATAACTTAAGGGCCATACTTTCATTATGAATGATATGTATGTTATGAATATTGATAATAATACATTACCTCTGTATTTACTTTCATAATTCATTTTAGAGTTTTACACACTCTAGCCCATTGCATAATGTTTGTTGCAAAAGGGTTGTTTATAAAAGAACAATTGTTGTTCAGTGTTATGAATAACATAAAGGGCCATACTTCCATCATGAATGGGATATATGTTATGAATAACATAGATACTCAAGCATACTAACAAGCAACCATGTCTTTCAAAATATCAACGCTAAAGAAAGTTATCCCTAGCCCATTATGCTCAATCATTGATCCATTTATGAAACACACTCAAATATTAGCTACAACCAATGCACAAGTATGACAATAGTGTTCTCTAGTTGGTGCTTTTGTAAGAGAAGATGGAGACTCAAGAAAAATAAATATTGCATAAAAGTAAATAGATAGGCCCTTCGCAGAGGGAAGCAGAGATTTGTCAAATGTGCCAGAGCTCAAAGCTGAAATTAAAGAGATAAAAAATATATTTTGGGAGGCATGCTTTTCCTGTCAACGAAAACGAATGAGAATTTCCAATATCTTCCATGCTACATACATCATAGGCGGTTCCCAAACAGAAAATAAAGTTTATTCCTTTCCACCAATTCTTTCACAATCCATGGCTAGCCGTATCCACGGGTGCCCTCCATACCATAACTTTCCAAGGAATTTATTATTGTGATCACATAAGATTTTTCATTTCATTTCATTTCACAATTCGGGACTGGGCATCCCTATTACCACCACACTCTCGTGCAATCACAAGTGAATAAACACTCATCTTGAGAATAACACACCTAGCATGGAAGACATTGGCTACCCCTTCTGCTTCATGAGCGGTACGGGCACAAAAAACAGGAAAAATTATTTTGAAATTTAGAGTTGGCACACGCAAATTTACTTGGAACGGCATTGGGATACCGCATATAGGTAGATATAGTGGACTCATAAGGCAAAACTGGTTTTAAGGATTTTGGATGCACAAGCAGTATTTCTGCTTAGTACAAATGAAGGCTAGCAAAAGATTGAGAAGCAACCAACCAAAAAAAAATGAAAACGGTCATAAACATGCATTGAACATAACTAACACCGAATAATGCACCATAGTAGGATATAACTTCATTGCATAACTATTGACTTAACGTGCTTGCATAGGGAATCACAAACCTTAACACTAATATTCTTACTTAAGCACAATTACTCACTAACATGGCATCACATATCATCATTTCCATATCGCAAAACTATTGCAAGGAATCACACTTGTCATATCCAATGATCTATATGAAAGTTTTTATCTATATCCCTCTTGAATATTCATCACTTTGGAACCAATTGCATAACATGTGCAAATTACCGTTACTATCATCATCTCTCAAAAAGATTTAAGTGAAGCATGAGAGTGCAAATATTTCTTCAAAAATTTCAATCTTAACGATTCTCAAAATAATATAAGTGAAGCACGAGAATTCATTTCTTCAAAATTTCAATCAAGTCAATTCTCAAAATGATATAAGTGAAGCACGAGAATTCATTTCTACAAAATTTCAGCCAACTCTCAAAATAATATAAGTGAAGCATGATAGTTTATTTCTAAAAAATATCAGCCACCACCGTGCTCAAAAGGATTTAAGTGAAGCACTAGAGCAACTGCCTAGCTCAAAAAAATTTAAGTGAAGCACATAGAGTATTCTACAAATTATGATGATAACGCGTGGCTCTCTCAAAATAGGTGTGTGCAGCAAAGATGATTGTGACAAACTAAAAAGAAAACAAAGCACGACTCATATCATACAAGACGCTCCAAGCAAAACACATATCATGTGACGAATAAAAATATAGCTCCAAGTAAAATTACCGATGGTCGGTAGAATAAAGAGGGGATGCCTTCCGGGGCATCCCCAAGCTTAGATGCTTGAGTATTCCTTGAATATTACCTTAGGGTGCCTTGGGCATCCCCAAGCTTAGGCTTTTTCTACTCCGTATTCCTTCATCTATCGTGATCTCACCCAAAACTTGAAAACTTCAATCACACAAAACTCAACAAAACCTTCGTGAGATCCGTTAGTATAACAAAACAAATCACTACTATAAGTACTGTTGCAAACCCATTCATATTTTATTTTTGCATTATACCTACTATACTCTAACTTCACCATGGCTTATACCCCCTGATACAATCCATAGATTCATCAAAACAAGCAAGTAGTGCATCAAAAACAGAATCTGTCAAAAACAGAACAGTCTGTAGCAATCTATTGAAAAGCCATACTTCTGTAACTCCAAAAATTCTGAAAAATTAGGACAACATGGAAAATTCATATACCAATAATGTGTAAAAATTTCAGATTTTTCTGACGCTCCAGTACAGAAACAAAATTCGGGCACTGGACGCAAAACTTTCTGTTTTCCAAACAGCATCAATTATACTATCTTCCAAATCATCCCAAAGGCTTTACTTGGCACAAACACTAATTAAAAACATAAAAATACTATCATACCAGTAGCATGACAGTAAAAACACACCAAAACAGAAACTTATAACAAAAATTTATTTTATTCATTGGGTTGCCTCCCAACAAGCCCTATTGTTTTATGCCCCTAGCTAGGCATAATGCATAATTTCAAGTATTGTCATCTTTGGTTTTAATGATCTTAGCGGGGGTTTTCTCAACCCCGGTAGGCTCTTTACGCTTCCCATTATTTTCAGGAAAAGAGGCAATCTTAATATCCAAAATATCCAATCGCTTATTGCATAGAGAAATCAAGGTATTCGTACGATTGAGATTTCCACTAATATTTTTAAGAGGCTTGTTAGACTTTTGCAACTCAACCAAATTTTTCTGCATATCCCCCAATTTGTCTAATATTTGAGCCCCCTCTTGAGTAAAAGCAAAACCCTTTTGTGGTGGAGGAACACCCAATATGCCTTCTATTATTTCATAGGCGGTATTGGCCTCACTCTCAATAAAATTCCCGTTTGCGGCAAAATCCAAAAGCTGTCTATGATGCAAGGTTAAGCCTATGTAGAAATTACGAAGCAAAATTTTTAAATCCCCTTTTATGGAACAAACACAATAGGACTACATTAACCTATACCAAGCATCTTTAAGATTTTCTCCTTGTCTTTGTTTGAAGTAAAGCACTTCAAAATCCGGGGACAAAGGAGGGATAGAGACACTAGTCATGACGACAAGAAGCAAACGAAGAAAAAGGCAAAGGAAAATATTTTTGTATTTTTGTAAAAACATTTTAGAAGTGGGGGAGATGAAAACGAGAGGCAAATGGCAAATAAAGTAAATGCAAGGAGATGAGAGTTTGTGCAAAGGTACTTGATAAATGTTGATGATGTCTCCCAGGCAATGGCGCCAGAAATTCTTCCTGCTACTTGTAGCTTGCGTTGGTATTTTTCCGAAGAGGAAGGGATGATGCAGCACAGTAGAGATAAGTATTTCCCTCAATTATGAAACCAAGGTTATCGAACCAGTAGGAGAATCACACAACACCTAGTAAGCAGTACCTGCACACAAACAACAAATCCTTGCACCCAACGCAAACAAGGGGTTGTCAATCCCTTGGCGGTAAGATTGCAAGATTAAATTGTATTTGATAGATTGATAGATTGCAGCAAAAATACTAAATAAAATAAATAAAAGAAAATGGCAGCAATATTTTTAGGGTTTTAGTAATATGATTTTGGTAGACCCTGGGGCCATAGATTTCACTAGAGGCTTCTCTCGAGAAAATAGCATACGGTGGGTAGACAAATTACTGTTGGGCATTTGATAGAAAAGCAAATAATCATGACGATATCCAAGGCATTGATCATGTATATAGGCATCACGTCCAAGATTAGTAGACCGACTCCTTCCTGCATCTACTACTATTACTCCACACATCGATGGGCTATCCAGCATGCATCTAGTGAATTAAGTGCATAAGAACGGACTAATGCCCTAAGAACGATGACATGATGTAGACAAGACAAACTCACGAATTAATAAACCCAATGAATAGATCCCATCTTTTTACCCTTAGTAGCAACGATACATACGTGTCATGTCCCTTTCTGTCACTGGGATTGAGCACCGCAAGATCGAACCCACTACAAAGCACCTCTTCCCATGGCAAGATAAATCAACTTAGGTGGCCAAACCAAATCAATAGATCGGAGAAGAAATACGAGGCTATAATAATCATGCATAAAAGAGATCAGAGAAGACTCAAATAATATTCATGGATAATCTGATCATAAACTCACAATTCATCGGATCCCAACAAACACACCGCAAAGAAAGATTACATCGGATAGATCTCCAAGAACATCAAGGAGAACATTGTATTGAACATCAAAAAGAGAGAAGAAGCCATCTAGCTACTGCCTATGGACCCGAAGGTCTGTGGTAAACTACTCACGCATCATCGGAGAAGCAGCAAGGTTGATGTAGAGCCCCTCCGTGATCGATTCCCCCTCCGGCAGATTGCCGGAGAAGGACCCCAGATGGGATCTCTCTGGAACATAGGCTTGCGGCGCCGTAAAAAGTATTTCGTGGACTCTCTTGAGGGTTTCTGATTTTTCTAGAATTTATAGTGCTGGAATTAGGTCAAACGGAGCATGGTGGGGCCCACGAGGCATCATAGTTTTGAGGGTCCTCCCGAAGGGCTGTCCGAGTGACCGTCCGAGTTTTGAGAGTGCCTCCCGAAGGGCTGTCCATGACACCGTCCGAGGGACTGTCCGACTGCCTCCCGGAGGGCTGTCCGAGGGGCAGAAGAGGGAGTACATCCTCGCGGTTGGGAGGTTGTAAATCCTAGCTGCGGGGATCTGCACCGCCAATCGTCATCGACCCTACTTCCGCTGCGCTACGAGTTGGTAACGAAAAGATCAAACCTTGTACGCAGTCTTCATAGTGGTCCTGGGCTGGTGCGTAGGTCGGAAATTTTTTGTTTTCTGCTGCGTTCCCCTACATATACATGATCATTGCCTTGGATATCGTCATGATTATTTGCTTTTCTATCAATTGCCCAACAATAATTTATTTACCCACCATATGCTATTTTCAAGAGAGAAGTCTCTAGTGAAAACTATGGCCCCCGGGTCTACTTTTATCTTATATTAAAAATCCCAAAAATACCTTGCTGCAATTTTACTTTATTTATTTTATACAATTTAATCTTGCACTTAACCGCCAAGGGATTGACATGTAGGAGATATGCGCTAGAGGCAATAACAAATGTTATTATTTATCCCCATGTTCGTAATTAAGTTTATATTCCGTGCTATAACTGCTATGGTTCTCGAGTCTACAATAACCATGAGGCTCGGAGGGAAACTCATATGCACGTGTGGAATAATAAACGGTAAAATGTATTCCTAGTCTGGCCTCTAAGACTAGCTCAAGTGTTGCATGATGGTTCTGTTTTCCTGATCATGGGCATGACTATGCCGGCAACTTTGAGGGCATAATGTTAGAAGAACATTTGTGTTGAATCGACCCGAATTGATGTTATGCTATGAGATACATTTGTCACAAGTTAATGGTTAATAACACAGAGAAAGTTAACATTTGCACAATTCCTTAGACCATGAGAGTGTCGAGTTTCTTCATGCTTGCTTCATGAACTTTGGGGTTTGTTAAACGTCATCCGTAAATGGGTGGCTATTACAGCGGCTTACGGGTTCATGGAAAAGTGTGTCAAGGGACTTGATAGCTCAAGATTAGGATTTGCTCCTCCGACGATGAAGAGATATCTCTGGGCCCTCTCGGTGTTATGGTATCCACCATCTTCTGGCCAGACACATTGTGATTTGATCACAGGGATGCCGGAACACGGGAACGAGAAAAGAGAACAAAACCGGTAACGAGGTAACTGGCATAGTGGACAAGTTGTTGATTCATGGGGATGCCGATAAGTCTCACCTCAGGTGTTTGTAACATATCGCGAAGCAACAGGAATAGCACACGGCAACTGGAGGTTCACTCGAATATTTATTCGTGTGGGTATAGGGGTCAATATGGGTGTCCACGGCTCCGATGTTGATCATTGATCGGAAAGTGTTCCGGCCATGTCTATGCTTCACCGAACCTATAGGGTCACACGCTTATGGGTCATCTATCTGCTGAATACTAGACAGGGAGTCTGAGAGAAAGTCACCGGAAAAGTTTCGGAGACAACGGAAAAGTTCCGGAGAGAGAACACCGGAATAGTTTCAGTAAAACTGAAAAGTTGTTTCAGGGTATACCATTAAGTCAAATTGGTTTCGGCACACGCCTGGAAATTCTTGGAGGGTGCCAGAATTGTTCTGGGAACTTCTGGGATTTTTTGGAGAAAAAACCCGGAAATGTTCCGGAGCTGCCGGAACCGCTTTGTTTGCTTTTCGCAAATGAAAATCACTAATCCAGAATTGTTTCGGAACGCATCCAAAATTATTTTAGTGGGTACTGGATATGTTCTAAGACCTACAGAAATATTTTCGGATTTAACGGTTGCGGAAAAATGTTTCCGTGAATAGTGAAAGTGCTTTTTGGGTTACTTTATGGAAAGCCACCATTTAGGGCTTTTCCCAAAAGGCTTCTAGAAGGACTTGGGGACTAAGGAACCCCTTTTGGGGGGGGGGGACCCACTAGGGGGTGGCCAGCCATGGCGAGGCTCCTTCATGGGGCCCCACTTGCCCTCTTACCTTCCCCTTTATGCCCTTGTGGAGGACTCCATTCATGGGCATTTTGGGGTTTTGGAATGCCACCCCACCCCTTGGGATTTCCTATAAATAGAGGTGGAGAGGTACTCTCCACACTCACTCCTTTCTCACATCCAAGTGCCATGCATGATCTGGCTTCTCTCTCCCTCCCCGCGAAATAGTTTCGTAGAGCCGAAAGGCTGTCTGGGTTCCGGTGGGAACTAGTTCTGGACGGCGAAGCCCTGCCGGATAGATGACACCGTATGTGTGCAACCCCGTAGAGAGGTCATAGGTTTGATCTTTTTGCCTGAGGGGCTGTTCGAGAGTGCCTCCCGAAGGGCTGTCCGAGTGACTGTCCGAGTTTTGAGGGTCCTCTCGAAGGGCTGTCCGTGACACCGTCCGAGGGACTGCCCGACCGCCTCCCGAAGGGCTGTCCGACGAGCAGACAAGGGAGAACAACCTCGCGGTTGGGAGGTTGTAAATCCTAGCTGCAGGGATCTGCAATGACGATCTACATCGACTCTACTTCCGCTGCGCTACGAGTCGGTAACGATCGGATTGAAACCTTGTATGCAGTCTTCATAGTGGTCCTGGGCTTGTGCGTAGGTCGGAATTTTTTTGTTTTCTGCTGCATTCCCCTATAGTGGCATCATGAGCCGTGCTATGCGTAGATGCAGGTTACGATCTAGAATACATAGAGATGTATGGGTGTTGCACAATATAATTTGTAGTAGATGAGTTCTATTACTGAAAATTATTTGTGCAGGTAGCAGATGAAATCTGTTACCCGATGTTCTTGTTGCTTCACTGAAATTTGCGTATTTCTGATCTTGACAATGGCATGGTGGAGTTTCAAAGTTCTGGCAATCCGCGATCCTGATTGATCAACGAAGTGCTAACAGTTCATTGAATTCCACCATAGTTAAAAGAAAGATGAAATTTCGTAGACGAAAGGGCAATGCATATATGATCTGCACGGGGGTCATGTGTATGACGAAGTTCAGTATGGGGCTCGAGATTTTAGTATCTCGTGTTTCATACACCCCGCAAAGTTAATCTAGCGACTTGAGTAATCATACTTGATGATGGACGTAGGTAGCTTCGGTTTGTTTTGAAACCTTAGAAGCCACGTCAAATAAAATATTGTATGAACCGATTAGAGGCGTCTAAATTGGTTTTGCAGGATGTGCATGTGATGTGGTATAGCAATACTCATAATAATTTGATTATGTATGAGATGACTATATGATGTAAATTTACTAACATGACCTGCGTGTCTTGATTCAGCATGATGGCTGGAGCCATATGATTGTCACTTTAATGACCTGCGTGTCAACCATAAGTAATGCACTTATTTTATTTGCTATAGAGATAGCAATATTATCTGGTGCATCGACAAGGTGGTGGCAATCTTCGCGAAGGTGAACACCAACGCGAATGCCGAAGACGAAGAAATTAAAGACTTCTCCGTCAGAAAGGGCTATACCATATCATGCTATTATGAATTGCCTAAGATGTTTATCCCTTATGATGCACCCTTTTGATTGCGCGGTAGTCGCTTTTATTAAAGTGATCTCTCACTTAAAAAATATCAAGTAGTTAGTGTTCTCCCAAGTGTAGCACCGTCTACAACACGTATCTTTTTGGGGCGCGCCATGTACACATGAGCACGAACGATTAGAGAGGTGTAAGGCGGGTGAAGGTCAGACCTCACTGCGTGATCACTTGGTTGTCTTGACGTTCAGGTAGGACAGTCCTGAGCTCGGAACACGGGCATCGAAAGATGGATAAGAGTCACATAGAGATGTGATTGGCAAGTTGGCCTACCGATTGAAATTCGTGTCATCAATGATGAACCCGTCAATGGCGTCGAATTGAAATGTGGATCTTGAATCACTCACAATCAATTATGAGAGATATTGATTTGAGTGGGAGCGCACTTTAGAATAAAATTGTTTATTCACTAGTGCAAATTAATTATGAACTCTGTCTAAGTGTTATATGCATAATAGTTATAGAAGAATGGCTCGCGTTTCCACCTTCCCTATTAAAATTGAATAGCTGTTAAATATTTGGTTAAAACTTTACGGTTGGTAACGTAGTGTGAGGATTGTCCTCAAGAGTGTCGAGAAGGACTTTGTCATATCGCATGCTTTCGGTATTCTCCCACTAATGCTATGGATGATGTGACTCTCGTCCTTCGATCCAAAAGCTAGAATTCCGTTACGGTCAAGTGCAATATGTTTGCTTCCATGAGACCCGAACTTCAAAAGTTTGGGATAGCTATGTGATATTCATGGAACTGAAAATTAGTTTCAGATACAAACAAAGGCTAAAAGATATGAGATATCCAAAGAAATGTTTGTTTGCAAACTATTAGTAAAAGTGTTTACTATGCATTTGACTAATACGAGAGGGATCCAGAAGAACGCCTATCATATGATGAAGGTGAATAAAAAAACAACTTAAAGATAAAGGAAATGTCCAAAGGGTGTTAGTGTGACTTACACACCTAGGAATTCCGGGGCTAATGCCACTCTTAAGTTGAGTGCTTCTTCTGAGAGTAGGAGAAATACTGAAAGTTAAACTGTTAGATGTATAAAGGCAAAAAGAGAGAAGACTGGAATGTCCAGCTCATGTATGAAAGTCATACAAGCTATTGATGTATAGAAGGCTGGTCAAAGAAATAGTTCTTGGGAATTGTGATTAAATTGTTAGTCACTAATTCTTGGGTATTGTGAGTTGATCACAAAAGATACCCGCTCGATTGCATTCTGCTGCGACTCGATGCAAGAACTACTACGGCCTAAAAGACTTGCCGGAGTGAGGTTTAGATATGCGCTGGGAACATAGTAAAAGTTGCTATACTCGGTACATTACCTATGTATTTATTTTCATAATTCATTTTAGAGTTTTTATACACTCTAGCCCATTGCATAAAGTATCTTGCAAGAAGGTTGTTCATAAGAGAGCTTTTGATGTTCGGTGTTATGAATAACATAAGGGCCATGCTTCCATCATGGATGTGATGTATGCTATGAATATTGATAATAATATATTACCTCCGTATTTACTTTCATAATTCATTTTAGAGTTTTTACACACTCTAGCCCATTGCATAATGTTTGTTGCAAAAGGGTTGTTTATAAAAGAACAATTGTTGTTCAGTGTTATGAATAACATAAAGGGCCATACTTCCATCATGAATGGGATATATGTTATGAATATTGTTGGTAATATGATACATCCATAACACTGACGCTAAATGTCACAAGACTAAAAGAATACCACACATGTGTGGCACTGCATTTGGTCACATTGGAGAAACCCGCATGGAGAAATTCCATAATGATGGATTTTGAAGTCATTTGATTATGAATCATATGACACTTGCAACTTTCCTCCGAAAAGTGAAGTGACTGAAATACCGTTCACAGGCCATAAGGAACGAGCAATGAACTTATTGGTGATCATACATTTTGATGTATGTAGTCCGATAAATGTTGTTGCTAGCAGTGGATTTATCTATCTTCAGAAATGACTCAAGTAGATATATGGATATTTACTTGATGAGACGTAAGTCTGGATCTTTTGAAATCATTCATAAGGTTTTCAATATGAAGTAGAAATTATTGTAAAAATAAATTATGTTTCTGCAATTTGATTGCGGAAAGGAATATTTGAGTTACAAGTTTAGCGAATGTCTGATGAGTTGTGAAAAGAGTTTCATAACTTACACCTCACGGAGCACCACTGTGAGTGGAATATCCGTGCAGATGTAATCAAACCATTTATGACATGGTAAGATCAAAGATGACATAAATCAATTTGCCATTATCCCTTTTAAAAGTAATGCTTTAGAGACTGCGACTTTTACACTGAAAAGAGCACCATCAGATCTGTTGAAATGACTCCATGGTATGGTACACCCAACCTTGTTATGTCTTTTCTTAACATTTGGAATATGGGGCTTGTGTAAAATATTTACAAACCTATTCCAAATCGGACAAGTGCTACTTTGTAGGTTATCCCAAGTTATTGGGTATTCCCCAAACCACTGTACCGAGGCAAAAGGTTTTGCTACAAAGAACGGTATGCTTTTGAAGAAAATGGTTCTTGCAAAAAGGTGAGTGGGAGGACAGTGCAACTCGATGAGATAACAATATCTTCGTCATCAGATCAAAGGAAAGAAACCTTGGAAGTAATTCCAGAGTTTCCTACTGCGACTGATACGGAAGCCTCTACATGAGATGTATGGACTTCGGTCGAACTTGCAACTGAACCCCGTAGGCAAAACTCGTGCAAACCTCTCAGGTGCGCAAGTGAGATATTGTTGTTAGACAACATTATACCTATGATACTAAAGGAAGCATTGATGGGCCCTGACTCTGGAATTGGCTAAATGCCAATATAATCCGAGATAGTTTCCATATAAACGATTCAAGATTATATCTTGATAAACCCTTCGGAAGACTTAGAGTCTAACGAACATTAATGGAACTATAAACTGATGTGGATAAAATGTTTTATCCATAAAGCTTGACTTGTTGCAATAACAAATTCAAGGAGTTGACTACGATGAGATTGTCTCACCGTAGCGATGCTTAAAGTCAGATCTAGTTAAACTAGCAATTAATACATATTTCAATCTTGAGATATGATACATGGATGCCAAAAGGATTTCCATGTGATGGAAATGCAACCTAGGACTTGCATGTGATACAGTCCGAAGTATTTTGTCAATCCAGAGGATGCTAGTAAGTATGCAAACTTCAGAGTTCCAGCAATGGACAGAAGAGAGCAAAATGGAGTTGAAATCTTTGTTTTGATGAAATAGTCAAAAGAGTTTGATTTCATTAATGGATAACGAAGATGCTTGTGGTTACAAGAAAGTAAGTGGGAGCATAATAATATTTCTAAAAACTTTGTGTGCTTGACACATTGTTGATTGGAAATAATATAAATTTCTTGACACGAATTAGGACTTCATTGAAAATAGTTTTTCGATGAAGTGCTTGGGCTAAATAGCCTTGATATTAGATATATTTATCTACGAGATAGAATTGCCTAATAGGCTAAGCCAAAAATACATATTGACAAGATGCTAGAACAGTTTAGCATAAGAACGCCAAGGAGTGATTCTTGCCGAAGTCACATGGAAAGAGTTTTGCAAGACTCGGTGTCCAAAAACACTGATGACAAAATACATGATGGAGATCCCACACACTCTTGTGTTTGGATTAATCATATATTCCATGGTATGTAAAACAACCAGATATGACCGATACTCCCAAGCTGTTGTGAGTATAGATACCAAAGTGATCAAAGTACTGATCATGGGACAACAGTGGAAAATGTCATTAAGTTCTAAAGTAGCACTGATGACATGTTTTCTCGCAAGCAGAGATTATGAAGTGCTCGTTGTAAGTAATTACATCGATACAATCTTCATCAATGCTCCATGCGATTTTTGATTTAAGTTAAGGGTTTTGTGTAATACACGATATGGTGGCACGGTAGTTGGAAATTTTTCCAAACAAGTTACTGTGGCGATTTCTATAACAAAGGCTAAGTATGTTGATGCTTTGGAAGCGACTAAGAAGATGATGAATCATATAGTTCATTCATGAACTTAGTATGGTTCCAAGAAGGCTTTGGTCAATGGGACACTATTGTAGATAGTCGCTCCATAGCTCAATCTGAGGAATCAAGGTTTGACCTGTGATTCACATATATACAAAGCCAAGTCCACACAAAATATGAATTTTGTGAAAGCGTGAAAACACGAGGAGATGCAAAGATACACACGGAACTGAAGTTGTCAGATCCGTTGGACATCAGGCTATACCACGAGTGAAGCATATTTTACACCAGTATGCCATATGTGTAAAGTGTTTTAGCATTTACTAGATTATTGACTCTAGTGCAAGTGGGAGTCTGTAGGAGATATGCCCTAGAGGCAATAATAAATGTTATTATTTATCTCCATGTTTGTAATTAAGTTTATATTCCGTGCTATAACTGCTATGGTTCTCGAGTCTACAATAACCACGAGGCTCGGAGGGAAACTCATATGCACGTGTGGAATAATAAACGGTAAAATGTATTCCTAGTCTGGCCTCTAAGACTAGCTCAAGTGTTGCATGATGGTTCTGTTTTCCTGATCATGGGCATGACTATGCCGGCAACTTTGAGGGCACAATGTTAGAAGAACATTTGTGTTGAATCGACCCGAATTGATGTTATGCTATGAGATACATTCGTCACAAGTTAATGGTTAATAACACAGAGAAAGTTAACGTTTGCATAATTCCTTAGACCATGAGAGTGTCGAGTTTCTTCATGCTTGCTTCATGAACTTTGGGGTTTGTTAAACGTCATCCGTAAATGGGTGGCTATTACGGCGGCTTACGGGTTCATGGAAAAGTGTGTCAAGGGACTTGATAGCTCAAGATTGGGATTTGCTCCTTCGACGATGGAGAGATATCTCTGGGCCCTCTCGGTGTTACGGTATCCACCATCGTCTGGCCAGACACATTGTCATTTGATCACAGGGATGCCGGAACACGGGAACGAGAAAAGAGAACAAAACCGGTAACCAGGTAACTGGCATAGTGGACAAGTTGTTGATTCACGGGGATGCCGATAAGTCTCACCTCAGGTGTTTGTAACATATCGCGAAGCAACATGAATAGCACACGGCAACTGGAGGTTCACTCGAATATTTATTCGTGTGGGTATAGGGGTTAATATGGGTGTCCACGGCTCCGATGTTGATCATTGATCGGAAAGTGTTCCGGCCATGTCTATGCTTCACCGAACCTATAGGGTCACACGCTTAAGGGTCATCTATCTACTGAATACTAGACAGGGAGTCTGAGAGAAAGTCACCGGAAAAGTTTCGAAGACAACGAAAAAGTTCCGGAGAGAGAACACCGGAATAGTTTCAGTAAAACTGAAAAGTTGTTTCAGGGTATACCATTAAGTCAAACAGGTTTCGGCACATGCCTGGAAATTCTTGGAGGGTGCCAGAATTGTTCTGGGAACTTCTGGGATTTTTCGGAGAAAAAACCCGAAAATGTTCCGGAGTTGCCGGAACCGCTTTGTTTGCTTTTCGCAGATGAAAATCACTAATCCAGAATTGTTTCGGAACGCGTCCAAAATTATTTTAGTGGGTACTGGAAATGTTCTAAGACCTACAGAAATATTTTTGGATTTAACTGTCGCAGAAAAATGTTTCCGTGAATAGTGAAAGTGCTTTTTGGGTTACTTTATGGAAAGTCACCTTTTAGGGCTTTTCCCAATAGGCTTCTAGAAGGACTTGGGGACTAAGGAACCCCTTTTGGGGGGGGACCCACTAGGGGGTGGCCAGCCATGGTGAGGCTCCTTCGTGGGGCCCCACTTGCCCTCTTACCTTCCCCTTTATGCCCTTGTGGAGGACTCCATTCATGGGCATTTTGGGGTTTTGGAATGCCACCCCACCCCTTGGGATTTCCTATAAATAGAGGTGGAGAGGTGCTCTCCACACTCACTCCTTTCTCACATACAAGTGCCATGCATGATCTGGCTTCTCTCTCCCTCCCCGCGAAATAGTTTCGTAGAGCCGAAAGGCTGTCTGGGTTCCTGTGGGAACTAGTTCTGGATGGCGAAGCCCTGCCGGATAGATGACACCATATGTGTGCAACCCCGTAGAGAGGTCATAGGTTCGATCTTTTTGCCTGAGGGGCTGTTCGAGAGTGCCTCCCAAAGGGCTGTCCGAGTGACCGTCCGATTTTTGAGGGTCCTCCCGAAGGGCTGTCCGTGACACCGTCCGAGGGACTGTCCGAACGCCTCCCGAAGGGCTGTCCGACAAGCAGACAAGGGAGAACATCCTCGCGGTTGGGAGGTTGTAAATCCTAGCTGCGGGGATCTGCACCGACGATCTACATCGACTCTACTTCCGCTGCGCTACGAGTCGGTAACGATCGGATCGAAACCTTGTATGCAGTTTTCATAGTGGTCCTGGGCTGGTGCATAGGTCGGAATTTTGTTGTTTTCTGCTGCATTCCCCTACATGACAACCCCTTGTTCGCGTTGGGTGCGAGGATTTGTTATTTTGTGTGCAGGTACTGCTAACGAGTTGTTGCGTGATTCTCCTACTGGATTGATAACCTTGGTTTCATAACTGAGGGAAATACTTATCTCTACTGTACTGCATCATCCCCTCCTCTTCGGGGAAATCCCAACACAGCTCACAAGTAGCAGGAAGAATTTCTGGCGCCGTTGCTGGGGAGACATCATCAACATCTATCAAGTACCTACGCATAAACTTTCATCTCCTTGCATTTATTTTATTTGCCTTTGCCTCTCGTTTTCATCTCCCCCACTTCTAAAAAGTTTTTACAAAAATACAAAAATATTTTCCGTTTGCCGTTTTCTTGTTTGCTTGCTTGCTTTACCATTATGGCTAGTTCTTCGCTCGTTACTATTACCTCTGAAAATGAAGTACTTAATTTTAAACAAAGGGGAGGAGAGAATTTAAAAGATGCTTGGTATAGGATTTGTGATGCTCATAATAGATCGACTCGTATGCAATCCACCACCATCCTTCTTCGCAATTTTTATGTGGGCATTACTACTTGGTATAGATTTGTACTTGATACTATTACCGGAGGGAATTTCTTGATGTGTCCCTCTATGGATGCTTCTAATGCTATGGGAAATTTAGTAGGATCACCACCTATCACTGTTAATGAAACAACTTTGACCTTGGAACATGTTATGCAAAGGTTAGAAGCTATTGAAAATAAAATACCTACTATTGAACATCTTGAGAATTTAGATAAAAAAATTCATAATCATATCACTCAATTTGGTTCTAAGTTTAATGGGAGCGCAAAAGCATTTCTAATCTTGTATGTGGATGACATATTGTTGATTGGAAATGACGTGAATTTTCTTAGCGAAATAAAAGACTCATTGAAGAAGAGTTTTTCAATGAAAGACTTAGGCGAAGCGGCATATGTATTAGGCATCAGGATCTATAGAGATAGATCAAGACGCCTGATAGCGCTAAGCCAAAGCACGTACATTGACAAGGTGTTGAAAAGGTTCAACATGGAGAACTCCAAGAAAGGCCTACTCCCCATGTCACCTGGCACAGTGCTTTGCAAGAATCAGAGTCCTCGGACCCTCGATGAGCGAGTACAAATGAATGATATTCCATATGCTTCGGCAGTTGGTTCTATTATGTATGCCATGCTATGTACAAGACCGGATGTTTCCTATGCGCTAAGTGTTAGCAGCCGGTACCAAGGTGATCCAGGATTGGAACACTGGGCCGCAGTCAAGGGTATTCTTAAGTACCTCAGAAGGACCAAGGATTTACTCCTTGTGTACGGAGGTGATGAAGAGCTCATTGTAAGTTGTTACACTGATGCAGGCTTCATGTCTGACCCAGATGACTTCAAATCTCAATCTGGCTATGTTTTCATATTGAACGGCGGCGCAGTTGATTGGAAAAGTTCCAAACAAAAGACTGTGGCGGATTCTACGACGGAGGCGGAATATGTTGCTGCTTCAGAAGCCTCCAAGAAAGCTGTCGGTATCAAGCAATTTCTTGAAGACCTTGGTGTGGTTCCAAGTGCTGTGGACCCGGTGGAGATCTATTGTGATAATAGTGGCGCCGTGGCTCAGGCAAGGGAACCATGTTCGCACCATAAGACAATGCATATTCAACGCAAATATAAACTCATTCGACATCATGTCGAAGAAGGTTTAGTGAAAGTACGCAAAGTTCACACGGATCTGAATGTGTCAGACCCGATGACGAAGCCTCTACCACGAGCAAAGCATGAGCAACACCGGATTGCCATTGGTGTTAGGGAAGCCATGTAACTAGATTATGACTCTAGTGCAAGTGGGAGACTGTAGGAGATATGCCCTAGAGGCAGTAATATCAGTTACTTTTGTATCTCAGAGTTTGTAATGAATGTTTATGATCCATGCTATAACTGCAATGATTCTCGAGTCTGCAATAACCACGAGGCTTGGAGGGAAACTCATGTGCACGTGTGGTATAATAAACGGTAAATTGTATTCCTAGTCTTGCCTCTAAGACTGGCTCAAGTATTGCATGATGATCCTGTTTTCCTGATCATGGGCATGGCTATGCCGGCAATTTTGAGGGCACGATGTTGGTAGAACACTTGTGTTGAATCGACCCAAATTGATGTTATACTATGAGATATATTCGTCACAAGTTAATGGTTAAAATAACACAGAGATGGTTAACGTTTGCATGATTCCTTAGACCATGAGAGTATCGAGTTTCTTCATGCTTGCTTCATGAACTTTGGGGTTTGTTAAACGTCATCCGTAAATGGGTGGCTATTACGGCGGCTTACGGGTTCATGGAAAAGTATGTCAAGTAACTTGATAGCTCAAGATTGGGATTTGCTCCTCCGACGATGGAGAGATATCTCTGGGCCCTCTCGGTGTTACGGTATCCATCATCGTCTGGCCAGACACTTTGTGATTTGATCACGGGGATGCCGGAACACGGGAACGAGAAAAGAGAACAATACCGGCAACGAGGTAACTGGCATTGTGGACAAGTTGTTGATCCACAAGGATGCCTACATGTCTCACCTCGGGTAATTGTAACATATCGCGAAGCAACAGGAATAGCACACGGCAATTGGAGGTTCACTCGAATATTTATTCGTGTGGGTATAGGGATCGATATGGGTGTCCACGACTCCGATGTTGATCATTGATCGGAAGGGGTTCCGAGTCATGTCTATACTTCACCGAACCTATAGGGTCACACGCTTAAGGGTCATCTATCTATTGAATACTAGACAGGGAGTCTGAGAGAAAAACACCGGAAAAGTTTCGGACACCGGAAAAGTTTCGGACAGAGAGGTCACCGGATGAGTTTCGGTGAAACTGGAAAAGTTGTTTCAGGGGATACCATAAAGTCAAATTGGTCTTGGCACATGCCTGATAATTCTTGGAGGGTGCCAGAATCGTTCTGGAAACTTTTTGGAATTTTCTGGAATGAAAACCGGAAATGTTCCGGAGCTGCCGAAACCGCTTCAGATGCTTTTCGCAGATGAAATCACTAATCCGAAATTGTTCCGGCTCGCATTGAAAATTATTTTGGTGGGTACTAGAAATGTTCTAAGCCCACATGAATATTTTCAGTTCGATCAGACGCTGAAAAATGTCGTCGTGAATAGTGAAAGTGCTTTTTGGACTACTTTATGGAAAGCCACCTTTTGGGGCTTTGCTCCAAAAGATCTTGGGGATGACATGGATGGATTGGGGCCAATTTTGGGGCCCCACATGGGGGTGTGGCCGGCCACTTGGTGGACTCCTTCATGGAGTCCCTCTTGTTCCTTGGTTTCACTTTTATGCCCTTGTGGAAGGACTACATTCATGTGCATTTTGGGTTTTATTGTAAAACCACCCTACCCCTTGGTTTTCCTATAAATAGGAGGTGAGTGGGCTGCCATCTCTCACATCCTTTGCTCTCATACACATGCTTAGCTTTGCAAGCTCTCTCTTCTCCCTCACACGAAAAGAGTTTTTCGTAGAGCCGAAAGGCTGTCTGGGTTCCGGCAGGAACTAGTTCTGGACGGCGAAGCCCTGCCGGATAGATGACACCATATGTGTGCAACCCCGTAGAGAGGTCGTAGTTTCAATCTTTTGCCCAAGGGGCTGTTCGAGGGTCCTCCCGGAGGGCTGTCCGAGTTTCCGTTCGAGTTTCGAGGGTCCTCCCGAAGGGCTGTCCGTGACATCGTCCGAGGGACTGTCCGACCGCCTCCCGAAGGGCTGTCCGACGAGGGAGTACATTCTCGCGGTTGGGAGGTTGTAAAATCCTAGCTGCGGGAATCTGCACCAACGATCTCCACCGACTCTTCATCCGCTGCGCTACGAGTCGGTACGGATCAGATCAAACCTTGTATGCAATCTCCATAGTGATCCTGGGCGTGCTCGCTATACCAAAATTTTTTGTTTTCTGTCGCGTTCACCAACAGTGGTATCAGAGCCAGGCTATGAGTAGATGCATGTTATGATCTAGAATTCATGAGATGTATGGGTATTGCATAGTATAATTTTGTAGTAGATGAGATCTATTGCTGAAAATTATTTGTGCAGGTAGCAGATGAAATCTGTTACCCGATGTTCCTGTTGCTTCCCGTGAATTTGCGTAGTCCTGATCTTGACGGCATGGTGGAATCTCACAAAGTTCTGGCAATCCGCGATCCTTTCATGCTGCTCCTGAGTATGCTGATTGACAGATCAACGAAGTGCTAACAGTTCTTTGGGTTCCACCATAGTTAAAAGAAAGATGGATGTTTCGCAGACGAAGGGCAATGCAGATATGATCTGCACGGGGGTCACGCGTATGACGAAGTTTAGTATGGGGCTCGAGATTTTATTGTCTCGTGTTTCATACACCCTGGAAAGTTAATCTAGCAACTTGAAGTATCATACTTGATGATAAACGTTGGTAGCTGCGGTTTGAGTCAAAACCTTAGAAGCCACGTAAAATAAATTTTTGCATAAACCGATTAGAGGCGTCTAACTTGGTTTTGCAGGATGGTTATGCATGTGATGTGGTATAGCAATGCTCATATTAAATTTGATTATGTATGAGATGACTATATGATGTAATTAACATGACCTGCGTGTCATGATTTGGCATGATGGCTGGAGCCATATGATTGCACTTTAATGACCTGCGTGTCAACCTTATGTAATGCACTTATTTTATTAGCTATAGAGATAGCAATATTATCTGGTGCATCGACAAGGTGGTGGCAATCTTCGCAAAGGTGAACACCGACGCGAATGCCGAAGACGAAGAATACTTGACTTCTCCGTCAGAAGGGGCTATACCATATCATGCTATTATGAATTGCCTGAGATGTTTATCCCTCTTGATGCACCCTTCTTGATTGCGCGGTAGTCGCTTTTTATTAGGGTGATCTCTTACTAAAGATATCAAAGTAGTTAGTGTTCACCCAAGTGTAGCACCGTCTGAAATTCGTATCTTTTCGGGGTGCGCCATGTACACATGAGCACGAACGAATTGAGAGGAATGAGGCGGGTGAGGTCAGACCTCGCAGCAAGATCACTTGGTTGTCTTTGACGTTCAGGCATGAGACTCATGAGCTCGGAACACACACATCGAAAGATGGACAAGAATCGCATAGAGATGTGATTGGCAAGTTGGCCTACCGATTGAAATTCGCGTCATCAGTGATGAATCCGTCAATGGCGTCGAATTGAAATGTGGATCTTGAATCACTCACAATCAATTATGAGAGATATTGATTTGAGTGGGAGCGCACTTTAGAATAAAATTGTTTATTCACTAGTGCCAAAAATCATTATGAACAATGTCTAAAATGAAGTTGTGTTTTCCGTTGTAGATCAAATGGCTCGCAACACCGCGTTCAACTTAGGCCCTATGTTAGAGAAAGAGAAGTTAGCTGCGAATGGAAACAACTATGCAGACTGGGTCCGTACCCTGAGGATTGTCCTCAGGAGCGCTAAGAAAGTGTACGTGCTTGATGGAGCTCTTCCACCTAAGCCGGCGGCAACAGCCGCGGCAGACATACAAAATGTTTGGGCCACTAAGGATGACGATTTCAACTTAGTGCAGTGTCTCATGCTGTCTTGCATGAGTTCAGAGCTTCAAAAACGTTTTGAATTCCATAACTCCTTTGATATGATCAAAGATCTGGATGCTCTGTACAAGTTTAATGCACGGTCTGAACGTTTTGATATCATGAAAATGATGTCGGAGACCAAGATGGCTGAGGGCAGTTCAGTTGGCGAGCACGTAGTCAATATGATTGGCTACGCTGAAAGGCTTAAAACCCTGGAATTTCCACTTCCAGAAGAGCATGTAATGGACATGTTGCTCCGTTCACTCCCCCCTTCTTACGGAGGTTTTGTCATGAACTACGACATGAATGGGATGGACAAAACACCTAATGAGGTGCTTGCCATGCTGAAATCTGTTGAAGGAGGACTGCAGAAAAATCGCAAGCAAGTGTTGCTTGTGAATAAAACTGCCAGTTTCAAAAAGAAAGGCAAGCCAAAGAAGGGCAAGGGCGCCGGTAAGACCGGCTTCCAACGCAAATCTAAGGGCGGAGCCAATAATGAAACTGAGTGCTTCTACTGCAAGGGCACAGGACACTGGAATAGAAACTGCAAGAAGTATCTGGAAGATAAGAAGTCCGGGAAAACCGGAAAAGGTATAATTGTTATACAAGTTAATGTCATTGACGTTTTGCTTGCTAGCGAAAATTCTAAGTCTTGGGTATTTGATACCGGATCGGTTGCTCACATTTGCAACTCGATACAGGGGCTTCAGAAGGTGCGCAGGCTGGCAAAGAATGAAGTCGTGATGCGTGTCGGGAACGGCGATGGGATCACAGCTCAAGCCGTCAGCATTATGCCTCTACGTCTCCCTTCAGGATTTATTTTGGAACTAAGTAACTGTTATTTTGTTCCGTTGTTGTGTAAGAACATTGTCTCTGGATCATGTTTAGCGCACGACGGGTACTCCTACAAGTCTGAGAACAATGGTTGTTCACTTTATTGTAAGGATATGTTTTATGGATTTGCACCCATTGTTGGGGGCCTTTTCATACTAAATCTTGAATGTGAAAATGATGTCTTTAACGTGAATGCTAAACGCCTTAAGAAGGCTGATACCACCACCACTTTCATGTGGCACTGTCGGCTTGGCCACATCGGAAAGAAACGCATGCAAAGACTCCATAAAGATGGAGTTTTACCGTCTTTTGATTTTGAATCATTTGACACATGTGAAGCTTGCTTGATGGGAAAAATGACCAAGACGCCGTTCACGGGTCATCCTGAACGGGCGGGTGAATTATTGGAAATAATACATAGTGATGTATGTGGTCCAATGAACACGGCCGCACGGGGTGGGTATTTTTACTTCGTGACTTTTACTGATGATTTAAGTCGGTATGGCTATATCTACTTGATGAAGCATAAATCGGAAACCTTTGAAAAGTTCAAAGAATTTCAGAATGAGGTAGAAAATCATCGTAACAAAAAGATCAAGTTTCTGCGGTCTGATCGCGGAGGCGAATATCTTAGTCACGAGTTTGGCCAACATCTGAGTGACCGTGGAATCGTTTCACAGCTTACGCCTCACGGAACTCCACAGCGAAACGGAGTATCGGAACGACGTAACCGAACCTTGTTGGACATGGTAAGGTCGATGATGTCTCTTACAAACCTTCCGATATCTTTTTGGGGTCATGCACTAGAAACTGCCGCTCACACATTAAACAGAGCACCGTCTAAGTCAGTTGAGACGACACCATATGAAATATGGAACGGGAAGAAACCCGGTTTGTCGCATCTCAAGATTTGGGGTTGTGAGGTATACGTAAAACGTTTACAACCTACCAAACTTGATCCCAGATCAGACAAATGTTACTTTGTAGGTTATCCCAAGGATACAATTGGGTATTCCTTCTACCACCCGTCCGATAACAAAGTGTTTGTTGCCAGAAATGGACAATTTCTTGAGAAAGAGTTTCTCGCCCAAGAATTAAGTGGGAGGACAGTGCAACTTAATGAGATTGGTGAATCTTCGGCAACCGTTGATATGGCTAAGGAACCGGAAGAAATTCCGCTAATTATCCCTACAACCGATCCGGAAGTTGTCGCATATGATGCGGAGACTTCAAACAATGTTGTAACTGAACCGCGCAGATCAGGTAGGGCTATCCAGCAACCTGAGTGGTTTCATAACGAAATCTTCATTCTTGAAGACGATGAACCTGCGCACTACAAGGAAGCGATGGCGGGGCCTAGCTCAAGGGAATGGCACAAGGCCATGAAATCCGAGATGGAATCCATGTATGAAAACCAAGTTTGGAACTTGGAAGAACTTCCAGATGGTGTAAAACCCATTGGTTGTAAATGGATTTTCAAAAGAAAGACGGACGCGGATGGTAACATTACTATCCACAAAGCTAGACTTGTCGCGAAAGGGTTCACGCAAGTTCCAGGAGTGGACTACGACGAGACTTTCTCGCCCGTAGCTATGCTTAGGTCTGTTCGGATATTACTAGCTATTGCTGCTTATTTCGATTATGAAATATGGCAGATGGATGTCAAAACGGCTTTCCTAAATGGAAACCTTGAAAGGGATGTATACATGATACAGCCAGAAGGTTTTGTCGATCCTAAGAATGCTGGAAAGGTATGTAAGCTTCAGAAAGCCATTTATGGTCTGAAGCAAGCATCAAGGAGCTGGAACATTCGTTTTGATGAAGTGGTCAAAGAGTTTGGCTTCATCAGGAACGATGAAGAATCTTGTGTGTACAAGAAGTTTAATGGGAGCGCAAAAGCATTTCTAATCTTGTATGTGGATGACATATTGTTGATTGGAAATGACGTGAATTTTCTTAGCGAAATAAAAGACTCATTGAAGAAGAGTTTTTCAATGAAAGACTTAGGCGAAGCGGCATATGTATTAGGCATCAGGATCTATAGAGATAGATCAAGACGCCTGATAGCGCTAAGCCAAAGCACGTACATTGACAAGGTGTTGAAAAGGTTCAACATGGAGAACTCCAAGAAAGGCCTACTCCCCATGTCACCTGGCACAGTGCTTTGCAAGAATCAGAGTCCTCGGACCCTCGATGAGCGAGTACAAATGAATGATATTCCATATGCTTCGGCAGTTGGTTCTATTATGTATGCCATGCTATGTACAAGACCGGATGTTTCCTATGCGCTAAGTGTTAGCAGCCGGTACCAAGGTGATCCAGGATTGGAACACTGGGCCGCAGTCAAGGGTATTCTTAAGTACCTCAGAAGGACCAAGGATTTACTCCTTGTGTACGGAGGTGATGAAGAGCTCATTGTAAGTTGTTACACTGATGCAGGCTTCATGTCTGACCCAGATGACTTCAAATCTCAATCTGGCTATGTTTTCATATTGAACGGCGGCGCAGTTGATTGGAAAAGTTCCAAACAAAAGACTGTGGCGGATTCTACGACGGAGGCGGAATATGTTGCTGCTTCAGAAGCCTCCAAGAAAGCTGTCGGTATCAAGCAATTTCTTGAAGACCTTGGTGTGGTTCCAAGTGCTGTGGACCCGGTGGAGATCTATTGTGATAATAGTGGCGCCGTGGCTCAGGCAAGGGAACCATGTTCGCACCATAAGACAATGCATATTCAACGCAAATATAAACTCATTCGACATCATGTCGAAGAAGGTTTAGTGAAAGTACGCAAAGTTCACACGGATCTGAATGTGTCAGACCCGATGACGAAGCCTCTACCACGAGCAAAGCATGAGCAACACCGGATTGCCATTGGTGTTAGGGAAGCCATGTAACTAGATTATGACTCTAGTGCAAGTGGGAGACTGTAGGAGATATGCCCTAGAGGCAGTAATATCAGTTACTTTTGTATCTCAGAGTTTGTAATGAATGTTTATGATCCATGCTATAACTGCAATGATTCTCGAGTCTGCAATAACCACGAGGCTTGGAGGGAAACTCATGTGCACGTGTGGTATAATAAACGGTAAATTGTATTCCTAGTCTTGCCTCTAAGACTGGCTCAAGTATTGCATGATGATCCTGTTTTCCTGATCATGGGCATGGCTATGCCGGCAATTTTGAGGGCACGATGTTGGTAGAACACTTGTGTTGAATCGACCCAAATTGATGTTATACTATGAGATATATTCGTCACAAGTTAATGGTTAAAATAACACAGAGATGGTTAACGTTTGCATGATTCCTTAGACCATGAGAGTATCGAGTTTCTTCATGCTTGCTTCACGAACTTTGGGGTTTGTTAAACGTCATCCGTAAATGGGTGGCTATTACGGCGGCTTACGGGTTCATGGAAAAGTATGTCAAGTAACTTGATAGCTCAAGATTGGGATTTGCTCCTCCGATGATGGAGAGATATCTCTGGGCCCTCTCGGTGTTACGGTATCCATCATCGTCTGGCCAGACACTTTGTGATTTGATCACGGGGATGCCGGAACACGGGAACGAGAAAAGAGAACAATACCGGCAATGAGGTAACTGGCATTGTGGACAAGTTGTTGATCCACGAGGATGCCTACATGTCTCACCTCGGGTAATTGTAACATATCGCGAAGCAACAGGAATAGCACACGACAACTGGAGGTTCACTCGAATATTTATTCGTGTGGGTATAGGGATCGATATGGGTGTCCACGGCTCCGATGTTGATCATTGATCGGAAGGGGTTCCGAGTCATGTCTATACTTCACCGAACCTATAGGGTCACACGCTTAAGGGTCATCTATCTGTTGAATACTAGACAGGGAGTCTGAGAGAAAAACACCGGAAAAGTTTCGGACACCGGAAAAGTTTCGGACAGCGGAAAAGTTCCGCAGAGAGAGGTCACCGGATGAGTTTTGGTGAAACTGGAAAAGTTGTTTCAGGGGATACCATAAAGTCAAATTGGTCTTGGCACATGCCTGATAATTCTTGGAGGGTGCCAGAATCGTTCTGGAAACTTTTTGGAATTTTCTGGAATGAAAACCGGAAATGTTCCGGAGCTGCCGAAACCGCTTCAGATGCTTTTCGCAGATGAAATCACTAATCCGAAATTGTTCCGGCTCGCATTGAAAATTATTTTGGTGGGTACTAGAATTTTCTAAGCCCACATGAATATTTTCAGTTCGATCAGACGCTGAAAAATGTCGTCGTGAATAGTGAAAGTGCTTTTTGGACTACTTTATGGAAAGCCACCTTTTGGGGCTTTGCTCCAAAAGATCTTGGGGATGACATGGATGGATTGGGGCCAATTTTGGGGCCCCACATGGGGGTGTGGCCGGCCACATGGTGGACTCCTTCATGGAGTCCCTCTTGTTCCTTGGTTTCACTTTTATGCCCTTGTGGAAGGACTTCATTCATGTGCATTTTGGGTTTTATTGTAAAACCACCCTACCCCTTGGTTTTCCTATAAATAGGAGGTGAGTGGGCTGCCATCTCTCACATCCTTTGCTCTCATACACATGCTTTGCTTTGCAAGCTCTCTCTTCTCCCTCACACGAAAAGAGTTTTTCGTAGAGCCGAAAGGCTGTCTGGGTTCCGGCAGGAACTAGTTCTGGACGGCGAGGCCCTGCCGGATAGATGACACAGTATGTGTGCAACCCCGTAGAGAGGTCATAGTTTCGATCTTTTGCCCGAGGGGCTGTTCGAGGGTCCTCCCGGAGGGCTGTCCGAGTTTCCGTTCAAGTTCGAGGGTCCTCCCGAAGGGCTGTCCGTGACATCATCCGAGGGACTGTCCGACCGCCTCCCGAAGGGCTGTCCGACGAGGGAGTACATTCTCGCGGTTGGGAGGTTGTAAAATCCTAGCTGCGGGAATCTGCACCAACGATCTCCACCGACTCTTCATCCGCTGCGCTACGAGTCGGTACGGATCAGATCAAACCTTGTATGCAATCTCCATAGTGATCCTGGGCGTGCTCGCTATACCGAATTTTTTTGTTTTCTGTCGTCTTCATTTTGTACTAAGCAAGAATACTGTTTGTGCATCCAACTCCTTAAACCCAAGTTGTGCCAAATGAGTCCACCATACCTACCTATATGCGGTATTTCCATGCCGTTCCAAGTAAATTTGCATGTGCCAACTCTAATTTTCAAAATAATTTTCCGTTTTGTGTGCCCGTATCGCTCATGAAGCGGCAGGGGGTGGCCAATATTTTCCATGCTAGGTGTGTTATTCTCACGATGAGTGTTTATTCACTTGTCATTACATGAGAGAGTGGCAGGTAATAGGGATGCCCAGTCCCGAAATGAATTTTTTTTAATATGTTGATAATAATAAATTCCTTGGAAAGTGTTGGTATGGAAGGCACCCGTGGATACGGCTAGCCATGGATTGTGAAAGAATGACGGAAAGGAAATAAACTTTATTTTCTGTTTGGGAACCGCCTATAATGTGTCTAGCATGGAAGATATTGGGAATTCTCGGTCGTTTTCGTTGACAGGAAAAGCATGCCTCTCAAAATAATTTTATCTCTCTAATTTAAGCTTTGAGCTCTGGCACCTCTGCAAATCTCTGCTTCCCTTTGCGAAGGGCCTATCTATTTTCTTTTATGCAATTCTTATTTTTACTTTGAGTCTCCATCTTCTCTTATAAAGCACCAACTAGAGAGCACTATTGTCATACTTGTGCATTGTGTGTAGCTAATATTAAGTGTGTTTCATGAATGGATCAATGATTGAGCATAATGGGCTAGGGATAGCTTTCTTTAGCGTTGATATTTTGAAAGGCATGGTTGCTTGTTAGTATGCTTGAGTATTTATGTCTTCATGTCAAACTATAGACTATTGCTTTGAATCATTCAAGTCCAAATGTCCATGCTATAAAAGAAAAGAGTATGTGATGAATATGATAGGTAGCATTCCACATAAAAAATTCTGTTTTTATCATTTACCTACTCGAGGACGAGCAAGAATTAAGCTTGGGGATGCTTGATACGTCTCCAACGTATCTATAATTTTTGATTGTTCCATGCTATTATAGTATCAATCTTGGATGTTTTATATACATTTACAAGCAATTATATATCATTTTTTGGGACTAACCTATTAACTTAGTGCCCAGTGCCAGTTGATATTTTTTGCCTGTTTTTGGTTTTTCAGAATATCAGTACCAAACGAAGTCCAAATGCCACGAAACTTTTTGGAGATTTTTTTCTGGACATAAGAGACACTAGAAGCTTCGGGAGAGGGCCAGAAGACAGAGGAGGTGGCCACGAGCCGCCAGGGCACGCCCCAGGGGGGTGGCGCACCCTGGTGCCTCATGGGCCCACCTCTGCTCCGTTTGACCTAATTCCACCTCTATAAATACTCTAAAATCGGGAAACCAACAGGGGAGTCCACGAAATACTTTTTCCACCGCCGCAAGTTCCTGTTCTCGAGAGATCCCATTTGGAGGCCTTTTCCGACACTCTGTCGGAGGGGGATTCGATCACGGAGGGACTCTCCATCAACCTTGCTGCCCTTCCGATGATGCGTGAGTAGTTTACCACAGACCTTCGGGTCCATAGTTAGTAGCTAGATGGCTTCTTCTCTCTTTTTGATCTTCAATACAATGTTCTCTGATACGTCTCCAACTTATCTATAATTTTTGATTGTTCCATGCTGTTATAATATCAATCTTGGATGTTTTTATAATCATTTACAGCAATTTTATATTATTTTTGGAGACTAACCTATTAACCTAGTGCCCAGTGTCAGTTGCTATTTTCTGCCCTGTTTTTGTTTCACAGAAAATCAATATCAAACGAAGTCCAAATACAGTGAAACTTTTTGGAGATTTTTTCTTGGGCAAGAAGAATACCAAAAGCTTCGAGGGGAGGCCAGAAGACCTTGGTGGGCCCCACGAGCCACTAGGGCGCGCCTGGGGGGGGGGGCAGGCGCGCCCTGATGCCTCGTGGGCCCCACCAAGCTCCGTTTGACCTAATTCCAACACTATAAAATCCAGAAAAATCAGAAACCCTTAAGTGAGTCCACGAAATACTTTTTACGCCGCCGCAAGCCTCTGTTCCAGAGAGATCCCATCTGGGGTCCTTCTCCGGCAATCTGCCGGAGGGGGAATCGATCACGGAGGGGCTCTACATCAACCTTGCTGCTTCTCCGATGATGCGTGAGTAGTTTACCACAGACCTTCGGGTCCATAGGCAGTATCTAGATGGCTTCTTCTCTCTTTTTGATGTTTAATACAATGTTCTCCTTGATGTTCTTGGAGATCTATCCGATGTAATCTTTCTTTGTGGTGTGTTTGTTGGGATCCGATGAATTGTTAGTTTATGATCAGATTATCCATGAATATTATTTGAGTCTTCTCTAATCTCTTTTATGCATGATTATTATAGCCTCGTATTTCTTCTCCGATCTATTGATTTGGTTTGGCCACCTAAGTTGATTTATCTTGCCATGGGAAGAGGTGCTTTGTAGTGGGTTCGATCTTGCGGTGCTCAATCCCAGTGACAGAAAGGGACATGACACGTATGTATCGTTGCTACTAAGGGTAAAAAGATGGGATCTATTCATTGGGTTTATTAATTCGTGAGTTTATCTTGTCTACATCATGTCATCGTTCTTAGGGCATTACTCAGTTCTTATGGACTTAATTCACTAGATGCATGCTGGATAGCCCATCGATGTGTGGAGTAATAGTAGTAGATGCAGGCAGGAGTCGGTCTACTAATATTGGACGTGATGCCTATATACATGATCATTGCCTTGGATATCATCATGATTATTTGCTTTTCTATCAATTGCCCAACAGTAATTTGTCTACCCACCGTATGCTATTTTCTCGAGAGAAGCCTCTAGTGAAATCTATGGCCCCCGGGTCTACCAAAATCATATTACTAAAACCCTAAAAATATTGCTGCCATTTTCTTTTATTTATTTTATTTAGTATTTTTGCTGCAATCTATCAATCTATCAAATACAATTTAATCTTGCAATCTTACCGCCAAGGGATTGACAACCCCTTGTTTGCGTTGGGTGCAAGGATTTGTTGTTTGTGTGCAGGTACTGCTTACTAGGTGTTGTGTGATTCTCCTACTGGTTCGATAACCTTGGTTTCATAATTGAGGGAAATACTTATCTCTACTGTGCTGCATCATCCCTTCCTCTTCGGGGAAATAGCAACGCAAGCTACAAGTAGCATTCTCCTCGATGTTCTTGGAGTTCTATCCGATGTAATCACTTTTTGCGGTGTGTTTGTTGGGATCCGATGAATTGTGAGTTTATGATCAGATTATCCATGAATATTATTTGAGTTTTCTCAGAACTCTTTTATGCATGATTGTTATAGCTTTGTATTTCTCTCCAATCTATTGATTTGGTTTGGCCAACTAGATTGATTTAGCTTGCAATGGGAGAGGTGCTTTGTAATGGGTTCGATCTTGCGGTGCTCAATACCAGTGACAGAAAGGGACATGACACGTATGTATCATTGCTATTAAGGGTAAAAAGATGGGGTTTATTCATGCATGAGTTTACTTTGTCTACATTATGTCATCTTGCTTAAGGCGTTACTCCATTCTTTATGAACTTAATACTGTAGATGCATGCTGGATAGCGGTCGATGTGTGGAGTAATAGTAGTAGATGCAGAATTGTTTCGGTCTACTTATCTCGGACGTGATGCATATATACATGATCATTGCCTTGGATATCGTCATGATTATTTTATTTTCTATCAATTGCCCAACAGTTATTTGTTTACCCACCGTATGCTATTTTCAAGAGAGAAGCCTCTAGTGAAAACTATGGCCCCCGGGTCTACTTTTATCTTATATTAAAAATCCCAAAAATACCTTGCTGCAATTTTACTTTATTTATTTTATTTTGTATTTTTGTTCAATCTATCTATCTATCACCATACAATTTAATCTTGCAATTAACCGCCAAGGGATTGACAACCCCTTGTTCGCGTTGGGTGCGAGGATTTGTTATTTTGTGTGCAGGTACTGCTAACGAGTTGTTGCATGATTCTCCTAATGGATTGATAACCTTGGTTTCATAACTGAGGGAAATACTTATCTTTACTGTACTGCATCATCCCCTCCTCTTCGGGGAAATCCCAACGCAGCTCACAAGTAGCACCCAGCCGGATACACCCATGCCCCCTGACCAGGTGATATGCCTACCAGAGGCCTCTGGTATCTTTCACCATGGCCTCTCTGTACGGTGTGTACAATGAAAGGGGTTAACAACTTACTGAACCGTACCCTACCTGTGGCAGGGACAAGTGGCAGCACGAACAAGTATGGGGGTTACCGGAACAAGACTCGATCTACGGTCGACTCAGGAGGTTTAAGTTTTCCTGCAGTGGTTAGCACAATATATTTCCTTGTTAGTACCCAACGGGGTCATCACCTGGCATGTCCCAACATGCCCTCCTTTATCATTCTCGTCACAACGAGATTTCAGTCTCACAGTCACTTTTCTTGTGACTGATTCTTTCCTGCAGATTAGTCCGAACCAACATAGGCATATGTGACATGTGAAAATAACCATACTCACTCATACCTCATGTTTAAATGAAGATAAAATATTATCAAAGGATCATGCATGTATAACTAGCAATATGCAAATTTTATTTGAATTCAACATATTCATGATTCAATTATTCTTGCAAACAATTAACCATGCATTCACCATATCAAGTGTTCAAGATGCTTACCTTGAGCATGCAGAAATATTTGGTGTACTCCAAAAGTTTTGAAAATTCTCTTCCCTCCATTTTCCTATTTTCAAAATATTGAAATTACCACATGAACTTGAAATAGTACAAAAAAGTTGTTTGGAAAATTTTGAAATAAATACTAAAATAAACTAGAGGAAAAATAAAGAATTCTAGAAAAAGAATTAATTAATTTGGGGTTTAGATGATTTTCCTAGGGAATTTCTAAGATGAAATAAATGAAGAAATGGACTATTTAATAGATCCAACAGAGACGAAGCTTAGGAAAAATGTTCACCCTAGCTGGATTAATAGAGCATGAATTTAGGAGTATGCAGAAATTTGAACCATCAAGTTTGGTTTTGAAATGATCGGTGTAGGATTATTTGAAACCTGCTGGAAAAGAAAAAAGAAAAGGGCAGCAACCTGATGGCAAGCAAAAACGCGCCCTGGGCGTGGTTTAGCCGCATGGCGCCTTTGGGCCAGGCCCATTTGCTCGGCCGCGCGGAAGATCTGCCGACGTCGAAGGCGTACTCATGGCAATACATTTTCCCCGTGCGTAGACGGCTTCGGGAAAGCCCGTCTCCACTTACAGATGACTCGGCGCGGTCTAGGGTCACGGACAGTGGGCCCTACCTGGCCCACTGGTCAGGTTTGACCGCGGTCCACCCCGCCTTCTCCTCTGGCCGAACGGAGGCGGCACTCCGGCGAGGCTCGCCGGCGAACGGCGGCGCCATTCAGAAAACTAAGGCCACCCACGAGCTCAGGAGGTCGAGGGGGTCCTGTGGGTACTATCCTTGGTCGCCGGAGTGGACGGAGTCGCCGGCGGTGAGCTCTCCCAAGAAACTCCGGCAATGACGAATTGGGGCTTTCGCCCACGGTGTATCTCCTGTGGAATTAGCGAGCGGGACGGATCAACGGATGCTCAAGGAAGCTGGTGGTGAAGAAAGGTTGGGCGGGGAGGATCTAGTTACATCGGAATCATCCGAAAGGTGGCTACGGCCGTGGGTGCCGGAGATGAAGAAGGTGGCATCTCCCGTTCGTTTGGCTATTAAGGGAGGATAGTGAGGGGTGGGGGTTAGTGGTGAAGAGCTGGGCGAGCTCGGGAGTCCTTTTTATAGCGGCAAAGAGGCAGTTCACACGGGCGCTGTGACAACCGACTCGTCGGCGGCCATTAATGGCTAGGAGAGGCGGTGCCGAGGCCGGTGAGGCCGGTGGCCATGGTCGGCGGGGTCGGTGAGGACGGTGGCCGCCCGTATTTATGCTAGGGAAGGGCTGGTTGGCTCGGGGCGAGCCGCGAGTCTCGGGCAGAGACGTGGCAGAGACGGCGGCGATGAATGGCGGCGGTGGACGGTGGTGGACGGCGCTAGCGGCCAAGGGAGAGTGTCGGCATGCTTCTAGGTGGTCGAGGTGATCCAGATGGGGGCTAGGGCGAGCGAGGGCAGCAGCAGGAGCGCGGCAGCAGCTCGGTGCCGATGCGGTGCAAAACGTATGCTCTGGACGCGCCCGACGCGCTCTGGGCATGCACAGAGAGTGTTCAAAGAAATGCCAATGGCATCTACAGGGATCCAAACGAGCTACAAATTAGCAGGATGGTGCTTCTGGATATGAGAGGGGTGATGGACATGCTGGTTTGGGGAGAGGGTTTAGTGTTCAGTGCAATATAGAAAGGTGCCCAATTTCTGCCATGCTCATGAGGTGCTTGATGAAATGCTAGGGCAATTTAGGAACTTTTGTTGACTATGGAAATTGGCAGGATGACGCCTCTTTGAATGATGGATAAGGTGGTATAGTTGGATGAACCAGAGGAAAAACTTGAAAGTGCAAGTTTTACTAAAATTCAGTTCTGGACCAGATTTTAAGGGAATTATTTGGAGGTCTTCCAAGATGCAAATAGAGTTGATCTTCTGGACTTAAGGGTTTGGTTGGAAGGACTATAAGTGGGAAAATTTTTAGAATTGTTTGATGAAGGAAAATTAGGGTTGCTGTTATAACCTAGGAATGGGACAGAATTGAAAAGAGGATGTTTTTCTCAAAATTTTCGAATGACTATGATGGGTTTTTGCATGAAAGTGATCTATAGGCATCACATGACCCCTCATAATTTTTGTGGAATTTTAGGAGAATTATTTATAATAGTTGTAGTGCAACAGAAGTTTTTCAAGATTGAAAATGCTATTAAAAGGATTATTTTTGGCAAATTTTATTATGAAAATATTTCCTACTATTATTTATAATATAAATGAAATGATTTAAGAAAACTACGAAAGCCCGTAATATTTTACAAAAATTTCTATATGGAGGGAAGAATTATGGAAAACAGGAAACAGAAAATATTCTGAAATTAATAAAAGACCTAGTATATTTCAAAATTTTATTTCTGGCCAAATTTTACTTAATAAAAATATGGTTAAATTTTTGGGGTGTTACAAACTCTACCCCCTTAAGAAAATCTCGTCCTCGAGATTTACTAAGGTGGTCATCAGAATTAAGCCCACCTTTTCGAGGAGATTTTTCTGAACTAATTATTTAAATAACCTAATTAGGCACAGTTGATGTGGGGCTACTGGTAATTGGTGCAACTACAGTGAGGTACTGGTGCTGTGGTTCTACTGTTACGACAAATTTGGAAAAATGTATAATTTCTAATTCCAAATTTTGCTTGCCGTACTCCAGTGCACAGTGTTCTCTCCGGCTAACAGGTGGACCCAGGGCCCACTGTCAGTCTCTTCTTCTCCCTCCGGCTCTCCCTTCTTCTCTTTCTCTCGCGTGCTCTCTCGCACTTTCTCCTCCTGTGGCGTCTAGTGCGTAGGGCATCTAGGGCCGTACTGTGGTAGTGCGCGGCGTGCTTGTCGCCAGCAGCGTGCACTCACCTCGCGGGCCAGCACCCTGTCGGTACTGCTCGCGGATTCGCCTCCGAACACCGGCGATCGAGCGACGAGCGGCGCTGGTGGACTTCGCTCACCGTGCACCGAGCTCGAGCTATGAAAATGACCGCGGTTTTTTCTTTCTTCTACCTCACACATCACCTCACTTCTTCTTCTTCTCCTTCTGGTTGCAGGAGCTCAAGATGAGGCACTAATGGAGGACGTGGTTTCGGAGCTGATAACGATCCTCCCGGTGGGTATGCTGGTGGCGTTGGTTGGCTTCTCACTGCTGCTGTGTGCGATGATCCTCGATGATCGCCATGATGCCGCTGCTCGAGTGGTGGCTCTCCGAGGCGGCGGTGATCATGGGGACTAGGCATCAGTGTCGGCTATGGGTAGGTATTAGCCTGTGTTGCAGCATGCTCCGTAGAAATAAAAACCCATGAGTTGTTCTTCGGAAAAACTGTGGTGTGGTGAGAGTGATCCAGTGAGCGAGGTGGTTAATTAGTTGCTAGGTGTGTGTGGGTGTGGATTCTGCACTTAGTGCATGTGGTAGAGTCAGTGTGACTGTAAGCCGGATGCCGTGGCTAAACGCGAATTAAATTTATGCTGGGATTTTTTTTGTAATAATGGTCCTAATTTTTCCCCTAAGTGCGGATGAACTAAATGTAGATCACCCCAATCAAATATTCGTAGACAAACTGCAATCATACTAATGCATTCATGGCATAAGTCCTAAAATACATCGCAAAGATTGCATCATGAAAACAAGTGCTAGACACGGTAACAACCATAGTTATGACCGTCTACGGTTCGAAAGTAAGATCTACGGGGTCTTGCAGAAGGGTTCCTGGTGCTGGAGCACATTCTTCTTCTTCCGGAGGTAGTGGAGGAAGCAGACGAAGAACATGTCCTTCCTGAGTTGGCAGAGGTGGTCCGCCAATGGCGATCTGGGGATTCAGGACAACAAGATAATGGAGGTAATCCATTAGTTGCTGGGTGAGATGCTCCTGGGCCATCACATATTGAATGAGATTGGCCAGAGCTGGATCTCTTTCTATACGTTCACAGCGGAACGTAGCTTCTGCTCCAAAAGCTACATGGCTCGGAAAATAGCAGTATTTCCTTTCGCTGGCAGCGGGTACCGCAAATCGAAGACGGGTAACTGCCTCATAAGCAGCAGCCTCAATGGCCATGCATGAGGTTGGCATGGATCTCCCGATGAAGACAACATATGGAGGGCCTTGGTTTAAATCCTCTGGTTGGATGTGTACAACTGCCCAGTATTTCGAGGAACCAGGGGTGATCCTCGATTTGAACAACTCATACTGGGGTGGGTGGCTAGAACCAAGAGTATTGCGGGTAAAATCCCACAGAACTCTAACAAAACTACCAGGGCTTGCATCTGGGGTTCTCAGGTAGGCTCTGGGGTGAGACATGGATGGGTGGATGGGAAGAAAGCAATGCTCAGGGTTGATGGTGGCTGGTGTGGTTTGCGGAATAGGCCTCTTATAAAGTGCCTGGGTTAGGAAACATGAGGCGGCACCAGTACGACTTGTGTATCGGCTCCGTCATAGGGTTGTCCAAGTCAAAGTCTCGGACCTCACTTCCCAAAAGGAATGTGACGTATTACTGTGCGTGTCGGTTAGGGGGTTCGGCAGTCATGTCAAGAATTTACTGGCCTCCCAAGCAGCATTATTGGGGTGTCGGTGGTGGTTGCAGCTTCTCTTCTCACCGGAGTCAGGAGAGCAAGCGTCCTGCGGGTCGCAATAAGATCAAGGGTGACCTGATCGAATAGTGCCTCTTGCACTCTCAGGTAGCGCACCAGATGCACCAGGGCAGGATCCGTCTCATGGTCTCCGTTGGCGACTTGGGTCGGGCTACCATAGCCTTCATGACTAGGGTAGTAGTAGAAAGGATGGATGTTAACCCTCGGCGACAAATGCCGAAGATTAACTATAGCCTCTCGGGCTGCAAGTTGGATGGCTTGGGGCTCGTCGGAGGTCGTCCTCCCGGTGAACCAGTAGGGGCGTTCTGATGGGGTGCCCCTCCTGTAGATGTGCACCGTGGCCCAGAAGTGGTGGACGGAATCACTCGTGTGCTCTTGGTACACAACATACTCCGGGGGCTCTTCTATGCCAAAAGCTCGACGGGTGAGGTTGGCGAGGATGACTACAAAGTCTCCAAGCTCGGTTGCGGTGGTCTCGTTGCGAACGATGGGGCTAGGCATCTTGGTGGTTGGATATCGAGCTGAGAGTGAGGCTGTGATGTGCTGAGTTGGGGTAAGGCTTCCTTTATAGGTTAGTGGACTCTTCCATCGCACGCTTGTCGATGGGACAACTCAGGTGTCGGCCACAGGCACACGGCCTATGGACAGGCTGATAGGTTGGGCACCGACTGTCAAAAGGTGTCGGCTGTCCACTGTGCAGTCTATCGGATGAGATGGGCTTGGCTACAGATAGGAAAGGTGTTAGATAGTGTGGAAACCTAGGGATAGTGACCAGACTAAAATAGGATTAGCCAAAAGTCAGCCTGGGCTCTGATACCAAGGCTGTCGGGGCCGGATTTCCGGGACACAATATCCCAGAAATTAACCCCTCGTGTCGTCACCAGCCCCAGGATCATTGTTTGCTGGTGGACACTTCCTTGATACAGAATTCCCAGCAGTTACAAGAATTTGAGTACAAGACCATAAAGGTCTAATGATACAACAATGATTTCTAACATCAGATGGCAGAAGCGGTTAGCGGATCTCCAATTCTGGTGGAAGCTCCAATCCCACAGGAATGGCTGACCGGGATAACCCCTATCTCGCGTGGCTGCTATCTTAGGCTCCTAGTTCTCATGGATGTCGTTGTAGTACTCCTCGTTGAAATCCTGACCTGGCCAATTAAATAGCCAGGGACAAGCCAGTGAGTACGTTTGAATGTACTCGCAAACATTATGAACAAAAGATATACCGAATGCATATGTTCATGATGGATTAAATTATATGCATATGCTGACCGAAATTAAAGCATGGCATGATAATTATTAATACGGTGTGGATGAATAAATATATCATTTTAGTAGTAAGCCAAGAAAATAAAATGGAACATCGGGCGCTGGACCGCCCGAAGAATTCCAAGAAAAAAATGCCAAACGGGTGTCTGAAAGCGACGCCTCGAGAGGTCTTGAAATGAAATGCCAAACGGGTGTCTGAAAGTGACGCCTCGAGAGGTCTTGAAAAGAAATGAGTTTCCAGGTGGATTAACCATCCCAAGTGATACTCAGAAAAGAAAATAGAACTGAGTATCCAGGTGGACTAGCCATCCCAAGTGATACTTAGAAAAGAAAATAAAACTGAGTATTCAGGTGGACTAGCCATCCCAAGTGATACCCAGGAAAGAAAATAAAACTGAGTATCCAGGTGGACTAGCCGTCCCAAGTGATACTCAAGGTTGCACATAAAAGGAAAAGGTTAGTCCACAATAATATTCAAGTTAACAATAATATTCATGATAGCATCAGTAGTGACAATAATTATCCTGCAAAATGAACCATGCTCAATTTTTAATTATTTCCTCCGAAGACTGACACTAAGACCGACACTTGACCAACCCAGACTGTAGTCCTTAACCGCGGACACGGCTATTCGAATAGGTTTTAAAACTCTGCAGAGGGTGTACTCTTTACCCACAAGTAAAGGATTTCTTTAGCCAACACCGAGACGCTGGCTAATTCCCATTACGGTCTTTGGGTTGAAAACACACCTGACCAGCACACACCAGCTTAACCGTTCTGATGCCCGGAATCACCCAAGACATTACTCCAGAAAAACTCTAAGACGGGGAGACCATCATCTCGAATGGCATGGGATCACTATTTATAACGCGCGGATTACAAGGGGTGCCCCCTCTCGGCCCAGCCGGATACACCCATGCCCCCTGACCAGGTGACATGTCTACCAGAGGCCTCTGGTATCTTTCACCATGGCCTCTCAGTACGGTGTGTGCAATGAAAGGGGTTAACAACTTACTGAACCGTTCCATTCCTATGGCAGGGACAAGTGGCAGCACGAACAAGTATGGGGGTCACCGGAACAAGACTCGATCTACGGTCGACTCAGGAGGTTTATGTTTTCCTGTAGTGGTTAGCACAATATATTTCCTTGTTAGTACCGAACGGGGTCATCACCTGGCATGTCCCAACATGCCCTCATTGATCATTCTCGTCACAACGTGATTTCAGTCTCACAGTCACTTTTCTTGTGACTGATTCTTTCCTGCAGATTAGTCCGAACCAACATAGGCATATGTGACATGTGAAAATAACCATACTCACTCATACCTCATGTTTAAATGAAGAGAAAATATTGTCAAAGGATCATGCATGTATAACTAACAATATGCAAATTTTATTTGAATTCAACATATTCATGATTCAATTATTCTTGCAAACAATTAACCATGCATTCACCATATCAAGTGTTCAAGATGCTTGTCTTGAGCATGCAGAAATATTGGGTGTACTCCAAAAGTTTTGAAAATTCTCTTCCCTCCATTTTCCTATTTTCAAAATATTGAAATTACCACATGAACTTGAAATAGTACAAAAATGTTGTTTGGACAATTTTGAAATAAATACTAAAATAAACTAGAGGAAAAATAAAGAATTCCAGAAAAAGAATTAATTAATTTGGGGTTCAGATGATTTTCCTAGGGAATTTCTAAGCTGAAATAAATGAAGAAATGGACTATTTAATAGATCCAACAGAGACAAAGCTTAGTAAAAATGTTCACCCTAGCTGGATTAATAGAGCATGAATTTAGGAGTATGCAGAAATTTGAATCATCAAGTTTGGTTTTGAAGTTATCGCTGTAGGATTATTTGAAACCTGTTGGAAAAGAAAAAAGAAAAGGGCAGCAACCTGATGGCAAGCAAAAACACGCCCTGGGAATGGTTTAGCCGCATGGCGCCTCTGGGCCAGGCCCAGTTACTTGGCCGCGCGGAAGATCTGCCAAAATCGAAGGCGTACTCATGGGAATACGTTTTCCCCGTGCGTAGACGGCTCCGGGAAAGCCCGTCTCCACTTACAGACGACTCGGCGCGGTCTAGGGTCACTGATAGTGGGCCCCACCTGGCCCACTGGTCAGGTTTGACCGCGGTCCACCCCGCCTTCTCCTCTGGCCGAACGAATGCGGCACTCTGGCGAGGTTCGCCGGCGAACGGCGGCGCCGTTCGGAAAACAGAGGCCACCCACAAGCTCAGAAGGTCGAGGCGGTCCTGTGGGTACTCTCCTTGGTCACCGGAGTGGTTGGAGTCGCAGGGGGCGAGCTATCCCGAGAAACTCCGGCGGCGACGAATTGGGGCTTTCGCCCACGGTGTATCTCCGATGGAATTGGCGAGCGGGACGGATCGGTGGATGCTCAAGGAAGCTGGTGGTGAAGAAAGGTTGGGCGGGGAGGCCCTAGTTACACCGGAATCATCTGAAAGGTGGCTACGGCCGTGGGTGCCGGAGATGAAGAAGGTGGCATCTCCCGTTCATTTTGCTATTAAGGGAGGATAGTGAGGGGTGGGGGGTTAGTGGTGAAGAGCTGGGCGAGCTCGGGAGTCCTTTTTATAGCGGCAGAGAGGCGGTTCGCACGGGCGCTGTGACAACCGACTCGTCGGCAGCCATTAATGGCGTGGAGAGGCGGTGGCGAGGCCGGTGAGGCTGATGGCCGTGGTCGGTGAGGACGGTGGCCACCCGTATTTATGCTAGGGAAGGGCTGGTTGGCTCGGGGCGAGCCGTGTGTCTCGGGCAGAGATGTGGCAGAGACGGCGGCGATGAATGGCGGCGGTGGACGACGCTAGCGGCCAAGGGAGAGTGTCGGTAGGCTTCTAGGTGGTCGAGGTGATCTAGATGGGGGCTAGGGCGAGCGAGGGCAGCAGCAGGAGCGCGACAGCAGCTCGGTGCCGACGCGGTGCAAAACATATGCTCTGGACACGCCCGACGCGCTCTGGGCATGCACAGAGAGTGTTCGAAGAAATGCCAATGGCATCTACAGGGATCCAAACGAGCTACAAATTAGCAGGATGGTGCTTCTGGGTATGAGAGGGGTGATGGACATGCTGGTTTGGGGAGAGGGTTTAGTGTTTAGTGCAATATAGAAAGGTGCCCAATTTCTGCCATGCTCATGAGGTGCTTGATGAAATGCTATGGCAATTTCGGAACTTTTGTTGACTATGGAAATTGGCAGGATGATGCCTCTTTGAATGATGGATAAGGTGGTATAGTTGGATGAACTAGAGGAAAAACTTGAAAGTGCAAGTTTTACTGAAATTCAGTTCTGGACCAGATTTTGAGGGAATTATTTGTAGGTCTTCCAAGATGCAAATGGAGTTGATCTTCTGGACTTAAGGGTTTGGTTGGAAGGACTATAAGTGGGAAAAATTTCAGAATTGTTTGATGAAGGAAAATTAGGGTTGCTGTTATAACCTAGGAATGGGACATAATTGAAAAGAGGATGTTTTGCTCAAAATTTTCAAATGACCATGATGGGTTTTTGCATGAAAGTGATCTATAGGCATCACATGACCCCTCATAATTTTTGTGGAATTTTAGGAGAATTATTTATAATAGTTGTAGTGCAACAGAAACATTTCAAGATTGAAAATGCTATTAAAAGGATTATTTTTGGCAAATTTTATTATGACAATATTTCCTACTGTTATTTATAATATAAATGAAATGATTTAAGAAAACTACCAAAGCCCATAATATTTTACAAAAATTTCTATATGGAGGGAAGAATTTTGGAAAACAGGAAATAGAAAAGATTCTGAAATTAATAAAAGACCTAGTATATTTCAAAATTTTATTTCTGGCCAAATTTTACTTAATAAAAATATGGTTAAATTTTTGGGGTGTTACAGTTTATCCTCGCTTTCTGAAAGCCGACTCTCATGCGACCAATCGAACGTCTTAACTCTGATGAATTCAGGGTCACCTTTGTGATTGACTCATCAGGCGTACACCGGGCCACCTTTTTGGAGTAGCATCTTGCTAATAGGCTGGTTTAACCAACTTTTGGCTTTTCGCCGGGTTAAATTGTTTTGTAAGCTAAACTCAATGAGTTGGAAGCCCCCAAGTAACCAATGATCAATCAGTAAAGACAGCGAAACGACAGACTCTCTTATACAGAGCTGCCGGTCTTTAATTCATTGATCAAAGATATGTATATACATGATAAAAGGTATGTACAAAGATGTAACCCAGTCCATGACTTAGGTGTAGTATGGCCGGAGATGGGAAATGTTCCAGGGCCGGCTTGTCTCCTCTTCAGAGGTACGTGACTTATCTGCCTCACGTATATCAACCAGGTAATACGACCCGTTGTTGAGATTCTTGCTGACCACAAAGGGCCCTTACCAAGGTGGTGAAAGCTTATGCATGCCTGTCTGGTCTTGTATTAGACGGAGCACTAAGTCACCTTCCTGAAAGGTACGGCTTCGAACTCTACGGCTGTGATAGCGATGTAGGTCTTGTTGATAAATTGCTGATCGGGACGCGGCAAGTTCATGTTCTTCCTCCAGAGCATCAAGAGCGTCTTGTCGAGTTAGCTCATTATCTGATTCCACATAAGCCGCCACTCGAGGGGAGTTGATAACCCAAAAGTATAGGGGATCGCAACAGTTTTCGAGGGTAGGGTATTCAACCCAAATTTATTGATTCGACACAAGGGGAGCCAAAGAATATTTGCAAGTATTAGCAGTTGAGTTGTCAATTCAACCACACCTGGAAACTAAATATCTACAGCAGAGTGATCAGTAGCACAGTAATATGATAGTTTGATAGAAGTAGCAATAATAGTAACGGTAACAGTAACGGTAGCGGCAATAGTAGTAGCAACAGTAGTAACTTAGCAAAGAACAATATGTGAAAAACTCGTAGGCATTGGATCGGTGATATTGTTGGATAACATTCATCATGTAACAGTCATAACCTAGGGCGACACAGAACTAGCTCCAATTCATCAATGTAATGTAGGCATGTATTCCGTATATAGTCATACGTGCTTGCGATAAGAACTTGCATGACATCTTTTGTCCTACCCTCCCGTGGCAGCGGGGTCCTTAAGGAAACTAAGGGATATTAAGGCCTCCTTTTAATAGAGAACCGGAACAAAGCATTAACACATAGTGAATACATGAACTCCTCAAACTATGGCAATCACCGGAAAGAATCCCAATTATTGTCACCTTGGGGTATGCGGATCATAACACATAGCAGGTGCATATAACTTGCAAGATTGGATCAAGAACACAAATATATTCATGAAAACATAAAGGGTTCAGATCTGGAATCATGGCACTCGGGCCCTAGTGACAAGCATTAAGCATAGCAAAGTCATAGCAACATCAATCTTAGAACATAGTGGATACTAGGGATCAAGCCCTAACAAAACTAACTCGATTACATGATAAATCTCATCCAACTCATCACCGTCCAGCAAGCGTACGAAGGAATTACTCACTCCCGGCAGTGAGCATCATGAAATTGGTGATGAAGGATGGTTGATGATGACGATGCCGGAAGATCCCCCTCTTCGGAGCCCCAAACGGACTCCAGATTTGGCTCCCGATGAAGAACAGGTGGTGGCGGCGGCTCCGTATCGTGAAACGCAATAAAACTTCCTCTCCTATTTTTTCTCTGGAATTGTGAATTTATAGCGTTGGAATTAGGTCAGACGGAGCCACGTGGGCCCCACGAGGTACCACGGCGTGCCTGGGGGGGGGGGCGTGGGGCGGGGGTTGGCGCGCCCTGGTGCCTCGTGGGCACTGGGTGGCTCCCCTCCAGTAGGTTTTGGCTCCAGTATTTTTTATATATTCCATTAAAAATCTCCAAAAAGTTTCATCCAATTCCAAGAACTTTTATTTCTGCACAAAAAACAACACCATGGCAATTCTGCTGAAAACCGCGTCAGTCCGGGTTAGTTCCATTCAAATCATGCAAATTAGGGGCCAAAACAAGAGCAAAAGTGTTTGGAAAAGTCGATACGATGGAGACGTATCAGGAGTCATGACGAATATCGCTTGGAAGTATAGCTTCTGCACCATAGACCAGGAAAAACGGCGTGTAGCCTGTTGACCTGTTGGGAGTAGTCCGTATGCTCCAAAGCACCGCAGGTAACTCTTCTTCCCAGCAACCCGGCATGCGTTGCAAAGGCACCATGAGCCGGGGTTTGATACCATGCAGTAATTCCTGATTGGCCCTTTTTGCCTGCCCGTTGGACTGAGGATGCGCAACCGATGCTAGATCAAGCCGGATGTGCTCCTGTTAACAGAACTGTTTCATGACTCCCTTGGAAAGATTGGTTCCATTGTCTGTGATGATACTGTGTGGATAACCGAAGTGAAATATCATTTTTTTCAGAAACTTGACGGCTATAGCAGCGTCACAACGGTTGACCGGCTCTGCTTCCACCCACTTGGTAAATTTGTCCACAGCTACCAACAGGTGAGTATGCTTATTCTTAGAACGTTTAAAGGGTCCAACCATGTCAAGCCCCCAGACTTCAAAAGGCCAAGTTATCGGGATCATCCTCAACTCTTGAGCCGGCACATGGGCCTGGCGAGCATACTTCTGGCAACCATCACATTTGCGCACAATATCCTCTGCATCAGCGTGAGCTGTGAGCTAGTAAAACCCGTGCCGGAAAGCTTTTGCGACAAGTGATGTTGAGCCGGCATGGTGACCACAATCACCAGAATGGATCTCATTGAGAATTTTGCGGCCTTCCTTAGGTGAAACGCACCTCTGAAAAACACCAGTGACGCTTCGCCGGTGCAACTCGCCATTGACGATAGTCATAGACTTGGATCGTCTAATAATCTGTCGAGCGAGGATTTCCTCCGCTGGGAGTTCTCCCCGGCATAGATAATCCAAGTAAGGAACTGTCCAATCAGGTATAGCATGGACAACAGCCACTAGAGCTGCCTCTGGGTCAGGAATAGCCAAGTCTTCCTCTGTTGGCAACTTGACAGACGGGTTATGCAACACGTCCAGAAAAACATTGGGTGGGACCGGCTTACGCTGAGAACCTAAGCGAGAGAGTGCGTCCGCTGCCTTGTTCTGCCAGTGATCAATGTGATCAACTTGATAACCCTTGAAGTGTCTAGCAATGTTGGTGACCGCGTGCCGATAAGACGCCATAAGGGGATCCTTTGAATCCCATGTACCAGAAACCTGTTGGGCCACCAGATCTGAGTCGTCCAAACACCTAACCCAGCTCAATTTCATCTCCTTGGCCATGTGAAGTCTATGAAGCAACGCCTCATATTCTGCTGCATTGTTAGTACAAGGAAACATAAGTCTTAACACATAACAAAACTTATATCCTCGTGGGGAAGTGACCACAACTCCAACCCCCGAGCCTTCGAGCTACCTTGAGCCGTCGAAATGTATGGACCAATATGTTGTGTCAGGCTTCTCTTCAGGAGCCTGTAACTCTGTCCAATCATTGATGAAATCCACCAACGCTTGAGATTTGATTGCTGTGCGGGGCACATATTTGAGATGATGTGGACCGAGCTCGATGGCCCACTTAGCAACCCGGCCTGTGGCTTCCCGGTTCTGGATTATGTCCCCAAGGGGCGCTGAGCTGACCACAGTGATTGGATGCTCGTGGAAGTAATGCTTCAGCTTGCGGCTAGCCATGAACACTCCGTAGACCAGCTTCTGCCAATGCGGATATCACTGTTTGGACTCTGTTAACACCTCACTGATGTAATACACAGGGCGAACTGGATATTCCTTGCCGTCCTCCTTGTGCTCTACAACGACTGCAACACTTACAACCTTGTTGTTGGCAGCAATGTATAACATCATAGGCTCCTTTTCATGAGGGGCGGCAAGGACCGACGGCTCAGACAATTGTTTCTTGAGGGCCTCAAAAGCCTGATCCGCAGCATCACTCCAAACAAAGTCATCTGATTTCCTGAGCAATTGATACAATGGGATTGCCTTCTCCCCAAGCCGGCTTATGAACCGGCTCAATGCCGCAACCCGCCCAGCCAGCTTCTGCACAGCATTAAGATTTGCCGGCTTAGCTAGGGTCATGATTGCCTTGATCTTTTCTGGGTTAGCTTCAATGCCACGCTCGGAAACAAGAAATCCCAAAAGCTTTCCTGCAGGGACACCAAAGACAGACTTCTCCGGGTTAAGTTTCATCTGGTAGACACGGAGATTGTCAAATGTTTCCTTGAGATCCTCCAACAGGGTTTCTTTCTTCCGAGATTTAACCACAATGTCATCAACATATGCATGAACATTCCGCCTGATCTGGTTGTGGAAACAGCTTTGGACACAATGCTGGTAAGTCGCCTGTGCACACTTCGGACCAAAGGGCATGGTCGTATAACAAAAGGCTCCAAAGGGTGTGATGAACGCCGTCTTTTCCTGGTCCTCCTGCTTCATCTTGATTTGATGATAACCAGAGTAAGCATCCAGAAAGCATAAACACTCACAACCCGCCGTAGCATCAATGATCTGGTCAGTACGGGGCAAGGCAAAGGGGTCACTAGGACAGGCCTTATTTAGGTCTGTGTAATCAACACACATTCGCCAAGTCCCATTTTTCCTCAGAACAAGCACCGGGTTGGCTAGCCACTCAAGATGAAAGACTTCGATAATGAACCCGGCAGCTAGGAGCCAGGCCACTTCCTCACTAATAGCTTTCCGCCTTTCTTCATTAAAGCGATGGAGATACTGGCGAACTGGCTTAAACTTGTGATCCACATTGAGGGAGTGCTCAGCGAGTTCTCTCGGTACACCTGGCATGTCAGAAGGTTTCCATGCAAAGATGTCCCGGTTCTCATGGATGAACTCGATGAGCGCGCTTTCCTATTTGGGATCCATATTCGCCCCTATAGTGAACTGCTCAGAAGAATTACCCGGAGTGAAATCAACTTGGTTGGTGTCCTTGGCTGACTTAAATTTGAGCAAAGGGTCTGACTCCGTCGTGGGCGTCTTTAGGGAGGTCCTGTCGGATGGGTCAATGTGGTCCTTATAATACCGCAGTTCTTCTACAGCGCAAGCCGTCTCAGCATATGCTGCATCTCTTTCCTCGCATTCAAGTGCAATTCTCTGATTGCCTTCAACTGTGATGGTTCCCCTTGGTCCTGGCATCTTCATTTTCAGGTAAACGTAGCATGGCCGTGCCATGAACCGTGCATAAGCCGGCTGGCCGAATAAGGCATGGTATGGGCTTTTAAGCTTGACCACCTCAAAGGACAACTTTCTGTTTTGTCGAGCCCTGCTTTGGTCTCTGGTTTGATGGTTGTACGTGCTAAAAATCCGGTACATTCCGTTTTGATGTATCAAAATCGATATCAAAATCAAAAAGATGAAAGATGAAATTCAGAACGGTAGTTATCCTCTAAACTGAAGGCTACTTCCAGGGATATTCTGCCCTCGGGATAAGCCGACTTGCCAGGGACGATGCCATGAAACACTGTGGAGGACGGAGTCAACTGCTTATCAGACAGATTCATCCGCCTGAAAGTATCATAATACAATATATTGATGCTGCTGCCGCCGTCCATGAGAACTTTTGTTAATTGGTAACCACTGACTTGAGGTGCTACTACCAACGCTAGATGACCAGGGTGATCGAGGAGTACCGAATGGTCCGCCTGGCTCCACGTGACCGGCTATTCTAACCAATTGAGATAGTACGGGGCTGCCGGCTCAACCAAGTTGGCGGCTCGCCGCTGCACCTTCCTATCATGCTTGCAGGTACTAGTGGTGAAGAGATGATACTGCCCACTATTCAACTGCTTCGGATTACTCTGGAACCCTGACTGACCGGCCTGATGCTGATTTCCCTGGTTGTTCCGCTGATTGCCGCCTCCAGTATTACCAGCCCCCTGAAACCCAGCGTTCTGCCCGTTGTTCCCTTGGAACCCGGGGCCTACAAAGGGCCCTTGTGAGCCGGCTCCCTGGAAGCCGGGTCCCTGATTGCCGGGTTGTCCGCCATTGCCACCCTCGTTATGATGATTCTGGAAGACCCGTTTGGAAAACTCTTGCATGATGTAGCAATTTTCCCAGGAGTGGCTGGACGGCTTACCATTGTAACTATGTTTTGGACATAGACCCTTGAGAGCTTCCTCGAAGCTGAGAGGGCGATTACCGGAGGACGGCCTTCTGGAACCGTTGTTCTGGCGCTGACTCTTGTTACCAGTGTTTGTATTTGCCACCAAGTCAGAGCTGCCTTCATAACTTTTACGTTTACCGCCGTTGTTGTTCTGCCCATTGCCGTTGTTCTGCCCATTGCCGTTGTTCTGCTGGTGACCCTTACCACCGTTTTTCTTGCCCTTACCGGATTTTTCCTCAACAGAGAGCGGATCTTTGGTGTTATCTGATTCTGCATACCGGGTTAAGACATCCATGAGATCACCCATGTCTTCGGCCTTTCTTTTGAGTCGCCCTAACTTCTGGACCAGGGGCTGAAACTTGCATGTTCGTTCTAGAACGAGCACCGCCTGTGCAGCCGAGATGCTATCTGAACTGTGTATGACTTCCGCAACCCGACGAGCCCAATGATGCACCGACTCATCCTCACGCTGAACACAACGTTCAAGAGCAACAATTGTGGTTGGCCTTTTGCAGGTTCCCTGGAAATTCTTGATGAATCGCTCCTTCAGTTCCTGCCATGTGTTGATAGAATTCACCGGCAGGTTTTTCAACCAAGTGCGTGCGGGACCTTCCAACATGAGAGGCAGATAATGTGCACATACTAACTCGCTTGCTCCTAACAGGTCCATTGCCAACTCGTAACTCTCGATCCACTCGGTCGGCTCCAGATTAGCTGTATAATTAGGAACCTTGCGAGGACCTTTGAAATCAGAGGGCATGCGTGCCTCTCACAGAACCGGGACCAGACAAGGAGTTCCGATCATACAGCTTGATAAGCCCCCAGGCCGGCCGACTGTCTGGGCTGCGGTGGGCGGGTCGTGTGCTGTCGATGGGTTGATGTTTGCCGGCGGGTTATACACTGCGCGCACGTTTTCCTCCAATGCTCGTAGAGCCCGAGCGGTGTCCACAATGTCCTGTGCATTCGGGATCCTGGGCTGGTGCTGATCCGCCAGCGGTTGGGTGGCTCTCCTGCGGTGTGCGCTGCTGGAAACCGCCGGTGACTCAGGACGCTTGCTCCTGGTGCGACTCTGGTGAGGGGTTGAGTGAAGCCGATGCTGGCTATGAGAGTAGTTGGCTTGTTGCACTACTGCTGTCTTGAGCATTGCAATGGCGTTCCTGGTCTCCGCCTGAACCGGACCATCTCCCTCGATCGGAATAGCCGCCAAGTTGTGAGTCGCCGCCATCACGTTATCGACTGGGTTGGAATAATGTCCAATTGGGGTCTGGAACCGGCGAGAGGGTAGCTGTTGTTGCTGATCTAGCGTATGATGCTGGGCCGGCTCCCTCTGCTGAGCCGACTGCTGCAAAAGTGGTCCTCCCGGAGGGACAACTCCAGCCCCCGGATTCACCGGAGCCGGCAGATGGTCTGACGTGGTAAACAGCTGAGTTGGCTCGATATCAGCCGGAAGCCGGCTTTGATGACGCCTTCGGTGGACGAGCTCCGATTCAGCCTGCCGGCGGCTTAAGTAATGAGCCTCTTCATCTAGACGCTGTCTCTCCTGGGTAAGCTGGGCCTACGCCTCTGCCATGCGGGTGTTCTCAGCATTGATATCCTCTTGGATCTTGGCCATCGGCTCGCGACACTTCGTGATATCCGTGTTGCGCGCCGCTGCATTCTCTACAGTAACCGGCTCAGCTAACAAGGCTGTGAGCATATTCATCAAGTCCGCAAGCGCCTGTACTCCGGTTTTCTGAGAGCCGGCGGTTGTCGCGCCAGCTCCTCCTGAGCCGGCTAGGGTGAGGTTCTGCCCGGCCGCTGGTTCGACCGGATCACGCACTGGATCTTGTCTACCCGCCATGTACACCACTGCAAAATGAGGCGGCTCAAGGACTTCTGGAAAAACTTCATCAGTATATCCCAGCCTTCCATCATGCAGGGGACGGATTGACTCGGTTTCTCACATCAAGGATTCGCCGTCAGATTCAACGAGCGTATCATCTCCAGACATGGAATTCTCCGACAAGGCCATCCCTTGGGTGAACCCGACGAAGACGTGCTTCCGGCCGACCTGGGGCGGACCGGGTCTTGCCTGACTTGGACTGGCGCGGCAAGCCGACTCGACGCCTGTGACAGCTTCCAACCCAGCGGCTGACTCGCCGATGACACCGATGAAGGTATGGATCTTGCCAAAGGGGACCCGGTACCCGTACTCAATTGAGTCGGCGTCGGGGCCCTAGTCCGAATCGTTGATGTAGAGCTTCCCATGGTGGCTCTTTGCCATCATGCCGACCCCGTAACTCCCGAACCATGGGAGAGCTCCCTCTAAGAACTCAACTCCACCATGCATAGGCCCCACGGTGGGCGCCAACTATCATGGTTTTGACACGGCAGATGCCCTTGTGAAGGGGCTTAGAGATGAGGCCATCACACAAGGGTGGAAGCTTAGCGTGGTTGATTGGGAACAAGAAGACGCGAGATTACCCAGGTTTGGCCCCTCACGATCGAGGTAATAGCCTACGTCCCGCTTGATTGTATTGCTTGGATCTCGATTACAAGGATGCGATCTCGCTAACCTAGCTCTCGAGGGATTGCCACTTGGACTTTCTGGCCTAGGCGCCCCCCTTTATATAACAGGTGGAGCCCTAGGGTTACATGAGAGTCTGGGTCGTATCTTAACCCGTCTCCTACTATTTTCCTACTTATTCTCCAAGGCAACCTTGAAGCCGTTCGTCTTCTTCTTGAGCCGGCCCGTAGACCGAGCCGGCCTTTCTTACCGGGCCTCCATCAAGCCGGCTCATTGAGTATCTTCTTAGCCCTGTAGTGAGATAACCCGCTGAGCCCTTCAGCTCTATGGCTGGGTCATCTTCCTGCCGGGTCTACACGCTGGGAAATATCCCCAACAACCAGCCTAGTCAGCATCCGAATAAGCGACGATGTCGGTGGAGGGCGATGCCTGCAAGGTGATGCCGAGGTCCATGTGACCACGGATGTACCGGAGAATCCGCTTCACCAGGGACCAATGAGCATCACAGGGAACATGCATGTGGAGACACACCTGCTGAACAAGATACTGCAACTCGGGCCGAGTGAGTGTCAAGTACTGCAAGGCACCGACAATGGACTAGTAGAAGGAGGCATCCGGGGAGGGAGCACCATCAGTCGTGGAGAGCTTGGCCTTCGTGTCGACAGGCGTAGCCACGGGCTTGCAATTAAGCTTGCCGGCGCGGTCAAGTAGCTCATGAGCATACTTCCGCTGATTGTGGAAGAAATATTTGTGCAAGACAATTGTATTCACCTCATGGGTGCCCATATATAACAGGTACATGGTAGTTTCGTCCACGCCTAGTAGTACCCTTATTATAGAATACAGACTTGGGAGACAAGCGGGACAACTACACCTAATACATGTACGTGTATGCACGGAACAAACACAATCATCCGTCAACAGCGAGCCGATGTTATTGTACATCTCGGCCACCAATCAGATGGTCAGGGCCGTGCTGGTCATAGAGCGGGAAGAGGACGACCGCGCCTACAAGGTGCAGAGGCTGGTCTACTATGTTTCCCAGGTGTTATCCTTGTGTAAAACGAGGTACTCTCATTACCAGAAGATTGTGTACGCAGTTTTTATGGCATCTCGAAAGCTCCGACACTATTTTCAGGAATGCCTTACTATGGCTTCTCAAGTTCCCCATGGTGACATCATCAATAACCGGCATGCCATAGGCCGGAATGCGAAGTGGGCCATATAGCTCCTTTCCTTTGCACTACGGGAATCCGCTAGTTTGCCGTCTGGCGAGTACAGACGGCAAAGAGCGAAATACAGACGACAAAGAGTTTGCCGTCAGCCGGCTGACGGCAAAGAGGATGCCGGCAAAGGCTGCTCTGCCGTCAGCAATTTGTCGCACTGACGGCAAAGACTTTGCCATCAGCCAATCGCATACTTTGCCGTCAGCCAAAAAAATAATGGACGGCAAAGAATAAGATCTTTGCCATCAGTCAAACTAGCTCCTTGCCGTCAGGCTGATAAATAACAGACGGCAACGAATATTTTTTTATTTAAAAAAAATGACGGGCGGCCCTACTGCTATTCCTACTGTTGTTCTTTCTGTTCTTTTTTTAGTTTGCTGCTCTTCCTGTTCGTTCGGTGACCGGAGCAACTCTCATGGCCGGAGTTCGCGTTGTCGTGGCGGTGAGCGGTGACGTGGCAGCGAAGAACTCCTGTGGCGGCGGCGCAAAGAGATCGAGCGGGGCGCCAATGGCTGGGTGGCCTACTGGTGATCCGTGCGTGGCGGCTCTCAGGTGGTTGGGGCCAAGAGTGGGAGCGGACGGCGGCATGAGGCAGGCGGCCATGGGAGAGAGGACGAGCAGCGACGGCGAGCTTGAGGCCATTGGCTGCATGTCACGCCCCCGACTCGACCGTGCACTAATCATACATGCAAATGCGCACGATCAAGCCCAGGGACTCACGGGAAGATATCACAACACAACTCTAGACACAAAATAAAATAATACAAGCTTTATATTACAAGCCAGGGGCCTTGAGGGCCTTGAGGGCTTTATATTACAAGCAGTAGTATCTGAGTACAGACATAATTAGACAAGGTTTGCCTTAAGAAGGCTGAGCAAAACAAGGACATCTAGATCGAAAAGGCGTAGGCCTCCTGCCTGGGAGCCTCCTAAACTACTCCTGGTCGTCGGTCTCCACGTAGTAGTAGGCTTCGTCGGGGTAGTAGTAGTCGTCGACGGGATCAGCTGACTCCGGGGTTCCGTCATCTGATCGCAGCAATCGGGTATGGGAAAAGAGGTAGCAAAGCAACCGTGAGTACTCATCCAGAGTACTCGTAAGACTTACATCAGATCTATGCTAAGTATGCATCGGTATCAAAGGGAAGGGGCTGTATCTGTGGACTGGACTGCAGAAATCCCAGAATAGAGGGAAGGCCTAGCCTATCGAAGACTAGCATCTTGCAGCGTCTTGCAGCAACAGAAGAGAGTAGAATAACATAACATGTAGTAACAAATATATATTAGTAACGCCCTGTCGGTGTACGACACCTATGGGATCAAGGGGATCCCTTTACGGTTCATCGGGGGAAAAGATTTGCACAAAGAGCGGATCCAACAATCAACGCAAGGATCTTTCACTACTGGAATCAGCAAATTTGCCGTCTGCCAGTTCTTTGCCGTCAGCTGGCGGACGGCAAAGAAGCTCTTTGCCATCCGTTTCCAGAAAACAGACGGCAAAGAACTAGCTGACGGCAAAGAAGCTCTTTGCCATCAGCCACCTCTTTGCCGTCTGCTAGCGGACGGCAAAGAAGCTCTGCCGTCCGTCAGCAGACGGCAAAGAGGTGGGGTGGGGTCCGGTGGAGGCCAACGGCCCACCCCACCTCTTTGCCGTCCGCTAGCTGACGGCAAAGATTCTTTGCCATCCGCTAGCTGACGGCAAAGATTCTTTGCCGTCCGCTAGCAGACGGCAAAGAGGTGGCTGATGGCAAAGAAAAAACACACCACGCGGATCGATCCCACGGATCGATGACATGGCATGATCCGTTCCACACATCACGATCTCCCACACCGACCATCCTCTCTCTCCCATGCCCGACCCCACCACTCTCTCTCTCTCCCACGCCCGACCCCACCACTCTCTCTCTCTCTCACGTGCACGTCCCCATCCTCTCGATCTCTTTCTCTCCTCTCTGCCGGAGTGCAGAAGCGCAGCAGCCGCTGCCGAACTTCCCCAGCGGCTCCGTCTCCGCTCCTCGTCGGGTGCCGCCTCTCCGCCCCTCGCCGGCTCCGCCGTCGCCGCCCATCGCCGGATCCGGCCGCGGCCTAGCCTCCCAGACTTCCTCTTCTACACCCCTTGCCGGACCTTGCCGCGGGCGAGCCTCCCCGCCCCCCTCCTCTGCGCACCTCGCCGCGGGCGAGCCTCCCCGGCCTCCTCCTCTACGCACCTCGCCGGACTACACCGCCGGCGCCACTCGCTGTCCTCGTCTCTGCCCCGAGCGCCAGATCTGCGGGAGTTGGCAACTCCGGCGACCACCGAAGCAGCAGCCGCCCTCCGGAGCCCGCCCGCATTTGCGCGCCGCCCGTGTCCGTGCGCAGCCCGCCGGAGCCTGGCCATGGATGTCGTCGTCTGCTGCTGCTTCGGCCATGGCCGCCGTCGTCTGCTGCTATTCCAGCTATGGCCGCCGCCGTCCGGTACTACTCAGGCCACACTGCTCAAAGGACGCCGGACACGCTGCTTAAAGGATGTTGGACACACTGCTGGCCAGACACCGGACACGCCGCTCGCCGGACGTCGGACACGCCGCTAGACGAATGCTTTTTTTTAATGTTTAGCAAAATCTTTGCCGTCTGTTGTGTACGAGGCTGACGGCAAAGCTATGTAGGGCCCACCGTTAGCCTCCTAACGGGGCTAACCCCTTTGCCGTCTGCCAGCAGACGGCAAAGAAACAAAGTTCTTTGCCGTCTGCCAGCAGACGGCAAAGCAGCCTTTACCGTAGCTTGTTCAGCCGGATGTGGTGTCGTCTGCTGGCTGACGGCGAAGACCTTTGCCATCCGCAATGCATGCCTTTGCCGTCTGCCATGGCAGACGGCAAAGTTGCTGATTCCAGTAGTGTTTTACCCAGGTTTGGGCCGCTGAGAAGCGTAAAACCCTACTCCTGCTGTTGTTTATTGTGGATGTTCTTGAGTTCAAGTACACGGAGCGCTTGTGATGAACAGTACATTCAAGAAGCAGCTACGCATGCAGAATGGGCCCAAAAAGTCCTCCTCCCCTGTAGCTTCGCCTTGGGCCTCCTTTTATACGTCCAAAGGGGTCACCAACAGTGGCAGACGGGAGTACAAGAGGTGTAAAGTTACTACAGTGTTACATGATTACCACTGACGGATTAGGACAAACGCATTAAATGCCTCCCATAGGTGTCCCTAACTTTCTTGGGGACGCAAAAAGGACCCGTCCCATCAGCACCGCTTAACCCCATCCGCGGCCAGTGCCATGACACGCAACCAGGAGGACAAGCCCTAAACGACGGACTGATCGCTGCACTGGAGCGGTGGCAGTACGGTGGGATCTTGCCGGGTGCGAGATCTTGCCGGGTGCGAAGCCTTGCCGGGCCTTCGCGAGTCCTCCCGGCAGGGCTCTTGCCGGGAACCCAGCCTTCAGTCTTCTGTCTTTTGGTCATCGGCTTGAACGCCTTCTTGATATCCTTGGTATATGTTTCCAGCTGTTCTCCGGCAGGCCTTGCCGCTGGTATGGCTACAACCGTCCGTGCACAAGTATGGGGTACTAAAGGACCCAAACTTTAGTACACCGACAGGAGCCCCCGGGCCTAGGCCATACACGGGTGCGAGGCGTTGTTGGGCTAGGCCCAAACAGTGCGTGGGCATGCGTGGCAGGAGTTAACTGTCGCAATCTTCTTATTTACCGCCCCCCCACGACGCGCGTTAAATGCGGGACGTGGGATACGTGCGCGGAACGGCCGCAGTAGTGCGCCCGTAAAAATGTATCCACATTAATTAGTAAAGAGGCAGCCTCCACTCCTTCCCCATAAAAGGGAATCCGCAGGGGCGCTACTCATTTACCTCTCGCTATTTCCAATCTGGAACCACCATCGCCTTCATCCTCGAGCCTGAAGCGGAGCCTCTCCCATTCATCCGCCATTTCCACGCCCTTATCAGCCCTGGCCTCCGCTTCCACAGTCGCCATGCCGCCCAAAGCAGACAAGGGCAAGGCGGCGAAAGCAGCCGACTCGGATGCAGAGGCGGAGAAGATCGAGCTGGTGGAGATGCGGAAGGAAAACGCCGTCTTCACCCCGCCGCTCGACAAGCGCGCTCTGGTTGAGCGGTACATGTGCATGTGGGGGAAGGAGACGAAGGCTCACCCCGCGACTGGCGTACTTCCAACTTCCGTCAAGGGCGGCCTAGATAAATTCCCCTTCTTCGCTGCTTACTTTTACTGCGGGCTCTGCCCTCCGTTTTCGGATTTATTCATCGACATCATGTATACATACGGCTTCCGCCTCTTGGATTTCACGCCGAATGCCGTGACATGCATGTCAGTCTTTGCTCATCTTTGTGAAAATTTCGCCGGAGTAGCACCCAGCACAGCCCTCTTCCGCCATTACTTCATTCCCTGTATTGAGACGGGAGACGCCCTTTCTGGTTCTATCACTTGGATTCCAAAGGCATGGAATAAGGATATATACCCAAACGGTGTCTACCGCAAGAAGTGGGATGAATGGCGGGCCGAGTGGTGCTGGATTCAGGAGAAAGATCCTCAGCCGTTCTGTGTGCCCCAGCAAACGAAAGTGGTCCGCGGCAAGGACTGGAGCAGCCTCGACCCTCAGGATGAGAAGCTCGCAATCGCGGTTACCAGGATCCACCGTCTCAAGGTTGTCGGGCTCACAATAGAAATGGTCGGCGCTGATTTCCTCCGCCGTCGCATCGCCCCTCTGCAGAACAAAGGGAGACCTGCTTGGGACTTCAAAAATGCAGCAGATATTATGAGGCTGCGCACTGGTCTGAACAATAATTTGACAGTCTTGCAGCACACAGCTCTCTGCCACAAACTGTTCAGGCCTGACGGAAAATTTAAGTTGCCGGCTGGCGTAGTTCCCCTGTGCAACAACTCTGCCTTGAGCTCAATCATCGCCATGATGCCGGTGTGTAATGCCCATGGCCTTGACGGAAATTGGGAAGAGCCATCCTCAGAGCACGCACATGAGTTCTTTGACAACTTGACGGAGAAAGCCATCCGGGAAGAGCCAAACCTTATCCGCCCCACCACTGATGACGAAGTGGCTTACATCGCCAGCAGGGCGGAAGAGGCGAACCTGGCCGCGGAGGCCGGCAACTTTGGCTTCGCGGAAGAGGAAACCGGCGAAGAAGGAATAATGCTAGAGGGGACCCTTGCCGAGCAAGGTGACGCTGCCGGGGAACAGAGCGGCATGGATGTCGGGAACTCTCCTGTCGAAGACACAGCCGAGGAGCAGCTGCACGAGGAGCCCCCAGCTCCAGAGAAGAAGAAGCGTGTTCTTCGAAAAGCCGTCTCTGGCATCCCAACACGTCAGCCTCCCTCGAGTAGTGAGGGTTCTGGTAAGGGGGCGGCCGGCAAGGCTGTGCAGCGGCAAGAAGCCCAACAGCAACCCGTGCGATGTACAACACGCTCGACCGCGGCAACAACGGGTGCGGCGGGGGCATCTCATACGACGGCACCGACGGCTGGAGCAGTAGGATCACATCAACCTACTGCTTCTGCTGCAGCCAAGCGTCCCAGGACCCCTTCTCCTCCCCCTCGCACGGACATTGTAGAGGAGGTTGATTTTGACATCTCCTCATTTAGTCCGGAAAGAGAAGAGTAAGGGTCCTTGCCGCATCTTTTAACTTCTGAATTCCTGGTTTCACTTAACTCATTTGCTTTGCTTTGGCCTGTCTCTGCAGAGATACGGAAACGTTGGCGCAAAGGATGGCGAAGAAGGCGAAGACTTCAATGGGTGACGAGCCTCCGGCAAGCACCGTAGGTAGCCTCCAACCCAGCCCCCAGCGTGAGTCCATTACTCATTTTCCGCTGGCGAGCGTTGGGGAGAATATCTTCACTACTGACATCACCGGGCTTGTAGGAGAAGAACGGCAACAGGGAGAGCCACTGGAGGCCGGCCTTGACGTGCCGCCTCCGTCGACCACGCCGCCTAGAGATGAACCTTCGGCAAGGGCCTCCACTGGCGAGCCCATTCGCGTTGAAGAGGACCCGGCAAGCACGGGCACTGGCAATCCTACATCGGCAACCAATGTTGCCGGGAAAGGAGAAGCCACCTCTCAACAGCTCGACACAGGTAAACCGTTCGCCTTGGTGCACTTGTCATTCTTTTTTTTGTCTTCTTGAACTTCAACCTTGATCTCATCTTGTTCCCTTTCCTGGTCTTTAGATCTCCCTTCGGTGGGACAAATGGACGTTGATGTTGCCATCGAAGAGACCACCAAGGATGCTGCCGCCGAAGCCGACAGGATCGCAGCTGCCGAGGCCGCCAAGGACGCACAGGAAGAAACCGCCAAGAGATCTGCTGAGGGGGCCGGCAAGGAGCCCAGCGACCACACTGACGGCATTCCTGCCGCAGGAGCGCCCGGCGCTACACCGGTCGTGGAGCCCCCAGTCGCCGGCGAGGCGGTTGTCGAGGATCAACCGTCAACATCCGACGCCCCCCGCTAAGCAGATATCTTAAGGTTGGCGACGACCTGTTCGTCAGCATACCAGGGACGGCAAGCACTGGGGTGCCAACTGAAGGAGAAATCTTTGACGAAGACGTCATTGCCGCCGCCGGGCTCAAGATCAGTGATGAGCCACGCGCTAGCAGCAGCGGGCCCAGGGAAGAACAACTCCTCCAAGCCATGAGCGACAACTTCCAAAAGCTCCAGGCGCTTCACCGCACCCGAAAGGAGAGGTTGGACTCCAGGGCGGCAGTTGTCGAGGCAGCAAAGGCGGACTTCCAGAAGCGCGTCGAGGAGATGCAAGTCTGGTACGCCGAGGCCTTCCAGGAGCTGACGGCTGGCCGGGAGCAGCTGAACCAAAGTTGGAACGAGCTCCTCCTAAAGCAATCCGACGTCGAGAAGGCGCAGGAGGAGGCTGCGCAGCAGGCCGCTGCAGAGGAAGCTCGCCTAACGGAACGCCGCGTCGGGCTCGATGCTCATGAAGAGGACCTTGCTGCTCGCGAGGAAGCACTTGCCGCCAAGCTCCACAGCAAGGACGAAGAGATCGAGAAGCTCGTTGCGCAGCGAACCCAGGGGCTGGTGCAGAGACACAAGCAAACACTTGAAGCTCTGGTCGTGGATCACGCCGGCAAACTCAAGGAAGCCATCGATGCTGCCGAAGCTGCAGAGGCCGCGAAGAATGAGCTGGGCGATCAAGTGAAGAGGCTGGAAGCAGATCTTGAAGGCCACGGCAAGGAGATCTCAACGCTCAAAGCCGACAGAGAGAAGACTCTCTTCAGCCTAGCGGAGATGCAAGCCGCCATGTCCGACAAGACCAAGGAGCTCTCCTCAGCCAACGAATCCATTGCTGATCTGAAACTGAAGCTGGCGACGCTGGAGGAGTCCCTTGAGAACGGCAAGGCTCGCGAGAGGGCTTTGATGAAAGACCTCCAGAGCGAGAAGAGCCTGCTCAACGGCGCTGCCGCCACTTATAATGATTTTGAGAGAGGCGTGAAGATCTGGACTGAGCGCCTTGTCGACGTCGCGGAAAAGCTTGCCGCGGAACTGTCCACCATGGGCTTGGATAACTTCAACTACTCTTCTGACGAGAGGGTGTCTTCGAGCGCCAAGCTGACCATGTTCTTCGAGGGTGTCGTTGATGCCCTCAAGCTGCTCCAGTCTAACTGAGAGAGCCAGCTGGCCAACGAATCTCGCAAGCTCTGCCGGGCCGTCCTCCGCAAGGTACTCGTCAAAGTGGTGCACAAGAACCCTAGCATCAACCTCACCAATGTTCTTGCTAGCTTGCCGAAGGATGTAGACCTCAAGGCACTCGAAGAGCTTGTCGTGCCCATCGTCGACCGAGTGAGCCAAGTCAAGAGGGTCGAAGGCCAGCGCAGAGACTAGCCGGTTCGCTCCACTTTGTCGCCACCATTCCATGTAAAAGACAGTTTTATCTTAAGTTAGGATCGTGCCGACTATCAATGTAATATAACTTGCTATGTTTTGGATGAATGTATGCTATTCCCCTTGTCTGATTTCTTTCTGTATGGTCTTTGCCCTATGCTTATTGGTAACCTGCCGGTGTGCGCACCCTTGCCGCGAGCGCTTTGAGGAACAGATCCTTAGCAGCCTGCTGGAGGTGTCGCTGCCGGCAAGATACCTTGACGCTCTTAGTGCAGCCACTTAAACTGTTGAGCAGACTCGAAACAAAGTAAGGGCGCAACCAATCACGACAAGGTTCCTTCGCGTGCAGGTTTTCCATACAAAAGCCGAAATCGTTCAAGGAAAATAACTCTACAATAAAAATTTTGCTTAGAAGTTTTGCAACTTAGCTTTTCGTCGCTGTACTCCTTATCGCAAGATGTCAACTTGAACGTCGCCTGTCGGTATCCATATCATCATTCCTTCCCCCCCGGCAAACTTGTACGCGAGGGAACCTTCTGTCTTTTGAGAAAAAGAAAGAAGAGAAAATAGAGATATGGAACCTTGGCGGTTTGTTAGTGCTTACCGGAAGCCGGTGTACTACAATATCTCAGATAAGCATGCATATAAAATGACATGAAAATCAACAAGAATTGTAAAACACTTAATTTTATTCAACTGTGCACAGGGTCTGCTCCTGGCTTTGTACAAAGGATCATATGCCTTGCCGGCAAGACTTGTACAAAAGGTGGTTGCCGGGGGACCCGGCAACCGCGCCTTATGGGTAGAACTTACGAAGGTGTTCGATATTCCAAGAATTGCTCACTGGAATGCCATCTTCGGTCTCCAGGCGGACTGCGCCGGGCCTGGTGACTCGTACTACCCGATAAGGGCCTTCCCACTTCGGCGTCAACTTGTTGGAATTCTTGGCCGACTGAACGTGCCGAAGAACAAGGTCGCCTTCCTCAAGGCTTCGGGCGTGAACCTTGCGGCTATGATAGCGGCGCAAGGCTTGCTGGTAGCGTGCAGCTCACACAGCAGCCCGAAGACGATCTTCCTCAAGGAGCGTGGCGTCATCTTGGCGCAGCTGCTCTTGCTCGAGCTCATCATAAGCGAGCACTCGAGGTGACCCGTATATGAGTTCCGTGGGGAGAACTGCTTCTGCCCCGTAGACCAGGGAGAAGGGTGTCTGGCCAGTAGCTCGATTTGGTGTCGTTCTGATTGACCAAAGAACCGCTGGCAGCTCATCAATCCAGCGTCTTCCGCACTTGCGTAGCTTGTCGAAAGTTCTTGTTCTGAGACCTCGCAGGACTTCAACATTTGCCCTCTCCGCTTGGCCGTTGCTTCTTGGGTGAGCAACAAAGGCAAAACAGATTCTGCCGCCAAGGTCTTGGACATACTGCATGAAGGTGCGGCTCGTGAACTGCGTGCCATTGTTGGTGATGATCCTGTTGGGCACACCAAAACGGCACACTATTCCCTTGAAGAACTTGATGGCTGACTGTGCTGTCACCTTTCTCACTGCCTCCACTTCCGGCCACTTCGTGAACTTGTCGATGGCAACGTACAAGTACTCGAAGCCCCCGGCAGCGCGGGGAAAGGGGCCCAATATGTCGAGCCCCCAAACCGAAAATGGCCAGGAAAGAGGGATTGTTTGAAGAGCTTGAGCTGGCTGATGCAATTGCTTTGAATGGAACTGGCACGCTTCACACTTGGTTACTAGTGCAGTTGCATCCTGGAGAGCAGTGGGCCAGAACAAACCTTGCCGGAATGCCTTGCCGACAAGAGCTCTTGAGCCTATGTGGGAGCCACATATGCCTCCATGTATCTCTGCCAACAGCTCCAGTCCATCCTCCCGAGGAATGCACTTCAATTTCACACCGTTCGGTCTCTTTCTGTACAAGACATCGTCGACGAACTGGTACATACTAGACCGACGGGCTACTTTCTCCGCTTCTTCCTGCTCTTCAGGGAGTTCTCCTGTTTGAAGGAACTGGACGATGTGCTGTGCCCATGTTGGAGCCTGCGGCTCGACAACAAGGACCAAAGGCATATCTTCGGCCGCGGGAGCGCTTGCTTCGGCGGCAAGAACCTGAGGTTCTGCGCGAGGCTGCTGCTCACCGGCAACCGTGTCGTTCCTGGCAACTTCCTTGCCGGCGGCTTCTGGAAGCTCTGCCGGAAAGTACTGGCCGGAACTCAACTTCCCTCTCTTGTCTTGCCTCGTCGATGGTGTTACGGATGGCTGAGTTAAGCGGAGCACAAAAGTTCCCGGTTCCACAGGTAACTTGAGGGCAGCACGTTTTGACAGGTCGTCAGCAATGCTGTTCTCTGCTCGAGGAACATGCTCTGTTTGCAACCCGTCAAAACGCTCCTCCAACTTTCTCACTTCATCTATATATGCTTCCATCAATGGGCTCTGATAATCTTTGTTGACTTGCCTGATGACAAGTTGTGAGTCACCTCTGACGATGAGCTTCTTGATCCCGAGGTCTGCCGCGATCCTGAGACCGGCAAGCAGCCCTTCTTATTCTGCAGTGTTGTTTGTTGATCTCTCCCGGGGAAAGTGCATCTGAATTACATACTTGAGGTGCTCTCCGGTGGGTGCGATAAGCAGCACGCCAGCACCAGCGCCTTGCAGCGAAAAAGCCCCATCAAAGTACATAATCCATACTCGATCTGTTTCCTTGCCGGGGATGGTTGTCTCTTGAATTTCTTCGTCTGGCGTCGGTGTCCATTCTGCAATGAACTCTGCCAAGGCTCTGCTCTGTATAGTTGAAGTGCTTTCAAATCTGAGACCAAAGCTTGACAGTTCCAACGCCCACTCCACAATCCTGCCGGTCGCATCTGGATTTCGTAAAATCCGCTGCAACGGGAAGCGAGTGACGACGGTGATTTCATGCGCTTGGAAATAATGGCGCAGCTTCCTTGAGGCCATGAGAAGGCCAAAGAGCAACTTCTGCACACCAGAATATCTTGACCTAGCCCCCTGCAACAGGGAGCTGACAAAATAGACCGGGCGCTGCACCATCTTCTTTTTCTACGTTGCTTCATTTGACCACGCGGATCCTGTCGTGTCGGCACCAGACTCCGCCGGGGAGAATTCCGGCTTGTCGCTTGACGGGCTTGCCGCTGCCGCTGCTTCCTCGTCGACTTCTCTTTGCGCCACTAATGCAGCACTTACCATTTGATTCGTCGCTGCTAGATATAGCAGCAATGACTCTTGTGGTTTAGGCGCAACTAGCGTCGGCGCAGAGGAGAGGTACCTCTTCAAGTCCTGCAGTGTTGCCTCCGCTTCCGGAGTCCATTTCAATAGACCTGCCTTCTTCAAGATTTTGAAAAGGGGCAGGGCGCGCTCAGCGGATTTGGAGATGAACCTGCTCAGAGCAGCAACGCAGCCGACAAGTCGGCGCACATCTTTGACACGTCTTGGTGCTTCAACCTGCTCAATTGCCTTGATCTTGTCGGGATTAGCTTCAATTCCACGTTGAGACACAAAGAACCCGAGAAGCTTGCCGGATGGAACGCCAAACACACACTTCTCAGGATTGAGCTTCAGATTGATCCTGCGCAGATTTGGAAATGTCTCTTCTAGATCTTGTATGAGCGTTGCCTTGTCCTTGGTTTTAACCACTATGTCATCCATATAAGCTTCCATATTTCTATGTAGCTGGGGCTCAAAACCAATCTGGACTACTCTTGCAAACATTGAACCAGCACTTTTCAACCCGAAAGGCATACGTATGAAGCAATACGTGCCACATGGGGTGATGAATGCGGTTTTCTCTTCATCTTCCTTCGACATGAAAATCTGATGGTACCCTGAATAAGCATCAAGAAACGACAGCAAATCGCAGCCAGCAGTGGAGTCCACAATCCGGTCGATGCGCGGCAAGGAAAATGATCTTTTGGACATGCTTTATTGATATCTGTATAGTCAATACATAGCCTCCATTTTCCATTCGCCTTGCGCACTTCAACTGGATTGGCCAACCATGTTGGGTGGAGCACTCCTCTGACTAAACCTGCCGCTTCGAGCTTCCTGATTTCTTCGGCAATAAATTCTTGCCGCTCCAAAGCCTGCTTCCTAACCTTCTGCTTGATGGGCCGCGCATGAGGGCAGACAACAAGGTGGTGCTCGATTACCTCCCTGGGAACACCGGGGATATCAGATGGTTGCCATGCAAACACATCGATATTCGCCCGCAGGAAGGCAATGAGCGCGCTTTCCTATTTGTCATCAAGGGTGGAACTTATGGTGAAAGTTCCTCCCGTACCATCCTCCTTGGCGGGCACCTTCTTAGTTTCTGGTGGAGCTGCCTTGGATTTCTTGCTCTTGCCGGTGGAGCTCTTCGGCACATCCTCAATGGGAGCGCAGCACTCCGAGGAGGTGCGCTTGCCGGAGTGTGTGCTAGAGGTCTTGCCGGTCTTCTTCTTTCCGGGAGCTTCGGCGGCAGGAGCAAGTGCCTTGGCGGCAGGTGCTGCGACTGCCTCCCGGTAGAGTTGGTCGGTGCAGATAAGCGCATCCTTCTTGTCGGAGTTGATAGTGATGACGCTCATCGGCCCGGGCATCTTCAATGTATTATAGGCGTAGTGTGATGCCGCCATAAACTTGGCCAGCGCCGGGCGACCAAGAATCCCATTATATGGTAACAGAATCCTGGCGACGTCGAAGACGATCTTCTCTGTCCTGTAGTTCAGCTCACTACCAAATGTTACTGGTAGCGTGATCTTGCCCTTCGGCTGGCTCCTTCCCGGATTGATCCCTTGAAACGTGCCCGTCTCCTCGAGATCTTCGTCAGGAATTTGCAACCTCTTGATCACGTCAGGCGAGATCAAGTTCAAACCGGCCCCACCGTCAACTAACATCTTTGTCACCTTGAGGTTGCGGATTGTTGATGAAACCAACAATGGCAAACACCCGACCGCAGTTGTGCGATCAGGGTGATCCTCGGCGTCAAAGATGATAGGCGTGTGGGACCACTTTAATGGTTTCCGGGCATCGACCGAGGGCTCTGTCGCATTAATCTCGCGCGCCCACTGTTTAAGTCGGCGGTGAGAAGAATGCAACAAGGCGCCTCCGTCAACGCACATGGCTTCTGCGGCTTTCTGGAACTCGTGCTCGCTGGACGCGTTGCCGTCTTCATCATCATCGTCACCCCCCCTGCTCCTTGTCGCGGCCTCGAGCGGGCCTCTCCTTCTATTGCTTGGCCTTGCCGCGACGACCTCCTCGACCACCGCGTTTTTTGCCAGACCCCTCAGCACCATCCTGGGCCTTCTCCTTGTCTCGCCTCTCATACTCGGCTTTCTACTTCTCGACAAGCTGTTCAACTTGCCGGCAGTTTTGGAGGTCGTGACCCTTGGTGCGATGGATCTTGTAGTACTGCTTGCCAAAGCCCTCCGGCTTGTCGGCAGCTGCCAAGGCCTGACATGCGGCACACGTGGCAACCTCCTTGCCGGGGCCATCAGTCTTGTCCTTCTTGGCGGTGCCGAGGTTGCCGGACCCCTCGACGGCAACCATGACCTTGCCCTTACGCTTCCTGTTCCGCCGTCGGCCTTTCTTCGTCGAGGTGGTGGCGTCTTTGGCTTCAGAGTCGAGGTCCGCGCCAGCATCCTCGCCGGGGAGTCTCCTTCCGTCCTCGGCCCGAGCACATCTGTCAGCCAGAGCATAGAGCTCGGCGACATCCCTAACCTTGTTCATTGCCAGCTCTTCCCGCATCTTGCGGTTGCGCACGTTCTGATGAAACGCACTGATAACAACGGCGGGATGAACGTCTGGGATGTTGTGCTGAATACGGCTGAACCTCTGTATGTACTTGCGCAAGGTTTCACCCTCTTTCTGGGGGATGAGATGTAGATCACTCTCCTGGCCGGGAGCCTGGTGGCCTCCAGTAAAGGCGCCAACAAACTCATGACACAGATCTGCCTAGGAGGAAATGGAATTCTCCGGCAGATGCATCAACCACGACCGAACGTTGGGCTTAAGCACCAACGGGAAGTAGTTGGCGAATATCTTGTCGTCTCGAGCTCCGGCAGCCTGCACCACAATGGTGTAGACGCTCAGGAACTCTGACGGGTGAGTCTTACCGTCGTATTTCTCCGGCACCTCCAGTTTGAAAGTTCGGGAGTTGGGCCACTGGACTCGCCGCAGCTCACGAGTAAAAGCTGGACAACCCACCTCGTAAGGCAAGTTACCAGAATACCCTGGCGCAGGCTCGTCAACAGTGGGTCCCGCGCGCCTGTCGGATTGATGACGCGCTTCCCGCCGCCGCTCGATGGTAGTTCGAGCGTCCTCCTTGTGCCGTTCCCGAAGAACTAGACGTTGATCGCGGCGAACCCGCGGATCAGACGACGCCATGGAGTCCTCATCACGGGCGTCGATCCACCGAGTTAGCAACCGCTCTTGTCGTAGCGGAGGGGAACGCATCGTAGTCGTACCACCTCCGGTCCTCTCGCCACCAGCGCGCACCGGCTTAGTGGACTGCCGCCACGAAGGCTCCGCCTGCTGCGGCCTGTCGTCGTTAGCCAAGCCGATGAAGCTTTGGATAGCGGATCTCCATTCATCTAGCTTCTCCGCAGCGGGAGGGAACTCTAGGAGCAGCTGAGCTCACCACCACCGGTGTAGGCGGTGGCGAAAGGTGCGAAGAACGTGAGGTGCTCTGACTCCTAACTGAGTTAGAAGGAGCTCCATCACGGCCTTGTGATCGCGCCCTGCTTCCGCCGGCATGTTGGCGTGGATCTTGGCCCCGCGCATCTTGGGACTGATGCGCAGGTTTTTTTTTCATGGGAGCGCCTGGAACCACCGACGTCGCGGCGCTGCCCGTCGCACGCAACCTGAGGAGGCCGCGACGCTCGCGCTGGCGTGGGTGTCTTGGAAGGCGCCGTCCCGTCCTTGGAGTTCGCTGCGCCACCCGTGGGTAGCACGGCTCCGTCCTTAGACCCGGCAGCGCCGTCGCGAACGACGCCGCTCGCTTGGCTCTGGTCGCCAGAACGTCGTGGAGGCTCAAGACCTCCACCTCCTCCACCAGCGCCCACGCCGTCGCCCGTCTGTGTAGGTACGGGTAGGCCGGACGCGGATGGATCCACCGCTGTCGCACCCTTCTTCTTGGGGGCCATGGCGATGAAAGTGATCAAGAACTGGCGCGCTGACCACTAGATCGGGTTCGCGCAATCTCTCCCCCTACCTGGCGCGCCAAAGATGTCGGCGTACGACACCTATGGGATCGAGGGGATCCCTTTACGGTTCGGCGGGGGAAAAGATTTGCACAAAGAGCGGATCCAACGATCAACGCAAGGATCTTTTACCCAGGTTCGGGCCACTGAGAAGCGTAAAACCCTACTCCTGCTGTTGTTTATTGTGGATGTTCTTGAGCTCAAGTACACGGAGCGCTTGTGATGAACAGTACGTTCAAGAAGCAGCTACGCATGCAGAATGGGCCCGAAAAGTTCTCCTCCCCTGTAGCTTCGCCTTGGGCCTCCTTTTATACGTCCAAAGGGGTCACCAACAGTGGCAGACGGGAGTACAAGAGGTGTAAAGTTACTACAGTGTTACATGATTACCACTGACGGATTAGGACAAACGCATTAAATGCCTCCCATAGGTGTCCCTAACTTTCTTGGGGACGGAAAAAGGACCCGTTCCATCAGCACCGCTTAACCCCATCCGCGGCCAGTGCCATGACACGCAACCAGGAGGACAAGCCCTAAACGACGGACTGATCACTGCGCTGGAGCGGTGGCAGTACGGTGGGATCTTGCCGGGTGCGAGATCTTGCCGGGTGCGAAGCCTTGCCGGGCCTTCGCGAGTCCTCCCGGCAGGGCACTTGCCGGGAACCCAGCCTTCAGTCTTCTGTCTTTTGGTCATCGGCTTGAACGCCTTCTTGCTATCCTTGGTATATGTTTCCAGCTGTTCTCCGGCAGGCCTTGCCACTCGTATGGCTACAACCGTCCGTGCACAAGTATGGGGTACTAAAGGACCCAAACTTTAGTACACCGACACACCCAGAGATCCTTCCTCGACTCCCTGCGAGAAAGCAATCCCGGAGCTCACAAATTATTAAGTAACTCATGTATCTAGTTCAAGTTGTAGTAGATCGGGATACAACACTGAGCGTCCTATTAACGTGGACACGGCTATTCGAATAGATAACTTCCCTGCAGGGGTGCACTACTGTTACCCAACACGCTCGATTAACTCTGGCCGGACACACTTTTCCGGGTCATGCCCGGCCTCGGCTGATCGACACGACATAGTCCTACCTAGGCTCCGCAGAGAGGTCCCCGCCGGTCTACATCCTAAGTGCAAAGGGGTCTTGGGCCCATCGCCCTTTGCACTCCAGGTCGTTGCGAGCAGGGCGACTCCAGGCACCACCTCTCTCCTGGATGGCACCGGCCCAGCCGTGCCGCAATGCTGAACTTAACGTCTGGCAGAACTTTCGGCTGATACATACGGCACCGAGGGCCCCATTAAACCATTATCCCATGTGGCGGTAGTGCGTATAGGCCAGTGGCCAACTCGGATCAAATACGCAAATCCGTTAAGCGTGTTATTAGTAACTTGCGGACACGAACAGAGCTCAAGGCTCATCTCCGACACCCTGTCGCACCGACTTGGTAACTCGCGGTCCAAGGACCAGGGACCAGCCCCACCTCTCTCCTAGGTGGTCTCCACCTGTCTAGACGTTCTGCCACAATAATCTCCCGCGGGTACCCTTTGGTCGACCCGACTTCAACAAAGGTCTGAGGTGAAGGTCAAAGTACTCGTGTGTCCAAAACATTGTGGGGAATCCGAGGAATCACCCTCGATGGATTCCCACTCGACGTAACTATCAAGGTGAACTTGGAGGAAACACCCTCGATGGGTCCACACTTGAGGGTCTGCACGACAGAGGCATCGTCGAAGGTGGTGAAAGAGGAATCACCCTCGGTAACCCACAACCGACTAGCTACGCTACAGTGATATCATCAGGAGTGAGGTAGGAGGTATCGCCCTCGGCACTCGATAGTAGCTCTGCAGAGTCGTACAACTAAGGGGGTGTGTGGTGCTGTGTTCGGTCTCTGCACATCGATCACGCTGATCGAGTCACCTGTGGAAAAGCATGGCAACAAGGACAAGGGTGCGGGCCACTGATGGATCACTAACCAACCTATACTAAACATTTAGGTCAACATGTAAAGTATCAACAACAGGTTACCAAAATCAGGCTATGCATCGGTATAGGAGCAATCAAATATAGTAGCAAAATCTAAGGCAAGCATGGGAGAGAAAGACTGGGCAATATAGGAATGATCAAGGGGGTTTTGCTTGCCTGGTTGCTCTACAGACGAAAAGGAACCTTCGACGCTGAAGCAGTCGATCACCGGGTCAGCAGCGGTCTCGGGGTCTACCGGAGAGGAAGGAGGGGGAAACAAATAAACAACAGAGCAAACAAATGCAACACAGATGCTACGGCATGGCAATACGTGTTGGTGATATGCTCTAATGCATTACTAAGCATTTTAAATGAAGAGGGAAAATGTCTGGGAATATTTTCCCAGCTCCAGGTAATTATCGGTCAGACGATCCGGAGGGGAAGGTTCCATGTTCGATAGGTTAGAGGGGTGTGGCAAGTATGTGGATGACATATTCGGATTCGACATATTTTTCTGATCGTTTTTCAAATATAAATTATTTTCATCCGAGTTATGGATTATTCTATATGATTTATCAAAGTTTTAACGATTTCCAGAATTTTCTGTAATTAATTTAATTCAAAAATAAATTAAATGTTAATTGCTATGGGTACACAGAAAGTGTACCCACAGATGTGCTTGTGTGGCTGACAGTGGGCCCAGTCAACTGCACAGTCAGCAGTTGACTGGGTCAACGTTGACTGGACAGTGGGTCCAATGGGACCCACATGTCATAGACTGGGGGTGCCCAGTCAGCAGTTGACTGAGTCAACTGGGTCCAGTGGAACCGAGTGGTCAGCGGCTGTTAGTGTTAATAGTTGTTTAATTAACTTAACTAAGCTAATTAGGGGTGTGGGGGCCACTGTCAGTGGGGGTTAGCGACGGGTTAGGGTTAATTAAGCTGGCCATGTCAGCGGCACATCGGCGCGCTAGCGACGGCGAAGCAGAGCGTGGTGGAGGTCGCCGGCCGACCGATTCCGGCGGTTGTTGGTTGCGCGGGCGGGGCGTTGGAGAGCCCGCGCTGCGGCGCATTTAAGGGTGGCAGCGGGGTGGTCGGGGAGGAGCGTAGCGGCGGTGGCGTCGAGCTGGGCGGCGGCGGCGCTACGGCCGTGCACGGACGCACGCGAGCGCGGTCAACAGCGACGCGGGTGGCAGCGGGCGCGCGTGGGCGCTCGGAACTTGCGTAGGAGGGCACAGGGGCTCGGCCAGAGCGCGACAAGCACATTCAGGTGCGCTTCAAGGACGGAGCTCCGACCACGGCGAGCGACGGCCTCGGCCTCGATCAGGGCCACGACTACGGCGGCGGATCCGCACGGGAGGGAGAGGGAAGGATGCGGCGCTCACAGAGAATCACGTAGGGGGCTCGGTGAGGTCGGTACTTGTCGGCGACGGGCGAATCGAGCGGCGGGCCGTGGCGATCCAGTCAGGGAAGATCAATGAGGGCGACGGCTTGACGGCGTCCTGGCTCGTGGTGCTCCGCGTAGACAAAGAAGATGACGGCGCGCAGCTTTTGGTCATGGCCTCACAGCTCGAGGAGGCCACTGGCCGCGGTAACGATGACGGCGCGGCGAAGGTGGGCTCGGGCGAGCTCGTACGAGAGGGAGAGGGGTGAGGAGAGGCAAGTGGGCGTGTTAGGGTTTGCTGGGGGACGAGGGGGGATCTTATCCAGCTAGGTCCGGTGACGGGAGGCGTCCGGTGTCGAGCATCGCGCGGTCGAGCGCCATCCAGACGCGGACATGGCGGCACACACACGAGGAGGGAGATGATGGCCTGGATGGGCTGGGCCAGCTTCTGTTGATGGTTGGGTCAAGTGCACAGTGCTGGTTTCTCCTTTTTCTTTTTCTGTCAAATGGATTAGCTCCTGACTTGGATTAGTTAGTGCACCAAATGATTTTTGCCAGGGTTGAAACTTGGCACTTAAATACTAGGTGGCATTCTGGGCTGGCACAAAAAGTTTCAGGATTTTTGGAATTGTTTAACTATTTTAGAAATTGAAAATGTCAATTAAATTGCAACTGGTCCACTGTTTTGGTTGCTTGGGTCAATTTGGGAATTCAAATAATGTTGGTTTTATTTTTATAATTGCTTTGGGATTATTTGCAATATTATGAACTATTTTCTTTAATTATTTGAGGAAGTAATTATTTGACTTGCATTTCAAATGGAATTTGAACTTGATTTTGGACAAGTGACTATTTGGCATGGAAAGGCATGATGACATGGCATCATTAGTGTGAGGTCACTGTAGCATGACACTGGGGTGTTACAAATCTCCTCCACTACAAGAAATCTCATCCCGAGATTTAAGAGGTGGAGTAAAGGGGAAGGGATTGGTTACAAAATTGTAACGAGTCTTCTTGGCCTTGATTGTTCTTCTCGAAGAGGTCGGTCCATTGCGTTGATGTCTTCATTTTCCCTGCGTCATGCATCATGATGAAGCTGCCAACCTTTCTTCGGAGTCTTCATCGTACTTATGAAAGGAAAAGGGGATAACTCCGGAAGGACGGGCCTTTACAAGGTTGAGTATCTGGTAGGTCACTCAGGGAATGTGGCATATAGTATCTCTCGAATTGAAACTTAAGAAAAACATCGAGAGCAAAGTAAGAAGGTACAATAAGAAGTTTCAAGTGGATAAACAATCGTCTGATGCTTGAAACAGAGTGTGAAAGGGGTTCAGAGCAACGGGAATAAGTATTGCGTCTGATACCAGAATAGATCATCTCTAGGAATGTGGCTCGTGATAACATACGAAGCCATGTGCAAAGGATACTTCGGAATCAAGGTTGTATAGGAGAGTCAGGTTTCGATCCTGTGGAATTGCAGTGAGTGTGGATTTAGAGTAGGAAGGGCGGTGACATCTTGCGCGGTCACGACAACAAGACGTGTCAGAGGAAAGTCTGTCAGCTATGTCGGCAACACGTCGGTACCATGGGCAGGGAACGAAGAGAACCATTTTCCTGCTCGTTAAAACGAGGCGGACCAATAGGCAAGGTTCTCGTCCATCGGTGGTTACCGGAATGTCATCAACAATAGAAACAAGGTTTTATTTGGGGGTGTTGACTTTAGCAGGGAATTATCACTGCTCAAATAAAAGCTAGATTACAAGAAAGGTTAAACAGACCAATGGAAAGGAAAATGTTATTATGAGATTAAACAGACCAAGGGAAAGGAATAATTGCAGACAATCCAGCTCTCCGGGTGGATGTGAACACGAGAACCTAATGTTAGTGTTAGCAAAACTTTAACCCGAATAGAAGAGAGATCAGAGTAAAGGAGAGGAATAAAAGATCCTAATCCCATCCATTGGCGACGTGGGACAGTAAGCCACATAGCCATGTTAGTAAAATAGTTTTGGAGACTAGACTCAACTTCGGCCAAGGAGTTGGAAAGGGGCTTCCTACATGCAGTCGGCTCTGATACCAACTTGTGACGCCCCCGACTCGACCGTGCACTAATCATACACGCAAATGCGCACGATCAAGCCCAGGGACTCACGGGAAGATATCACAACACAACTCTAGACACAAAATAAAATAATACAAGCTTTATATTACAAGCTAGGGGCCTTGAGGGCTCGAATACATAAGCTTGAGTTACACAAGAGTCTGCGGAAGCAACAGTATCTGAGTACAGACATAATTATACAAGGTTTGCCTTAAGAAGGCTGAGCAAAACAAGGACATCTAGATCGAAAAGGCGCAGGCCTCCTGCCTGGGAGCCTCCTAGACTACTCTTGGTCATTGGTCTCCACGTAGTAGTAGGCTCCGTCGGGGTAGTAGTAGTCGTCGACGGGATCAGCTGACTCTGGGGCTCCGTCATCTGATCGCAGCAATCGGGTATGGGAAAAGAGGTAGCAAAGCAACCGTGAGTACTCATCCAAAGTACTCGCAAGACTTACATCAGATCTATGCTAAGTATGCATCGGTATCAAAGGGAAGGGGCTGTATCTGTGGACTGCACTGCAGAAATGCCAGAATAGAGGGAAGGCCTAGCCTATCGAAGACTAGCATCTTGCAGCAACAGAAGAGAGTAGAATAACATAACATGTAGTAACAAATATATATTAGTAACACCCAAAGATCCTTCCTCGACTCCCTGCGAGAAAGCAATCCCGGAGCTAACAAATTATTAAGTAACTCATGTATCCAGTTCAAGTTGTAGTAGATCGGGATACAACACTGAGCGTCCTGTTACCGTGGACACGGCTATTCGAATAGATAACTTCCCTGCAGGGGTGCACTACTGTTACCCAACACGCTCGATTAACTCTGGCCGGGCACACTTTTCTGGGTCATCCCCGGCCTCGGCTGATCGACACGACGTAGTCCTACCTAGGCTCCGCAGAGAGGTCCCCGCCGGTCTACATCCTAAGTGCTCAGGGGTCTTGGGCCCATCGCCCTTTGCACTCCGGGTCGTTGCGAGCAGGGCAAATCTAGGCACCACCTCTCTCCTGGATGGCGCCGGCCCAGCCATGCCGCAATGCTGAACTGGACGTCTGACAAAACTTTCAGCTGATACATACAGTGCCGAGGGCCCCATTAAACAATTATCGCACGTGGTGGTAGTGCGTATAGGCCAGTGGCCAACTCAGATCCAATACCCAAATCCGTTAAGCATGTTATTAGTAACTCGCGGACACGAACATGGCTCAAGGCTCACCTCCGATACCCTGTCGTACCGACTTGGTAACTCGCGGTCCAACGACCAGGGACCAGGCCCACCTCTCTCCTAGGTGGTCTCCACCTGTCCTGTTGTTCGGCCACAATAATTTCTTGCGGGTACCCTTGGGTCGACCCGACTTCAAGAAAGGTCGGAGGTGAAGGTCAAAGTACCCGTGTGTCCAAAACATCGTGGGGAATCCGAGGAATCACCCTCGATGGATTCCCACTCGACGTAGCCGTCAAGGTGAACTTGGAGGAATCACCCTCGATGGGTCCACACTTGAGGGTCTGCATGACAGAGGCATCGTCGAAGGTGGTGAAAGAGGAATCACCCTTGGTAACCAAGAACCGACTAGCTACGCTAAAGAGATATCATCAGGAGTGAGGTAGGAGGTAACATCCTCGACACTCGATAGTAGCTCTGCAGAGTCATACAACTAAGGGGGTGTGTGGTGCTGTGTTCGGTCTCTGCATATCGATCACGCTGATCGAGTCACCGGTGGTAAAGCATGGCAGCAAGGACAAGGGTGTGGGGCCACTGATGGATCACTAACCAACCTATACTAATCATTTAGGTCAACAGGTAAAGTATCAACAGCAGGTTACCAAAATCAGGCTATGCAACGGTATAGGAGCAATCAAATATAGTAGCAAAATCAAATGCAAGCATGGGAGATAAAGAATGGGCAATATAGGAATGATCAAGGGGGTTTTGCTTGCCTGGTTGCTCTGCAGACGAAAAGGAACCTTCGACGGTGAAGCAATCGATCACCGGGTCAGCAGCGGTCTCAGGGTCTACCGGAGAGGAAGGGGGGGGGCAAATAAACAACAGAGCAAACAAATGCAACACAAATGCTATGGCATGGCAATACGTGTTGGTGATATGCTCTAATGCATTACTAAGCATTTTAAATGAAGAGGGAAAATGTCCGGGAATATTTTCCCAGCTCCAGGTAATTATCGGTCAGACGATCCAGAGGGGAAGGTTCCATGTTCGATAGGTTAGAGGGGTGTGGCAGGTATGTGGATGAAATATTCGGATTCGTCATATGTTTCTGATCGTTTTTCATATATAAATTATTTTCATATGAGTTAGGGATTATTCTATATGATTTATCAAAGTTTTAATGATTTCCAGAATTTTCTGTAATTAATTTAATTCAAAAACAAATTAAATGTTAATTGCTATGGGTACACAGAAAGTGTACCCACAGATGTGCTTGTGTGGCTGACAGTGGGCCCAGTCAACTGCACAGTCAGCAGTTGACTGGGTCAACGTTGAATGGACAGTGGGTCCAGTGGGACCCACATGTCATAGACTGGGGGTGCCCAGTTAGCAGTTGACTGAGTCAACTGGGTCCAATGGGATCCAGTGGTCAGCGACTGCTAGTGTTAATAGTTGTTTAATTAACTTAACTATGCTAATTAGGGGTGTGGGGGCCACTGTCGGTGGGGGTTAGCGATGGGTTAGGGTTAATTAAGCCGGCCACGTCAGCGGCACATCGGCGCGCTAGCGACGGCGAAGCAGAGCGCGGTGGAGGTCGCCGGCCGGCCGATTCCGGTGGCTGTTGGGTGCGCGGGCGGGCGCGTTGGAGAGCCCGCGCTGCGGCGCATCTAACGGTGGCAGTGGGGTGGTCGGGGGAGGAGCGTAGCGGCGGTGACGTCGAGCTGGGCGGCGGTGGCGCTATGGCCGTGCACGGACGCACGCGAGTGCGGTCAGCAGCGATGCGGGTGGCAGCAGGCGCGCGTGGGCGCGACGAAACTTCCGTAGGCGGGTGCAGGGGCTCGGCCAGAGCGCGACAAGCGCATTCAGGTGTGCGGCCAGGACGGAGCTCCGACCACGGCGAGCGACGGCCTCGGCCTCGATCAGGGGCACGACTACAGCGGCGGATCCGCACGGGAGGGAGAGGGAAGGATGCGGCGCTCACAGAGAAGCCCGTAGGGGGCTCGGTGAAACCGGTGCTTGTCGACGACGGGTTGTGGTAATCCAGTCGGGGAAGATTGATGAGGGCAATGGCTTGACGGCGTCCTGGCTCGTGGCGCTCCGCGTGGATGAAGAATTCGACGGCGCGCAGCTTTAGGTCATGGCCTCACAGCTCGGGGAGGCCACTGGCCGCGGTAACGACGACGGCGCGGCGAAGGTGGGCTCGGGCGAGCTCGTACGAGAGGGAGAGGGGTGAGGAGAGGCAAGTGGGTGTGTTAGGGTTTGCTAGGGGACGAGGGGGGATCTTATCCAGCTAGGTCAGGCGACGGGAGGCGGCCGGTGTCGAGCATCGCGCGGTCGAGCGCCATCCAGACGCGGACATGGCTACACGCACACGAGGAGGGATACGATGGCCTGGATGGGCTGGGCCAGCTTCTGTTGATGGTTGGGTCAAGTGCACAGTGCTGGTTTCTCCTTTTTCTTTTTCTGTCAAATGGATTAGCTCCTGACTTGGATTAGTTAGTGCACCAAATGATTTTTGCCAGGGTTGAAACTTGGCACTTAAATACTAGGTGGCATTCTGGGCTGGCACAAAAAGTTTCAGGATTTTTGGAATTGTTTAACTATTTTAGAAATTGAAAATGTCAATTAAATTGCAACTGGTCCACTATTTTGTTTGCTTGGGTCAATTTGGGAATTCAAATAATGTTGGTTTTATTTTTATAATTGCTTTGGGATTATTTGCAATATTATGAACTATTTTGTTTAATTATTTGTGGAAGTAATTATTTGACTTGCATTTCAAATGGAAGTTGAACTTGATTTTGGACAAGTGACTTCTTGGCATGAAAATGCATGATGACATGGCATCATTAGTGTGAGGTCACTGTAGCATGACACTGCGGTGTTACATTGCAAAGGAGAGCACTAGAAGGGAGAGAGGAGGAGCAGCGCTGACGAACGCATCCTGCTCAGCGACCTCCTCCAGGCCGAACGGGGGGTGGTTGGAGGAGGAGGAGGCGGGCGCCCTCGCAACGTGCGTGGCCCGAGAGAGCAGTGGATGGGGGGTGGGGGCGCTGCTGATGCACTCCATCTTGGGCCAGCGGCGGCATGTGGCGTTGAGGACAGCGCGCGTGCGGTGGCGGCACTCCATGGCGCAGAGCCAGAGCATGGCGAGGGAGGCTGCTCCGTTTGTGTTGAGGAAGAACAGGAGCATGGGGAGTCGGGGAGGGAAGGGATGGTGCTGGCGGCTGGGTGGCCGGGAATGTTGGCCGGCCGGCCGGCCAGATCAGAGTTGCAACCAAGAAGGGGATTGGATCTAAGAGCAATCGAGAGAGAGAGAGATTTTTTTTCCTTTTTTTGAGTAACGAGAGAGATTTTTTCCTGTGCATGTGTGTGCTCGAGCGTGATTTCTGGGAGGATGGGTTGTGGGTGGATAAGACGGGGTGGGGTGGGGCGGGCTGGGCTGTAGGAAGAGAGAGTAGTGGGAGTGGGCTGCGCATTTGTGGTGGATGATGATGCCACGTCACCGATCCGTGGGATCGATCCGTGTGCTGTGTTTTCTCTTTGCCGTTTGTGTTTTTATTTACAGACGGCAAAGATCTCACTTTGCCGTCTGTAAAAGTAAACGCAGACGGCAAACATGCTTTGCCGTCTGCGTTTTTTTACAGACGGCAAAGTATGGTTTTGCTGTCATTCTTTCTTTGCCGTCAGCAGCTGTCGCTAAAATTAGTCTTTGTCATCTGCCCCGACGAAATGCTGACGGCAAAGAGCAGTACTGACGGCAAATCTCCTATTTCCTGTAGTGTTGAGATCTAATATCTGCCACGTCGGGCTGTCAAATCAGGTGTTGGCTGATTTGTCGCGGAGTGGACGGAGGCCGAGCTCCCTAGGGAGCATGCCACCTACACAAATTGGGTCATGTACTTCAACGGATCCAAGATGTTTGCCGGCCTGGGGGCTCGCTGATACGTCTCCAACGTATCTATAATTTTTGATTGTTCCATGCTATTATAGTATCAATCTTGGATGTTTTATATGCAATTATATATCATTTTTTGGGTCTAACCTATTAACCTAGTGCCTAGTGCCAGTTGCTGTTTTTTGCCTGTTTTTGCCTTTTCAGAAAATCATTATCAAACGGAGTCCAAACGAAGAAAAAACTTTGGATTAATTTTTTCTGGACGAGAAGGGACCCTTGAAGCTTCGGGAGAAGACCAGAAGAGTCACGAGGGAGCTACAAGCCCGGAGGGCACGCCCAGGGGGGGAGGCGCGCCCCTAGGCTTGTGGGCCCCTCATGGCACCTCTTGACATAATTCCAGCGCTATAAATTCCCAAATATTCCCAATATACCAGAAAGACAGAAGGGAAAACCTTTCCACCACCGCAAGCCTCTGTTCTTCCGCGATCCCATCTGGAGGCCTTTTTCGATACTCTGCCGGAGGGGGAATCGATCACGGAGGGCTTCTTCATCAAACTTGCTGCCCTTCCGATGATGTGTGAGTAGTTTACCACAGATCTACGGGTCCATAGCTAGTAGCTAGATGGCTTGTTCTCTCTCTTTGATCTTCAATACCATGTTCTCCTCGATGTTCTTGGAGTTCTATTCGATGTAATCTTCTTTTGCGGTGTGTTTGTTGGGATCCGATGAATTGTGGGTTTATGATCAGATTATTCATGAGAAATATTTGAGTCTTCTCTGAGCTCTTTTATGCATGATTGTTATAGCTTTGTATTTTTCTCCGATCTATCTGTTTGGTTCGGCCAACTAGATTGATTTATCTTGCAATGGGATAGGTGCTTTGTGATGGGTTCAATCTTGCGGTGTTCTATATCCCAGTGACAGAAAGGGACAAGACACGTATTTGTATTGTTTCCATTAAGGATAAAAAGATGGGGTTTAATCATATTGCTAGAGTTTACTTTGTCTACATCATGTCATCTTGTTTAAGGCATTACTCTGTTTTATACTTAATACCCTAGATGCATGCTGGATAGCGGTCGATGGGTGGAGTAATAGTAGTAGATGCAGGCAGGAGTCGGTCTACTTGTTTCGGACGTGATGCCTATATACATGATCATTGCCTTGAATATCGTCATAACTAGGCACTTTTCTATCAATTGCCCAACAGTAATTTGTTTACCCATAGTATGATATGTGTTCGAGAGAGAAGCCTCTAGTGAAAACTATGGCCCCCGGGTCTACTTTTATCATATATTAAAATCCAAAAAAACCTTGCTGCAATTTATTTACTTTTATTTTCTTTTGCAATTTACTTTTCTATCTAGCACTATCAGACTTAATCCATGCAAGTGACCGCTAAGGGGATGACAACCCTCTTATTTGCGTTGGGTGCAAGTGTTTGCTTTTGTGTGTGTAGGTGCTATTAACGAGGTTCTGTGTGGTTCTCCTACTAGATTGATAACCTTGGTTCTTAACTGAGGGAAGTACTTATCTCTACTGTACTGCATCATCCTGTCCTCTTTGGGGAAATCCCAACGCAATTCACAAGTAGCAGGAAGAATTTCTGGCGCCGTTGCCGGGAAGACATCACTAAAACCTGTCAAGTACCTTTGCACAAACTATCATCTACTTGCTCTTATTTTCATTTGCCTTTCATTTGCATTTGCCTCTCGTTTTCATCTCCCCCACTTCTAAAACAAAATTTACAAAAAAACAAAAATATTTTATTTGCTTGTTTGCTCGTTTGCTTGCTAAAATTGTGTGACTCACTGAAAATAAAAATATAGACTTATGGATCCTCATCCACTTGCTAATCTTTTCAAACAATCCAATTATGATGAACCAATTGCTAGTGAGTTGAGTGTACTTGATTATCTTTTTGAAGTTTTGCTTGAAAATCATGAATCTAAAAATTGTGATGAAGTGCTAAAAGAAGAAGTTTATAAAGTGATTCATGATAGCTCCTTGAATAAAAAAGATGATTGCAATGATGTTATTATAAATTCTATTAATGTCAATTGTGCTAATGATATGCAAAACTACAAGCTTGGGGATGATAATTTTGTCATGTCCACCACTTATTGCAATGATCATGATTGGGGTGATAATGCTTCTTATGATCTTGAAAATTTATTTAAGCCTCATGATGAATTTGTCATTGATAATAATGTTTGCAATAATAATAAAAGTGGGTTTGGAGAGGTCATGACTTTAGTTGATGTTAATCCCACTATCTTGGAAGATTATAAAACTTTGATGCATGTGGATCATGAAGATAGTATTTTATATGATAGCTATATTCTTGAATTCGATTATGATCCTACATGTAATTATTATACGAGAGGAAAATATGGTTGTAGAAACTTTCATGTCACTAAATTACCTCTCTTTGTGCTGAAATTATTAATGCTTCGTTCTTCCTATTTGCATATGCTAGATATTGTTTGTCTTGATAATTTGTTGTCCTATAAAATGTCTATGCATAGGAAGTATGTTAGACTTAAATGTGTTTGTCATGTGTTTTGTGATGCTCTCTTGGTGTTTAAATTATTATCTTTCATGTGAGCATCACTAAAATCTCAAACCTATCTTAATGGCTATAAAGAAAGAGCTTGTTGGGAGACAACCCAATAAACTTTTTATTTCTGTTTTTGTGTGTTTACACAATTGTAGCTTCTGTTATGATTGTGTTTTTATCTTTTAATTAGTGTTTGTGCCAAGTAATGCCTTTGGGATGATTTGGATGATAGTATAATTGATGCTGTTTGGAAAACAGAAAGTTTTGCGTTCAGAATTTGATTTTTTTATTCTGTACTGGAGCGTCAAAAAAATCTGAAATTTTTACACAGTATTGGTATATGAATTTTTTACGTTCTCCTAATTTTTTAGAATTTGTGGAGTTACAGAAGTATGGCTTTTAAATAGATCTTTACAGACTGTTCTGTTTTAGACATATTCTGTTTTTGTTGCATAGTTTGCTTATTTTGATGAATCTATGGATCGTATCGGGGGGTATGAGCCATGGGGAAGTTGGAGTACAGTAGCATTATGCCAATATTAAATATAAATCAATTTACAACAGTACCTAAAGTTTAAGATTTATTTGTTATACTAACGGATCTCACGAGGTTTCTGTTGAGTTTTGTGTGCTGAAGTTTTCAAGTTTTGGGTGAGACTACGATGGATAAAGGAATAAGGAGCGGCAAGAGCCTAAGCTTGGGGATACCCAAGGCACCCCAAGGTAATATTCAAGGAATACTCAAGTGTCTAAGCTTGGGGATGCCCCGAATGGCATCCCCTCTTTCGTCTACAATCTATCGGTATATCACTTGGAACTATATTTTTATTAATCACATGATATGTGTTTTACTTGGAGCGTCTTGTGCTATAGTTTGCTTCTTTTTGTTTGCTTTTTAGTTTGCCACAATCATTTTTGCTGAACACATCTTTTTTAGAGGGACACACATTATTCGTGATTTGTTAGAATACTCTATGTGCTTCACTTATATCATTTGAGCTAGGCAGTTGCTCTAGTACTTCACTTATATGTTTTAGAGCACGGCGGTGGTTATATTTTAAAGAAATAGTTGTACTCTCATGCTTCACTTATATCTTTTTGAGAGTCTAATAAATAGCAATGGCAATATGCACGGGTTATGAATTTGGTCCTAATATGATAGGTATTCAAGAGGGATATAATAAAACATTCATGTAGATCATTGAATATGATAAGTTTGATTCCTTGCAATAGTTTTGCGAAATTAAGATGGTAATATGGGGGAGGTACTAGTGGATAATTGTGGTTTTGTAAGAATATTGGTGTTAAGGTTTGTTATTCCCGAAGCATGCATGTATGATCTGACTGTTGGAAATATGCCCTAGAGGCAATAATAAATTGGTTATTATCATATTTCCTTGTTCATGATAAATGTTTATTATTCATGCTAGATTTGTATTGACCAGAAACTTAAATACATGTGTGAATACATAAACTACACCGTGTCCCTAGTAAGCCTCTACTAGACTAGCTCGTTTATCAAAGATGGTTATGGTTTCCTGACCATAGACATGAGTTGTCATTTGATAACGGGATCACATCATTAGGAGAATGATGTGATGGACAAGACAAAACCGTAAGCTTAGCATCAGATCGTTTAGTTATTTGCTACAACTTTCTTCATGTCAAGTATCTGTTCCTTAGACCATGAGATCGTGCAACTCCCTGACACCGGAGGAATACTTAGTGTGTATCCAAACGTCACTTCATAACTGGGTGATGATAAAGGTGCTCTACAGGTATCTCCGAAGGTGTTTGTTGGGTTGGCACGAATCGAGACTGGGATTTGTCACTCCATATGATGGAGAGATATCTCTGGGCCCTCTCGGTAATACAACATCATAAAGAGCTTGCAAGCAATGTGGCTAATGAGTTAGTCACGGGATCTTGTATTACGGAATGAGTAAAGAGACTTGCCGGTAACGAGATTGAACTAGGTATGGAGATACTGACGATCGAATCTTGGGCAAGTAACATATCGCTGGACAAAGGGAATTGCATACGGGATTAACCAAATCCTCGACATCGTAGTTCAACCGATAAAAGATCTTCGTGGAATATGTAGGAACCAATATGGGCATCCAAGTTCCGCTATTGGTTATTGCCGGAGAGGTGTCTCGGTCATGTCTACATGATTCTCGAACCCGCAGGGTTAGCACGCTTAACGTTTGGTGACGCTAGAGTAGTATTGGGATATATGCATTGGTGACCGAATGTTGTTCGGAGTCCTGGATGAGATCCCGGACGTCACGAGGAGCTCCGGAATGGTCCGGAGGTAAATATTTATATATAGGAAGTCCTATTTTGGTCGCCGAAAAAGTTTCGGGTATTACCGGTTGTGTACCGGAAGTGCCGAAAGGGGTCCGGGGGTCCACCGGGGGGGTCCACCTGCCCCGGGGGCCCACATGGGCTGTAGGGGGTGCGCCTTGGCCTGTATGGGCCAGGGCACCAGCCCTAAGAGGCCCATGCGCCAAGGAGAGGTGGAGGAGGAAGAGTCCTAAGGGGGGAAGGCACCCCCCTAGGTGCCTTGGGAAGGGTGGAAACCTCCCTAGGCCGGTGCCCCCTCCTTGGAGGAGGAGCTAGGGCTGCGCCCCATACCCCCCCCTTTCCTCCTATATATAGTGGGGGAGAGGGAGGGGCTGGACACACCAATTCCAACGCCCCGGTGGCAGCCCTACCTCTCCCATAACTCCGTTTTCTCCTCAGATTGGTTCCGGCAGTGTTTGGCGAAGCCTTACCGGCACTGCACCACCACCATCTCCACCACGCTGTCGTGCTGGTTGAGATCCCATCTACTTCTCCTCTCTTGCTTGCTGGATCAAGAAGGAGGAGACGTCACCGTTCCGCACGTGTGCTGAACGCGGAGGTGCCGTCCGTTCGGTACTTCATCGGATTGGATCATGAAGAGTACGACTACATCAACCGCGTTATATACGCTTCCGCTTCCGGTCTACAAGGGTATGTAGACACACTCCCCTCTCGTTGCTATGCTTCTGATAGATAGATCTAGGGTGATTCATAGGAATTTTTTTGATTTTCATTCTTCGTTCCCCATCAGTGGCATCATGAGCTAGGTCTGTGCGTAGATGTATATGCACGAGTAGAACACAAAGAAGTTGTGGGCATTGCTGCTAAAATTGCTTACCTCTCTTGTCTTATTTGGATTCGGCAGTATTGTGGGATGAAGAGGCTCGGACCAACCTTACATGTCCTCGCACATGAGACCGGTTCCACCGACTGACATGCAACTTGTTTTGCATAAGGTGGCTGGCGGGTGTCTGTATCTCCTACTTTAGTTGAATCTGATTAGACAAAGGCGGTCCTTAAAGGCAACTTGATTATCACCGTTGTGGCTTTATGTAGGTAAGAACGGTTCTTTCTAGTTGCCCATAGCAGCCACGTAAAATTTGCAACAACAAAGTAGAGGACGTCTAACTTGTTTTTGCAGGGCATGTTGTGATGTGGTATGGCCAAAACATGATGTGATATATTTTGATGTATGAGATGATCATGTTTTGTAATAGGTTCACGACTTGCATGTCGATGAGTACGGCAACCGCAAGAGCCATAGGGTTGTCTTTAATTTATTGTATGACCTGCGTGTCAATCATTAAACGCCTTGTAATTGCTTTACTTTATCGCTATGCGTTAGCAATAGTTGTAGAAGCAATAGTTGGCGAGACAACCACGTGACGACACGATGATGGAGATCTTGATGATGGAGATCATGGTGTCATGCCGGTGACGATGGAGATCATGTCGGTGCTTTGGAGATGGAGATCAAAGGCACAAGATAATAATGGCCATATCATGTCACATATTGATTGCATGTGATGTTTATCTTTTTATGCATCTTATTTTGCTTAGGACGACGGTAGCATTATAAGATGATCCCTTCACTTAATTTCAAGATAAAAGTGTTCTCCCTAAGTATACACCGTTGCGAAAGTTCGTCGTTTTGAAGCACCACGTGATGATCGGGTGTGATAGACTCTACGCTCACATACAACGAGTGTAAGCCAGTTTTACACATGCAGAATAGTTGGGTTAAACTTGACGAGCCTAGCATGTACAGACATGGCCTCGGAGCACGAGAGACCGAAAGGTCGAACATGAGTCATATAGTAGATGTGATCAACATGGAGATGTTCACCATTGATGACTACCCATCTCACGTGATGATCGGACATGGGTCAGTTGATGTGGATCATGTAACACTTAAACAACTTGAGGGATGTTGATTTAAGTGGGAGTTCATTAGTAATTTGATTAACTAAACTAATTATCATGAACTTAGTCTAAATTGTCTTTGCAAAATTGTGTTGTAGATCAATGGCTTGCGCTGTAGTTCCCCTGAATTTTAATGCATTCCTAGAGAAAGCTAAGTTGAAAGATGATAGAAGCAACTATGCGGACTGGGTCCGTAACTTGAGGATTATCCTCACTGCTGCACAGAAGGCTTATGTCCTTGAAGCACCGCTAGGTGAAGCACCCCCTCCAGCGTCGTCTGTGGATGTTGTGAACATCTGGCAGGCACATTCTGATGACTACTTGATAGTTCAGTGCGCCATGCTTTACGGCTTAGAACCGGGGCTCCAAAGACGTTTTGAGCACCACGGAGCATATGAGATGTTCCAGGAGCTGAAATTAGTATTTCAAGCTCATACCCGGGTTGGGAGGTATGATACCTCTGACAAGTTCTTTAGCTGGAAGATGGAGGAGAACAGCTCCGTTAGTGAGCATATACTCAAATTGTCTGGGTATAACAACCACTTGAATCAGTTGGGAGTTAATCTTCCAGATGAGAAGGTTATTGACAGAGTTCTCCAGTCACTGCCACCAAGCTACAAAGGCTTTGTGATGAACTATAATATGCAAGGGATGGAGAAAACGATCCCCGAGCTCTTCACGATGCTTAAGGCCGCGGAGGTAGAAAATTAAGAAGGAGCATCAAGTGTTGATGGTTAAAAAGACCACTAGTTTCAAGAAAGGCAAGGGAAAGAAAGGGAACTTCAAGAAGAATGGCAAGACAGTTGCCGCTCCCATGAAGAAACCCAAGGCTGGACCCAAACCTGAGACTGAGTGCTTCTATTGCAAGGGGAATGGTCACTGGAAGCGGAACTGCCCCAAGTACTTGGCAGATAAGACGGCTGGCAACGTCAACAAAGGTATATTTGGTATACATGTTATTGATGTGTACCTTACTAGTGCTTGTAGTAGCGCCTGGGTATTTGATACTGGTTCAGTTGCTAATATTTGTAACTCGAAATAGGAGCTGCGGAATAAACGGTCACTAGCTAAGGACGAGGTGACGATTCGCATCAGAAATGGTTCATAGGTTGATGTGATCGCCGTCGGCACGCTCCCTCTACATCTACCTTCGGGATTAGTTTTAAACCTGAATAATTGTTATTTGGTGCCCGCATTAAGCATGAACATTATATCTGGATCTTGTTTATTGCGAGACGGTTATTCATTTAAGTCAGAGAATAAAGGTTGTTCTATTTGTATGGATAATATCTTTTATGGTCATGCACCCCTGGTGAATGGTTTATTCTTGTTGAATCTCGATCATAGTAATACACATGTTCATAATATTGATGCCAAAAGATGCAAAGTTAATGATGATAGTACCACATACTTGTGGCACAGCCGCTTAGGTCATATTGGGATAAAGTGCATGAAGAAACTCCATGCTGACGGACTTTTGGAATCTCTTGATTATGGATCATTTGAGACATGTGAACCATGCCTCATGGGCAAGATGACTAAAACCCCATTTTCCGGAACTATGGAGCGGGCAAGTGACTTGTTGGAAATAATACATACCGATGTATGCGGTCCGATGAGTGTTGAAGCACGCGGTGGATATCGTTATTTTCTTACCTTCACAGATGATTTGAGTAGATATGGGTATATTTACTTAATGAAACACAAGTCTGAAACATTTGAAAAGTTCAAAGAATTTCAGAGTGAAGTGAAGAATCATCGTAACAAGAAAATAAAGTTTCTACGATCCGATCGTGGATGTGAATATTTGAGTTACGAGTTTCGTATGCATTTGAGACAATGTGGAATTGTTTCACAGCTCACGCCACCTAGAACACCACAGCGTAATGGTGTGTCCGAACGTCGTAATCATACTCTATTGGATATGGTGCGTTCTATGATGTCTCTTGCCGATTTGCCACTATCGTTTTGGGGTTATGCATTAGAGACAGCCGCATTCACTTTAAATAGGGCATCATCTAAATCCGTTGAGACGACACCATATGAGTTGTGGTTTGGCAAGAAACCTAAGCTGTCGTTTCTTAAAGTTTGGGGATGCGACGCTTATGTCAAGAGGCTTCAGCCTGATAAGCTCGAACCCAAAGCAGAGAAGTGCGTCTTCATAGGATACCCTAAAGAGACCATTGGGTATACCTTCTATCACAGATCCAAGGGCAAAATCTTTGTTGCTAAGAATGGGTCCTTTCTAGAGAAGGAGTTTCTCTCGAAAGAAGTGAGTGGGAGGAAAGTAGAACTTGATTAGGTAATTGTACCTTCTATCGAATTGGAAAGTAGCACATCACAGAAAGAAGTTCCCGTGATGCCTACACCATCTGGAGAGGAAGAAAATAATGATGATCATGACACTTCGGATCAAGTTACTACTGAAGTTCGTAGGTTGACCAGGGTATGTTCCGCACCAGAGTGGTACGGTAATCCAGTCCTGGAAGTCATGTTGTTAGACAACGGCGGACCTACAAACTATGAAGAAGCATTGATGAGCCCGGATTCCGACAAATGGCTTGAGGCCATGAAATCCGAGATAGGATCCATGTATGAGAACAAAGTATGGACTTTGGTGGACTTGCCCGATGACCAGCAGGCCATTAAGAATAAATGGATCTTTAAGAAGAAGGCAGACACTGATGGTAATATCACCGTCTATAAAGCTCGACTTGTCGCAAAGGGTTTTTGACAAGTTCATGGGGTTGACTACGATGAGACTTTCTCACCCGTAGCGATGCTTAAGCCTGTTAGAATTATGTTAGCAATTGCCGCATTTTATGATTATGAGATCTTGCAGATGGATGTCAAAACAGCATTCCTTAATGGGTTTCTTAAGGAAGAGTTGTATATGATGCAACCAGAAGGTTTTGTCGATCCTAAGGATGCTAACAAAGTATGCAAGCTCCAGCGATCCATCTATGGACTGGTGCAAGCATCTCGGAGTTGGAATATACGCTTTGATGAAGTGATCAAAGCTTTTGGTTTTATACAAACTTACGGAGAAGCTTGTATTTACAAAAAAGTGAGTGGGAGCTCTGTAGCGTTTCTAATATTATATGTGGATGACATATTGTTGATTGGAAATGATATCGAATTTCTGGAAAGCATAAAAGGTTATTTGAACAAGCGTTTTTCAATGAAAGACCTCAGTGAAGCTGCTTACACATTGGGCATCAAAATCTACAGAGATAGATCAAGATGCTTAATAGGACTTTCACAAAGCACATACCTTGACAAAGTTTTGAAAAAGTTCAAAATGGACCAGTCAAAGAAAGGGTTCTTGCCTGTATTGCAAGGTGTGAAGTTGAGTAAGACTCAAAGCCCAACCACGGCAGAAGAAAGAGAAAGGATGAAAGTCATCCCCTATGCCTCGGCCATAGGCTCTAAAATGTATGCCATGTTGTGTACCAGACCTGATGTGTGCCTTGCCATAAGTCTGGCAGGGAGGTACCAAAGTGATCCAGGAGTAGATCACTGGACCGTGGTCGAGAATATCCTTAAGTACCTAAAGAGGACTAAGGACAAGTTTCTCGTTTATGGAGGTGACGAAGAGCTCGTCGTAAAGGGTTACGTCGATGCTAGCTTCGACACATATCCGGATTGTCAGGCCCATTTCTGGGATAAATCACAGAAGAGCCTCAAGTCATACCAGCTCCAAGAACAACTGGTAGACTTCCTTGATATAGATAACCAGTACAAATATAATATTACATAGGGTTGAGTAAGAGGGCTCAACAATTATTACAAGCTTGCCAATATACTGCGGTGGTGGAATAACACAGTGGTGTGATGGTAGAACAACACTGATACAATAAAATAAAGTCAAGCGTCAATGTGAGGCTTGACTATTTTATTGGTGTAGCGGAAACACAACGGATGATACATGTGGTCGACTCCACGATCACAGGTTGACTGACTGGGACACCTCTAAGCGTCGGGCTCGCTAGCGCAATCTCCTTCCACAAGCTCGTCCTCCTCCAGGTCTGGCCAATAGAATAGCCAGGGACAAGCCAGTGAGTACGTTGGAATGTACTCGCAAACATTATGAACGAAAGATATACCGAATGCATATGCCCATGATGGATTAAATGATATGCTCATGCTGACTGAAATTTTAAACATGGCATGATAATTATTAGCAGGTGCAGAAAAATAAAATGTTAGTGACAAACCAAGAAAGTTAAAAGTGGACAATCGGGCGAGACAGGACGGCTCGAGAATCCAAAAGAAAATATAAAGTGGAGAATCGGGCGAGACAAGACCGCCCGAGTATCCAAGAGAAATGCAAACGGGTGTCTAAAAGAGAATCGGGCGAGACAGGACCGCCCGAGAACTCAAGCGACGCCACGAGAGGTCTTGAAAAGAAATGCCAAATGGGTGTCTAAAAGAGAATCAGGAGAGACAGGACCGCCCGAGAACTGAAGCGACGCCACGAGAGGTCTTGAAAAGAAATGGCAAACGGGTGTCTAAAAGAGAATCGGGCGAGACAGGACTGTGACACCCTGGTTTTCGCTCCTTGTTTTTTTTTACCTTTGCAGGATTTGACTCCCGTCTTTTTGTTTTGATGTTATCGGTTTTTCCTTCGCTCTTGGGTATATGAAGATGGTCATTTAGCCTTGCCTTTCTTATCCGACCAGAGATTCTCTCCAGTCCAACCTTGCCACCCAAAGTATATTCTCAAGATGTTGCCACCGAAACCCTACTCTCCGATCCACCGGAAGGGAAACCCTAAATCCTTCTGTTACAAAGGAACCCCAATTTCCTTTGATCTGTTGCCTCCCAAACTTTTCCCAGTGATCATTCCACATCTATAAACCCTGGATATGCAAAAATATTGCCAAGTAATTTGCAATATTTTTCATTTAAAATTAATTCCTTTTTCTGCTAGTTAAAGGAATTAAATCTAGGAAAATATCTATCCATCTCCAAAGTTCATGAAAACTTGTGGAGATATTCTTTGTGATCATATTGAGCTCCAATAAAAATATTGGCCATAATTAAATAAGGGAAATTGCCTTTTCCTATTTAAAGCCAATATTGCATTTTGGGCACTTTCTAAAGGAACTACCATTTTGGTAGCCAGGAAAAATCCCAAATAATTTGTGGAGCTTCTCCTATCTATATCTTCACCATTTCCATCAAGAACCCAAGTTGCATAGTTCAAAGTTTGAGCACATCTTCCATTTGCAAATTCTGTTCAGATTTCCAGTTTGCAAAGGAAGTGCTTTCTCCCTTGATCTTTTTGGGCTGAAATATTTCAGGGTGGTTAACAATGATAAATCACTCTTGGATACCAAAAATAAGCCCATTTCATCTAGCCAATTTTCCTCAGTAAATTATCTAATTTTCTGTCCAGATTCTTACTCTGTGAAGGAAGTACCACTTTGGCATTTCCAAATGATCTGAAATTTTGCCAGTACCTCCATGCATCCATATAACTCCCCTCCACCAAAATTCAGCTCATTTCACCAAGCCAGTTGAGCACAACATCAAAATCTATTTTCTGGACCAGAAATTGCATTGCAAAGGAAGTATATGCAAATGAGGTCCAAATGCCTTCAAATTTTACCAACACCTAGTCCTTCCTACCACATTTCATTGTGACAAAGATCCAACTCCATTTCTCCATCCATTTCTCGAGAAAATTCCAGCCAATTTTGCTGTCAGAATCTGTTTCAGCAAGTTTCTCTCAACTCATAGCCACCTAGCTAGTTCTCGGCACTTCTCTCATCTATTTGAGCAACGAGAGACTTGTTGGACAAGCTTGGACATGCAGGAGCCTTCCAGAGCAAGCCATGCACGTGGTGACCGCGTGGACAGCAGGCAGAAGCGGCGCTCCTCGTGCTGTCCTCATCGGCCAGCTCGCTCCGGCCAATTCTGGCTTGTCCGAGTATGTCTCATGGCTCCGCGGCGTCCACCTGCCCCTTTCTAGGCCCTTCTCCTCTCCGATTTCTTCTTCCTCGCACCACGGCAAGTCCCGACACCATGTTGTTTCCCCGTGACCGCTGTCGTCTTCTCGCTGTCTTGGCTGTTTCCCCGCCGTAGCGTCGCGTCGAGCTGCTCCTCGTCAGGTCGGCGCCGTGCACGTCCAAGGCCAGCTTACCGGAAGCGCCAGTGAGGTGATAAGGGCGCCACGGCGGCCATCTCTATCTCCTTGCCTCGGCCGGCTAAAAATAGCCAAGGCCACGCCCTCCCCGAGCACCCACTCCACTCGCCAGCCTCCTTCCCTTCCCCTCTGGATCACTCCCACCTCCTCGCCCGGTCGAGTTCCTCGCCGGAGCCCTCTAATCGACCGGAGTAGGCGATCTCTGCTTCGGTCTGCCGCCGCATTCCCAGCCGTCCCCGAGCCCAGTGCTACCCACCACAGGGTGCGCCACTCGCCGGTGACCTCCCCTGGCCCGTCGCCCACTCCTATAGCTCATCACCGCCACCCAATTTGACCGAAGCCGCCGCCCTCTGCCGTGCCATGAAGCTCCGCTCCCGGCCGTCCCCGACTGCGGCCGAGACCTCCTCTGGACGCGGCGCACGCCGGGGCTCCCGCCCGACCGCTCGCCCGCCGGAGCAGCCCACCGGAGCACGGGAGCCCGCGCCGGAGCCGCGGCTCTGTTGTCTCGTCGAGGAGGAGGAGGGAAGAAGAAGGAAGGAGGAGGAGGAGAGAAGTCACCATGGGGCCCAGTTGTAAGCCACCCAGAGGCTGGACCCACGCGTGTAAGTGGATGCGTAATCCCGAGAATACGCTTTCCTTTTGAGAAAACGTATTCCGCTGCTGCTTCAGAGGAAAATGCGCTTTCCCTGGTTCGAAGGCGTATTTTTCGGAAAGGTGCTTCCTCTCTCCAGCCCGGCGCCGAAACCCTTAAATAGTGAACGTTCGTCGGCTAAGGGCAAAAATGAACAATTTCTGTTTATTTTTCTGCCTAAACAACGAACGGCCGCAACTTCGCGACCGTAACTCCGATCGAGGTGAATCCAAAGCCCACTTCTTCAGCTCGTCGAGCCCGTTCCGATGATGTCACTTTCACCATGTAGACACTTTCTGAAAATGCCCATTTTGCCCCTTCCCTCAATTCAGCCCCTCCGAGAGGGAATCCTTTCCGGCGAATTCTTCCAGCTGTATGTGACGCTAATGAACCCTTGCCCGCCTTTCTTGGGTGACGGCACCACGCCTGTGTTCTGAGCTGCTTCCGGCCATCCGGGGTGGATGCCGACTTTATGTTCTCTTTTCAACAAATGTCCCATGTTCTGAGCTGCTTTTCTGCCGTCTCGGGCAGCTGTTGAATTTCTTTTTGTAACAGTGACCCTATGCTCTGAGCTGTTCCTCAGCCGTCTTAGGGAACTGCTACATTCTTCTTGTCAACACCGTCTCATGCTCTGAGCTGCTTTTCAGCCGTCTTGAGCCGGGGTTGAGTTATTCCGGTAATGTCCCAGATCTGAGTTGTAAAGAACATTCTGGTGGCTACTGGTTTATTTGCCGGTTTCATGCAAGGGTTCAGATGGTCGTAACTTACAGCTAGAACTTGTAAAGTGATAACTTGCCATTTAAATATTGTTTCACTAATGACTCGTTGTGATATTGTATGGAAATAGATTGTTATATTTTCATAATGGTTACATCATGCTTTGTTACTATTATTGCAATATTAAAGAATGTGACTTAATGATACCAACCTCCTCTGTCGGCTGGATCGAGTCATAGTGCCACCGAACCGAGCTCATCAAGTGCAACCACATTTGCCGGTATGGGACGGCCCTGACTTGGTCTATTGTCTTGCCTCTTGTCGGTACCACCAAAGAGGGAAGGTTATGCGTGCGCGCTACCCTGGCCCGGTAGGCGGCGATTACCTTGTGAGCCCAGTTGTTTGTTTGCGCGCGGTCCCCGTTTGGGACAGTTTAGTTTGGCCATGACGGTGGCAGGTGTCACGGGGTGACACAGGGGCCACCCAGGACATGACCCTGGGAGGGTATGATTGTTGGTGGGACCGTAAGAGTGCCGGGCAATAGACAAGTTTTGTTGGAGTAGCACCGGTCCACCCGAATGGGAGCACGAGGCCAGGAGCTCCATGGTGTGGGTAAAGTGCGCAACCTCTGCAGAGTGTAAATCTATTCGAATAGCCGCGTCCTCGGTCATGGGACATAGTTCGTACTAGGTCACACTATTTGGTCTGTGTCGAGTCCGGAGGAATAAACCAGATAATGTTGCTGCTAAGAATGAACCAGAGAAAGGTATGATTTGTCAGACGTATAGTGCAGATGCATGGACATCGGATGATGTCAGGTATATGATGTTGGCCATGCGATGGCTATGAGATGAGTGGTCGGATGACCACAGGACTTGGATTTGATTTCGATCGGGTTTGGATTGGATCCTAAGAATATTCAGAGTATGGGTTATTTACTTGACATACTTTAGTTTACATTATTTACTCCAGTAAATAATCCTGCTATGACATGATGATTAATACTGCTAGATGTTTAATCTTGCTAGATAATACTGTCATAACATGATAGCTAATATTGTTAAGATAACCAGTGCATGCTTGAATGCCATGGATTGCTTTGCTTGGTGTATATGTTGGATTGGTTTGCTTGCGAGTACATTCAAAAGTACTCAGCGGCCTTCAATGTGGCCAGGTTCACCTAAGGATCCGACGTTCGCTAGAGGCAATAATAAATTGGTTATTATTATATTTCCTTGTTCATGATAATCGTTTATTATCCATGCTATAATTGTATTAATTGGAACCTTAAATACATGTGTGGGTACATAGACAACACTGTGTCCCTAGTAAGCCTCTAGTTAAACTAGCTCGTTGATCAAAAGATGGTGAAGGTTTCCTAGCCATGGACATGAGATGTCATTTGATAACGGGATCACATCATTAGGAGAATGATGTGATGGACAAGACCCAAACTATAAATGTAGCATATGATCGTGTCAGTTTATTGCTATTGTTTTCTGCATGTCAAGTATCTGTTCCTATGACCATGAGATCATGCAACTCACTTACACCGGAGGAATACCTTGTGTGTATCAAACGTCGCAACGTAACTGGGTGACTATAAAGATGCTCTACAGGTATCTCCGAGGGTGTCTGTTGGGTTGGCATGGATCAAGACTGGGATTTGTTACTCCGTATGACGGAGAGGTATCTCAGGGCCCACTCGGTAATACAACATCACAATGAGCCTTGCAAGCAATGTGACTAAAGTGTTAGCCACGAGATCTTGTATTATGGAACAAGTAAAGAGACTTGCCGGTAACGGGATTGAACTAGGTATAGAGATACCGACGATCGAATCTCGGGCAAGTAACATACCGAAGAACAAAGGGAATAGCATACGGGATTAACTGAATCCTTGACATAGAGGTTCGACCGATAAAGATCTTCGTAGAATATGTAGGAGCCAATATGGGCATCCAGGTCCCGCTATTGGTTATTGATCGTAGAGGTGTCTCGGTCATGTCTACATAGTTCTCGAACCCGCAGGGTCTACACACTTAACGTTTGGTGACGGTTAGTATAGTTGAGTTATTGTGTTGGTGACCGAAGGTTGTTCGGAGTCCCGAATAAGATCCCGGACATGACGAGGGTCTCCGGAAGAGTCCGGAGGTAAAGATTGATATATGTGATAATAGTGTTTTGATCTCCGGAAGGGTTCCGGAATTCGCCGGAAGGGGTTCCGGATGTTTACCGAAGTGTTCGGGTGCTGCAACACTTTATATAGGCCAAAGGGGTAAAGCCCACGAGGTATTGGAAAGTGCAAAAGGAAGTTTTGCTGCTGCCTTAAGCGGTACTACCGCTGGTAAGGTAGTACTACCGCGTAAGCGGTACTACTGCTCGTGAGCGGTACTACCGCTTGTACGCGGGACTGCTGGGATCCGAGTAGGACTCTTTCCCTGCGGGCCAAACCGACCTTGTGCGGGCAAAACCGACCTGGAGGAGGCTTTTACTCCAAGTTTAGACCCCAAGGCTCAACATATAAATAGAGGGGAAGGGCTAGCACACGGGACACATCAAGATTTCCCAAGCCGTGTGCCGGCAACCCTAACCCTCTAGTTCCTCCCGTCATAATCTCCGTAGTGCTTGGCGAAGCCCTGCAGAGATTGTTCCTCACCACCATCACCACGCCGTCGTGCTGCCGGAACTCATCTACTACTTCATCATCGCTCGCTGGATCGAGGAGGTGAAGGCGTCATCAAGCCGTAGATGTGTTGAACGCGGAGGTGCCGTCCGTTCGGCACTAGTTCGTGATCGGATCGAGGGACGACTTGCGATTTGGATCGCGGAGACGTTCGACTACATCAACCGCGTTTCTTAACGCTTCCGCTTAGCGATCTACAAGGGTATGTAGATTCACTCTCCCTCTCGTAGATGCTCATCACCATGGATAGATCTTGTGTGTGCGTAGGAAAATTTTTGTTTCCCACGCAACGTTCCCCAACAGTGGCATCTGAGCTAGGTCTATGCGTAGATGAGATCTCGAGTAGAACACAAACGAGTTGTGGGCGTGGGTGTATACATATTGCTTGCCGTTACTAGTTGATACTTGATTCGGCGGTATTGTGGGATGAAGCGGCCCGGACAACATTACTCGTACGTTTACGAGAGACCGGTTCCTTCAACTGACATGTAACTTCGTTGCATAAAGATGGCTAGCGGGTGTCTGTCTCTCTCACTTTAGTTGAATCGATTTCAATGAAGAGGGTTCTTTTAGAAGATCAAAAAGCAATCACTACACCACGTTGTGGTTTTGCGTAGGTAAGAACGGTTCTTGCAAACCCGTAGCAGCCACGTAAAACTTGCAACAACAATTAGAGGACGTCTAACTTGTTTTTGCAGGGTATGTTGTGATGTGATATGGCCAATTACATGATGAGATATATGTGATGTATGAGATGATCATGTGTTGTATAGAATATCACGACTTGCATGTCGATGAGTACGGCAACTGGCAGGAGCCATAGATTTGTCTTTAATTATTTTCGCCGTTTTGCTTTACTTTATCGCTATGAGTTAGCAATAGTCGTGGAAGCAACAGTCGGCGCGACAACCTTATGGCGACACGTTGATGGAGATCAAGATGATGAAGATCATGGTGTCATGCCGGTGACGATGGAGATCATGCCGGTGCTTTGGAGATGGAGATCAAAAGCACAAGTTCATGGCCATATCATGTCACTTATGATTTGCATGTGATGTTAATCCTTTTATGCATCTTATTTTGCTTAGGACGATGGTAGCATTATAAGGTGATCCCTCACTTAAATTTCAAGATAAATTGTGTTCTCCCCGAGTGTGCACCGTTGCGAAAGTTCGTCGTTTCGAGACACAACGTGATGATCGGGTGTGATAGACTCTACGTTCACATACAACGGGTGCAAGCCAGTGTTGCACATGCGGAACACTTGGGTTAAACTTGACGAGCCTAGCATGTACAGACATGGCCTCGGAACACAAGAGACCGAAAGGTCGAACATGAGTCATATAGTAGATATGATCAACATGAAGATGTTCACCATTGAAACCACCTCAACTCACGTGATGATCGGACTTGAGTTGGTGGATTTGGATCATGTTACACTCGAATGACCGGAGGGATGTCAATCTGAGTGGGAGTTTTAAGTAATATGATTAACTAAACTCATTATCTTGAACAATAGTCTAAGTTGTCTTTGCTATATTTATGTTGTAGATCATGGCTCGCGCAGTAGCACCCCTGAATTTTAATGCGTTCCTAGAGAAAGCTAAGTTGAAAGATGATGGAAGTAACTTTGTGGACTGGGCCCGTAATCTAAGGATTATCCTTACGGCTTCCCAGAAGGCTTATGTCCTTGATGCACCGCTTGGTGATCCACCCGCTCCAGTTGAGTCTCTAGACGTTGTGAACGCCTGGCAGGCTCGTTCTGAAGATTGCTCAATAGTTCAATGTGCAATATTGTATGTCTTAGAACCGAGACTTCAAAGACGTTTTGAACGTCATGGAGCATATGAGATGTTCCAGGAGTTGAAGTTTATCTTTCAGAAGAATGCCCGGATCGAGAGGTATGAGATCTCCGATAAGTTCTATGCTTGCAAGATGGAGGAGAACGGGTCTATCAGTGATCACTTACTCAGAATGTCTGGGTACTCCACCCGTCTGGCTGAATTGGGGATGCCCCTTCTGCCAGAGGCTATCACTGACAGAGTTCTTCAATCATTGCCACCTAGCTACAAGAGCTTCGTGTTGAACTATATCATGCACGGAATGAACAAGTCAGTCGCCGAGCTATTTGCGTTGCTGAAAGCCGCTGAGTCTGAAATTCAGAAGGAGCATCAAGTATTGATGGTCAATAAAACCACTAGTTTCAAGAAAAATGGCAAGGGTAAGAAGGGTAACTCCAAGAAGAGTGGCAAAGCAGTTGCTCCTCCCGTGAAGAAACCCAAGGCTGGACCCAAACCAGAAACTGTGTGCTTTCATTGCAAGGGAACTGGACACTGGAAGCGGAGTTGCCCCAAGTATTTGGCTGACAAGAAGGCGGCCAACAACAAACAAGGTATATAAGATATACATGTTATTGATGTGTACCTTACCAACTCTCGTTGTAGTGCCTGGGTATTTGATACCGGTGCGGTTGCTCACATTTGCAACTCAAAACAGGAACTGCGGAATAGACGGAGGCTGGCAAAGGACGAAGTGACGATGCGCGTGGGAAATGGTTCCAAGGTTGATGTGATCGCCGTCGGCACGCTCTCTCTTCGATTACCATCGGGATTAGTGATGAACCTGAATAAATGTTATTTGGTTCCTACGTTAAGCATGAATATTATATCTGGATCTTGTTTATTGCGAGATGGTTACTCATTTAAATCAGAGAATAATGGTTGTTCTATTTATATGAGTAATATCTTTTATGGTCATGCACCCAATGTGAGGGGTTTATTCTTATTGAATCTCGATAGTAATGATACACATGTTCATTACATTGAAGCCAAAAGATGTAAAATTGATAATGATAATACCACTTTCTTGTGGCACTGCCGTTTAGGTCATATTGGCGTAAAACGCATGAGGAAGCTCCATGCTGATGGACTTTTGGAGTCACTTGATTTTGAATCACTTGACACATGTGAGCCATGCCTCATGGGCAAGATGACTAAAACGCCGTTCTCTGGTACAATGGAACGGGCAAGTGACTTGTTGGAAATCATACATACTGATGTGTGCGGTCCAATGAGCATTGAGGCGCGCGGTGGTTATCGTTACTTTCTCACCTTCACTGATGACTTAAGTAGATATGGGTATATTTACTTAATAAAACACAAGTCTGAAACGTTTGAAAAGTTCAAACAATTTCAGAGTGAAGTTGAGAATCATCGTAACAAGAAGATTAAATTCCTACGATCTGATCGAGGAGGAGAATATCTGAGTTATGAGTTTGGCAGTCACTTAAGACAATGTGGAATTGTTTCACAACTGACACCGCCTGGAAAACCACAGCGTAATGGTGTGTCCGAACGTCGTAATCGAACCTTATTGGATATGGTGCGATCTATGATGTCTCTTGCCGATTTGCCACTATCGTTTTGGGGTTATGCATTAGAGACAGCTGCATTCACTTTAAATAGGGCACCATCGAAGTCCGTTGAGACGACGCCATATGAACTTTGGTTTGGCAAGAAGCCAAAACTGTCGTTTCTTAAAGTTTGGGGATGTGATGCTTATGTCAAAAAGCTTCAGCCTGAAAAGCTGGAACCCAAAGCGAAGAAATGCGTCTTCATAGGATACCCAAAAGAGACAGTTGGGTATACCTTCTACCTCAGATCCGAAGGCAAAGTGTTTGTCGCTAAAAATGGAACATTTCTTGAGAAAGAGTTTCTCTCGAAAGAATTGAGTGGGAGGAAGATAGAACTTGATGAGGTTGTTGAACCTTTACTTCAACCTGAGAGTAGCGCAGCGCAGAAAGTTGTTTCTGTGGAGCCTACATTAGCTGAAGAGGAAGTTAATGATGATGATCATGAAGCTTTGGATCAAGTTGCTATCGAACCTCGTAGGTCGACAAGGACACGTACTGCTCCTGAGTGGTACGGCAACCCTGTCTTAGAGGTCATGTTGTTGGACAACGATGAACCTACGAGCTATGGAGAAGCGATGATGGGCCCGGATTCCGAGAAGTGGTTAGAGGCCATGAAATCCGAGATGGGATCCATGTATGAAAACAAAGTGTGGACTTTGGAAGTATTACCTGAAGGGCGTAAGGCCAATCAGAACAAATGGATCTTTAAGAGGAAGACGGACGCAGACGGTAATGTCACCGTCTATAAAGCTCGACTTGTGGCAAAGGGTTTTTCACAAGTTCAAGGAGTTGACTACGATGAGACCTTCTCACCCGTAGCGATGCTTAAGTCCGTCAGAATCATGTTAGCAATAGCTGCCTTTTTCAATTATGAAATTTGGCAGATGGATGTCAAAACAGCGTTCCTTAACGGTTTCCTTAAGGAAGAGTTGTATATGATGCAACCAGAAGCTTTTGTCGATCCAGAGAATGCTGACAAAGTTTGCAAACTCCAGCGATCCATTTATGGACTGGTGCAAGCATCTCGGAGTTGGAATCTTCGCTTTGATGAGGTGATCAAAGCGTTTGAGTTTATACAAGTTTACAGAGAAGCTTGTATTTACAAGAAAGTGAGTGGGAGCTCTATAGCGTTTCTAATATTATATGTGGATGACATATTACTGATTGGAAACAATATAGAAATGTTGGAAAGCGTAAAGGAATATTTGAACAAGAGTTTTTCAATGAAGGACCTAGGAGAAGCTGCTTTCATATTAGGCATCAAGATCTATAGAGATAGATCAAGACGTTTAATAGGACTTTCACAAAGCACATACCTTGATAAGATTTTGAAGAAATTCAAAATGGATCAGTCCAAGAAGGGGTTCTTGCCTGTTTTGCAAGGTGTGAAGTTGAGTAAGACTCAATGCCCAGTGACTGCAGGAGATAGAGAAAAGATGAGTGTCATCCCCTATGCTTCAGCCATAGGCTCTATCATGTATGCAATGCTGTGCACAAGACCCGATGTCAGCCTTGCCATAAGTATGGTCGGAAGGTTTCAAAGTGATCCAGGAATGGAACACTGGACGGCGGTCAAGAATATCCTGAAGTACCTGAAAAGGACTAAGGACATGTTTCTCGTTTATGGAGGTGATCAAGAGCTCGTCGTAAAGGGTTACGTCGATGCAAGCTTTGGCACTGATCCGGATGACTCTAAGTCACAAACCGGATACGTATTTATTCTTAACGGGGGTGCGGTTAGCTAGTGCAGTTCCAAGCAAAGCGTGGTAGCTGATTCTACATGCGAAGCGGAGTACATCGCTACCTCGAAGGCGGCGAAGGAAGGTGTCTGGATGAAGGAGTTCATGACAGATCTTGGAGTAGTGCCTAGTGCGCTTAACCCAATGACTCTGTTTTGTGATAATACTGGTGCCATTGCTCTAGCCAAGGAACCAAGATTTCACAAGAGGACCAGGCACATAAAGCGACGTTTCAATTCCATCCGCGATTACATCAAGGAGGACGACATAAATATTTGCAAAGTACACACGGATCTGAATGTTGCAGATCCGATGACTAAACCTCTTCCAAGGGCTAAACATGAACAACACCAGAACTGCATGGGTGTTCGATTCATTACAATGTAAATCACATAGTGATGTGAACTAGATTATTGACTCTAGTGCAAGTGGGAGACTGTTGGAAATATGCCCTAGAGGCAATAATAAATTGGTTATTATTATATTTCCTTGTTCATGATAATCGTTTATTATCCATGCTATAATTGTATTAATTGGAAACTTAAATACATGTGTGGGTACATAGACAACACTGTGTCCCTAGTAAGCCTCTAGTTAAACTAGCTCGTTGATCAAAAGATGGTGAAGGTTTCCTAGCCATGGACATGAGATGTCATTTGATAACGGGATCACATCATTAGGAGAATGATGTGATGGACAAGACCCAAACTATAAACGTAGCATATGATCGTGTCAGTTTATGGCTATTGTTTTCTGCATGTCAAGTATCTGTTCCTATGACCATGAGATCATGCAACTCACTGACACCGGAGGAATACCTTGTGTGTATCAAACGTCGCAACGTAACTGGGTGACTATAAAGATGCTCTACAGGTATCTCCGAGGGTGTCTGTTGGGTTGGCATGGATCAAGACTGGGATTTGTTACTCCGTATGACGGAGAGGTATCTCAGGGCCCACTCGGTAATACAACATCACAATGAGCCTTGCAAGCAATGTGACTAAAGTGTTAGCCACGAGATCTTGTATTACGGAACGAGTAAAGAGACTTGCCGGTAACGGGATTGAACTAGGTATAGAGATACCAACGATCAAATCTCGGGCAAGTGACATACCGAAGAACAAAGGGAACAGCATACGGGATTAACTGAATCCTTGACATACAGGTTCGACCGATAAAGATCTTCGTAGAATATGTAGGAGCCAATATGGGCATCCAGGTCCCGCTATTGGTTATTGATCGTAGAGGTGTCTCGGTCATGTCTACATAGTTCTCAAACCCGCAGGGTCTACACACTTAACGTTTGGTGACGGTTAGTATAGTTGAGTTATTGTGTTGGTGACCGAAGGTTGTTCGGAGTCCCGGATAAGATCCCGGACATGACGAGGGTCTCCGGAAGAGTCCGGAGGTAAAGATTGATATATGTGATAATAGTGTTTTGATCTCCGGAAGGGTTCCGGAATTCACCGGAAGGGGTTCCGGATGTTTACCGAAGTGTTCGGGTGCAGCAACACTTTATATAGGCGAAAGGGGTAAAGCCCACGAGGTATTGGAAAGTGCAAAAGGAAGTTTTGCTGCTGCCTTAAGCGGTACTACCGCTGGTAAGGCAGTACTACCGCGTAAGCGGTACTACCGCTGTGAAGCGGTAGTACCGCTCACGAGCGGTAGTACCGCTTGTACGCGGGACTGCTGGGATCCGAGTTGGACTCTTTCCCTGCGGGCCAAACCGACCTTGTGCGGGCAAAACCGACCTGGAGGAGGCTTTTACTCCAAGTTTAGACCCCAAGGCTCAACATATAAATAGAGGGGAAGGGCTAGCACACGGGACACATCAAGATTTCCCAAGCCGTGTGCCGGCAACCCTAACCCTCTAGTTCCTCCCGTCATAATCTCCGTAGTGCTTGGCGAAGCCCTGCAGAGATTGTTCCTCACCACCATCACCACGCCGTCGTGCTGCCGGAACTCATCTACTACTTCATCATCGCTCGCTGGATCGAGGAGATGAAGGCGTCATCAAGCCGTACGTGTGTTGAACGCGGAGGTGCCGTCCGTTCGGCACTAGTTCGTGATCGGATCGAGGGACGACTTGCGATTTGGATCGCGGAGACGTTCGACTACATCAACCGCGTTTCTTAACGCTTCCGCTTAGCGATCTACAAGGGTATGTAGATTCACTCTCCCTCTCGTAGATGCTCATCACCATGGATAGATCTTGTGTGTGCGTAGGAAAATTTTTGTTTCCCATGCAACGTTCCCCAACAAGACTTATATATCCATCAATAGAAATGCCTGTGTTCATGATACTTGTTGTAAAAGCGCATGCCAGAGTGATTTCCTAGGCTGGTATGTGCGGTGACCGTCTGGCTACAGTGGTATTTAGGCGGGGCGCCATAACGGATGGTATCAGAGCCAGGCTGATAGTAGGTTACCCTAGCCAGACTTCATTGCCTTTTGTTTAGTAGAAAGCCCCGATGGATTTCAGCCATCTTTGCCAAACAGGCACGGCTACTATTGATCATAAGGCAATCCCATAGGTTTTTGGCTCCATCAGACCTCAACTCTCTTGGCCTTTGCCTCCGGTGGGAAAAGTTCGCACCAGGCAACGACCCGTGAGCCCTGAACCCCTAGGTAAACCAGATATTCTTACCTTGCTTGCTAACCATGGCAATTCTCTTCCTAAATCCAGTTTCCTTTGGGAAACACATATAAATTCCATCTTTCCCCGACAACCCTAGGCTCGCTGACTAAGCCACTTTGGCTATGGTCGTGCGTCGAGTTTGATGTTCCCTAAGGAAGTAGTAGGAGCTTGACCCCAATTGCTACCAGGAGCATTGTGTGGTTTTGCTTCTAAGTCCTTAGAGGTGCATCGAGTGCGCTATACTAGTTATACTAGTGAATCTTTGGCCACGTGTGAAAGGTCCGTAAAATTTGAGCTTTATTTGCTTTTTGGTTTTTCGCGGTTCTTGCTTCTTTTCTCGTTTTTGTTCTCTTGCTCCGACTGGATCCATCCACAAGTACCACTAAGAAGACCAGCATACAACTTGGATAATACCCAATAATCCAAGTTCAATAAGAGTCAAGCCAAGCTAACTGCCCGAAATTCAGAATATTATCACCGGATCTGTCAAGAATGAAGAATGTGTCAGAAGCAGACTCTGAGTGCAACCGGCAAGGCCAGACTACATACCTAAGGGAGTTTGCCACAGAATAGATTACACCCAAGGAAGAAATGATTCAGTCCTCGACACAAGGATTATTTCAGTCAGTGAGGTGAACCTCGAGTCTTCCTCAATGGACTCAAGAATCATTTATTCCCCACAGAAGACATATTTCAAGGAGGTGAAGATGCTGACAGCAACCACAAAATTCTGGTATGCGAGAAATATGTATGAGTTCACGGCTGCCCAGAATCAACGACAATTTTAAATATCTGGAAGCTTAGCTAAACCGAATGAAATTATCCATCAACTTCTCACTACCGGCAATACTTGGTTTGAATGCAAAGGGTATTCTGAATTAATTAACGACATGAAGTCTGCATCAGTTGTGCAGCCTTTACAGCAACAATGAGCGGAACAGCAGAAGGACAAGCGGTGTGCATGACCAACGGAATATCTTCAGACAAGGTATGGTCTATACCAAGTGTTGGCTCGGCTATGGATAAATTCCGGATACTCCGGAAGGAAGCCAGAATCGGCCATAGACCCGACCGCATAACACCGCAAAAGGCTTCTAGTATAAGAAACCCAGCCTTCCTCCAAAGCTATCAGGAGGAGCTTACAACACAAGACTCTCAATCTTCCTCGCTACGCCACCAGGGAGAAAATCTTCTGGGATACGGTACTCCAATCTTCCTCAGCCCGCTACCGCAGAAAGCTTCCAGCATAAGGCACCTGATCTTCCTCAGTAAGCAACATGAGGGAAAGCTTCTGAGGTATGATACCCAGCCTTCTTCGGCACACTAACCTGGCAAAAGCTTCGAGCATAAGGAATTCAGCCTTTTTCAACACGCCATCGTACCCCAACAATCTTCTCAGAAGCACGAACTAGCCCAGACATACGTTTGCTTCGGAACTCAGTGGTTATGAAAGGATTTATCCTACACTTGCATATGTTGTGAGCATGCAGTCTATTTGATCAGTTCATGCGAGCCACTCGTACACGGGAATGACTGTGTCTAGAGAAACATTGGCCCCATACTTCCAAGAAGGATATGAATGCAGCAATCCCTACGAGTTATGCAAGAGTAAGTTATGATATGGCCAAGGAGCCGTGTTGGCAGGTCATGACAGGTCTACAAAAAGGAACCCTCAAGAACAAAGAAGTTTCGGATGCCCAACCTGCGTGACGGTCACGAAAAGTAAAGCTTCACAGACAAGGTGATATTGCCAATCCTTGTCAGACTCCTGCATATACGGCCACAACAATGCAGCCAGCATGCCATACTCATCATGAATATGGGCCATCAACCAAGATAACATGCTAGTCTCCAAAAGGTGCACCGAGTGATAGCCGTACTATGTTCAGCTCAGTGGTCATAACCAGGACTACAGAGGCTATATATGGCAGAGTCAACTCAGTTTGACCGTCTGAATTCACTTGGAAATAGTACATTCAGATAAAACAACTACAAGCACATACATGTCGACATTGACGGTTCGTAAATACCCCGGTGTCATTGGAACAGGAGACTACCATCTAAGATTACTTTGTGATCATGCCCGACATTTCAGTTGGGAATCACCTGAGGACGAAGTCAAAATGCAAGAGACCGGAGGAAACACCTCGTACGGAACCTAGAGCTAGACTGAGCATTCTAACAAGGCAGAAAGAAAGCCACCCTTAGTCACTCGAGGCCATACGAGCACGTGAGCCCGATACTCAGAAAGGATGTCTTGCACTTGGCAGTCAATAAAACCTGAAGCAGCTAGCTCCAGGCCAGGGAAACCAAGCTATTTGTCGATACAACCCGCTACCCCACCAAGCAACAAACTACCAGGACAAAAGGTACACCTGAAAGGAAAGAGAAGGATTCAGTGCAGCCATTTGAGAAGGCAGTAACCAAAAGAGGCAGTTAAAAGGTCAGTAAAAAATGAAGACAAGATAGATGATGGATCCAAGTCACACACAGGTATGTTCCCCTTAGCCGGGAGGTAAGCCCGGAAATCTCGAGGACGGGATTTTCTTAAGGGGGGTAGGTTTGTGACACCCTGGTTTTCGATCCCTGTTTTTTTTCCTTTGCGGGATTTGACTCCCGTCTTTTTTTTCGATGTTATCGGTTTTTCCTTCGCTCTTGGGTATATGAAGATGGTCATTTAGCCTTGCCTTTCTTATCCGACCAGAGATTCTCTCCAGTCCAACCTTGCCACCCAAAATATATTCTCAAGATGTTGCCACCGAAACCCTACTCTCCGATCCACCGGAAGGGAAACCCTAAATCCTTCTATTACAAAGGAACCCCAATTTCCTTTGATCTGTTGCCTCCCAAACTTTTCCCAGTGATCATTCCACATCTATAAACCCTGGATATGCAAAAATATTGCCAAGTCATTTGCAATATTTTTCATTTAAAATTAATTCCTTTTTCTGCCAGTTAAAGGAATTAAATCCAGGAAAATATCAATCCATCTCCAAAGTTCATGAAAACTTGTGGAGATATTCTTTGTGATCATATTGAGCTCCAATAAAAATATTGGCCATAATTAAATAAGGGAAATTGCCTTTTCCTATTTAAAGCCAATATTACATTTTGGGCACTTTCTAAAGGAACTACCATTTTGGTAGCCAGGAAAAATCCCAAATAATTTGTGGAGCTTCTCCTATCCATATCTTGACCATTTCTATCAAGAACCCAAGTTCCATATTTCAAAGTTTGAGCACATCTTCCATTTGCAAATTCTGTTCAGATTTCCAGTTTGCAAAGGAAGTGCTTTCTCCCTTGATCTTTCTGGGCTGAAATATTTCAGGGTGGTTAACAATGATAAATCACCCCTGGATACCAAAAATAAGCCCATTTCATCTAGCCAATTTTCCTCAGTAAATTATCTAATTTTCTGTCCAGATTCTTACTCTGTGAAGGAAGTACCACTTTGGCATTTCCAAATGATCTGAAATTTTGCCAGTACCTCCATGCATCCATATAACTCCCCTCCACCAAAATTCAGCTCATTTCACCAAGCCAGTTGAGCACAACATCAAAATCTATTTTCTGGACCAGAAATTGCATTGCAAAGGAAGTATATGCAAATGAGGTCCAAATGCCTTCAAATTTTACCAACACCTAGTCCTTCCTACCACATTTCATTGTGAAAAAGATCCAACTCCATTTCTCCAGAAAATTCCAGCCAATTTTGCTGTCAGAATCTATTTCAGCAAGTTTCTCTCACGTCATAGCCACCTAGCTAGTTCTAGGCACTTCTTTCATCTATTTGAGCAACGAGAGACTTGTTGGACAAGCTTGGAGATGTAGGAGCCTTCCAGAGCAAGCCATGCACGTGGTGAACGCGTGGATAGCAGGCAAAAGCGGTGCTCCGCGTGCTGTCCTCGTCGGCCAGCTCGCTCCGGCCAATTCTGGCTTCTCCGAGCATGTCTCATGGCTCCGCGGCGTCCACCTGCCCCTTTCTAGGCCCTTCTCCTCTCCGATTTCTTCTTCCTCGTGCCACGGCGAGTCCCGCCACCGTGCTGTTTCCCCGTGACCGCCGTCGTCTTCTCGCTGTCTTGGCCGTTTCCCCGCCGTAGCATCGCGTCGAGCTGCTCCTCGTCAGGTCGGCGCCGTGCACGTCCAAGGCCAGCTCACCGGAAGCGCCAGTGAGGTGATAAGGGCGCCACGGCGGTCATCTCTATCTCCTTGCCTCGGCCGGCTATAAATAGCCAAGGCCACGCCCTCCCCGAGCAACCACTCCACTCGCCAGCCTCCTTCCCTTCCCCTCTGGATCACTCCCACCTCCTCTACCGATCGAGTTCCTCGCCGGAGCCCTCTAATCGACCGGAGTAGGCGCTCTCTGCCTTGGTCCGCCGCCGCATCCCCCGCCGTCCCCGAGCCCAGTGCTACCCACCACGGGGTGCACCACTCGCCGGCGACCTCCCCTGGCCCATCGCCCACTCCTATAGCTCATCGCCGCCACCCAATTTGACCGGAGCCGCCGCCCTCTGTCGTGCCATGAAGCTCCGCTCCCGGCCGTCCCCGACTGCGGTCGAGACCTCCTCTGGACGCAGCGCACGCCGGGGCACCCGCCCGACCGCTCGCCCGCCGAAGCAGCCCACCGGAGCACGGGAGCCCGCGCCGGAGCCGCGGCTTTATTGTCTCGTCGTGGAGGAGGAGGGAAGAAGAAGGAAGGAGGTGGAGGAGAGAACTCAACATGGGGCCCAGCTGTAAGCCACCCAGAGGCTGGGCCCAGGCGTGTAAGTGGATGCGTAATCCCGAGAATACGCTTTCCTTTTGAGAAAACGTATTCTGCTGCTGCTTCAGAGGAAGATGCGCTTTCCCTGGTTCGAAGGCGTATTTTTTGGAAAGGCGCTTCCTCTCTCCAGCCCGGTGCCAAAACCCTTAAATAGTGAACGTTCGTCGGCTAAGGGCAAAAATGAATAGTTTCTGTTTATTTTTCTGCCTAAACAACGAACGGCCACAACTTCGCGACCGTAACTCCGATCGAGGTGAATCCAATGCCCACTTCTTCAGCTCGTCGAGCCCGTTCCGATGATGTCACTTTAACCATGTTGACACTTTCTGAAAATGCCCATTTTGCCCCTGCCCTCTATTTAGCCCCTCCGAGAGGGATCCTTTCCGGCGAATTCTTCCGCGAGGTGATTGCACTTCTCCCGAAGTATTCCTTCACCCCCAGGCAAGCCGACCATCTGATATGTGCCCTAAAGCATTGCTCTGTGTTATTCTTGTGTTTTTAAATTAATATGCTCGTATGCGTAGTGGTGTGCTGTATGTGATGCTAATGAACCCTTGCCTGCCTTTCTTTGGTGACGGCACCACGCCTGTGTTTTGAGCTGCTTCCGGCCGTCCGGGGTGGATGCCGACTTTATGTTCTCTTTTCAACAAATGTCCCGTGTTTTGAGCTGCTTTTCGGCCGTCTCGGGCAGCTGTTGAATTTCTTTTTGTAACAGTGACCCTTTGCTCTGAGCTGTTCCTCGGCCGTCTTAGGGAACTGCTACATTCTTCTTGTCAACACCGTCTCATGCTCTGAGCTGCTTTTCAGCCGTCTTGAGCCGGGGTTGAGTTATTCCGGTAATGTCCCAGATCTGAGTTGTAAAGACCGTTCTGGTGGCTACTGGTTTATTTGCCGGTTTCATGCAAGGGTTCAGATGGTCGTAACTTACAGCTAGAACTTGTAAAGTGATAACTTGCCATTTAAATATTGTTTGACTAATGACTCGTCGTGATATTGTATGGGGATAGATTGTTATGTTTTCATAATGGTTACATCATGCTTTATTACTGTTATTGCAATATTAAAGAATGTGACTTAATGATACAAACCTCCTCCGTCGGCTGGATCGAGTCATAGTGCCACCGAACCGAGCTCATCAAGTTCAACCACATTTGCCGGTATGGGACAACCCTGACTTGGTCTATTGTCTTGCTCTTGTCGGTACCACCAAAGAGGGAAGGTTATGCGTGCGCGCTACCCTAGCCCGGTAGGCGGCTATAACCTTGTGATCCTAGTTGTTTGTTTGCGCACGGTCCCCGTTTGGGACAATTTAGTTTGGCCACGACGGTGGCAGGTGTCATGGGGTGACACAGGGGCCACCCAGGACATGACCCTGGGAGGGTATGATTATCGGTGGGACCGTAAGAGTGCCGGGCAATAGACAAGTTTTGTTGGAGCAGCACCGGTCCACCCGAATGGGAGCACGAGGCCAGGAGCTCCATGGTGTGGGTAAAGTGCGCAACCTCTGCAGAGTGTAAATCTATTCAAATAGCCGCGTCCTCGGTCATGGGACACAGTTCGTACTAGGTCACACTATTTGGACTGTGTCGAGTCCGGAGGAATAAACCAGATAATGTTGCTGCTAAGAATGAACCAGAGAAAGGTATGATTTGTTAGACGTATAGTGCAGATGCATGGACATCGGATGATGTCAGGTATATGATGTTGGCCATGCGATGGCTATGAGATGAGTGGTCGGATGACCACAGGACTTGGATTTGATTTGGATCGGGTTTGGATTGGATCCTAAGAATATTCAGAGTATGGGTTATTTACTTGACATACTTTACTTTACTGTATTTACTCCAGTAAATAATCCTGCTATGACATGATGATTAATACTGCTAGATGTTTAATCTTGCTAGATAATCCTGTCATAATATGATAGCTAATATTGTTAAGATAACCAGTGCATGCTTAAATTCCATGGATTGCTTTGCTTGGTGTATATGTTGGATTGGTTTGCTTGTGAGTACATTCAAAAGTACTCAGCAGCCTTCAATGTGGCCAGGTTCACCTAAGGATCCGACGTTCGCTAGCGAGGAGCCGGAGTGTTCGCGGGCTAGAAGAGTAACCCAGTCAGATCCCTGTGGAATGGAGCCGCACCAGGACCGTGCTGCCTTAAATAGAGCTTTTCCGCTGCCATCACCCTTGTAAAATATCATGTAAGACTTATATATCAATCAATAGAAATGCCTGTGTTCATGAAACTTGTTTTAAAAGCGCATGCCAGAGTGATTTCCAGTGCTGGTATGTGTGGTGACCGTCTGGCTACAGTGGTATTCAGGCGGGGCGCCACAAGGACCGCCCGAGAACTCAAGCGATGCCACGAGAGGTCTTGAAAAGAAATGCCAAACGAGTGTCTAAAAGAGAATCGGGCGAGACAGGACCGCCCGAGAACTCAAGCTACGCCACGAGAGGTCTTGAAAAGAAATGCCAAACGGGTGTCTAAAAGAGAATCGGGCGAGACAGGACCGCCTGAGAACTCAAGCGACGCCACGAGAGGTCTTGAAAAGAAATGCCAAACGGGTGTCTAAAAGAGAATCGGGCGAGACATGACCGCCCGAGATCTCAAGCGACGCCACGAGAAGTCTTGAAAATAAAATCGAGTGTCCGGGGTAGTCCAGCCAGCCCCTGAGACACCCAGGAAATAAAATAAGAGATACGGGTTAGTGCACAATAATATGCATAGTATTAATAATACTTATAACAATAGCATTTATGATAACAAAATTATACATGATGGCATTAGGGTGACAGTAATTATCCTGCAAAAATAATTCATACTCAAATTAATATTTCCTCTGGAGACCGACACCGGGACCGACACTTGACCCTTCCCAGCTAACGTCCTTGACCGTGGACACAGCTATTCGAATAGATATATCCCTACAGAGGGTGTACTCTTTACCCACGTGTATGAGATTTCTTTAGTCAGCACCGTGACGCTGGCTAATTCCCATTACGGTCTTTAGGTTGAAAACACGCCTGACCAGCACACAGCAGATTAACTTTCCGAATGCCAGGAATCACCCAAAGCACCGTTCAAGAAAAACTCTAAGTCGGGGAGACTACAATCTCGAATAGCATGGGATCACTATTCATATGCGCGGATTACAAGGGGTGCCCCCCTCTTGGCCCAGCCGGATACACCCATGCCCCCTGACCTGATGACGGGCATTAGTCCATGGCCGTGAAACCCTCATCATGTCCCTCTATGTGGTGTGTACACAGACAGGGGCTAGCAACTTACTGAACCGTACTTCCCTCGCGGGAAGACCCATGGCAGCACGGTGTTTAGCTAGGTGTGACGGAACAAGACTCGATCTAGGTCGACTCAGGAGGTGTTGTTATTATGACTGGCATGTCTCACATGCCACGGTGACACCGTCATGTCATAGCACAGCCCGTGCCCACCAGCACGTCCATGGCATGAGATTTACTCCTGGTTGTCTCACAACTTTTATTCATGGTAGAAAGTCACTTGAGTGAAGTGCAAGCAAGTGCAAATATGATATGACCATGCATGCATGCACTTGTGATATACTACATATATGGTGTAACTTCAAACCGATGCAACCATGTAATGCAAAATGCAATCACCATATCCCAAGCTCAAAAATGCTTGCCTTGCTCAAAGTAGTCAGAAAGTGAACCCTCAAAATTCCCGGCAAAGTTTCCCTCTTCGTTTTCTGAAAAATTCAAATTCAATTTCAAATTAAAATTTTGCAACAGTACCAAAAATTGTCTCAAAATATTTTCAAATAAATACTAAAAAAACTAGAGAGAAAAATAAGAATTTCAAAAAAAGAATCAACTCAGTCAGAGTTGTGGTTAAAAAGTTATTAAACTTTTAAATCCAGGGGCCTTTCTGCAAAATTCCAGGTCCCTCTGCTGTAAAAAAAAGAAAACGCTTCGGGCGAAATATGCCTTTCAGCGGAGAAGGCGTAAAGAGCAGAATACGCCTTTAGTTTAAAAGCAGAAAAAGAGAAAACGCTGACGGGTGGGGTCCACCCGTCAGGTTTGAATTTAAACGCGCTCGCGCGCGTGGACAGAAGGGAGGCGGTGATCACCGGCGACGATCGCCGGGGTTTTGGGAGGCGGCGATGATCGGAGCTTGATCAGGGTGTCCGTCCGCGTCGGTGGGTGGCGGCGGTGGTCGCCGGCGAGCACCAGAGCGACGGCGAGGTCGACGCCGGCGGACGGTGGTTTCGGGCGAGGTGGGATCTCGCCGGAGAGAGCTTCTGTCGTTGAATTGAAGCGGGGAATCAATGGAGGGTGGAGATGGCCTAACGGCGACGGGAGCTTCTCGGGTGCCACGGCGGATCTGGTGGTCGGAGAGGAAGAAGACGACTTCCTCGAGGTCGAGGGAGTGCGGGGGAGTTCGATTTGGGATGTGTGTGGGTCGTGGATGCTCATAACGGAGCTCGAGAGCTCCTTATATAGGCGATCGGAGGAGGTCAGAGGCGAAGCGGATTACGCCGGAGTAACTCCGGCCGGTGAAGTAGGTAAGGACGGTGGCGAGGTTCTGTGAATGATCCAAGAGGTCAATGGATCTCTCCGGAGATGCCAGCGCTATCGAGATCGAGCTCTATCTCCTTATCTGCGGCGAAGCTTGCGTACGGGTGCAGCGGCGATGACTGGCTTCGGCGATTGCCAGGCGGGGCCAGGCGGTGCGGACAGCGCGCGAGGATGCGGAGGGAGGCGCCGCGTGGAGAGAGGTAGGCAGAGGGGGAGCAGCAGCAGCAGTAATGGCAGTAGCAGCCGTGCTGATCGGCTCGGCCGCCGCACCCGAGGACGGTGGCCGTTGCACCGGCCACCTCCTGTGCTGTCGGTGGCGTGGCACTGACGGGGAGGGTCCCCGGCGGCCCAATTAAGGCGAGAGGAGGCATGGAGGAGAGGGAGAGGGGTTTGAGTGCAGTGCATGCGATGAGCTCCCCCTCTCTCTGAACCAAATTCAGATAACTGAATTTTTCGACAGTGAACAGTGTGCACACCACATGTTTGATGAAATGACAGAGAGTGCTAGGGATTTTAGGAATTTGTGAGGATATTTGTGGTAACGAGTTGATGCATAAGAGAGAGTCTGGCAAAGTTTCAGAATTTTTGGAGCTATTAAAAATAGGTTTTGGTCATGGAATTTGAATCTGGACCAAATTTGAACTGGATAGAATTTGAAAATTTTGAACTGTGGAACCCAATGTTTTTGGTGAAATGGGTTGTAAACCAAAGAAAATATGGTTCTCAAGGAAGAATCATAGAAAATATGGTTCCTTTGTAAACCAAAGAAACTAGGATAATTATAAATTCGAACTTTGGAATTTATTTAAAATAAGAGAAATATTTTTGTGGAGTGAGAAAGTATTGGACACTGTCATAGAATGTGAGAATGACTTGAGAGATAATTTAGAAGTGACAGCAAAATTATTGGAGGAATTTTGAAGGGCTAGAAAGGAGTGAAATGGCCATTAACATGGAATAATTTTAATTATTCCAAAAACTTTTATAAATGAAAAATATTTTTGATCTTTCAAAAATAACTACTTAATTAATAAACCATCCAAAACAGAACCATTTAAAATTTTGAAACCCAATTTAAAATTAAAAATGATTTTCAGAACAGAAGAAAGAGAAAAAGAAAAATAGGGCCAAAATAATTCAAAGCATCTTATTTTAAAGAAAAGATTTTGAAAATCCCAAGGAATTATTTTGGGGTGTTACAACACCTACCCCCCTTAAGAAAAATCTCGTCCCCGAGATTTCAGCTGTCCCTCAAACAGGTACGTATATTCAGCCCATAGGTGATCCTCTCTTTCCCAGGTTGCCTCCTCCTCGGTGTGATTACTCCACTGAACTTTGTAAAATTTTATCACACTCTGTCGGGTTCTCCGTTCAGACTCCTCTAAAATCTTTATAGGACGTTTCCTATATGTAAGATCTGGTTGGATATCCAGGTCTTGATGTTGGACTTGTTTTTCTGGATTACTGACACATCTCCTTAGCTGTGAAACATGAAACACATCATGAACATCTGATAACTCTGCTGGTAGCTCCAGTTGATAGGCAACCTTGCCTCTCCTTGCAATTATTCTGAACGGTCCAATAAATCTCGGTGCCAATTTTCCTTTGACCTTAAACCTCTGTAATCCTCTCATTGGGGATACTCTAAGATACACGTATTCATCGGGTTCAAAACTGATCTGACGGTGCTTCTGATCGTAGTAGCTCTTCTGACGACTCTGAGCTGCCTTCAGTCTGTCTCGGATAAGTTTTACTTTCATTTCCGCTTCCTTGAGAACTTCTGGGCCGAAGATTCGGCTGTCTCCAGTCTCAGACCAATTGAGTGGGGTACAGCATCTCCGTCCGTATAGGGCTTCGAAGGGTGACTTTTTTAAACTGGCTTGATAACTATTATTATATGAAAATTCCGCATATGGCAAACTTTCTTCCCAGCTGGCTCCATAGGTAAGCACACATGCTCTTAGCATGTCCTCCAATATCTGATTTACCCGTTCAGTCTAACCACCGGTCTGTGGGTGATATGCTGTGCTGAAAACTAGCTGAGTCCCTAAGGCCTGCTGCAGGTGATCCCAAAACCTAGAGACAAACTGAGTGCCTCTGTCAGAGACTATGGTCTTGGGTACTCCGTGTAAGCAAACAATTCGGGAGAGGTATAACCTAGCAAGCCTCAGTGTTGAGTATGTGGTTTTTACCGGAATGAAATGTGCCAACTGGGTTAATAAATCTGTGATAACCCAGAAGCATCATTTCCGTGTCGTGACCTCGGTAATCCAACAATAAAATCCATTCCTATCACATCCCATTTCCATTCAGGCACTCTGAGTGGCTGTAATAATCCTGCTGGCCTCTGATGTTCTGCCTTTATACGCTGACAGGAATCACACCGTGCGACATATACGGCGATATCCCTTTTCATCCCGTGCCACCAAAAAATTTCCTGTAGATCCTTGTACATCTTGGTTCCTCCTGTGTGAATGGATTATTGTGTTGTGTGGGCTTCTACCAAAATTTGTTGCTTTAGCTCTTCCTTGTTGGGTACGCATAACCTTTTTCCGTACCATAGGATTCCCTGACTATCAATGGTAAATTCAGATGCCTTGCCTAAATTTACCTTCCTTTTAATTCCTTCGATGCTGGGGTGTCCTTTCTGAGCTTCTTTGATCTGATCCTCCAATGTTGATTTTATTTCTAAACGGCCAATGGTTCCTTCCGTGACTAGAACCATATTAAGCTTGGCAAATTCCTGGTTGAATTCATGCTGTGAGAATTGCACACTGTCATTGTCGGTGCATGGATTTCTGCTTAGAGCATCTGCCACAACATTTGCCTTACCCGGGTGGTAATGAATTCCCACATCATAATCCTTAATTAACTCAAGCTATCAACGCCGTCTCAAGTTTAATTCTGGCTGGGTGAAGATATACTTAAGACTTTTGTGGTCCGTGTATATCTCGCATCGGTTACCAAGACGGTAATGTCGCCATTCCTTGAGTGCGTGTATCACAGCTGCTAACTCCAAATCATGGGTAGGGTAATTTTCTTCGTGTCATCGTAGCTGTCTTGAAGCATATGCTACGACTTTTCCTTCTTGCATTAATACACATCCAAGTCCCTTCCTGGAAGCGTCACAATATATTTCAAAATTTTTGTGCACATCTGGCACGATCAGAACAGGTGCCGTGGTCAACCTTTTCTTTAATTCTTGGAAACTTTTCTCGCAAGCTTCGGTCCATTCAAAAAATTTATCTTTCTTGAGTAGCTGAGTCATGGGTTTGGCTATGGTGGAGAATCATTCAATAAATCGACGATAATAGCCGGCCAGACCAAGAAAACTTCTGACCTCAGTTATGATGGTGGGTTGCTTCCACCCTAAGACATCTTTCACTTTGCTTGGGTCCACTGCTATCCCATCCTGTGTCAGTACGTGTCCCAGAAAACCAACTTCTCGTAACCAAAATTCACATTTGCTGACTTTGGCATATAGTTGATTTTTTCCTAATTCTTCCAGGACTATCCGAAGATGTTGCTCATGTTCTTCTGGCGTCTTGGAATAAATAAGTATATCATCGATGAACACAACCACGAACTTGTCCAAATATTTCATGAAGACCTTGTTCATGAGATGCACAAAATAAGCAGGAGCGTTGGTCAAACCGAAGGGCATCACTGTGAACTCATATAATCCGTATCTGGTGGTAAAGGCAGTTTTGGGTATGTCTGACGATCGGATTCTTAATTGATGGTAGCCTGGCCTCAAGTCTATTTTTGAGAATACCTTGGCTTCTGCCAGTTGCTCGAACAGGTCATTGATTCTTGGCAGTGGATATTTATTTTTGATGGTAGCCATATTGAGTGCTCTGTAATCAATACATAACCTCAGGGTACCATCCTTTTTCTTGGCAAATAAAACCGGCGATCCCCATGGTGATGAGCTGGGTCGAACATAACCTTTTTCCATTAATTCCTTACATTTTTTTCTATAGCTCAGCCAATTCTGTCGGAGCCATACGATAAGGCTTCTTATAAATGGTGCCGTCCCGGGTGCTAGTTCAATAACAAACTCAATTTCCCGATCAGGTGGCATGCCTGGTAACTCCTCGGGAAATACGTCGGGGTATTCGCATACCTCCGGAACCTTGCTTATTTCTGTCATATCCACTTGATTTAATTTTCCCTGTGAAGTAGAAATCTTCCTTGTGCCAAATTTTATTGTCTTCCCTTGACAATTTGTGAGAGTCACTGTACGGTTGTAGCAGTCTATAAAACCTTTATTTGTGGTCAACCAGTCCATTCCCAAAATAACATCCAGATCGACTGCTTCCAGTACAATGAGAATGGCTAGAAACTTCATTCCTTTGATTTCAATATTCACATCCTTGCAGTACCATTGTGTGCTTTGCTTCGATCCCGGGGACTGAATAACCATTGAATTTTGCAAAGGCGAAAAAGAAAACTGATTCTTCGAAGCAAATCTTTTAGAGATGCATGAATGGGAAGCTCCAGAATCAAATAAAACTGTAGCATTAATTGTGTGGACAGGGAACGTACCAAACACGATGTCCGGTGCGTTCCGCGCTTCCTCAAATGTCACGTGATTCACATGTCCCTTCCTTTGGTTGTTGTTGGGGTTGCTGTGTCGTGGGACTGCATTAACACTGCGGCCATTGTTGTTGGGCTTCGGAACATTATTGTTCCCCTGTTTTCGGCATTGCCTGGCATAATGCCCTTCTTCTCCACAGGCAAAACAGGTAATGCCAAGACGGAACGTTGTGTCCTTGGTCCTGTTGTTGAAGGTGCTGCGACTCTGCTGCGGTCGTGGTGTTAGAATTGGTGGTCGTGGTGCCATAGGCCTCTGAAATTCATTTCGGGGCCTGTTGTTGCGCACTTCTACTGACTGGGTCATACGGCGTTTGCGAATTTCATTCATGTTGCGGTGCTCATTCTCCAGTATAATTGCCTTGTCTACCAGTGTCTTGAAATCTGGAAAGGTGTGGATCACCAGTTGGCACTTCAGAGATGGAACGAGCCCATCAAGAAATTTCTCCATCTTTTTGTTTTCTGTCATGTACTCATCATTTGCGTACCGGGCCAGTTGAGTAAACTGGTCTAGGTACTGAGTTACCGTGGTAACTCGTTGCTTGAGATCCTCAAATTCCCTTTTCTTCAATTTCATAATACTGTTGGGGATATGTGCTCCCCGGAAGTTTTCCTTGAACTGTTCCCATGTCATATCTGCTCCATTGGGATGAGTGTGGCATATATTTTCCCACCAGGATGCTGCTGTCCCAGAAAAATAGTGCGGGGCATATAGCACTTTTTCCTGGTCCGTACACTGAGCTATGACCAATTTCCTTTCCATGTCACGCAACCAATCGTCTGCCTCCAGAGGTTTGTCCGTGTGAGAAAAGACCGTTGGATTGGTCCTCTGGAGCTCAGATAATTTTGACTGGTGTTGATGCTGTCCTTGGTGATTCCCCATATTTATTAAGTGCTGCATCATTTCTTGGTGCTGCTGCTGAGTTTGCTCATACAGACGACATACTTGTGAAAATGCTGAATCGTTGCTCTACTGACTTGTCGGTCCTTGTGTGAAATTATTTCCTATCTGTGCAAAGTTGTCCTCTGGCGGACTGGGCATGGAACGTGTCCAGGGGTGATGCATTTTCTTTCTGGGGTATTTGTGTAACACCGATGAGAAAAGAAAATATATAAAGGAAGGAAATAAATTTTTAAAAGACTGAAAATAATATCCCTCCCAAAAACGTAAGTGCAGGTTATAACACACATGCAGATTTAATTATACATGCCAAATTTAATTATAAATGCATGAGATGCATGCAAAAGGAATGTTGGTACTGACTCTATTACTAGCGTCCGCGCCTAGGGCTTCCTACAGTCAGCCTGGCTCTGATACCAAGGTTTGTCAGGCCCATTTCTGGGATAAATCACAGAAGAGCCTCAAGTCATACCAGCCCCAAGAACAACTGGTAGACTTCCTTGATATAGATAACCAGTATAAATATAATATTACATAGGGTTGAGTCAGAGGTCTCAACAATTATTACAAGCTTGCCAATATACTACGGTGGTGGAATAACACAGTGGTGTGGTGGTAGAACAACACTGATACAATAAAATAAAGTCAAGCGTCAGTGTGAGGCTTGACTATTTTATTGGTGTATCGGAAACACAGCGGATGATACATGTGGTCGACTCCAAGATCACTGGTTGACTGAATGGGACACCTCTAAGCGTTGGGCTCGCTAGCGCAATCTCCTTCCACAAGCTCGTCCTCCTCCAGGTCTGGCTAATAAAATAGCGAGGGACAAGCCAGTGAGTACGTTGGAATGTACTCGCAAACATTATGAACGAAAGATATACCGAATGCATATGCCCATGATTGATTAAATGATATGCTCATGCTGACTGAAATTTTAAACATGGCATGTCAATTATTAGCAGGTGCAGAAAACTAAAATGTTAGTGACAAACCAAGAAAGTTAAAAGTGGACAATCGGGCAAGACAGGACCGCTAGAGAATCCAAAAGAAAATTTAAACTGGAGAATCGGGCAAGACAAGACCGCCCGAGTATCCAAGAGAAATGCCAAATGGGTGTCTAAATGAGAATCGGGCGAGACAGGACCGCCCGAGAACTCAAGCCACGCCACGAGAGGTCTTGAAAAGAAATGCCAAACGGGTGTGTAAAAGAGAATCGGGCGAGACAGGACCGCCCGAGAACTCAAGCGACGCCACGAGAGGTCTTGAAAAGAAATGCCAAACGGGTGTCTAAAAGAGAATCGGGCGAGACATGACCGCCCGAGAACTCAAGCGACGCCACGAGAGGTCTTGAAAAGAAATGCCAAACGGGTGTCTAAAAGAGAATCGAGCGAGACAGGACCGCCCGAGAACTCTAGCAACGCCACGAGAGGTCTTGAAAATAAATGCCAAACGGGTGTCTAAAAGAGAATCGGGCGAGACAGGACCGCCAGAGAACTCAAGCGACGCAACGAGAGGTCTTGAAAAGAAATGCAAACGGGTGTCTAAAAGAGAATCGGGCGAGACAGGACCGCCCGAGAACTCAAGCGACGCCACGAGAGGTCTTGAAAATAAAATCGAGTGTCCGGGGTAGTCCAGCCAGCCCCTGAGACACTCGGGAAATAAAATAAGGGATACGGGTTAGTCCACGATAATATGCATAGTATTAATAATACTTATAACAATAGCATTTATGATAACAAAACTATACATGATGGCATTAGGGTGACAGTAATTATCCTACAAAAATAATTCATGCTCAAATTAATATTTCCTCCGGAGACCGACACCGGGACCGACAATTGACCCTTCCCAGCTAACGTCCTTGACCGTGGACACGGCTATTCGAATAGATATATCCCTGCAGAGGGTGTACTCTTTACCCACGTGTATGAGATTTCTTTAGTCAGCACCGTGACACTGGCTAATTCCCATTACGGTCTTTAGGTTGAAAACTTGCCTGACCAGCACACACCAGATTAACTTTCCGGATGCCAGGAATCACCCAAAGCACCGTTCAAGAAAAACTGTAAGTCGGGGAGACTACAATATCGAATAGCATGGGATCACTATTCATACGCGCGGATTACAAGGGGTGCCCCCCTCTCGGCCCAGCCGGATACACCCATGTCCCCCTGACCTGATTACGGGATTCAGTCCATGGGCGTGGAAACCCTCATCATGGCCCTCTATGTGGTGTGTACACAGACAGGGGTTAGCAACTTACTAAACCGTACATCCCTCCCGGGAAGACCCGTGGCAGAACGGTGTTTAGCTAGGTGTGACGGAACAAGACTCGATCTAGGTCGACTCAGGAGGTGTTGTTATTATGACTGGCATGTCTCACATGCCACGGTGACATCGTCGTGTCATAGCAGAACCCGTGCCCACCGGCACGTCCAAGGTAGGATATTTACTCCTGGTTGTCTCACAACTTTTATTCACGGTAGAAAGTCACTTGAGTGAAGTGCAAGCAAGTGGAAATATGATATGACCATGCATGCATGCACTTGTGATATACTACATATATGGTGCAACTTCAAACCGATGCAACCATGCAATGCAAAATGCAATCACCATATCCCAAGTTCAAAAATGCTTGCCTTGCTCAAAGTAGTCAGAAAGTGAACCCTCAAAATTCCCGGCAAAGATTCCCTCTTTGTTTTCTGAAAAATTCAAATTCAAATTCAAATTAAAATTTTGCAACAGTACCAAAAATTGTCTCAAAATATTTTCAAATAAATACTAAAAAAAACTAGAGAGAAAATTAGAATTTCAAAAAAAGAATCAACTCAATCATAGCTGTGGTTAAAAAGTTATTAAACTTTTAAATCCAGGGTCCTTTCTGCAAAAATCCAGGTCCCTGTGCTGTTAAAAAAAGAAAGCGCTTCGGGCGAAATACGCCTTTCAGCGGAGAAGGCGTAAAGAGCAGAATACGCATTTAGTTTAAAAGCAGAAAAAGAGAAAACGCTGACGGGTGGGGTTCACCCATCAGGTTTGAATTTAAACACGCTCGCGCGCGTGGACAGAAGGGAGGCGGCAATCACCGGCGACGATCGCCGGGGTTTTGGGAGGCGGTGATGATCGGAGCGTGATCAGGGTGTCCATCCGCGTCGGTGGGTGGCGGTGGTGGTCGTCGGCGAGCACCAGAACGACGGCGAGGTCGACGCCGGCGGACGGTGGTTTCGGGAAGCCTCGGTACAATGCTGGCGACCCTAAAAAAGGTGAATCCAACCTCAGCCTATTCAAAGGGAAGCTCGCGCCAGCCGGTGCTTCGAAACCAATAGAGTTGGATGTCGAAGAATGGCAGACCATTTCGTTGTATATATTCAACAACCTAACAGAAGTGCGGTCGTACATCGAGTAAATTGTCGGTACATTGTTTCGCAACTTCTAATTATTCCTTTGAACTGCTCTTATTCCCGGATATTTGATACAGTCGATACGTCACCAAATTCTCGGATGGAGCGGTGATCCAAAAGGATTCCGTCGAAGAGTATGAGCTTCTGGCAAAGCATGGAGGCAGCTATCCCGGTTTCATTTCTTGGTTCAAACAAACGGTAATTAGCAATAATAGACCATTTCATTTCTTGGTCTAATTTGCGGCTAATGCAACAATTCTTTCGTATTAAACTTGTAGGCTAATTTAGAGTCTATGGACGCCGAATTGAGACAAGCCGCTAATGGCTTTGACTATAAGGTCCGTTCATTTGAGAAATACGACATCAACGGGTATCGCTTTCGTACCTTTGGCAAAGAGCTATCTATGGCCGACCGAAAATCTACAAATTGTGGTGTCTCTGCTATCGGCGAAGGAGGTACCGAGTATTATGGAAGAGTTGAAGCAATTTATGAACTTCTATTCTATGGTGAAAACCCATCGAACCTCGTAGTCTTCAAATGTTATTGGTTCCAGCCGAAGGAGACTAGAAGGACTCATGAACATATAGGGCTAGTAGAAATCAAACAAAGCACCCATTTAGATGTTCTCGATGTCTATATTATGGCTCAACAGGCGACCCAAGTTTTCTATCTACCGTGGGCATGCCAAACTAATGCAAATCTGAAGGGTTGGGATGTCGTTTATGAAGTGCCGCCACGTGTTAGACCACCTCTCCCCAATGAAGAGGATTATGAACCTCACATTAACCCAAACACATATGATGGAGAATTCTTCCAAGAAACACGTCTTTCCAAAAAACGTTTCAAGAACCGCTCTACTTCACCCCAAAACATGGAAGTAGACAGCGACAGTGAATCCGACAACACCCCTGAGCCGGAACAAGAAGAGTTGGAACAAGAAGAGTTGGAACAAGAAGAGGTTACTGTTGCGGATGACCTGTCAATGCTTGACCGATTACAGAATGGCCTTCCACATGTTGATGCCGCCGAACCCGATGAGCACGTCATTCATGACAACACGCGTGATAGTGATGATGATGATGATGATGATGATGATCCCGGAGCATATATAGATGATCCAGACTATTATTAGTTTGTATGCATCCCAACTTAAATTATATACATATTATTATTCATGTCAGTTCTTCAATTTTTTTATGTTGTACTAATTTCGTTTACTCTTTGTCATGGCAGGTGTTGAAAGATGGTGGGCGCGGGTCCAGAGCGCGCCGCGGGTACTTCTTCGGCGGCGGCCCGCGGGAGGGGTACTTCCATTCCACCCGTACCTCTCCGGAGAGCGTTGTTAGACAGTATGGGGACACCGCCGGGCGCTTCTTCGTCGGCGTCGTTGCCCACCGGGAGAGGAGGTCGGGGAGGGAAGAATAGAGGAGGTAGATCAGGATGCATGGGCGGGAGAGGTAGGCAGGCTGCTACGCCTTCCTCGCCGCCACCCCCAGCTGATTCACCCGAGCACAGGACTGCTAGGGTGGACCCGTTTGAGGTGGAGGCTACGGGGACTCCGCACCACGAGCCTCGGGTCGACGGGCCTTCGGCCCACGAGACTCCGGACCCAGAGGCTTCGGCCCACGACACTCCGGACCAGGCTACGTCCCAGGAGACGTCCGGATGGGGTACCTGGCCGGATCTGCGTGAGGGGCTGAGTGGCCATGCTGATGGTGGCGGGGATGATCCGTTTACTGATAGTGACGGCGAGGTGGTTGAGGGGGCCACCGTGTACCAGCGTGGTGGTACACGGCTCCCGCCCGTGCCGGCGACCCGCGAGCTGCGGCCGGTGATTAGGCCTGATGGGGAGAAGTAAGTGCATTTACTCTTTTTGTACCATTTGCCTTCAGGTTTCTTCAAAAATCTAATGTGTTGGCCTTGTCATACTGTAGGGGTTGGGTACACGCCAGTGGAGTCCGCAGGCCCAACACCGTCCTTGGTGTGCTTTGCCGGCAAAACTTCCCAAGGTTTGTCACGTTGCCCGGTGAGGGTCAGCTTCCACAACTAGGATTGAGCTGGGAGCACTACTTGGCTGCCCAGGCCCCGCCGGACCACATGATCGACGGTGTCTTGTGCCACACGATTGCCGATATGGTGATCAGAAGCTTTTGGGTAATGTCTCCTTTGCACAATTAAAAATTAACAATAGCTAGTTATTTTACTAATCAGTGTTGTCTCGTTTGATTGCAGACCTTCTACAGGTGTGAGGAGGGATACGAGGAGGAGGCGGCACAGGTTATCGATAGCGAGTGCAGGCGCCTACTACAAAACTTACAGCACGAGGCTCGACCACAGGCTGTTCGAGACTACTACGCCACGCGTGGTATTAAGAAGGACAAGGCGTCGTGCCGGGCTAAGTTTCTGAAGAAGGATCAGTACATGAAGGTAATTAACTATTCTTAAGGCATTGTACTTAGTTTCCTTGATTTGATTCGTAGGCGTAGCGCTCAAATTTCTCTTTACTAACTTAGGTGCCCCCGAGATGGTGTGCGAATAAGATGGATTGTTGGGAGGCGTTGGTGGATGAGTGGTGCACAGGCCGCTGGCGAGCCGTCCAGGACAATGCCAAGGACCGGCGTGCCCAAATGGTTGGTGTGCCACACCATCATGGCAGCGCCAACTTATTTCAGTTCGGGCGGTACTGGGTATGTGGTTTGCTTCATGATTCATGCAATTCATTCTTCATGCTAGATTGAGCCCTTTACTAATACTTTGTTCCTCTCTTTTAGGCGGGACACAATAACACGGAGGTGCCAGAGGTTTACGACCTCTATGCCATGGCCCATACTACCTCGTACAAGAAGGTCAAGGCATTCTCTGAGGCTGACCTCGATAATCCAGAGAACTTCACCAACATCTCCTCCCACCACAAGCTCATGAGGTACAGAGATGAGGGGAAGGTGAGGAAAGGGGAGGAATTTAACCCGAGCCAGCATCCCTTTGATCGAGAGCTGGTGATGATATCTGGTGGCGGGAGGCCCCATGGCTCGATAGCCATTGGAGATGGACTTGTACGTTGTCCTCGCACTCTCCCGGAGATCAAGGTGCGCCAAACAAGCTCCTGTCCTGAAATAAGGCCTCGTCCACGGCCAGTCGCTCTCGCCATCGAGGTAAGTTATACGGACTCAGATATCTTTCCTCCATTACATTGTGTGTGTGCCCATCCATGATTAAAATGCTAACGAGGAGTGGTGTTGCAGGCTGCTCTTCATAAAGAGAGAGAGACAACCCAGGCGCTTCTGGAGGAGAGGGACCGGCTGGCGGCGGAGAGGGAACAGCTGGCGGAGGAGAAGACGGCTAGGTTGTTGGAGGAGGAGAGGGCACGGAATGATGCGTCTCACCGGGCCATGTACGAGCTCCTCGTGGTAAGTTTCTTATGCATATTAGCCAAATCATGCACATAATATGTTCGTTTCATTACTAACCTATATGACTGACTCGTCAAAACCAAATGTGCAGTCTATGTGCGAGAAGACCGGTCAGACCCCTCCGCCGATGCCGGTCATTACTAGAGCGGGAACGGTGAGTTTCATTTGAATGGTCATTAGTTACAAGTCTTAACATTTGAGTGTCATCATGCTAACGAGACTTTGCAAATGATCTTTGGTGCAGCATAACTCCGAAGCCGCATCGCACAGCCCTTCTCCAGGTGAAACCGGCCCAGCGAACCCCGATGCTTGACCTCCGTTAAGTTTTCTCTATTATGCCACATACTTAGCTTATTTTCCCCAAAAAAGACATACTTATATAGCTAATTATCCTCCAAAATGACATAATTAGCTTATTTAGTCCATTTATGACATAATTAGCTTATTCGTTGCAAAAATGGCATAATAACCTTGGTTACCTCATAAATATCATATACTTAGCTTATTATCCTCCAAAATGACATAATTACCTAAGTTAGCTCTAAAATAACATATACTTACCTAATTTAGCTCAAAAATGGCATAATTACCTAGGTTAGCACAAAAATGACCTATACTTACCTTATTTTCCTTGGTTAGCACAAAAATGCCATACTTACCTAGGTTAGCTCTAAAATGACACAAATAAGGAATAAGATGAAGAAAAACAAGGAAGAGGAGAAAAAGAAGGAATAGAAGAAGAAGAAGAAGAAGACTAGAAGAAGAAGAAGAAGAAGAAGAAGAAGAAGAAGAAGAAGAAAAAGAAAACTAGAAGAAGAAGACTAGAAGAAGAAGAAGAAGAAGAAGAAGAAGAAGAAGACATACTTAGCTAATTATCCTCCAAAATGACATAATTAGCTTATTTAGTCCATTTCTTCTTCTTCTTCTTCTTCTAGTCTTCTTCTTCTTCTTTTTCTTCTTCTTCTTCTTCTTTTTCTTAGCTTATTTTCCCCAAAAAAGACATACTTAGCTAATTATCCTCCAAAATGACATAATTAGCTTATTTAGTCCATTTATGACATAATTAGCTTATTCGTTTCAAAAATGGCATAATAACCTTGGTAACCTCATAAATGTCATATACTTAGCTTATTTTCCTCCAAAATGACACAATAAGCTTAGTTAGGTCAAAAATGGCATAATTACCTAGGTTAGCTCTAAAATGACACAAACAAGCAATAAGAAGAAGAAAAACAAGAGGAGAAAAAGAAAGAGAAGAAAAACTCTTCTTCTTATTCTTCTTGTTCTTGTTCTTCTTCTTCTTCTAGTCTTCTTCTTTTTCTTCTTCTTCTTCTTCTTGTTCTTCTTCTTCTTCTAGTCTTCTTCTTCTAACTTTCTTATTTCCCATTTTGCAGATTTGATTCACTTCACGGAAGCTTGCATTGATGGAGTGCTTGTGTTTACTTTTTGTTTTGATTTTGTATCCATGAACAATGTGAAACTTGCTACCTATGGATGAAACTATTGTAATATGGTGAAACTTGCACATTTTGTTTTTGTATATCTGTTGGATGATCATATCCATATGGCAGGGATATAGTTTCTTATGTGTTGGATATCATATACTTGCTGTGAAACTTGCACATACTGTTTGCCCTGTGAAATATATATATATATATCATATATTTGCTGTGAAAATGCTTGGATATAACAAAAAAAGAATAAAAAGGAGCAATACAGGCACTTTGCCATCTGCCAGCGGACGGCAAAGGTCTTTGCTGTCAGCCAGCGGACGGCAAAGGTGCCACGTGGCAGCAACCTGTGCAACCTGGGAGTACTGGGTCTGACCCATTTGGTCATTATGCCGTCCTCTGGCAGACGGCAAAGGCGAGTGGTTCTTTGCCGTCCGCAAGCAGACGGCAAAGAAAAAGAGCGGTAGACGGCAAAGAGCGTGGAGGAGTGACATTATGCCATGGGTCTGCTGACGTCAGGAAGCAGACGGCAAAGGGGAGAGCACGTTTGCCGTCCGCCGGCAGACGGCAAAGTCTCCTGTTAGCCACCTAACGTGGCTAACGTCTATTCTTTGCCGTCCACTTTCTTTGCCGTTTGCTTGGCCAAGAAAGCTGACGGCAAAGGTCTTTGCCGTCCGCTGTACGAATGCAGATGGTAAAGATGCTCATTACTGTAGCTTCCAGTGCCAGAAGCGTTTGCCGTCTGCGGCAAACGGCAAAGACCTTTGCCGTCTGCTTTCTGGTCCTTTGCCGTCTGCCAAGGCAGACGGCAAATCAGCTGATTCCTGTAGTGCTAGTAGCACATTCTTTAGCAAGTTTATGACAGGTTTATCCTCCAGATCGACAAAGACCAAATAGTGGCCTAGTATGAACTGTGTCCAATACCGTGGACTCGGCTATTCCAATAGATTCTTACACTCTGCAGAGGTTGCGCACTTTACCCACACTATGGAGCTCCTTGTCCCGTACCTCGGTACACTTCCCTTCTGGGTGGACTGGTGCTGCTCCAACAAAACTTGCCTAACCCATGACTCCTCCACCGTACCACCAACAATCATACCCTCCCAGGGTCATGTCCTGGGTGGCCCCTGTGTCACCCCGTGACACCTGCCACCGTCGTGGCCAAACAAATTGTCCCAAACGGGGATCGCGCACAAAAACTCAACTGGGCTCACAAGGTTATCGCTGCCTACCTGATCAGGGTAGCACGCGCGTATAACCTTCCCTCTTTGGTGGTACCGATAAAAGAGCACGAGGTTAGACCAAGTCAAGGCCGTCCCATACCGGCAAATGTGGCTGCACGGATAAGTCCGGATAGGTGGCACTATGACTCGATCCCATCGACGATGAAGGAGGTTTAATTTATAAGTTCAATTTAATATTTCCATCATCTCATCGTAACATCAACATTTATGAGCAAGAACAATTACTTAACAACATCATAGCAAAATTATAACGGTACTGACAATCATGGCATGAGATCAAATCATAGCACTAACATGATAACGGTATTAAAAATATTGTTATTAGCATGGGAAAATATGACATGACAGCAATTCATGATATCACATGGTAAATAGCACTAGCACCTGGCACAGATGGAATAACAGGGCTATGGCAATGCAGACTAACAGATGATCCAAAATATACTACAACACACACACAGGGTGCAAGCAAAGTCATCACGCAAGTCCGGAGCTCATGATAAGAGGTTGGCTTGCCTTGGGTCGATGGAGTCACCGGGAAGAAATGCGATGGGCTCGCGGAATGATTTGCCGGAAAGGTTTCCCTCTCAAAGGGGGCTGATTAAGGGCCAGGGCAAAATGGTCATTTTCACAGTGTGGAAACATTATGAAAATGATGCCATCGGAAAGGGCTCGACGAACTGAAAACGTGGGCGTTGGATTTACCTCAATCGGAGTTACGGTCGCGGAGAAACGGCCGTTCGCTCGTTAAGCGGTAAAACAAACAGAAACTGTTCGTTTTAGCCCTTAACGGGTGAACGTCCGCAAAATAGCCTCTTCGGCCGCCGCTGAGAAAACGAAAGCGCATTTTAGAAAATACGCTTCCGATAACAGGAAGCGCATTTCCTTCAAATAGCACAACGAAGTATGCTTTCAACACTGGAAAGCGCACTGGGCCGAATACGTCTCCACTTAATCTGACGCGCGGGTCCGGCTTGGGTCAACGCTGTGTGGCTTACACGTGGGGCCCCCTTATCTCTCCTCTCTCTTCTCCCCTGATCGTCGTCTTCCTCGACCGAAACAGAGGAATGGCCGCGGCGGCTCGGGCCTGGCCGGCTGCCGGCGTTCCCCTGCACAGCCGCGCCTGCCGATGAGTCGGTCGGGCACGCGGCGCCGTCCCGCGCCCAGGAGGGGTCGCCGGGGAGCTCGGAGGGCCTGGAGGGGAGATGCCCACGGGCGGCAGGAGCAGCGGCCATGGCCGTTCGAGGAGCTGCTCGGCGGCGCTTCCCCGGAGGAACCGAAGACGGCGGTGGCTCCTTGAGCTCCTGGAGAGGTCGTGGACGCAAACAGGGAGAAGGGGGAGGGCCAGGGTGCCGGAATCGGGAGGGGGTTGGCGACGGCAGAGCTTCTGTCATGGGAGAGGAAGAGTTCGGGGAGCTCGAGAGGGACGGCTGGGGAGTTGCTGGTGAAGAGGAGGGGCTCGGGGACGCCTTAAATAGGCTCGGGGAGGAGCTACGGGACGACGGACGGAGTTTCGGGAGCTCGGCACCATGGCGGCGATCTAGCGGCGAACCAATGTCGGCAGAGGCGGCCACAAGCTAGAGGACGAGGGGGAGAGGACTCCAGAAGGTCCACGCGTGCGGTGGGCAGCTCGCCGGCGCTCGCGGACAAGCCGAAGGCCGCTGGAGAGGGCTCCCGAAGCGTCCAATGCACAGGGTGCCATTTCGGTGTGCTCTGCCCGTGGTCACCACATGGCCACGGCGTTGCCACACCCAACTTGATGCCAAATCGTGCCTAGGGTCTTCCCCATGCATCGCTGAGTTAACTAGTGCAGCTGGAAGACACTGGAAAGCTCTGATGTGATCGCACCTAGGTCAAACAGCTTCCAGCAACAAAGTTTGGACAGGTGGTGTGGCCACCATAGTGCTCCTCTTGGCATGATCTTGGGCATGGGTCAATCATCTACCAGGGTGGCCATGCTGACAAAAATTCAGCTCAAATGGGCAACTCTAGATGCTACCTCCTTTGTAACCTAGCAATCTGACCAGAAATGCAAATGATGATGTTGGGGTCAAATGGCTAGATGGATTTGAATGATTTTTGGTGTAGAGTGATGATATGGTTATGAGAGCTTGCTGGAAAAGTTTCAGCTCAAATTAATAATCCATGAGGGTACTTCCTTCACAGAGATACAATCTGGACAGAAACTTGGATAATTTACTGAGGAAAAATGGCTAAATGAAATGGGCTGGTTTTTGGTATCCGGATGTGATTTGTCAATGTTAACCACCCTGAAAAATATCAGCCCAAAAATATTAAGGGAGAAAGCACTTCCTTTGCAAACTGGAAATCTGGACAGAATTTACAAATGGATGTTGTGCTCAAAAGTTTATTTGTGGAACTTGAGAGTTTGATAGAAATGGTGAATATATGGATAGGATAAGCTCCACAAATTATTTGGGATTTTTCCTAGCTACCAAAATGGTAGTTCCTTTGGAAAGGCCCCAAATTGAAATATTGGCTTTAAATAGGAAAAGGCAATTTTCCTTATTTAATTGTGGCCAATATTTTTGTGAGAGCTCAATATGATCACAAAGAATATCTCCACAAGTTTTCATGAACTTTGGAGATGGATAGATATTTTACTGGATTTAATTCCTTAGAAAGGAAGAAAAAGGAATTAATTCTAGATGAAAAATATTGCATATGACTTGGCAATATTTTTGCACATCTAGGGTTTATGGATAAAGAAGGATCTCTGGAAATCTTGGGAGAATCAACTGAGCAAGGAAAATGATAGCTCCTTTGTAAACACAAAGGCAGGATTTCCAGTTCCAATATTTTGGAACTAGGGTTTGAATGAGGTTCGGGGTTTACTGACGGAAGCTTGGCTGGCACCTGAGCATGAGAAAGATATGGAGAGGCTGAGGATTGTCTGGATTCACCTGGTCACTCACCAGATTCCAGAGGAAAAATTTGGGAGAGGAAAGCTAGGAAGGAATAACAGCACAAAAATCGATAACCCGATTTTTGGGGTGTTACAGAGATTGGCTAGAAACTTCAATCCTTTGATTTCAATATTCACATCCTTGCAGTACCATTGTGTGCTTTGCTTCGATCCTGGGGACTGAATAACCATTAAATTTTGCAAAGGCGAAAAAGAAAACTGATTCTTCGAAGCAAATCTTTTAGAGATGCATGAATGGGAAGCTCTAGAATCAAATAAAACTGTAGCATTAATTGTGTTGACAGGGAACGTACCAAACACGATGTCCGGTGCGTTCCGCGCTTCCTCAAATGTCAAGTGATTCACCTGTCCCTTCCTTTGGTTGTTGTTGGGGTTGCTGTGTCATGGGGCTGCATTAACACTGCGGCCATTGTTGTTGGGCTTCGGAACATTATTGTTCCCCTGTTTTGGCCATTGCCTGGCATAATGCCCTTCTTCTCCACAGGGAAAACTGGTAATGCCAGGACGGAACATTGTGTCCTTGGTCCTGTTGTTGAAGGTGATGCGACTCTGCTGCGGTCGTGGTGTTGGAATTGGTGGTCGTGGTGCCACAGGCCTCTGAAATTCATTTCGGGGCCTGTTGTTGCGCACTTGTACGGACTGTGTCTTACGGCGTTTGCGAAATTCATTCATGTTGCGGTGCTCATTCTCCAGTATAATTGCCTTGTCTACCAGTGTCTTGAAATCTGGAAAGGTGTGGATCACAAGTTGGCACTTCAGAGATGGAACGAGCCCATCAAGAAATTTCTCCATCTTTTTGTTTTCTGTCATGTACTCATCGTTTGCGTACCAGGCTAGTTGAGTAAACTGGTCTAGGTACTGAGTTACCGTGGTACCTCATTGCTTGAGATCCTGAAATTCCCTTTTCTTCAATTTCATAATACTGTTGGGGATATGTGCTCCCCGGAAGTTTTCCTTGAACTGTTCCCATGTCATATCTGCTCCATTGGGATAAGTGTGGCATATATTTTCCCACCAGGATGCTGCTGTCCCGGAAAAATAGTGCGGGGCATATTGCACTTTTTCCTAGTCCGTACACTAAGCTATGACCAATTTGCTTTCCATGTCACGCAACCAATCGTCTGCCTCCAGAGGTTTGTCTGTGTGAGAAAAGACCGTTGGATTGGTCCTCTGGAGCTCAGATAATTTTGACTGGTGTTGATGCTGTCCTTGGTGATTCCCCATATTTATTAAGTGCTGCATCATTTCTTGGTGCTGCTGCTGACTTTGCTCATACAGACAACATACTTGTGAAAATGCTGAATCGTTGCTCTACTGACTTGTCTGTCCTTGTGTGAAATTATTTCCTATCTGTGCAAAGTTGTCCTCTGGCGGACTGGGCATGGAACATGTCCAGGGGTGATGCATTTTCTTTCTGGGGTATTTGTGTAACACCGATGAGAAAAGAAAATATATAAAGGAAGGAAATAAATTTTTAAAAGACTGAAAATAATATCCCTCCCAAAAACGTAAGTGCAGGTTATAACACACATGCAGATTTAATTATACATGCCAGATTTAATTATAAATGCATGAGATGCATGCAAAAGGAATGTTAGTACTAACTCTATTACTAGCGTCCATGCCTAGGGCTTCCTACAGTCAGCCTGGCTCTGATACCAAGGTTTGTCAAGCCCATTTCTGGGATAAATCACAGAAGAGCCTCAAGTCATACCAGCCCCAAGAACAACTGGTAGACTTCCTTGATATAGATAACCAGTACAAATATAATATTACACAGGGTTGAGTCAGAGGACTCAACAATTATTACAAGCTTGCCAATATACTACGGTGGTGGAATAACACAGTGGTGTGGTGGTAGAACAACACTGATACAATAAAATAAAGTCAAGCGTCAGTGTGAGGCTTGAATATTTTATTGGTGTAGCGGAAACACAGCGGATGATACATGTGGTCGACTCCAAGATCATAGGTTGACTGACTGGGACACCTCTAAGCGTCGGGCTCGCTAGCGCAATCTCCTTCCACAAGCTTGTCCTCCTCCAGGTCTGGCCAATAAAATAGCCAGGGACAAGCCAGTGAGTACATTGGAATGTACTCGCAAACATTATGAACGAAAGATATACCGAATGCATATGCCCATGATGGATTAAATGATATGCTCATGCTGACTGAAATTTTAAACATGGCATGATAATTATTAGCAGGTGCAAAAAAATAAAATCGAGTGTCCGGGGTAGTCCAGCCAGCCCCTGAGACACTCAGGAAATAAAATAAGAGATACGGGTTAGTCTACGATAATATGCATAGTATTAATAATACTTATAACAATAATATGCATAGTATTAATAATACTTATAAAAATAGAATTATTCATAACAAAATTATACATGATGGCATTAGGGTGACAGTAATTATCCTGCAAAAATAATTCATGCTCAAATTAATATTTCCTCCGGAGACCGACACCGGGACCGACACTTGACCCTTCCCAGCTAACGTCCTTGACCGTGGACACGGCTATTCGAATAGATATATCCCTACAGAGGGTGTACTCTTTACCCCCGTGTATGAGATTTCTTTAGTCAGCACCGTGACGCTGGCTAATTCCCATTACGGTCTTTAGGTTTAAAACACGCCTGACCAGCACACACCAGATTAACTTTCCTGATGCCAGGAATCACCCAAAGCACCGTTCAATAAAAACTCTAAGTTGGGGAGACTACAATCTCGAATATCATGGGATCACTATTCATACGCGCGGTTTACAAGGGGTGCCCCCCTCTCGGCCCGGCCGGATACACCCATGCCCCCTGACCTGATGACGGGCATTAGTCCATGGCCGTGGAAACCCTCATCATGGCCCTCTATGTGGTGTGTACACAGACAGGGGATAGCAACTTACTAAACCGTACTTCCCTTGTGGGAAGACCTGTGGCAGCATGGTGTTTAGCTAGGTGTGACGGAACAAGACTCGATCTAGGTCAACTCAGGAGGTGTTGTTATTATGACTGGCTTGTCTCACATGCCACGGTGACACCGTCGTGTCATAGCACAGCCCGTGCCCACCGGCACGTCCAAGGCAGGATATTTACTCCTGGTTGTCTCACAACTTTTATTCACGGTAGAAAGTCACTGAGTGAAGTGCAAGCAAGTGCAAATATGATATGACCATGCATGCATGCACTTGTGATATACTACATATATGGTGCAACTTCAAACCGATGCAACCATGCAATGCAAAATGCAATCACCATATCCCAAGTTCAAAAATGCTTGCCTTGCCCAAAGTAGTCAGAAAGTGAACCCTCGAAATTCCCGACAAAGTTTCCCTCTTCATTTTCTGAAAAATTCAAATTCAATTTCAAATTAAAATTTTGCAACAGTGCCGAAAATTGTCTCAAAATATTTTCAAATAAATACTAAAAAAACTAGAGAGAAAAATAAGAATTTAAAAAAAAGAATCAACTCAATCACAGTTGTGGTTAAAAAGTTATTAAACTTTTAAATCCAGGGGCCTTTCTGCAAAAATCCAGGTCCCTGTGCTGTTAAAAAAAAGAAAACGCTTCGGGCGAAATACGCCTTTCAGCGTAGAAGGCGTAAAGAGCAGAATACGCCTTTAGTTTAAAAGCAGAAAAAGAGAAAATGCTGACGGGTGGGGTCCACCCGTCAGGTTTGAATTTAAACGCGCTCGCTCGCATGGACAGAAGGGAGGCAGCGATCACCGGCGACGATCGCCGGGGTTTTGGGAGGCGGCGATGATCGGAGCGTGATCAGGGTGTTCGTCCGCGTTGGTGGGTGGCAGTGGTGGTCGCCGGCGAGCTCCAGAACGACGGCGTGGTCGACGCTGGCGGACGGTGGTTTCGGGCGAGGTGGGATTTCGCCGGAGAGAGCTTCTGTCGTTGAATTGAAGCGGGGAATCGATGAGAGGGAGCAAGAGATGACGACTGGTGGATTTTGGAGGGTGGAGATGGTCTAACGGCGACGGGAGCTTCTCGTGTGCCGCGGCGGATCTGGTGGTCGGAGAGGAAGAAGACGACTTCCTCGAGGTCGAGGGAGTGCGGGGAAGTTCGATTGGGGATGTGTGTGGGTCGTGGATGCTCATAACGGAGCTCGGGAGCTCCTTATATAGGCGATCGGAGGAGGTCAGAGGCGGAGCGGATTACGCCGGAGTAACTCCGGTCGGCGAAGTAGGTAAGGATGGTGGCGAGGTTCTGTGAATGATCCAGGAGGTCAATGGATCTCTCCGAAGATGCCAGCGCGATCGAGATCGAGCTCTATCTCCTTATCCGCGGCGAAGCTTGCATACGGGTGCGGCGGCGATGACTGGCTCCGGCGACTGCCAGGCGGGGCCAGGCGGTGTGGACGGCGCGCGAGGATGCGGAGGGAGGCGCCGCGTGGAGAGAGGTAGGCAGAGGGGGAGCAGCAGCAGTAATGGCAGTAGTAGCCGTGCTGATCGGCTCGGCAGCCGCAGCCGAGGATGGTGGCCATTGCACCGGCCACCTCCTGTGCTGTCGGTGGCGTGGCACTGACGGGAAGGGTCCCCGGCGGCCCAATTAAGACGAGAGGAGGCGTGGAGGAGAGGGAGAGGGGTTGGAGTGCATTGCATGTGACGAGCTCCACCTCTCTCTGAACCAAATTTAGATAACTGAATTTTTCGACAGTGAACAGTGTGCACACCACATGTTTGATGAAATGACAGAGAGTGCTAGGGATTTTAGGAATTTGTGAGGATTTTTGTGGTAAGGTGTTGATGCATAAGAGAGAGTCTCGCAAAGTTTCAGGATTTTTGGAGCTATTAAAAATAGGTTTTGGTCATGGAATTTGAATCTGGACCAAATTTGAACTGGATAGAATTTGAAAATTTGGAACTATCGAACCCAATGTTTTTTGTGAAATGGGTTGTGGGTACTACCTAGTTGTTGGGGTAATTTTTGTGGTTGCAGAAGAATCATAGAAAATATGGTTCCTTTGTAAACCAAAGAAACTAGAATAATTATAAATTCCAACTTTGGAAATTATTTAAAATAAGAGAAATATTTTTGTGGAGTGAGAAAGTATTGGACACTGTCATAGAATGTGAGAATGACTTGAGGGATAATTTAGAAGCGACAGCAAAATTATTGGAGGAATTTAGAAGGGCTAGAAAGGAGTGAAATGTCCATTCCCATGGAATAATTTTAATTAATCCAAAAACTTTTATAAATGAAAAATATTTTTGATCTTTCAAAAATAACTACTCAATTAATAAACCATCCAAAACAGAACCATTTAAAATTTTGAATCCCAATTAAAAATTAAAAATGATTTTAAGAACAGAAGAAAGAGAAAAAGAAAAATAGGGCCAAAATAATTCAAAGCATTTTATTTGAAAGAAAAGATTTTGAAAATCCCAAGGAATTATTTTTGGGTGTTACAACACCTACCCCCCTTAAGAAAAATCTCGTCCCCGAGATTTCAGCTATCCCTCAAACAGGTACGGATATTCAGCCCTTAGGTGATCCTCTCTTTCCCAGGTTGCCTCCTCCTCGGTGTGATTACTCCACTGAACTTTGTAAAATTTTATCACACTCTGTCGGGTTCTCTGTTCAGACTCCTCTAAAATCTTTATAGGATGTTCCCTATATGCAAGATCTGGTTGGATATCCAGGTCTTGATGTTGGACTTGTTTTTCCGGATTACTGACACATCTCCTTAGCTGTGAAACGTGAAACACATCATGAACATCTGATAATTCTGCTGGTAGCTCCAGTTGATAGGCAACCTTGCCTCTCCTTGCAATTATTCTGAACGGTCCAATAAATCTCGGTGCCAATTTTCCTTTGACCTTAAACCTCTGTAATCCTCTCATTGGGGATACTCTAAGATACACGTATTCATCGGGTTCAAAACTGATCTGACGGTGCTTCTGATCGTAGTAGCTCTTCTGACGACTCTGAGCTGCCTTCAGTCTGTCTCGGATAAGTTTTACTTTCATTTTCGCTTCCTTGAGAACTTCTGGGCCGAAGATTCGGCTGTCTCCGGTCTCAGACCAATTGAGTGGGGTACGGCATCTCCGTCCGTACATGGCTTCGAAAGGTGACATTTTTAAACTGGCTTGATAACTATTGTTATATGAAAATTCCGCATATGGCAAACTTTCTTCCCAGCTGGCTCCATAGGTAAGCACACATGCTCTTAGCATGTCCTCCAATATCTGATTTACCCGTTCAGTCTATCCACCGGTCTGTGGGTGATATGCTGTGCTGAAAACCAGCTGAGTCCCTAAGGCCGGCTGCAGGTGATCCCAAAACCTAGAGACAAACTGAGTGCCTCTGTCAGAGACTATGGTCTTGGGTACTCCGTGTAAGCAAACAATTCGGGAGAGGTATAACCTAGCAAGCCTCAGTGTTGAGTATGTGGTTTTTACTATAGATCCTTGTACATCTTGGTTCCTCCTGGGTGAATGGAGTACGGAGTTGTGTGGGATTCTGCCAAAATTTGTTGCTTTAGCTCTTCCTTGTTGGGTATGCATAACCTTTTTCCGTACCATAGGATTCCCTGACTATCAATGGTAAATTCAGATGCCTTGCCTAAATTTACCTTCCTTTTAATTCCTTCGATGTTGGGGTGTCCTTTCAGAGCTTCTTTGATCTGATCCTCCAATGTTGATTTTATTTCTAAATGGGCAATGGTTCCTTCCATGAGTAGAACCGTATTAAGCTTGGCAAATTCCTGGTTGAATTCATGCTGTGAGAATTGCACACTGTCATTGTCGGTGCATGGATTTCTGCTTAGAGCATCTGCCACAACATTTGCCTTACCCGGGTGGTAATGAATTCCCACATCATAATCCTTAATTAACTCAAGCCATCGACGCTGTCTCAAGTTTAATTCTGGCTGGGTGAAGATATACTTAAGACTTTTGTGGTCCGTGTATATCTTGCATCGGTTACCAAGAAGGTAATGTCGCCATTCCTTGAGTGCATGTATCACAGCTGCTAACTCCAAATCATGGGAAGGGTAATTTTCTTCGTGTCGTCGTAGCTGTCTTGAAGCATATGCTACGACTTTTCCGTCTTGCATTAATACACATCCAAGTCCCTTCCTGGAAGCGTCACAATAAATTTCAAAAATTTTGTGCACATCTGGCACGATCAGAACAGGTGCCGTGGTCAACCTTTTCTTTAATTCTTGGAAACTTTTCTCGCAAGCTTCGGTCCATTCAAACTTTTTATCTTTCTTGAGTAGCTGAGTCATGGGTTTGGCTATGGCGGAGAATCCTTCTGACCTCAGTTACGTTGGTGGGTTGCTTCCACCCTAAGACATCTTTCACTTTGCTTGGGTCCACTGCTATCCCATCCTGTGTCAGTACGTGTCCCAGAAAGCCAACTTCTCGTAACCAAAATTCACATTTGCTGACTTTGGCATATAGTTGATTTTTTCGTAATTCTTCCAGGACTATCCGAAGATGTTGCTCATGTTCTTCTGGCGTCTTGGAATAAATACGTATATCATCGATGAACACAACCACGAACTTGTCCAAATATTTCATGAAGACCTCGTTCATGAGATGCACAAAATAAGCAGGAGCATTGGTCAAACCGAAGGGCATCACTGTGAACTCATATAATCCGTATCTGGTGGTAAAGGCAGTTTTGGGTATGTCTAACGATCGGATTCTTAATTGACGGTAGCCTGGCCTCAAGTCTATTTTTCAGAATACATTGGCTTCTGCCAGTTGCTCGAACAAGTCGTTGATTCTTGGCAGTGGATATTTATTTTTGATGGTAGCCATATTGAGTGCTCTGTAATCAATACATAACCTCAGGGTACCATCCTTTTTCTTGGCAAATAAAACCGGCGATCCCCATGGTGATGAGCTGGGTCGAACATAACATTTTTCCATTAATTCCTTAATTTGTTTCTTTAGCTCAGCCAATTTTGTCGGAGCCATACGATAAGGCTTCTTATAAATGGGTGCCGTCCCGGGTGCTAGTTCAATAGAAAACTCAATTTCCCGATCAGGTGGCATGCCTGGTAACTCCTCAGGAAATACGTCGGGGTATTCGCATAACACCGGAACCTTGCTTAATTCTGTCATATCCACTTGATTTAATTTTCCCTGTGAAGTAGAAATCTTCCTTGTGCCAAATTTTATTGTCTTCCCTTGACAATTTGTGAGAGTCACTATACGGTTGTAGCAGTCTATAAAACCTTTATTTGTGGTCAACCAGTCCATTCCCAAAATAATGTCCAGATCGACTGCTTCCAGTACAATGAGATTGGCTAGAAACTTCATTCCTTTGATTTCAATATTCACATCCTTGCAGTACCATTGTGTGCTTTGCTTCGATCCCGGGGACTGAATAACCATTGAATTTTGCAAAGGCGAAAAAGAAAAATGATTCTTCGAAGCAAATCTTTTAGAGATGCATGAATGGGAAGCTCCAGAATCAAATAAAACTGTAGCATTAATTGTGTTGACAGGGAACGTACCAAACACGATGTCCGGTGCGTTCCGCGCTTTGTCAAATGTCACGTGATTCACCTGTCCCTTCCTTTGGTTGTTGTTGGGGTTGGTGTGTCGTGGGGCTGCATTAACACTGCGGCCATTGTTGTTGGACTTCGGAACATTATTGTTCCCCTATTTTGGGCATTGCCTGGCATAATGCCCTTCTCCTCCACAGGCAAAACAGGTAATGCCAGGACGGAACGTTGTGTCCTTGGTCCTGTTGTTGAAGGTGCTGCGGTCATGGTGTTGGAATTGGTGGTCGTGGTGCCACAGGCCTCTGAAATTCATTTCGGGGCCTGTTGTTGCGTACTTGTACTGACTGGGTCATACGGCGTTTGCGAATTTCATTCATGTTGCGGTGCTCATTCTCCAGTATAATTGCCTTGTCTACCAGTGTCTTGAAATCTGGAAAGGTGTGGATCACCAGTTGGCACTTCAGAGATGGAACGAGCCCATCAAGAAATTTCGCCATCTTTTTGTTTTCTGTCATGTACTCATCGTTTGCGTACCGGGCCAGTTGAGTAAACTGGTCTAGGTACTGAGTTACCGTGGTACGTTGTTGCTTGAGATCCTCAAATTCCCTTTTCTTCCATTTCATAATACTGTTGGGGATATGTGCTCCCCAAAAGTTTTCCTTGAACTGTTCCCATGTCATATCTGCTCCATTGGGATGAGTGTGGCATATATTTTCCCACCAGGATGCTACTGTCCCAGAAAAATAGTGGGGGGGCATATAGCACTTTTTCCTGGTCAGTACACTCAGCTGTGACCAATTTCCTTTCCATGTCACGCAACCAGTCGTCTGCCTCCAGAGGTTTGTCTGTGTGAGAAAAGACCGTTGGATTGGTCCTCTGGAGCTCAGATAATTTTGACTGGTGTTGATGCTGTCCTTGGTGATTCCCCATATTTATTAAGTGCTGCATCATTTCTTGGTGCTGCTGCTGCTGACTTTGCTCATACAGACGACATACTTGTGAAAATACTAAATCGTTGCTCTACTGACTTGTCTGTCCTTGTGTGAAATTATTTCCTATCTGTGCAAAGTTGTCCTCTGGCGGACTGGGCATGGAACGTGTCCAGGGGTGATGCATTTTCTTTCTGGGGTATTTGTGTAACACCGATGAGAAAAGAAAATATATAAAGGAAGGAAATAAATTTTTAAAAGACTGAAAATAATATCCCTCCCAAAAACGTAAGTGCAGGTTATAACACACATGCAGATTTAATTATACATGCCAGATTTAATTATAAATGCATGAGATGCATGCAAAAGGAATGTTAGTACTAACTCTATTACTACCGTCCGCGCCTAGGGCTTCCTACAGTCAGCCTGGCTTTGATACCAAGGTTTGTCAGGCCCATTTCTGGGATAAATCACAGAAGGGCATCAAGTCATACCAGCCCAAAGAACAACTGGTAGACTTCCTTGATATAGATAACCAGTACAAATATAATATTACACAAGGTTGAGTCAGAGGGCTCAATAATTATTACAAGCTTGCCAATATACTGCGGTGGTGGAATAACACAGTGGTACAATAAAATAAAGTCAAGCGTCAGTGTGAGGCTTGACTATTTTATTGGTGTAGCGGAAACACAACGGATGATACATGTGGTCGACTCCAAGATCACAGGTTGATTGACTGGGACACCTCTAAGCGTCGGGCTCGCTAGCGCAATCTCCTTCCACAAGCTCGTCCTCCTCCAGGCCTGGCCAATAAAATAGCCAGGGACAAGCCAGTGAGTACGTTGGAATGTACTCGCAAACATTATGAACGAAAGATATACCGAATGCATATGCCCATGATGGATTAAATGATATGCTCATGCTGACTGAAATTTTAAACATGGCATGATAATTATTAGCAGGTGCAGAAAAATAAAATGTTAGTGACAAACCAAGAAAGTTAAAAGTGGACAATCGGGCGAGACAGGACCGCCAGAGAATCCACAAGAAAATTTAAAGTGGAGAATCGGGCAAGACAAGACCGCCCGAGTATCCAAGAGAAATGCCAAACGGGTGTCTAAAAGAGAATCATGCGAGACAGGACCGCCCGAGAACTCAAGCGACGCCACGAGAGGTCTTGAAAAGAAATGCCAAACGGGTGTCTAAAAGAGAATCGGGCGAGATAGGACCGCCCGAGAACTCAAGCGACGCCACGAGAGGTCTTGAAAAGAAATGCCAAACGGGTGTCTAAAAGAGAATCGGGCGAGACAGGACCGCCCGAGAACTCAAGCGACGCCACGAGAGGTCTTGAAAAGAAATGCCAAACGGGTGTCTAAAAGAGAATCGAGCGAGATAGGACCGCCCGAGAACTCAAGCGATGCCACGAGAGGTCTTGAAAAGAAATGCCAAAAGGGTGTCTAAAAGAGAATCGGGCGACACAGGACCGCCCAAGAACTAAAGCGACGCCACGAGAGATATGGGTTAGTCCACGATAATATGCATAGTATTAATAATACTTATAACAATAGCATTTATGATAACAAAATTATACATGATGGCATTAGGGTGACAGTGATTATCCTGCAAAAATAATCCATGCTCAAATTAATATTTCCTCCGGAGACCGACACCGGGACCGACACTTGACCCTTCCCAGCTAACGTCCTTGACCATGGACACGGCTATTCGAATAGATATATCCCTGTAGAGGGTGTACTGTTTACCCACGTGTATGAGATTTCTTTAGTCAGCACCATGACGCTGGCTAATTCCCATTACGGTCTTTAGGTTGAAAACACGCCTGACCAGCACACACTAGATTAACTTTTCGGATGCAAGGAATCACCCAACGCACCGTTCAAGAAAAACTCTAAGTCGGGGAGACTACAATCTCGAATAGCATGGGATCACTATTCATACGCACTATTACAAGGGGTGCCCCCCTCTCGGCCTAGCCGGATACACCCATGCCCCCTGACCTGATGACGGGCATTAGTCCATGGCCGTGGAAACCCTCATCATGGCCCTCTATGTGGTGTGTACACAGACAGGGGTTAGCAACTTACTAAACCGTACTTCCCTCGCGGGAAGACCCGTGGCAGCACGGTGTTTAGCTAGGTGTGATGGAACAAGACTCGATCTAGGTCGACTCAGGAGGTGTTGTTATTATGAGTGGCATGTCTCACATGCCACGGTGACGCCGTCGTGTCATAGCACAGCCCGTGCCCACCGGCACGTCCAAGGCAGGAGATTTACTCCTGGTTGTCTCACAACTTTTATTCACGGTAGAAAGTCACTTGAGTGAAGTGCAAGCAAGTGCAAATATGATATAACCATGCATGCATGCACTTGTGATATACTACATATATGGTGCAACTTCAAACCGATGCAACCATGCAATGCAAAATGCAATCACCATATCCCAAGTTCAAAAATGCTTGCCTTGCTCAAAATAGTCAGAAAGTGAACCCTTGAAATTCCCGGCAAAGTTTTCCTCTTCGTTTTCTGAAAAATTCAAATTCAATTTCAAATTAAAAAAATTCAACAGTACCAAAAATTGTCTCAAAATATTTTCAAATAAATACTAAAAAAAACTAGAGAGAAAAATAAGAATTTCAAAAAAAGAATCAACTCAATCAGAGTTGTGGTTAAAAAGTTATTAAACTTTTAAATCCAGGGGCCTTTCTATAAAAATCCAGGTCCCTGTGTTGTTAAAAAAAGAAAACGCTTCGGACGAAATACGCCTTTCAGCGGAGAAGGCGTAAAGAGCAGAATACGCCTTTAGTTTAAAAGCAGAAAAAGAGAAAACGCTGACGGGTGGGGTCCACCCGTCAGGTTTGAATTTAAACGCGCTCGCGCGCGTGGACAGAAGGGAGGCTGCGATCACCGGCGACGATCGGCGGGGTTTTGGGAGGCGGCGATGATCGGAGCGTGATCAGGGTGTCCGTCCGCGTTGGTGGGTGGCAGTGGTGGTCGCCGGCGAGCACCAGAACGACGGCGAGGTCGACGCCGGCGGGCGGTGGTTTCGGGCGAGGTGGGATCTCGCCGGAGAGAGCTTCTGTCGTTGAATTGAAGCGGGGAATCGATGAGAGGGAGCAAGAGATGACAACTGGTGGATTTTGGAGGGTGGAGATGGCCTAACGGCGACGGGAGCTTCTCGGGTGCCGCGGTGGATCTGGTGGTTGGAGAGGAAGAAGACGACTTCCTCGAGGTCGAGGGAGTGCGGGGGAGTTCGATTGGGGATGTGTGTGGGTCGTGGATGCTCATAACGGAGCTCGGGAGCTCCTTATATAGGCGATTGGAGGAGGTCAGAGGCGGAGCGAATTACTCCGGAGTAACTCCGGCCGGCGAAGTAGGTAAGGACGGTGGCGAGGTTCTGTGAATGATCCAGGAGGTCAATGGATCTCTCTGGAGATGCCAGCGCGATCGAGATCGAGCTCTATCTCCTTATCCGCGGCGAAGCTTGCGTACGGGTGCGGCAGCGATGACTGGCTCCAGCGACTGCCAGGCGGGGCCAGGCGGTGCGGACGGCGTGCGAGGATGCGGAGGGAGGCGCCGCGTGGAGAGAGGTAGGTAGAGGTGGAGCAGCAGCAGTAATGGCAGTAGCAGCCGTGCTGATCGGCTCGGCCGCCGCAGCCGAGGACGGTGGCCGTTGCACCGGCCACCTCCTGGGCTATCGGTGGCGTGGCATTGACGGGGAGGGTCCCCGGCGACCCAATTAAGGCGAGAGGAGGCGTGGAGGAGAAGGAGAGGGGTTGGAGTGCAGTGCACGCGATGAGCTCCCCCTCTCTCTGAACCAAATTCAGATAACTGAATTTTTCGACAGTGAACAGTGTGCACACCACATGTTTGATGAAATGACAGAGAGTGCTAGGGATTTTAGTAATTTGTGAGGATTTTTGTGGTAAGGTGTTGATGCATAAGAGAGAGTCTGGCAAAGTTTCAGAATTTTTGGAGCTATTAAAAATAGGTTTTGGTCATGGAATTTGAATCTGGACCAAATTTGAACTGGATAGAATTTGAAAATTTTGAACTGTGGAACCCAATGTTTTTGGTGAAATGGGTTGTGGGTACTACCTAGTTGTTGGGGTAGCTTTTGTGGTTGCAGAAGAATCATAGAAAATATGGTTCCTTTGTAAATCAAAGAAACTAGGATAATTATAAATTCCAACTTTGGAATTTATTTAAAATAAGAGAAATATTTTTGTGGAGTGAGAAAGTATTGGACTTTGTCGTAGAATGTGAGAATGACTTGAGGGATAATTTAGAAGTGACATAAAAATTATTGGAGGAATTTAGAAGGGCTAGAAAGGAGTGAAATGGCCATTCCTATGGAATAATTTTAATTATTCCAAAAACTTTTATAAATGAAAAATATTTTTGATCTTTCAAAAATATCTACTCAATTAATAAACCATCCAAAACAGAACCATTTAAAATGTTGAAACCCAATTAAAAATTAAAAATGATTTTCAGAACAGAAGAAAGAGAAAAAGAAAAATAGGGCCAAAATAATTCAAAGCATTTTATTTTAAAGAAAATACTTTGAAAATCCCAAGGAATTATTTTGGGGTGTTACATGGATGACTCTAAGTCTCAAACCGGATATGTATTTATATTGAATGGTGGAGCAGTCAGTTGGTGCAGTTCCAAGCAAATCGTCGTAGCAGGATCTACATGTGAAGCAGAATATATAGCTGCTTCGGAAGCAGCGCAAGAAGGAGTCTGGATGAAGGAGTTCATATCCGATCTAGGAGTAATACCTAGTGCATCGGATCCAATGACTATCTTTTGTGACAACACTGGCGCTATTGTCATTGCCAAGGAGCCGAGGTTTCACAAGAAGACAAAGCACATCAAGCGCCGCTTCAACTCCATTCGTAATTACATTAAGGATGGAGACATAGAACTTTGCAAAGTACATACGGATCTGAATGTGGCAGACCCGTTGACTAAACCTCTTCCACGAGCAAAACATGATCAGCACCAGGACTCCATGGGTGTTAGATTCATTACAATGTAAACTAGATTATTGACTCTAGTGCAAGTGGGAGACTTTTGGAAATATGCCCTAGAGGCAATAATAAATTGGTTATTATCATATTTCCTTGTTCATGATAAATGTTTATTATTCATGCTAGATTTGTAGTGACCAGAAACTTAAATACATGTGTGAATACATAAACTACACCGTGTCCCTAGTAAGCCTCTACTAGACTAGCTGGTTGATGAAAGATGGTTATGGTTTCCTGACCATAGACATGAGTTGTCATTTGATAACAGGACCACATCATTAGGAGAATGATGTGATGGACAAGGCCCAGCCGTAAGCTTAGCATCAGATCGTTTAGTTATTTGCTACAGCTTTCTTCATGTCAAGTATCTGTTCCTTAGACCATTCGTGCAACTCCCTGACACCGGAGGAATACTTAGTGTGTATCCAAACGTCACTTCGTAACTAGGTGATCATAAAGGTGCCCTACAGGTATCTCCGAAGGTGTTTGTTGGGTTGGCACGGATCGAGACTGGGATTTGTCACTCTGTATGACGGAGAGATATCTCTGGGCCCTCTCAGTAATAAAACATCGTAAAGAGCATGCAAGCAATGTGGATAATGAGTTAGTCACGGGATCTTGTATTACCGAACGAGTAAAGAGACTTGCCGGTAACGAGATTGAACTAGGTATGGAGATACTGAAGATAGAATCTTGGGCAAGTAACATATCGCTAGACAAAGGGAATTGCATACGAGATTAACCGAAACCTCGACATCGTGGTTCAACCGATAAAAGATCTTCCTGGAATATGTAAGAACCAATATGGGCATCTAGGTTCCGCTATTGGTTATTGACCGGAGAGGTGTCTCAGTCATGTCTACATGATTCTCGAACCCGCAGGGTCCGCACGCTTAACGTTCGGTGACGCTAGAGTAGTATTGGGATATGTGCGTTGGTGACCGAATGTTGTTTGGAGTCCCGGACATCACGAGGCGCTCCAGAATGGTCCGGACGTAAAGATTTATATATAGGAAGTCATATTTTTGTCGCCGGAAAAGTTTCGGGTATTACCGGTAGTGTACCAGGAGTGCCGAAAGGGGTCCGGGGGTCCACCTGCCCCGGGGGCCCACAAGGGCTGTAGGGGGTGCGCCTTGGCCTATATGGGCCAGGGGCACCAGCCCTAAGAGGCCCATGCGCCAAGGAGAGGTGGAGGAGGAAGAGTCCTAAGGGGGGAAGGCACCCCCCTAGGTGCCTTGGGGAGGGAGGAAACCTCCCTAGGCCGGCACCCCCTCCTTGGAGGAGGGGCTAGGGCTGCGCCCCAGACCTCCCCCTTGCCTCCTATATATAGTGGGGGAGAGGGAGGGACTGGACACACCAATTCCAACTCCCCGGTGGAAGCCCTACCTCTCCCATAACTCCGTTTTCTCCTCAGATTGGTTCCGACAGTGTTTGGCGAAGCCCTGTCGGCACTGCACCACCACCATCTCCACCACGCCGTCGTGCTGGTTGAGATCCCATCTACTTCTCCTCTCTTGCATGCTGGATCAAGAAGGAGGAGACATCACCCAGCCGCACGTGTGCTGAACGCGGAGGTGCCGTCCGTTCGGTATTTCATCGGATTGGATCGCGATTGGATCGTGAAGAGTACGACTACATCAACCGCGTTATATACGCTTCCGCTTCTGGTCTACAAGGGTACGTAGACACACTCCCCTCTCATTGCTATGCTTCTCATAGATAGATCTTGGGTGATTCATAGGAAATTTTTTGATTTTCATGCTTCGTTCCCCATCACTGACGTCATGCTAAGAAGTTGGAGCATGATTTATTATTGATTCTCTACCTTATGAGTGGCGGTCAGGGACGAGCGATGGTCTTTTCCTACCAATCTATCCCCCTAGGGGCATGCGTAGTAGTACTTTGCTTCGAGGGCTAATAAACTTTCGCAATAAGTATGTGAGTTCTTTATGACTAATGTGAGTCCATGGATTATACGCACTCTGACCTTTCCGCAATTTGCTAGCCTCTTTGGTACCGTGCATTTCCCTTTCTCACATCGAGAGTCGGTGCAAACTTCGCCGGTGCATCCAAACCCTGTGATATGATACGCTCTATCACACATAAGCCTCCCTATATCTTTCTCAAAACAACCACCATACCTACCTATTATGGCATTTCCATAGCCATTTCGAGATATATTGCGATGCAACTTCCACCGTTCTTTTTGTATGACACACATCATCATTGTCATATTGCTTTGCATGATCATATAACTGACATAGTATTTGTGGCTCAGCCACCATTCATCATTTTCATACATGTCACACTAGTATCATTGCACATCCTGGTACACTGCCAGAGGTACTCATATAGAGTCATATGTGTTCTAGTATCGAGTTGTAATTTTTGAGTTGTAAGTAAATAGAAGTGTGATGATCATCATTATTAGAGCATTGCCCCAGTGAGGAGATAAAAAAAAAGAGGCCAAAAAGAGCCCAGCGGAAAAAAATGTGAGAGAAAAAGAGAGAAGGGGCAGTGTTACTATCTTTTTCCATGCTTGTGCTTCAAAGTAGGACCATGTTTTTCATATAGAGAGTCTCCTATGTTGTCACTTTCATATACTAGTGGGACTTTTTCATTATAGAACTTGGCTTGTATATTCCGATGATGGGCTTCCTCAAATACCCGAGGTCTTCATGAGCAAGCAAGTTGGATGCACACCCACTTAGTTTTTATTTTGAGCTTTCATACACTTATTGCTCTTAGTGCATCCGTTGCATGGCAATCCCTACTCCTCGCATTGACATCAATTGATGGGCATCTCCATAGCCCGTTGATTAGCCTCGTCGATGTGAGACTATCTTCTCTTTTTGACTTCCCCTTATTAATCCCTACCATCATTCTATTCCACCCATTGTGCTATATCCATGGCTTGCGCTCACGTATTGCGTGGGGGTTGAAAAAGCTGAAGCACGTTAAAAAAGTATGAACCAATTGCTCGGCTTGTCATCGGGGTAGTGCATGATAAATACTTTACGTTAAGAAGATGGAGCATGATAGGATTGTATAATTTTGTAGGGATAACTTTCTTTAGCATTTTTATTTTGAAAGGCATGATTGTTTGTTAGTATGCCTGAGTATTGATGTCTTTATATCAAATTATAGACTATTGCTTTGAATCATTCGGATCTTAATATTCATACCATAAGAGAGAATTACATGATGAAACATGTTAGGTAGCATTCCACATCATTTTTTTTGTTTTTGTCATTTACCTACTCGAGGACGAGCAAGAATTAAGCTTGGGGATGCTTGATACGTCTCCAACGTATCTATAATTTTTTATTGTTCCATGCTATTATAGTATCAATCTTGGATGTATTATATGCAATTATATATCATTTTTTGGGACTAACCTATTAACCTAGTGCCCAGTGCCAGTTGCTGTTTTTTGCCTGTTTTTGCCTTTTCAGAAAATCATTATCAAACGGAGTCCAAATGAAGAAAAAACTTTGGATTAATTTTTTCTGGACCATAAGGGACCCTAGAAGCTTCGGGAGAAGACCAGAAGAGTCACGAGGGAGCGACCAGCCCGAAGGGCGCGCCTAGGGGGGTAGGCGCACCCCCTAGGCTTGTGGGCCCCTCGTGGCACCTCTTGACATAATTCCAGCACTATAAATTCCCAAATATTCCCAATATACAAGAAAGACAGAATAGAAAACCTTTCTGCCGCCGCAAGCCTCTGTTCTTCCGCGATCCCATCTGGAGGCCTTTTCCGGTACTGTGCCGGAGGGGGAATCGATCACGGAGGGCTTCTTCATCAAACTTGCTGCCCTTCCGATGATGTGTGAGTAGTTTACCATAGACCTACGGGTCCATAGCTAGTAGCTAGATGGCTTCGTCTCTCTCTTTGATCTTCAATACCATGTTCTCCTCGATATTCTTGGAGTTCTATTCGATGTAATCTTCTTTTATGGTGTGTTTGTTGGGATCCGATGAATTGTGGGTTTTTGATCAGATTATTCATATGAAATATTTGAGTCTTCTCTGAACTCTTTTATGCATGATTGTTATAGCTTTGTATTTCTCTCTGATCTATCCGTTTGGTTCGGCCAACTAGATTGATTTATCTTGAAATGGGAGAGGTGCTTTGTGATGGGTTCAATCTTGCGGTGTTCTATATCCCTGTGACAGAAAGGGACAAGACACGTATTTGTATTGTTGCCATTAAGGATAAAAAGATGGGGTTTAATCATATTGCTTGAGTTTACTTTGTCTATATCATGTCATCTTGCTTAATGCGTTACTCTGTTTTATACTTAATACCCTAGATGCATGCTGGATAGCGGTCGATGGGTGGAGTAATAGTAGTAGATGCAGGCAGGAGTCGGTCTACTTGTTTCGGACGTGATGCCTATATACATGATTATTGCCTTGAATATCGTCTTAACTATGCGCTTTTCTATCAATTGCCCAACAGTAATTTGTTTACCCACCGTATGCTATGTGTTTGAGAGAGAAGCCTCTAGTGAAAACTATGGCCCCCGGGTGTACTTTTATCATATATTAAAATCCAAAAAAACCTTGTTGCAATTTATTTACTTTTATTTTCTTTTGCAATTTACTTTTCTATCTATCACTATCAGAGTTAATCCTTGCAAGTGACCGCTAAGGGGATTGACAACCCTCTTATTTGCGTTGGGTGCAAGTGTTTGCTTTTGTGTGTGTAGGTGCTGCTAACGAGGTTCTGTGTGGTTCTCCTACTGGTTGATAACCTTGGTTCTTAACTGAGGGAAATACTTATCTCTACTGTACTGCATCATCCTCTCCTCTTCGGTGAAATCCCAACGCAGTTCACAAGTAGCACTCGCGTCGTCCTCGTTTCACTAACCGACGACCTAATGAAGTACGTGCTGCAGATCATGTACACAGACTCCAACAATGCGACAGAGTACGAGACACTGCTACACAGTCTTCGGATGTCCGTGTCGATGGGGATCCAACGTCTGGAGGTTTAATGTGATTCTAACCTCACGAACTTGCAGATTAACGACGACTTCGATTCCAAAGACCCGATGATGTCAGCGTATTGGGTAGTAGTCATGAAGATGTCGGCACGTTTTGATGGCTTGGAGTTTTACCACATCCGGTGCGACAACAATCAAGCGGTCGATATACTAGCCACAATGAACACAGGACGTGACCTTGTACCAAAAAACACGTTCCATGAGCGGCTATTCAAGCTGCCCATCAAGCTGCAGACCGGACAGAAGCCGGCCTGAGAGGCCAGGGGCTCCAAACCCGGCCACACAACAACCAGGGTTTCAAACCCCAGTGGCGCTGAGACCAGGGACTCACACCCGGCGGCGCTGATGATTTATCTTTATATACTCCCTCCGTACCGGTGCATTAGTCATCTTAGGTTGTGCATCACGACCAAGGTGGGGGAAAAGCGAGGGAACTTAATGTTTATTTGCTAATTAAAACCATTGCATGCAATGAACTGACCACTGCATGCCGTGCTAAGTAGTCTCAAGTCATTGAAAGCATACACGCCCCACATCTCTTATTGGTTGATTCCTTTATTGATGTCGGTGGAGTAGAATATTGTGTTAGCCGTTTATTCTTCTACGGTTGCTGCTACAGCATCACTAGTACTACTCGGTGCTGCTCCATGCTAGTGCTATTGGAGTTATGAGGGATGCGTTTGGCGTTGTCGTGGATTATGGTACCATACAACTTCATCTAAATAGGGTTTGCCCATTTTATTGTTTAGCTATTGAACTTCTAATTTTCAAGAGTATTCTTAACATCTGACTATCAAATAAAGCTTACACAACTTACTTTAGCAATCGTAGAAGTTGAGCCTATGGTTACATGAGTTTGAACAAACGAGGTCCGGATAGATGCAAACAAACAACAAAGCCTTTAGTTCCAAACAAGTTAGGGTAGGTTAGAGCTGAAACCCATAAGATCTCGCAACTAACTCATGGTTCTGGCACATGGATAGCAAGCTTCCACACTCCCCTGTCCATGGCTAGTTCTTTGGTGATACCTAGTCCTTCAGATCTCTCATTACAGACTCCTCCCATGTCAAGTTCGGTCTACCCCAGCCTGTCTTGACATTTTCAGCACACTTTAGCCATCCGCTATGCACTGGAGCTTCCGGAGGCCTGTGTTAAATATGCCCAAACCATCTCAGACAATACTTGACAAGCTTCTCTTCAATCAGTATTACCCCAACTCTGTCTCGTATATCATCATTCCGGACCCGATCCTTCCTAGTGTGGCCACACATCCATCTTGACATGCCCATCTTCGCCACACCTAACTATTGCACTTGTCGCCTTTTAGTCGGCTAACACTCAGCGCCATACAACATTGCGGGCCGAATCGCCGTCCTATAGAACCTGCCTTTTAGCTTTTGTGGCATTCTTGTCACAGAGAACACCAAAAGCTTGGCGCCACTTCATCCTCCGAATAGATGCAAGGCAAAATAATACAAATGCAGTTTTTCCATGTTATATTTTTCAAAATTTTAGAATACATTTCTTTTGTAGTGGCTAAACTAACATAAAAGATTGAATTACAAATTAGGTCAAAATTTACACTGTGTTACAATTTTGACCTATCTAAAACATTTATTGTTTAGTTGGGTAGGAGTAATTTGCTAAAACACCAAAAGTAGTGACGTTGGCATGAATAATATGCTAAAGATTTTATATATCAATGAATTGATGACCAAATCTTGTGACAACACAAATTCTGGAGATCGGGGAAGGATCGTCGACAATAATGCTACTAATTATAAAAACCTAATGCTATCAAAATTTTACTTCATTGCTACGTGATATATTTCTAATAATGCCATAATTATTCTGTTTAATTGCGGAAATATGGTATGCTTTGGTTTCCAGACAAAAGTCCTTGTTAAGCTACCATGCAAAATTAGCGGTCTATACTAAAGTGCCATCGCACAAAAGTCTATATAGAGGTGGGAGCACCCTAAAGTTTCCTATAACCAGTTGTTCTAGCGCTCTGTGATTTTACTTGGACAGACCATCACCTAGTTTATGGGTATCTTGGAAATGTAGTTATAGCAAACTTCTTCTCTATGTTTTCCAAGACTTTAGGGTTATAGATGATGTGTTATGTGCTCTTCTCTATCCCATAATGTTTTAAACTTTGGTAATATCATAGGATTTTTAATTTGGGATGGACGAGTAATAAATATATATTTTGCACGAGAAATCTTTTATAGTCAATTCACATATCATATCCTTCATGACTCTAGGCGATATTAAATCTTAAAAGATACAGTGTATGCCCCTTAAGAATCTTCTCTTAAAAATAGCATTAGCAAGCCTATCCTTTCCTATGATTAATGTATTTTTAATAATTTATAGTGTTGAAAGGACTATTTAGAAAAACATGCATAGAATTTCCAAAAATATCCAGCTGAACTAGTATAAGAGTTGGTCCAACCCCAAATCCTCACCATGTCTCACTTTGTTCCTCCGCCGCCGCCCCCTCCACATCTCTCCAATGCTTCTAACAACTCTATGCACTATACTTGGGTCCTCATATAGCCTCCACATCCTCCTTGCCACCCCCATAACCTATGGCCATGTGGTGGCCTTGACACTTAAGCACCCCCATCGCTCGACATCAACTAGTTGACACCATCTGAATGCCTCGAGCCCTTGTTCATAGTTTTAGCGTTTACCTGACTGCAAGCCACCAGATCTAGATAGGTGGTAGCATCATCAATACAATTATCAACAACTTCATAGTTTCATACCGCCACCACTCACCAGATCTAAGGTGGGCTTTGATGAATGCCCATGCTGTAGATCAAACGATAAAGACGGATCATGATGCTTGATCATATCACCTAGAAACCACAAGATCAAGCACAACAAATCAGGTACCTGCTTAGTAGATCTGACAAGTATCAACAAAATCATGCATTGAAAATATGTGTGTGTGTGTGTGTGTGCGCGCGCGCGCGTGTCCTTATAGTTTTAACACTGAGCTCATTGCAAGCTACCAGATCTATGGATGGTAACACCCACGATTCTCTTCGCTACCCACCTCCAGTTGTTGTACCATCATCGGTCAGTACATCTGCGGTGGGCCTAAGTGGTTCTCCATGGTGTAAATCCAACAACGAAAATGAACATGATGCTCCACCAGATTGAATCAAAACCACGAAATCAAGTACGACCATGAGGTATGTAATTAGCATATCCTAAAAGACGTGCAAAGTTATGCTTATTTTCATGGTTTTTCAGCGACAAGGTGATCGTATGGCCAAGATCTATGGATGGAAACAGCCTCGGCGCTCATTATCACCCACCACGTCACACCATTGTTGCGGGCTTGTGCAAATTCCCACTACATAAATCTAATGACGAAGATGGATCTTGATGACCAACTGGACAGAATAAAAACAACTGAGAGAGATCAATCGTGACAAATCAGGTACCTATTTCGAAGATCCTAAGAGTATTCGCAAAATCATGCTTTGAAAAATGAAAGAGATGATATGTGCTATAGTTTCGATTAATGAAACTGGTTCGATATCTATGACATTTGCAGGCCAGATCTACGAGGGAGCAGCTTGGGCTAGAGCCCCCTCGCCCGCCCTTTTAAGGAACCATGATGCAAAGATCTGGTGAGCCTCATTTTAGTTTTGACACCTGAACATCATTTTAAACATTACTAGCAAACATGCCCGTGCGTTGTAATGGGAGAGAAGATTCGCATGCTTTCATCATAATAAGCACGACTCAAGACCCCCCCCCCCCCGGTCCACATTATCTTTTCAACATAGCGCCTCAACTGTGTTGTCGTTTATCCTCCTTCCCGCCTGCATCGACCATGGGCGCAGTGTCCATTTCCAATGTGATGATCTCGATCACTGCACACAAAATTATCATTGAACCACGCCATTGCAACTGAATGTCTAATAGTTTTAAAACTATTCTCGTGAGTTGGACGTGACGTCTGCGCTTCCCCAGCTACGACCGACATCATCCTTCATATGCCCACTCACTTTTAAATTGTATATTTATTTATTTAAATGCATCAACATTCTTTTTAAAACTCATAAATACTTTTTAAATCACATTGACCGTTTTAAAGAGCATGAATATTTTTAAAATTATGAATATATTTTAAGCACGCGAACACTTGTTAGAATTACATGAAAATTGTTTTTGAGAAAAGGGTGAACATTTTTCAAATTATATGAACATTATTTTAATACATGAACACTTTTCTTAAAACTACACAAACATTTTAAAATTTATGAACGATTCTTAAAATTTACATAACATCTTTCGAAAGGCACAAACACATTTTAAATGATACAAAAAATTAAAATGTGTGAACACTTTTCGTGAGTTAACTACACGTATTGGATTTGGAGTGTACCAAGTGACCAGTTTACACGTACGTGCGGCCAAGTTTTCTTCTTGATGATCAGGTTAGTTTTTTTCCTTCCCGAGGCACGTTGGAGTTTAATTCATTCTTTTAATTTCTTTCTTCCTGAGGCAGGATGGAGTTTATTCCTTTTAATTATTTCCTTCCTAAGGAAAGGAAAGTGCATGTCCTCAACAACGATACGCCCACAAGCAGCCCCACCTCACAAATCAAGCCCATATTTCTTTCTTAATTATCCCAGCTGTTTATCACAATCTTTCTTTAAATTAGCTGCATCCGAATCCGAGCCCATCCATAATCTTTTCTATAATTATTCCACCTGCTCATCATAATCCTTACTTTATGCCCACAATCATTTCTTTAATTAGCCTATTCTTATAATTAGCTCGCCCCAATCACGAGTGTGTTGTTCTCCATCTGTTTGTTGATCCCGTCAACCGGTGCGAATCGGTCTAAAAACTCGAGGTGGGACAATTCAACATTTAAGATTCATAGCTCCGTTGGTTCTTGGTTGTTGGAGCCAAGAGACTTAGGGAAGGTCATGAGTTTGATTCCCCAGTGGTAACTTATTATTTGCGGTGTCGCTACGTGGCCCAGTTATATTTTGCGGTCTCTAGGAAAGTCCACTCGCTTTGCTGCGTGGCCCAGTACGGTGTGGTTATGCATGCGTGGACGAACAACAAAAACGGAAGTCGTGTGTTCGACTCCCCACGGCAACAGTTATTTTCATACAAAAATTTCCTTACATATGCATGGACGGATAACAAAATTAAATATTTTCCTATATACATGCGTGGATGGACAAAAAATCGAAGAAATGCACCGCACTTTGTTTTTTTTTTTTGAACACAGTACAGACGCAAGCGCTCATATACACGTGCATACACTCACCCCTATGAACGCAAACACGCACACCCTACCCCTATGAGCACCTCCGAATGACTGAGCCGACATATCATCTTGAAATTTACAAAGTCACCATAGACGCCTCGTCGTCGACGGGAACGTTTCCTCCCACTGAATGCACATCGCCGGAAATGCTGAAATAAATCCAGGAATAAATGCGAGCACCAGGATTTGAACCCTGGTGGGCTGGGATACCATAGTCCCTCTAACCATCCAACCATAGGTTGGTTCGCGCACCGCACTTTGTTAATAGGTATATATATAAACTGACACATTGCTTGACACCCATAATTATTAATCGCTGGTGAGGAAGGAAAGGACAATTATCTCTGTGCAGGCGGGCCGAGTTAGACGATTTATGTAGGAGCAGCTGGTTCCCGTTTGTTTTTCTCTAAAACAGCTGTCTGGGCTCGGGCCGAATTTAGTCCATTCGTACATGAGTGACACATCTCTATGCAAGCAGCCCGAGTTAGACGATACGAGGTTGAGCAGCTGCTGCCTGTTTTTTTTTTTTTTTCTCTAACACAGCTGCCGCTGTCTGACCTCTAAAATACATCTTTATGAGCTAAACATGGGTCTAAGTGGGTTTGGGCTGGGACCGAATTCTCAGTCCATTCCTATTTGTCATGGGACGGCATAAAATAAAATAAAAGTTAAAAAGATTTGTCATATTTTATTTGTTCCACTTTTGTGTATTTGCTTGGAACTATGTTTGTCTTGTTTTCCATATTTTCTTTGTTGTTCATCTTTAACTAGAGTATCGCCCCGATTAAACCCACCGGTCCTTGGCGGTTGTGCCGGAGATCTAGACTGGCCTCACAGACCAACAGTAGTATTTTCTATGTACTTTGTCCTCACTAATGCCCACCCCGGGATCAACTTTCCAGTCGGTCACCCATCCTCAAATTGCTACAACCTAAGCACGCTTCCTTTCGGATGGGCTCCCAGAAAAGAAGATGCACCTTGTTGATTTGAGTAGTCTATTCTTGCGCCGGGATGTCATTGTTGGATTATAGATGAGCTTTGGACCATACAAAACAATAATCCCTGGTTATTCTCTAAGGCCCATTTAGGTGCATGGCAAGTGGTGGGAAGTTTAGTACCATACTGCTACAGTAGTAAGAGTGAGACCCCTTTATAAGGGCTGCTCTACCACATGCCATTGGGAGCTTGAAAAGAGGAGTTGTACACACGCGCTCCTCCTCCTCCGCCGCCCGCCTCGCCACGCCTCGTCACGACGCGCGCGCCGCGGGTTGCGGAAATGAGCCGAGCCTTATTTTTGCCGGTCAAGAATGGTTAATTAATTCTGGATTAATTAACAAGTCGCTAACAGAAGTGCCACCGAGACGTTGGACCATGGGCTGTTCGCGGACTCGGTCGTGGGCCTGATCCCAGGCCCATCTACTCGACGGCGAGGCACTGGCCTGTGGAGTGAACCCTAACTCACTCACTCCCTCTTGCATAACCCTAGCCGTCATCTACTGTTTCTCTCTGTGTGCTGCTTTCGGCGATCCCATCCAGACGACCGCGTGCACGGTTGGTTGGGAGAGCAGGTGCCTCCGGAACCCTGTCGTTCAAGATCCTGCCCGAGAGAACGACAATAAGGTTTTTGGGGAGCGTTTCGGCGCGACTGCTCCCAATCTGTCCCTGTCTTCGTCCTCTTTTGCTTCCACTACTTCCCCAGCATCGACACCATGGTGGATGACGCCGCTGCCAAGAAGAAGGCCACGGACGACACCGAGGCTGCTGCTGCCGCCGTCGCGTTGGCCTGTCCAACCGGAGGGTATGATTTGTTCATCCCTCATTTACTCGCTAATGTGCTAGCCGTATATGTTGTGTTCATAGATGTTTCGATTCTATGTACTGTACATGCTCACATGCTTAGGTATCGGTATGAGTTGCATACTGTGGTTGCCATGCTTACTGTTTACTCGTGGATTAGATTAATCGATAATGTGCTAATATTTCCAACAATCCAAAAACCTTATTTTAGGCACTTTTCGATTCAAGGCTTTGCCGCTACGCTGAAACCGGAAAAGTTTACCGGAACACATTTTAAGCGTTTGCAGACGAGGACCACCTTGTGGCTCACAGCGATGAACGTGTTCTGGGTTGGTGGTGTGTCTCCCACGGAAACGATTGCTCCTGAACAGGAGAAGGCGTTTAGGGAGGCAACCACCATCTTTGTGGGGGCAGTTCTGAGTGTGATTGGAGACAGGTTGGTTGACACATATATTCATATGCGGGTTGCCAAAAACTTGTGGGATGCGCTCAAAGTTAAGTTCGGCGCAACTGATGCTGGAAGCGAACTATACGCTATGGAGCAGTTCCATGATTACAGGATGGTTGATAACCGTTCTGTATTGGACCAGGCTCATGAGATACAGTGCATCGGTAAGGAGCTGGAGCTCCTGAAGTCTGAGTTACCAGACAAGTTTGTCGTGGGTTGCATTATTGCAAAACTCCCTCCTGGATGGAGGAACTTTGCTACTTCTCTCAAGCACTTGCGACGAGAATTCTCTGTTGAGGATGTCATCGGTCATCTAAGTGTTGAGCAGAACTCGAAAGCAAAGGACTCACACATAAAAGGGGAAGAGGGTTCTTCAAGCGCCAATGTGGTGCAGAAGAATTTCCACAAGTTCAAGGGAAAGAACACTGTCCAGCAAAATACTACCTTCAAGAAGAAGGGTAAGAAGAAAAACAAAACGACAGATGGCTGCTTTACTTGTGGTTCAGAGGAACATTGGGAAAACAAGTGCCCAAACAAGTACAAGAAGCCAGGACAGGACTCCAAGTCTGTCAATGTGACTATGAGCAACAATGATGGGGCATCTGGGTATGGTAATCTGTTTACCGTACTGTCAGTTTGTCAGTCCACTAATTGGTGGGTTGACACAGGTGCAAATATTCATGTGTGTGCTGATATGTCTTTGTTCTCTTCTTATCAGGTCGCATGAGATTGCTCCGTCCTGATGGGGAATGGCTCGCATGCTTCTGTTCATGGTGTTGGCACGGTAGATCTAAAGTTTACTTCGGGAAAGATCATGCAACTAAAGAACGTGCAGCATGTCCCCGCCATCAAGAAGAATCTCATGAGTGGCTCCCTTCTATGTAAAGAAGGGTTTAAGTTAGTATTCAGGTCCAATAATTAGTCGTATCTCGGTATGGACTGTTTGTTGGAAAAGGATATGATTGCAGAGGTTTGTTCCGCCTTTCCCTAGCGGATTTTCGTAATAAAGTCGTGAGCCAAATTCATTCTAGCGTGAATGAATCTGAAGTTTGGCATTCACGTCTTTGTCACATTAATTTCGGTTGTATGACCCGGCCTCTTCTCCTCGCCGTGGCGCTCCCCCCACCTCTGTTCCTCCTGCTTGCCCGCCTCCGCTCCTCCCTCCCTGTCGGCACCCGGCACCTCGCTGTCGCCAGCACAGATGAGGTAGTCCTTGAGACCGCAGAGGCCAAGGAGGAGCTAGTCTCTGAGACCACCATCACCCGTCGATGAACTAGTCTCTGACCTAGTTGCAGACAGTGTAAGTTGCAGACCTCAGCTTCCTGTCATAGATGGATCCATGGTTGTGAGTTTCTTATTCAGTAGAGCTGGATCTTTAAACTCAAAACATTTCTTTTGTTACTGAATATGGAGGCATCTATTGTTACTGAAATTGTTTCAATTGCCCAGACATTTTACTGAAATTGGCTGGTTACTAAAATTGTTTCAACCAATTCCCCCTGTCATAGATGCCTCCTTACTGAACTTGTTTCAGCCAACAACCAATTGCCCAGACATTGTTACTAAATTCAGTTAGATAAATCCATGCTTGGATAAATCCATGCTTAGGCTATCTATATATACTCTCAAATTATTAAGTGAGGAGTACCGACTAAATTCAGTTAGCAAACAATTTATGTTCTAACTAAATTAAGTGAGGAGTACTGACATTGATTCAGTTTACTGTAGTACCTTGAACATTTTCAGTTTACTCCAATGTTTATTGACATGATGTTCAAGATAAACCCATCCTGTCAGGATTCTTGCTGCTTGCTTAGAACTGCAGTAAAATGCATCAGTGGAGATCCAAGATCAGATCTAATGTTTGGATATGCAGCATCTTTTTATTTGGCAGCTTTTTAGCATTGGTACCCAGCCAACTCAGTTTCTTCTCCTGCCCCATCATGTTTTTATTCCGTGCGACGATTCAGAACAGGGGATCTATATGTCCCCTTCAATCCTCTGTTAACAGTGCTCTTTGGGATATCTTTTGCCAATATGCGGAGAGAGGTTAACTTGCTTTAACTTATGTGTTTTCAGACGGCAGCAACCAGGAAGACAACAGTGACTCTGCATCCAATAGAGGCGCTACTGCACCGGTGAATTCATTGTCTGTGGAAGAGATATGCATAACCAATGAATTCATTATCAATGGAAGAGATATGCATAACCAATTTACCAATGAATTCAGTGTCTGCGCCGGTGAATTCAGTGTGTAGATCCATTCTAGACAGAGAGTTGTTTGTACTTTCTAAATTTAAAATGGAGTCTGACATTATCTTCCTAGTTCGTTTTACTCCCCAGCTTTGGTGTCAACTAACTGAATTTTTGACAAGTAAATTGACACCAAAGCTGAGGAGTAAAACAGACTAGGAAGATAATGTCACACTTTATTTTAAATTCAGAAAGTACAAACAACTCACTGTCTAGAATGGATCTAGACACTGAATTCACCGGCGTAGACACTGAATTCATTGGTAAATTGGTTATGCATATATCTTCCACAGACAATGAATTCATTGGTTATGCATATCTCTTCCACAGACACTAAATTCATCGGCGCAGCGGTGCCTCTATTGGATGCAGAGTCACTGATGTCTTCCTGGTCGATGCCGTCTGAAAACACATAAGTTAAAGCAAGTTAACCTCTCTCCGCATATTGGCAAAAGATATCCCAAAGAGTAATGTTAATAGAGGATTGAAGGGGACGTATAGATCCCTTGTCCTGAATCGTGGCACGGAACAAAAACATGACGGGGCAAGAGAAGAAACTGAACTGGCTGGGTACCAATGCTAAAAAGCTGACAAATAAAGAGATGCTACATATCCAAACATTAGATCTGATCTTGGATCTCCATTGATGCATTTTACTGCAGTTCTAAGCAGGCAACAAGAATCCTGACATGATGGGTTTATCTTGAACATCATGTTAATAAACATTGGAGTAAACTAAAAATGTTCAAGGTACTGCAGTAAACTGAATCAATGTCAGTACTCCTCACTTAATTTAGTTAGAACATAAATTGTTTGCTAACTGAATTTAGTAGGTACTCCTCACTTAGTAATTTGAGAGTATATATAGATTGCCTAAGCATGGATTTATCCAAGCATGGATTTGTCTAACTGAATTCGGTAACAATGTCTGGGCAATTGGCTGTTGGCTGAAATAAGTTCAGTAAGGAGGCATCTATGACAGGGGGAATTGGTTGAAACAATTTCAGTAACCAACCAATTTCAATAAAAATGTCTGGGCAATTGAAACAATTTCTGTAACAATAGATGCCACCATATTCAGTAACAAAAGAAATGTTGTGAGTTTAAATAACCAGCTCTACTGAATAAGAAACTCACAACCATGGATCCATCTATGACAGGAAGTGGAGTGATAACCCACAAGTATAGGGGATCGCAACAGTTTTCGCGGGCAGTATTTCACTCAGATTTATTGATTTGACACAAGGGGAGCCAAAGAATATTTGTGAGTATTAGCAGTTGAGTTGTCAATTCAACCACACCTGGAGAACTCAATATCTGCAGCAAAGTGTTTAGTAGCACAGTAGTATGATAGTTTTGATAGAAATAGTAACAGTAACAATAGTAACAGAGACAGTAACAGTAGCAGTTTTGTAGTGAGTGTAACAGCAGCAGCAACGAAAGTAACTTAGCAAAGATCAATAAGCGAAAAGCGTAGACATTGGATCAGTGATGGATAATTATGTTGGATGACATTCACCATGTAACAGTCACAACCTAGAGCAATACACAATAGCTCCAATTCATCAATGTAATGTAGGCATGTATTTCGTATCTAGTCATACATGCTTATAGTAAGAACTTAAATGGCATCTTTTGTCCTACCCTCCCGTGGTAGCGGGGTCCATAAGGAAACTAAGGGATATTAAGGCCTCCTTTTAATAGAGAACCGGAACAAAGCATTAACACATGGTGAATACATGAACTCCTCGAATTATAGTCATCCCCGGAGAGTATCCCACACAATTGTCACTATGGGGTCTACGGATCAGAACAATAACAAGTGCATATGACAAGCGGATAGGATCAAGAACTCAAATAAATTCATGTAAACATAAAGGTTCAGATCTGAAATCATGGCACTCGGGCCCTAGTGACAAGCATTAAGCATAGCAAAGTCATCATAACATCAATCTCAGAACATAGTGGATACTAGGGATCAAGCCCTTACAAAATTGACTCGATTACAGGACAAATCTCATCCAACCCATCACCGTCCAGCAAGCCTATGAAGAAATTACTCACACACGGCGGTGAGCATCATGAAATTGGTGATGGAGGATGGTTGATGATGACGACGACGTCGAATCCCCCTCTCCGGAGCCCCGAACAGACTCCAGATCAGCCCTCCCGATGAAGACAGGAGGTGCCGGTGGCTCTGTATCATAAAACGCGATGATTCTTTCTCTCTGATTTTTTTTCTGGATGAATAGGTACGTATAGCGTTGGAATTAGGGTTGCCGGAGCTGCCAGGGGCCCACAAGCCTGCTAGGCGCGCCCTGGGGGGGTGGGCGCGCCCCTGGGCTTGTGGCGTCTGGGTGGCCCCCCTCTGGTAATTCTCTTCGCCAGTATTTTTTATATATTCTGAAAATATTCTCCGTAAATTTTCAGGTTCATCCGAGAACTTTTATTTCTGCACAAAAATAACACCATGGCAATTCTGCTAAAAACAGCGTCAGTCCGGGTTAGTTCTATTCAAATCATGCAAATTAGAGTCCAAAACTAGAGTAAAAGTGTTTGGGAAAGTAGATACGTTTGGGACGTATCAACTCCCCCAAGCTTAACTCATTGCTTGTCCTCAAGCAATTCAGTTGACAAATTGAAAGTGACAAAGAAAAACTTTTACAAACTCTTTTGTTCTTGTTGTCTGTATATATACTTAACTAGCATCCAAGTTTTCAGCAAAGATTATGAACTAACCATATGAATGATAACACTTAGATCTCACATTTACTCATATCAATAACATAACCAACTAGTGAGCAATAATAAGATATCTCGGATGCCAACAATTTGTCAAAACAATGATGATATAATATGATAACATGGTATCTCGCTAGCCCTTTCTGAGACCGCAAAACATAAATGCAGAGCACCTCTGAAGTTCAAGTAATGACTAGATATTGTAATTCATGGTAGAAGAGATCCAGTCATGTCACACCCAACATTAACTATACTCAATGCATAAAAATGACAATAGTGCTCTCCAACTAATGCTTAAATGAGATGGTGATGACTCAACAAAAAAAGTAAAATAACATAAAAGTAAATAGATAGGCCCTTCGCAGAGGGAAGCATGGATTTGCAGCGGTGCCAGAGCTCGAAGCTTAAAACAGAGATGAAAACAATTTTGAGAGGTATGCCTTTCCTGTCAACGTTACGACCGAGAATTTTCAATATCTTCGATGCTAAACACATTATAGCCGGTTCCCAAGCGGAAAGGTAAAGTTTACTCCCCCGCCACCATACCAACACAAGCCATGGCTAGCCGAATCCTCGGGTGCCCTCCATACAATCAAATTTCCAGGGGAGTTTGTTTGCATTATGTATATTTTTCATTTTGAGCATAGGACTGGTCATCCCAATTACCAGCCTCTCTCGTGCAATGACAAGTGAATAAACACTCATCTGAGAATAACCCGGTTAGCATGGAAGATACGGACCACCCCCTGTCGCTCCATGAGCAGTACGGGCACACAAAACAGATGTTTATTTGAATGATTAGAGGTGGCACATGCAAATTTACTTGGAACGGCACGGTAATACCGCATATAGGTAGATATAGTGGACTCATCTGGAACAACTTTGGTTTGAGGATTTTGGATGCACAAGCAGTATTCCCGCTTAGTACAGGCGAAGGCTAGCAAATAGATTGAGAAGCGACCAGCTAGAGAGCGAAAACGTTCATAGTCATGCATTGAGAATAATTAACACTGAATACGAGCATGAGTAGGATATAAACACCATGGACATAAATACCGTGGAGGCTATGTTGGTTTTCAATCAACTACATGTGTGAACATGTGCCAAGTCCAGTGATACGTCTCCAACGTATCTATAATTTTTGATTGTTCCATGCTATTATAGTATCAATCTTGGATGTTTTATATGCAATTATATGCTATTATATATCATTTTTTGGGACTAACCTATTAACCTAGTGCCCAGTGCCAGTTGCTGTTTTTTGGCTGTTTTTGCCTTTTCAGAAAATCATTATCAAAAAGTGTCCAAACGAAGAAAAAACTTTGGATTAATTTTTTCTAGACCAGAAGAGACCCTGGAAGCTTCGGGAGAAGACCAGAGGAGCCACGAGGAAGCGACAAGTCCAGGGGGCACGCCCTAGGGGGGTAGGCGCGCCCCCCAGGCTTGTGGGCCCCTCGTGGCACCTCCTGACCTAATTCCAGCGCTATAAATTCCCAAATATTCCCAATATACCAGAGAGACAGAAGAGAAAACCTTTCCGCCACGGCAAGCCTCTGTTCTTCCACGATCCCATCTGGAGGCCTTTTCCGGTACTCTGCCGGAGGGGGAATCAATTACGGAGGGCTTCTTCATCAACCTTGCTGCCCTTCCGATGATGTGTGAGTAGTTTACGACAGACCTACGAGTCCATAGCATGTAGCTAGATGGCTTCTTCTCTCTCTTTGATCTTCAATACCATGTTCTCCTTGATGTTCTTGGAGTTCTATCTGATGTAATCTTCTTTTGCGGTGCGTTTGTTGGGATCTGATGAATTGTGGGTTTATGATCAGATTATTCATGAATATTATTTGAGTCTTCTCAAAAATATTTTATGCATGATTTTTATAGCTTTGTATTTCTCTCCAATCTATCCATTTAGTTTGGCCAACTAGATTGATTTATCTTGCAATGGGAGAGGTGCTTTGTGATGGGTTCAACCCTGCGGTGCTCAATCCCAGTGACAGAAAGGGACATGACACATATTTGTATTATTGCCATTAAGGATAAAAAGATGGGGTTTAATCATATTGCTTGAGTTTACTTTGTCTACATCATGTCATCTTGCTTAAGGCGTTACTCTGTTTTCATTAACTTAATACCCTAGATGCATGCTGGATAGCGGTCGATGGGTGGAGTAATAGTAGTAGATGCAGGTAGGAGTCGGTCTACTTGTCTCGGACATGATGCCTATATACATGATCATTGCCATGAATCCATCATAATTATTTGCTTTTCTATCAATTGCCCAACAATAATTTGTTTACCCACCGTATGCTATGTGTTCGAGAGAGAACCTCTAGTGAAAACTATGGCCCCCGGGTTTATCTTTGTCATATATTAAAATCCAAAAATCCTTTGCTGCAATTTATTTACTTTTATTTTATTTTGCAATTTACTTTTTATCTATCACTATCAGAATTAATCCTTGCAAATAACCGCTAAGAGGATTGACAACCCTCTTATTTGCGTTGGGTGCAAGTGTTTGCTTTTGTGTGTGTAGGTGTTGCTAACGAGGTTTTGTGTGGTTCTCCTACTGGATTGATAACCTTGGTTCTTAACTGAGGGAAATACTTATCTCTACTATACTGCATCATCCTCTCCTCTTTGGGGAAATAGCAACGCAGTCTACAAGTAGCAGGAAGAATTTCTGGCGCCGTTGCCAGGGAGACATCACCAAAACTTATCAAGTACCTTCGCATAAACTATCATCCACTTGCATTTATTTTATTTGCCTTTTTATTTGCATTAGCCTCTCGTTTTCATCTCTCCCACTTGTAAAACAATTTTATAAAAACACAAAAATATTTTCGTTTGCTTGTTTGCTAGTTTGCTTGCTTGAAGTCGTTATCATGTCTGAACTTGAGAAAGTTATCATTGAAAGTGCTAGCGAGGATAGTGCTAGTGAATCTCTTGAGGAGAAAAATCATCCTTTTGATCTTAATCATGACCCTCCCGAGGTTAATCCTCCCACTAATTTCAAGACTAAAGTCTATCATGTGGGCAGTGGTAACATCATTGGGAAGAACATTATTCAGAAATTCTTTAATTGCGCGGGAGTTATACCAATAATTAAGGGATCTATTCTTGATAAAACAAATTGATATGTCGATGCTATTTCTATCCTTGTGGTTAAATTAGAAAGAATTTTTTTGCATATTCACCCCGCCTTACAAAAGATATTCTATGAAGTTCCCAACATCCATGATCCTAGGGCTAAGAAAATTGCCACTATTATCCTTATGCATGAATTTGATTACATAATCCGAGAAGCTAGGGATATCTTTTCCTTTTATAAAATTGATTTCGAGCATCCTCCCATTGAGGAAATTCTTCATGATAAAGATACTATCCGTAGGTTGGAATCTAAAGATTACTTTGCTTATGGTGAGAATATTAGAAGAAGAGTTCCATGTGCTGAAATAATTAAAACTTTGTACCACCATGCTTGTGATAAATTTTATTGGATTACTAAAGGAATTGATGAGGGATTTAGTGAAGAATGGTTTGAGGGTACGGCTAGAGACCCTATTAACAATGAGATACATGTTTTATATGAGGATGTTTATGGTGATGATTCTGAGTTCGAAGTTATTAATGTTAAAGTCACCAATCAAAGTCCCTTCAAGTATTTAAGCTACCCTACTAGAAAAGAAGAGCATGAAAGTATAGAATTAATGATAAAAGCTTTGGAAGATTTGATTAAAAAGGATTTGGGGATGAAGGCTGACAACACTTGAAACTATGCATTATGCCTAGCTAGGGGCATAAAACAATAGCGCCTGTTGGGAGGCAACCCAATGAATAAAATAAATTTTTGTTATACTTTCTGTTTTTGTGTGTTTACAATTTTAGCCTCTGTTATGATTGTATTTTTATCTTTTAATTAGTGTTTGTGCCAAGTAATGCCTTTGGGATGATTTGGATGATAGTATAATTGATGCTGTTTGAAAATAGAAACTTTTGCGTCCAGTGCTCAAATTTTGATTTTTTTCTGGAGCGTCAGAACCTTCTGAATTGTTTACAAATTATTGATATATGAATTACCCACGCTGTCCTATTTTTGCAGAATTTTGGGAGTTACAGAAGTATGACTTTAATTCAGGTCTTTACAGACTGTCCTGTTTTAGACAGATTCTGTTTTTGTTGCATAGTTTGCTTATTTTGATGAATCTATGGATCGTATTGGGGGGTATGAGTCATGGAGAAGTTGGAGTACAGTAGCATTATGCCAATATTAAATACGAATCAATTTACAACAGTACCTAAAGTTTAAGATTTGTTTGTTATACTAACGGATCTCACGTGGTTTCTGTTGAGTTTTGTGTGCTGAAGTTTTCAAATTTTGGGTGAGACTACGATGGATAAAGGAATAAGGAGCGGCAAGAGCCTAAGCTTGGGGATGCCCAAGGCACCCCAAGGTAATATTCAAGGAAGACTCAAGCGTCTAATCTTGGGGATGCCCCGGATGGCATCCCCTCTTTCGTCTACAATCTATCGGTAACTCACTTGAAGCTATATTTTTATTCATCACATGATATGTGTTTTACTTGGAGCGTCTTGTGCTATAGTTTGTTTGCTTTTTTATTTTGCCACACTCATCTTTGCTGAACACACCTTTTTGAGAGGGACACACATTATTCGTGATTAGTTAGAATACTCTATGTGCTTCACTTATATCTTTTGAGCTAGGCAGTTGCTCTAGTGCTTCACTTATATCTTTTAGAGCACGGCGGTGGTTATATTTTAAAGAAATAGTTGCACTCTCATGCTTCACTTATATCTTTTTGAGAGTCTAATGAATAGCAATGGTAATATGCATGGGTTATGAATTTGGTACTAATATGATAGGTATTCAAGAGGGATGTAATAAAAACTTTCATGTAGATCACTGAATATGATAAGTTTGATTCCTTGCAATAGTTTTGCGATATTAAGATGGTAATATGTGGGAGGTGCTAGTAGATAAGTGTGGTTTAGTAAGAATATTGGTGTTAAGGTTTGTTATTCCCGAAGCATGCATGTATGATCTGTCGTTATGCTAAGAAGTTGGAGCATGATTTATTATTGATTGTCTTCCTTTGTGTGGCGGTCGGGGGTGTGCGATGGTTAACTCCTACCAACCTCCCCCCTAGGGGCATGCATAGTAGTACTTTGCTTCGAGGGCTAATAAACTTTCGCAATAAGTATGTGAGTTCTTTATGACTAATGTGATCCATGGATTATACACACTCTTACCTTTCCGCAATTTGCTAGCCTCTTCGGTACCGTGCATTGCCCTTTCTCACATAGACAGTTGGTGCAAACTTCGCCGGTGCATCCAAACCCCGTGATATGATACGCTCTATCACACATAAGCCTTCTTATATCTTCCTCAAAACAGCCACCATACCTACCTATTATGGCATTTCCATAGCCATTCCGAGATATATTGCCATGCAGCTTCCACCGTTCTTTTTTATATGACACATATTGTCATTGTCATATTGATTTGCATGATCATATAGCTGACATAGTATTTTTGGCTCAGCCACCGTTACGCTAGTATCATTGCACATCCTGGTACACTGCTAGAGGCATTCATATAGTCATATTTGTTCTAGTTTCGAGTTGTAATTTTTGAGTTGTAAGTAAACAGAAGTATGATGATGATCATTATTAGAGCATTGTCCCAGTGAGGAAAAAAAGAGGCCAAAAAGAGCCCACGAAAAAAATAGAAAAAAAAGGAAGAAAAAAAAGAGAAAAAAAGAAAAGAAAGAAAAAAATAAGATAAAAAGAGAGAAGGGGCAGTGTTACTATCTTTTTCCATACTTGTGCTTCAAAGTAGCACCATGTTTTTCATATAGAGAGTCTCCTATTTTGTCACTTTCATATACTAGTGGGAATTTTTCATTATAGAACTTGGCTTGTATATTCCGATGATGGGCTTCCTCAAATGCCCGAGGTCTTCATGAGCAAGCAAGTTGGATGCACACCCACTTAGTTTTCATGTTGAGCTTTAATACACTTATAGCTCGTAGTGCATCCATTGCAAGGCAATCCCTACTCCTCACATTGACATCAATTGATGGGCATCTCCATAGCCCGTTGATTAGCCTCGTTGATGTGAGACTATCTTCTTCTTTTTGACTTCCCCTTATTGATCTCTACCATCACATTCTATTCCACCCATAGTGCTATATCCATGGCTTGCGCTCAAGTATTGCATGGGGGTTGAAAAAGCTGAAGCGCGTTAAAAAGTATGAACCAATTGCTTGGCTAAATCCGGGGTTTTTCATGATAAATACTTTATGTTAAGAAGATGGAGCATGACAGGATTATATGATTTTGTAGGGATAACTTTCTTTAGCATTTTTATTTTGAAAGACATGAGTGTTTGTTAGTATGCCTGAGTATTGATGTCTTTATATCAAATTATAGACTATTTCTTTGAATCACTCAGATCTTAATATTCATACCGTAAGAGAGATTACATGATGAAATATGTTAGGTAGCATTCCACATCAAAAATTCTGTTTTTATCATTTACCTACTCGAGGACGAGCAGGAATTAAGCTTGGGGATGCTTGATACGTCTCCAACGTATCTATAATTTTTGATTGTTCCATGCTATTATAGTATCAATCTTGGATATTTTATATGCTATTATATATCATTTTTTGGGACTAACCTATTAACCTAATTCCCGGTGCTGTTTTTTGCCTGTTTTTGCCTTTTTAGAAAATCATTATCAAAAAGATTCCAAACAAAGAAAAAACTTTGGATTAATTTTTTCTGGACCAGAAGAGACCCTGGAAGCTTCGGGAGAAGACAAGAGGAGCCATGAGGAAGCGGCAAGTACAGGGGGTGCACCCCAGGGGGGTAGGCGCGCCCCCAGGCTTGTGGGCCCCTCGTGGCACCTCCTGACCTAATTCCAGCACTATAAATTCTTAAATATTCCCAATATACCAGAGAGACAGAAGAGAAAACCTTTCCGCCGCCGCAAGCCTCTGTTCTTCCGTGATCCCATCTGAAGGCCTTTTACAGTACTCTGTCGGAGGGGGAATCGATCACGGAGGGCTTCTTCATCAACCTTGCTGCCCTTCTGATGATGTGTGAGTAGTTTACCACAGACCTATGGGTCCATAGCTAGTAGCTAGATGGCTTTTTCTCTCTCTTTGATCTTCAATACCATGTTCTCCTCGATGTTCTTGGAGTTCTATCCGACGTAATCTTCTTTTGCGGTGTGTTTGTTGGGATCCGATGAATTGTGGGTTTATGATCAGATTATTCTTGAATATTATTTGAGTCTTCTCTAAACTCTTTTATGCATGATTGTTATAGCTTTGTATTTCTCTCCGATCTATCCGTTTGGTTTGGCCAACTAGATTGATTTATCTTGCAATGGGAGAGGTGCTTTGTGATGGGTTCAATCTTACAGTGCTCAATCCCAGTGATAGAAAGGGACATGACACGTATTTATATTATTGCCATTAAGGATAAAAAGATGGGGTTTAATCATATTGCTTGAGCTCACTTTGTCTACATCATGTCATCTTGCTTAAGGCGTTACTCTGTTTTCATTAACTTAATACCCTAGATGCATGCTAGATAGCGGTCGATGGGTGGAGTAATAGTAGTAGATGCAGGCAGGAGTCGGTCTACTTGCCTCGGACGTGATGCCTATATACATGATCATTGCCATGAATCCGTCATAATTATTTTATTTTATATCAATTGCCCAACGGTAATTTGTTTAACCACTGATGACCCACAAGTATAGGGGATCAATCGTAGTCCTTTCGATAAGTAAGACTGTCGAACCCAACGAGGAGCAGTAGGAAATGACAAGCGGTTTTCAGCAAGGTATTCTCTGCAAGTACTGAAAGTAGCGGTAACAGATAGTTTCGGTACCAAGATAATTTGTAACAAGTAACTAGTAACAAGTATAATAAAGTGCAGCAAGGTGGCCCAATCCTTTTTGTAGCAAAGGACAAGCCAGAATGAATTCATATAATAAGCAAAGCATTCTCGAGGACACATGGGAATTTCATCTAGTCACTTTCATCATGTTTGTTTGATTCGCGTTCGCTACTTTGATAATTTGATATGTGGGTGGACCGGTGCTTGGGAGCTGTTCTTACTTGAACAAGCCTCCCACTTATGATTAAACCCTCTCACAAGCATCCGCAACTACGAAAGAAGAGTTAAGATAACTCTAACGGTAGCATGAAACATATGGATCCAAATCAGCCCCTTATGGAATAGCGCATAAACTAGGGTTCAAGCTTCTGTCACTCTAGCAACCCATCATCTAATTACTATTCCACAATGCCTTCCCTTAGGCCCAAAGATGGTGAAGTGTCATGTAGTCGACGTTCACACGACACCACTAAAGGAAGCAACAACATACATATCATCAAAATATCGAACGAATACCAAATTCACATGATTATTTATGACAAGACTTCTCCCATGTCCTCAAGAACAAAAGTAACTACTCACAAATCATATTCATGTTCAAGATCATAGGGGTATTTAATATCATTAAGGATCTGAACATATAATCTTCCACCAAATAAACCAACTAGTATCAACTACAAGATGTAATCAACACTACTAGCAACCCACAGGTACCAATCTGAGGTTTTGAGACAAGGATTGAATACAAGAGATGAACTAGGGTTTGAGATGAGATGGTGCTGGTGAAGATGTTGATGAAGATTGGTCCTCCCACGATGAGAGGATTGTTGGTGATGTCGATGGCTTCGATTTCCCCCTCCAGGAGGGAAGTATCCCCGGCGGAATCGCTCCGCCGGAGAGCAAAATAGCTCTTGCCCAGGTTCCGCATCGAGACGGCGGCGCTTCATCCCGAAAGTCTTCTCTATAATTTTTTTAGGGTAAAAGACCTTATATAGCAGAAGGAGAGGGCCAGAGGCCAGCCAGGGGGCGCCCTGTTCCCTTGTGGGCAACTGGTGGGTCCCCTCGAGTATCTCTTTTCTCCAGTATTTTTTATATATTCAATAAAAAATCTACGTGAAATTTCAAGTCAATCGGAGCTCTGTAGGATAGGTATCTCTGATGTAGCTATTTCAGGTCCAGAATTCCAGCTGCCAGTATTCTCCCTCTTCATATAAATCTTGCAAATTAAGAGAGAAAAGGCATAAGAGTTACATAATAAAGTGAAATCATGATCAAATACATTATAAATAACAGTAAGAAATCATGATGCAAATTGGACGTATCAACTCCCCCAAGCTTAGACCTCGCTTGTCCTCAAGCGAAAGCCGAAATCGATAATCATGACCACATGTTTAGAGAGAGAGGTGTCGATAAAAATAAAATACGGACATGAAGGCATCATGATCTTAATTATAACAGCAATATACCATCATAAAACTTCTCATGAAAAAGTGACAATTCATTCACAAGTTAATGTATGAACCATAAACCAAATTGAAAACTAACAAACTATGATCTTAGTCACTGAAGCAATTGCAATTCATCATATTATCAGAAAGAGTCTATGTAAGAGCTTTGTTTAGCAAGTTCACATACTCAACTATCATTTAGTCTTCTATGATTGCTGACACTCACGGCATACTTATGGACAAAAGTTTCAGTCAAACACATAGAAAGATAGGGGCTTATAATTTCGCCTCCCAACGTATTTACCTCAAGGGTAATGTCAACAATAATAACTCATGATCACCTACATCCAACTGGATATATATGCCTGGATCAATCCCCACCACATGATGCTTGCCAAGAGAGAAAATAAAAACAGAATAGAGGAGAATACTATTGACTCTTGCATGAAAGTAAATACATAAAGTAAAAGATAGGCCCTTCGCAGAGGGAAGCAGAGGCTATCATGCGCTTTTTGTTTTTGGATGTGCAAGCTCTTAATGTAAAGGAACGTCACTTTATATTGCCCCTTGTGATAGTGACCTTTATTATGCAGTCTGTCGCTTTTATTTCTTCACCATGACAAGATCGTACAAAGCTTATTTTCCCTTACAATAAAAGATCATACATATTTAGGTGCAATTTTTATTGATTTGCACCGATGACAACTTACTTGAAGGATCTTATTCAATCCATATGCAGATATAGTGGACTCTCATGACATGAAACTGGGTTCAAGGGTTTTTGGATGCACAAGTAGTATCTCTACTTAGTACAGAATTTTGGTTAGCAAAAGATAGGGGGCTAGCACCACATGTTAAAGGATCCAAAACAATATAACTTCTATGTCAATATAAGCAAGCATAACTCATTACGTTGTCTTCCTTGTCCAACGTCGACTAATTGACATAGAATATTTAATTGGGGCTCACAATCATAAAAGATTTCCAAGATAGTATATTTATATGTGAGACCTCTCTTCCTTTATTACTTTTTCATGAATTGCAACAATGACCAATACTATGTTTGTCAACTTCCAACAAGTTTTATCAATTATACTTCTTTTATGTGAAGTCATCACTCCCCATGGGATTTGCATATGATCTTACTTTTTATTCTCTTTATTTTATTTCCAAGATTGGATCAACAAAAGCAAAACACTCAACTCAAACTACTCTTTATTATATTACTTCCACACACGATTACATAGATAGATAGACCACAAAGCAAGCACTCGAAACTAGATCATACTAAAACTGTATTCTTCTAAATCACAAAATAACTAAGGATCGAACTAAGATAGATAATGATGATAAAAGTGATGATGATACGATACCGGGGCACCTCCCCCAAGCTTGGCACAAGCCAAGGGTTGTGCCCATACCCATGTACTCAAGTCTCCTTCTTCGGTGATGGTGGTGACGAAGTGATAGGCTTGTCCTTTGCCTTCCACTTGAGAGCATGAATTTGTTCTTTTAACTTGTCATTTCCTCTTTCGAGATCCCAGATTTTGCGACGTAGTTTATCCGAATCTTCCTGCACATGACGAAAAGGAGTGAATTGAACTTTAGGAACCTTCACCGTGTTAGGTAAGCTGGACCTCTTGAATTCAATATGCATATCTCCTGGTTGAGGCAATGGGGGATCCTCGTCCTCCTCGCTGGAACGATCTTGCTTTTCCCTCAAATCAGCATCTTCCTCTTCATCAGTTGTCCAACCATAGGGGTCGGTGTCCCCATAGACTCTAGGGTTTGCAATAAGATAAGAAACATAGCTTTCCCCGTCTGAATCCTGAGATGACATGGCACTTGACCTCGAGAGTCTGAAAGAAAACATCATGAAACAGAAATAGAGGAGAAACTTGCGATGCGGTGGTCAAAACACCCGTGAGTATATATAAAGAATTTTTATCTTGCAGAACAAGCATACGAGAGGAAAACGGAATCGGGAGGGCACACGAGGGGCCCAGAAGGCATCACGGCGCGCCCCAGGGGGGGTCGCGCCTTTTTTGCCTTGTGGGTGACTCGTGGGTCCCCTCGGCTATTTCTTATTTTTGTAATTTTTCTAATATTCCAAAACGGACAAAATATTTTTTATGGAATTTTTGGTGTCGGTTTACTTACCGTATCACATACCTACCCCTTTTCAGGGTTCTGGAGCGTTACGGAAGGACCCTTTGTTGTGTTCCTCTGGTGTCATTGTCTGAATAATATTAGTTTCAACATTAATAGGAGTACCTGAGATATAATGCTTAATTCTTTGTCCATTCACCACTCTTGGGTTTGTGCCTTCGGAGTTGTTGATTTTGATAGCTCCGGAACAGTAAACTTCTTCGATGATATAGGGTCCTTCCCATTTGGAGAGAAGTTTTCCTGCAAAAAATCTGAAACGAGAGTTGTACAATAGAACTTGCTCACCCACTTTGAATTCTCATTTTTGGATTCTTTTATCATGCCATCTTTTGACCTTTTCTTTAAATAACTTGGCATTTTCATAAGCTTGGGTTCTCCATTCATCTAGAGAGCTAATATCAAATAACCTCTTTTCACCGGCAAGTTTGAAATCATAGTTAAGTTCTTTAATTGCCCAATATGCTTTATGTTCTAACTCAAGAGGTAAATGACATGCTTTTCCATAGACCATTTTATAGGGAGACATACCCATAGGATTTTTATAAGCAGTTCTGTAAGCCCATACTGCATCATCAAGTTTCTTAGACCAATTCTTTCTAGATCTATTAACGGTCTTTTGCAAAATTAATTTTATTTCTCTATTACTCAATTCAACTTGACCACTAGACTAAGGATGATAAGGAGATGCAATTCTATGATTAACATCATATTTAGCAAGCAATTTACGGAAAGCACCATGAATAAAATGTGAGCCACCATCAGTCATCAAATATCCTGGGACTCCAAACCTCGGAAATATAACTTCTTTAAGCATTTTAATAGAAGTGTTATGATTAGCACTACTAGTTGGAATAGCTTCTACCCACTTAGTAACGTAATCAACAGCAACTAAAATATGAGTATACCCATTGGATTTAGGAAAAGGTCTCATATAATCAAAACCTCAAACATAGTATGGTTCAATAACAAGTGAATAATTCATAGACATTTCCTGACGTCTTCCAACATTACCAATTCTTTGACATTCATCACAAGAAAGGACAAACTTACGTGCATCTTTGAAGAGAGTATGCCAATAAAAACCAGATTGTAATACCTTGTGTGCAGTTCTGTCTCCCGCATGGTGTCCTCCATATGCCTCGGAATGACACTTTTGTAGGATTTGTTCCTGTTCATGCTCAGGTACACAATGTCTAATAATACCATCTACTCCTTCTTTATATAAATGTGGGTCATCCCAAAAGTAATGTCTTGAATCAAAGAAAAACTTTTTTTGTTCGTATGTGAAAATAGGTGGTATATATTTAGCAACAATGTAATTAGCATAGTCTGCATACCAAGGAGTGTGATGAGAAGCATTTATCACATCTAATTGTTCATCAGGGAAATCATCATTAATAGGAAGTGGGACATCAAGAACATTTTCCATTCTAGACAAATTATCAGCTATGGGATTCTCAGCTCCCTTTCTATCAACAATATGCAAATCAAACTCTTTTTTTTGAGCTGCAAATCAAACTCTTGTAGCAAGAGAACCCATCTAATAAGTCTAGGTTTGGCATCTTTCTTTTCCATAAGATATTTAATACCAGCATGGTCAGTGTGAATAGTAACTTTGGAATCAACAATGTAAGATCTAAATTTATCACATGCAAACACAACTGCTAAAAATTCTTTCTCAGTAGTAGCATAATTTCTTTGAGCACTGTCTAGAGTTTTACTAGCATAATGGATAACATTCAATTTCTAATCAACTCTTTGTCCTAGAACAGCACCAACAACATAATCACTAGCGTCACACATAATTTCAAAGGGTAGGTTCCAATCAGGTGGTTGAACAATAGGTGCAGAAATTAAGGCTTTTTTAAGTGTTTCAAAGGCTTCTACGCAATCATCATCAAAAACAAATGGGACATCTTTTTGCAAAAGATTAGTGAGAGGCCTAGAAATTTTAGAGAAGTATTTTATAAACCCTTCTATAGAAACCAGCATGACCGAGGAAACTTCTTATACCTTTGATATCTTTAGGACATGGCATTTTCTGAATTGCATCAACTTTAGCTTTATCAACTTCAATACCTCTTTCAGAAATTTATGCCCAAGGACTATACCTTCATTCACCATAAAGTGGCACTTCTCCCAATTCAAGACAAGATTAGTTTCTTCACATCTCTACAAAACTCGATCAAGGTTGCTCAAGCAATCATCAAAAGAAGTTCCGTAAACGGAGAAATCATCCATGAAAACCTCAACAATGTTTTCACAAAAGTCAGAGAATATAGCAGTCATACATCTTTGAAAGGTAGCAGGTGCATTACATAAACCAAAAGGCATATGCCGATAAGCATGTTCCAAAAGGACAAGTAAATGTGGTTTTCTCTTGATCTTCAGGTGAAACAGGTATTCGAGAGAAACCAGAATAACCATCTTGGAAGCAAAAGTGTGTGTGCTTATATAATCTTTCTAACATTTGATCAATAAAAGGCAAGGGGTAATGATCTTTTCTTGTAGATTTATTTAAATTTCTGAAATCAATTACCATCCTATAACCGGTTACAATTCTTTGTGGAATAAGTTCATTTTTATCATTAGGAACAACGGTAATACCTCCTTTCTTAGGAACACAATGAACATGACTTACCCATCTACTATCAGCTATGGGATAAATTATACCTGCCTCAAGAAGCTTTAATATTTTAGTTCTTACCACATCCTTCATTTTAGGATTCAGCCTTCTTTGATGATCAACAACGGGTTTAGCGTCTGGCTCCATATGAATTTTATGCTGACATAAAGTGGGACTAATGCCCTTCAGATCATCAAGAGTATATCCAATAGCGGCACGGTGCTTCTTCAGAGTTTTAAGTAATCTCTTTTCTTCATGCTCTGAAAGGTTAGCACTAATAATAACAGGATATATCTTCTTTTCATCAAGATAAGCATACTTAAGCGTATCGGGTAATTGCTTTAATTCAAACACAGGATCACTCTTTGGTGGAAGAGGATCTCCCAGGGTTTCAACGGGCAAATTATGTTTAAGGATAGGTCCTTGCTTAAAGAACAACTCATCTATCTCATTTCTTTCATTCTTATGCATATCATTCTCATGGTCTAGCAAATATTGTTCTAAAGGATCAATAGGAGGCATAGCAATAGAAGCAAGACCTACAATTTCATCTCCATTGGATAATTCTTTATCATGAAGTTGTCTACTAAACTTAGAGAAATTGAATTCATGAGATATATCACCAAACTTAACTCTAACTTTCTCTTTAACATAATCAATTTCAACATTAACGGTATTCAAGAAAGGTATACCAAATATAATGGGACAAAAGTTATCTTGTTGTGAACCAAGTACTAAGAAATCAGTAGGGTATTTGCTTTTACCACACAAGACTTCAACATCTCTAACAATCACAAGTGGTGTAATAGTATCTCTATTTGCAAGCATAATAGTAACATCAATATCTTCAATCTCAACAGGTGCAATATCATGCATTACTTCTTGATATAAAGAAAACGGAATGGCACTCACACTAGCACCCATATCACATAAACCATGATAGCAATGATCTCCAATCTTAATAGAAACAACAGGCATGCCAACTACAGGCTTGTTCTTATCTAGCATATCTCGTTCATTTCTAACAGGTTTAGCAATTCTAGCAGCCTCATCACAAAAGTAAATAACATGCCCATCAATATCATCAACCAAAAGATCTTTAACCATTGTAATATTAGGTTCAACCTTAATTTGTTCAGAAGGTCTAGGTGTTCTTATATTACTTTTATTAACCACACTTGAAGCTTTAGCATGTTCCTTAATCCTAACAGGGAAAGGAGTTTTCTCAATATAAGAAGTGGGCAAAACTGGATCAACATTATAAACAATTGTTTCTTCTTTAACACTAATAGGTTCTTTATTTAATTCGATAGGTGGATAATATTTAAACCATTTCTCTTTAGGGAGATCAACATGAGCAGCAAAAGATTCACAAAAGGTAGCTACTATCTCAAAGTCAAGTCCATATTTAGTACTAAACTTATGAAAAGCATCAGTTTCCATAAAAGATTTAACACGATCAAACTCAAGATTTATACCTGACTCTTTACCTTTATCGATTTCCCAATCTTCAGAGTTGCATTTAATTCTTTCCAGAAGATCCCATCTGAATTCAATAGTTCTCTTCATTAAGGAACCAACAGTAGAAGTATCGAGCATGGATTGATCATTATGAGAGAGCCGAGCATAAAAGTTTTGAATAATTATTTCTCTTGAGAGCTCATGATTGGGGCTTGTGTGCAACATATACTTAAGCCTCCCCCAAGCTTGAGCGATACTTTCTCCTTCACGAGGCCAAAAATTATATATATAATTCCGATCATGATGAACCAAATGCATAGGATAAAATTTCTGGTGAAATTCCAGCTTCAACCGGTTCCAATCCCATGTTTCAGTATCATCACATAGCCTATACCATGTCAATGCCTTTCCCTCCAAAGCTAAAGGGAATACTTTCTTTTTAACTCCATCTCCGGATAAACCTGCAAGCTTAAACAATCCACAAATTTCATCCACATATATCAAGTGCATATCAGGATGCACAGTTCCATCTCCTGCATAAGGATAAGCTAGCAGTTTCTCTACCACACCCGAAGGAATTACATAATAAAAATTTTCAGTAGGTTCGATAGGTTGAGGAGCAACTCTCAATGCTTCCGGTCGAGGTGAAGATACCCCGAACAAGCCCCTCAAAGGGTCAATCGTAGTCCTTTCGATAAGTAAGAGTGTTGAACCCAACGAGGAGCAGAAGGAAATGACAACCTGTTTTCAGCAAGGTATTCTCTGCAAGCACTGAAAGTAGCAGTAACAGATAGTTTCAGTAGCAAGATAATTCATAACAAGTAACTAGTAACAAGTATAATAAAGTGCAGCAAGGTGGCCCAATCCTTTTTGTAGCAAAGGACAAGCCAGAACGAACTCGTATAATAAGCAAAGCGTTCTCGAGGACACATGGGAATTTCATCTAGTCACTTTCATCATGTTTGTTTGATTCGCGCTCGTTACTTTGATAATTTGATATGTGGGTGGACCGGTGCTTGAGTGTTGTTCTTACTTGAACAAGTCATCGTTAATCTGCGAGTTCGTGAGGTTAGAATCACATTAAACCTCCAGACGTTGGATCCCCATCGACACGGACATCCGAAGACCGTGTAGCAGTGTCTCGTACTCTGTCACGTTGTTGGAGTCTATGTACATGATCTGCAGCTGATGACCCTCAAGTATAGGGGTTCAATCGTAGTCCTTTCGATAAGTAAGAGTGTCGAACCCAACGAGGAGCAGAAGGAAATGACAAGCGGTTTTCAGCAAGGTATTTTCTGCAAGCACTGAAATTATCGGTAACGAGTAGTTTGATAGCAAGATAATTTGTAACAAGTGACAAGTAGCAATAGTAACAAAGAGTGCAGCAAGGTGGCCCAATCCTTTTTATAGCAAAGGACAAGCCAGAACGATCTGCGTTCTAGAGGACACATGGGAATTTCATCTAGTCACTTTCATCATGTTTGTTTGATTCGCGTTCGCTACTTTGATAATTTGATATGTGGGTGGACCAGTGCTTGGGTGCTGTTCTCACTTGAACAAGCCCCCACTTATGATTACCCCCTCTCGCAAGCATCCGCAACTACGAAAGAAGAATTAAGATAACTCTAACCATAGCATGAAACATATGGATCCAAATCAGCCCCTTACGGAATAGCGCATAAACTAGGGTTTAAGCTTCTGTCACTCTAGCAACCCATCATCTAATTACTACTCCACAATGCCTTCCCTTAGGCCCAAAGATGGTGAAGTTTCATGTAGTCGACGTTCACACGACACCACTAAAGGAAGCAACAACATACATATCATCAAAATATCAAACGAATACAAAATTCACATGATTACTTATGACAAGACTTCTCACATGTCCTCAAGAACAAAATTAACTACTCACAAATCATATTCATGTTCAAGATCATAGGGGTATTGAATATCATGAAGGATCTGAACATATAATCTTCCACCAAATAAACCAACTAGCATCAACTACAAGATGTAATCAACACTACTAGCAACCCACAGGTACCAATCTGAGGTTTTGAGACAAAGATTGAATACAAGAGATGAACTAGGGTTTGAGATGAGATGGTGCTGGTGAACATGTTGATGAAGATTTGTCCTCCCATGATGAGAGGATCGTTGGTGATGTCGATGGCTTCGATTTTCCCCTCCCGAAGGGAAGTATCCCCGGCGGAATCGCTCCGCCGGAGAGCAAAATAGCTCCTGCCCAGGTTCCACCTCGAGACGGCGGCGCTTTGTCCCGAAAGTCTTCTCTATAATTTTTTAGGGCAAAAGACCTTATATAGTAGAAGGAGGGGGCCAGAGGCCAGCCAGGGGCTCCACAAGGCATCAGGGCGCGCCCAGGGGGGCGTGCCCTATTGCCTTGTGGGCAACTGGTGGGTCCCCTCCAGTATCTCTTTTCCCCAGTATTTTTTATATATTCAATAAAAATCTCTGTGAAATTTCAAGTCAATCAGAGCTCTGTAGGATAGGTATCTCTGATGTAGCTATTTCAGGTCCATAATTCCAGCTGCCGGTATTCTCCCTCTTCATATAAATCTTGCAAATTAAGAGAGAAAAGGCATAAGAGTTGCATCATAAAGTGAAATAATGATCAAATACATTATAAATAACAGTAAGAAATCATGATGCAAATTGGACGTATCACCCACCGTATGCTATGTGTTTGAGAGAGAAGTGTGACGCCCCCGACTCAATCGTGCACTAATCATACACGCAGATGCGCATGATCAAGCCCAAGGACTGACGGGAAGATATCACAACACAACTCTTGACACAAAATAAAATAATACAAGCTTTATATTACAAGCCAGAGGCCTCGAGGGCTCGAATACATAAGCTCGAGTTACACAAGAGTCAGCGGAAGCAACAATATCTGAGTACAGACATAACTAAACAAGTTTGCCTTAAGAAGGCTGAGCAAAACAATGACACTAGATCGAAAAGGCGCAGGCCTCCTGCCTGGGAGCCTCCGAAACTACTCCTGGTCGTCGGTCTCCATGTAGTAGTAGGCTCCGTCGGGGTAGTAGTAGTCGTCGACGGGATCAGCTGACTCCGGGACTCCGTCATCTGATCGCAGCAATCGGGTAGGGGGAAAAAGAGGTAGCAAAGCAATCGTGAGTACTCATCCAAAGTACTCGCAAGACTTACATCAGAACTACTCTATGTATGCATCGGTTTCAAAAGAGGGGGCTGTATCTGTGGACTAGACTGCAGAAATGCCAGAATAGAGGGGAAAGCCTAGCCTATCGAAGACTAGCATCTTGCAGCGTCTTGCAGCATTAGAAGAGTGCAGATTAGCATATAATAAAGCAATAATTATATAACAGCAATGCCCAGAGATCCTTCCTCGACACCCTGCGAGAAAGCAATCCCGGAGCTAACATATTAATTAAGTAACATGGGTATCCAGTTCTAGTTGTAGTAGATCGGAATACTCTCTGAGCGTCCGTTACCATGGACACGGCTATTCGAATAGATATACTTCCCTGCAGGGGTGCACCAACTTACCCAACACGCTCGATTAACTCCGGCCGGACACACTTTTATCGGGTCATGCCCGGCCTCGGCTGATCGACACGCCGTAGCCCTACCTAGGCTCAACAGAGAGGTCAGCACGCCGGTCTACATCCTAAGCGCTCAGGGGTCTTGGGCCCATCGCCCTTTGCACTCCTGCGCGTTGCGAGGACGGCCGGGAGCATACCTAGCCCCTGTATACACAAGCGGGCGTACCCAGTCCAACCCGGCGCGTGCCGCTCAACTGCTGACGTCTGAGAGCTTTCGGAAGAATCGTATGACGCCGAGTGCCCATACTTATTCCCGCGTGGTGGTTAGTGCGAAAAGGCCAGAGGCCTAGTCAGAGCACATATCCTAACCCATTAGTGTGTTGGGAGCGCGCGGTGACGATCAGTGCTCCTGTCGCCCCGTCTCACGGACTTACGGCAAGGGTCAGGCCCATCCCTCTCCTGGGATGGTCTGCCTGCCCGGCCGTGCCACGTAATTATCTCGCGGGTACCCTCCTGGTCAACCTGACTTCACACCTCTCGCGGGTACCCCTCGGGGTCGACCCGACTTATAAAGAGACTGTCGGGAACTCAGGTCCACCTCTACCGGGGTGGTACCGCCTATCCCTTCAGTCCCGCAATAACAGTAAATGGGGGGACAGTGTAAGGTAACAGTATGTCCGTAACATCAAGGGGGAAATCCGAGGAATCACCCTCGATGGATTCCCACACGATGTAACCGTCAAGGTGAACTTGGAGGAATCACCCTCGATGGGTTCACACTTGAGGGGCTGCACGACAGAGGCATCATCGGAGGTGGTGAAAAAGGAATCACCCTCGGTAACCCACAACCGACTAGCTATGCTACAGAGATATAATCAGGAGTGAGGTAGGAGGTATCACCCTCGTCACTCGATAGTAGCTCTGCAGAGTCGTACAACTAAGGGGTGGTGGTGGTACGGTGATGTGACGGTCTCTACACGTCGATCACACGGATCGAGTCATCCGGTAACAAAGCATGGCAACACAGACAAGGGTGTGGGGCCACTGAAGGATCACTAACCAGCCTATACTAAGCATATAGGACAACAGGTAAAGTATCAACAACAGGTTACAAAAACAGGCTATATGCATCAGAATGGGAGATATCGAACATAGTAGCAAAATCTAATGCAAGCACGAGAGAGAAAGAATGGGCGATATAGGAATGATCAAGGGGGTTTTGCTTGCCTGGAAGCTCTGCGGCAAGTGGCTGAACGTCTGCGGCGTAGTCGTACTCAGTGGTGTCAGCGTCGGTCTCGGGGTCTACCGGAGAAGAAGAGGGGGAAGTAACAGTAAATAGAAAGCACACAGATGCAGCACGATGCATGACATGGCAATATGCTGTGCTAGGGGTGACCTAATGCAGTGCTACACGTTACAGACAGAGCGGGAAAATATCTGGGGATATTTTCCCGGCTCTAGGCAGTTATCGAACAGGCGATCCGGAGGGGAAGGTTCCATGTTTACAATGTTGGAGGCATGTGACAGGTATGTGGATGGCATAATCGGATTCGTCTTATTTTTCTGATCATTTTTCATATATAAATTATTTTCATCCGAGCTATGGTTGAATTTCTACGAATTATCAAAGTTTTAAACATTTTCTAAAAATCCTGGGATTAAAATTCAAAAAACACAGTTAAATACTTTTGTCACCTAGCAGTGGGCTAGCCACTGAGGCTGACATGTGGGGCCAGGGGCCCAGTTGACTTAGTCAATAGCCCAGTCAGCAGTCAACTGAGTTGACTGTTGACTGGTCAAACTGGCAGGTGGGGCCAGGGTGTCAATGACTCAGAGACTAACTAAACTGGTTAGATTAACTAATCTAGCAGTGGGGCCACATTGTCAGTGTAATTAGCAGCAGATTAGCACTAACTAAGCGAGCTGACATGCGGGACCCACATGTCAGTGGCAGGGGGGCACAGTCAGCACGTTAACCACACTCAACGCGGTTAACCAGGGCCAGGGGGCCCACTGGCAGAGACCCAGGTGGGCCCCAGGCCATGTGACATCGGCGGGCGGCGCCGGAGACTGCTCCGGCGGCCCTCCTCACGGCGGAGAGCTCCGGCCAGTGTCGGGATTTCGCTACCGTGGGCCAAAACGAGCGCCGTGACTCGCGTTCGAATGGGTAAAACACTCCGCGTCCAACGCCGCAAACGGGAGGCCAAGGGGGTGACCGGAGATGGCCGGACGGTGAGGCTACGCGGCGTCTGGAGCACGGTGTTCGCAGAAACGTTGAGGCGTAAAGCGAACGCGCGAGCTAACTAGCTAGGCAGCAGCAGCAGCTCACCTAGTGGACACACGGTGGTCCGGTGATGGATTAGGAGCAGCAGGACGGCCGTAGCGGACGGAGCTCGCCGGCGGCCGTAGTTGGACGGAGGCGTTCGATCTGCCGGTCGCGGGGCTCCCCGAGGCGCGCTGGTTGAGGCAAACAACAAGCGGCGTCAAGGTGCAGCGGTGGGACAAGAAGGATCTTCGAGGAGGGCTCGGCGGCCACGGTGGTGACGACGGCGTGGCGACGGTGGCGCTCGGACGACAGAGGAGAGGAGAGAGCGGGCGAGAGAGAGGAAGGGAGAGTGGCGGAGGCATCCAAGGGGGAAGCAGGTGAGGCCGCCCTTATCCACGCGGAGCCCTGTGGTGTCGCCGCTTCGCTGCAGCGCGCGTGTGGCCACGGGCGCGGCGACACGCACAGGAGAGAGATATGGGAGGTGGAGGGAGAGAGAGAGGTGGGCTGGGCCGGTGCACTGTGCACTTAGGCCCAGTACACAGTAGGTTTTCTTCTTTTTCCTTTTCTGTTTTCTGTTTTTTCTCTTTCAGAAACTATTTTGCATTTATTTTTAGCCATCAAATGACTTTGCAAAAATGTGGAGCTAGTCAAAACAAATACTAGGAAATATTGAGCACTGCCACAAAAAGTTTGGGAGGCATTTGATTTTGTTTGAATTTTTCATAATTGGAAAAGCATTTAAATATGCTGATTTGGCACTGTTTTAATTGCTATAGCCCATTTAAGCAAATAAGTGATGTTGTTTTCCTTAACAAATAATTGTTATGGAATATTTGCTAAATGATGAACTATTTTGCAACCATTTTTGTGAAACTTTAAATTTCACTTGCAATTTGAATTTGAATTCAGTGGTGGAATTTGAAATGAGATATGAATCCATATTGATCAAGCCTTGCAAATCAAAGTGACTTAGCATAATCATGAGGATCACTGCAACTCATTACATAGGGGCGTTACAAGAAGCCTCTAGTGAAAACTATGGCCCCCGGGTCTATCTTTATCATAAATTAAAATCCAAAAATACATTGCTACAATTTATTTACTTTTATTTTATTTTGCAATTTACTTTTTATCTATCAATATCAGAAATAATCCTTGCAAATAACCGCTAAGAGGATTGACAACCCTCTTATTTGCGTTGGGTGCAAGTGTTTGCTTTTGTGTGTGTAGGTGCTGCTAACGAGGTTTTGTGTGGTTCTCCTACTGGATTGATAACCTTGGTTCATAACTGAGGGAAATACTTATCTCTACTATACCGCATCATCCTCTCCTCTTCGGGGAAATACCAACGTAGTCTACAAGTAGCATCCAGCTACTTGAATTGTTCAGAGGAGGATACCAAACTAACATACTACATCACAACCATTTTAATGCATGTTGACACTCAAGATAAATCATTATCCACTCCTAGCTATTTTAGCATGGCATGAGCAACTATGATCTCTAATTGTCGTCGGAAACATGTTTACTCATAATATGCTGAATCATGAATACTGAGCTAAACATATTTACAAAGACAAAAACAAGAAGAGTTCATACCAGCTTTTCTTCACCGCAATCACTTCATCAAATATCGTCATTATTGCCTTTCACTTGCATGACCGAATTATGTGATAATAATAATAGTGCAAGTGTGCCGTGAACTGAGCTGGAATCTGCGAACATTTATTCAAAGGAGAAGACAAAGTAATGGTGGCTCTTTGTTAGATCAACAATAAAGCACATGAGAGCCACTCAACATTTTCATCGTGGTCTTCTCCTTACTATGACTCAACGAAAAGAACAGAAATTCAGAGAAACACACTGAAATATTTTTTGAGTTTTTAGTTTTTCTGAAGAAAGCAAATTAACGAAGGAAAAACGAAAAATGAGGAAAATTATTTACACGGGAAAACTCCCAACAAGCAAAAGAAGAAACGAGAAATCTTTTTGGGTTTTCTTTTAATACTACGAATTAACTGAACAAGGAAGAAACTACAACTAATTTTTTGGATTTTCGAAAGCTTTTCAATCACACAAGAAGAAAGCGAAAATAAAACTAACATGAATAATACAATGAAAAAGGATGAACACCGACAACTAGAATGAATGTGTGATACATGGATGTAATGTTGGTGAGAAATACGTACTCCCCCAAGCTTAGGCTTTTGGCCTAAGTTGGTCTATGGCCACGGGTCAAAGTTTGCCCCTCCAGGATAATACTGGGGCTGTTGAGGATCCCACAGTGGCTGCTGAGGGTCCCACTGATAAACAGGCTCCTGAGGCTCCCACTGATAAACAGGTACTAGAGCGGGTACTGGCTCAGGTGCTGGGGGTGGTGCCAGACCCCAATAAGCGTAAATGTCCTCAGGCATGATGATGTATCTTCCCCTATGAAGATCAAACAAAGCAGGCGCAGGCAAAGTAATAATCTAACGAGTACCATGACTGAATACCAAGTTATATCTAAAGCGAACGTCTTGTGCCCCACCATACTGTCGTAATCAAGATACATAGTGGGTAAAAGCCTCTCTTCCGCCTCGCTGTGTCTAATAGGAATCTCAAAGCGTTTAGCGAGGCGGGAAGCGTAAATACCACCGTAAATAACACCCTTCGAACGGTTGGTGTGTAACCGCCGGGCGACCATAGCACCCAAACTAAAAGTCCTATCAACGTAAAGAGCATGGCGTAAAATAGCGAGGTCAGGCGAGCTGAGCGTGCCACTCACCCAACGACCAGTCAAACACCTCCTAGCAAATAATGAGTAATAGCACAAAAGAGGGAAATGTAAACTAGCAACCCTAGCCTCAGAAGCTCCTCTCGATTCCCCTATGGTCACCTCAGAGATAAACTCCGAGACATCCCTAGGGTGTGGCTCTACTGGGCTGCCCTCGTTAGGAAGTTTGCACACATGGAAAAAATCCTCAAGTGTCATCTTGTTAGGAATATCATATAGGTTAAATGACACGATGGGTATATCTCTCCTAGAATGAAAGTGAAAACTTTGCACGAAAGTATTAGTGAGGAGAAGATACTGTTCACACTTATCTTCGAGGAACGGGAAGATGCCGGCATTGTTCGCCAAATAATAGAAATCATCGAGAATTCCCGCATCCCTCAAGAATGTGTCGCATGGCCATTCGCACGGCCGCACCTCGGCCGCACGAGGAAGATGGTACTTGGGCTTCGGAGCCTCCTTAGAGTTCCGGCTCGAAGAACCTCTCAACCTCCACTTGAGCATTTTCCTTTTCTGAAAATTTCTAAAAAATTTAGTGACTCAAAATAAAAGTGAACGAAACTCAACAAAATTGATAGAAACTACTCCCTCAAGTATCTAGAGGCTATATCATGCATCAAAACTGCGTTGGACCATACAAATTCAACATGCAAGCTCATATACATGGTCACCATAGTAGCAAAAATTTGCAAAACATAAGGCACTAGAACAAAAACTAATTGAAGCATTGAAGGAGTCACATACCGAGGAGTAATTCCTCAAAACAATTTTGGAAACGGAGTTCCGAGCAAGGAGATCGAAATTCACAGCAAAATGAGCAAGAATACGGGCTTGGGAGCAAGTTTGATTTTTTCTGGAGAAAGAAGAAGGAGATGGGTGGCTGGCATAAGTGAATGGGTCCCTGTGGGACCCACAAGCCTGCTGGGCCCGCCCAGGGGGGTGGGCGCGCCCTGTGAGCTTGTGGCTCACAGGTGCACCTCCCTGGGGTGTGTTCAGTGCCAAAAATTCTTAAATATTCTGGAAAAAATCATACTAAATTTTCAGAGCATTCTGAGAACTTTTATTTTTGGGCCATTTTTTTATTGCACGGAAAATTAAGAAAATAGGATAATCATGTCATTTTATTTTATTCAACTACAAATAACAGAGAGCAAACTATGATTACAGAAGGTTGTGCTTACTAAATTCATCGACCACATGCCCCTAAAAAAGAATCCATTAATAAGGTTGATCAAGTCTTATTAACAAACTATTTCCGAATGGCATGAAACCGAAGAATTTTCGTATAACACTAAGTTACTCCAATGGGGATATGCATCTCGCCAACAATAAGAATTTCATATTTCTTTTTGACAGTAGGAATAGGGAATTTGAAACCTCCAATAGTGATTGTCGAATTTTTTTCAATACAATTGATACCACCATTCACCGAACTTTGTTTCTTTGGAAAATAAACCGTATGCTCATTACCATTGACATGAAAAGTAACCTTGCTTTTGTTGCAATCAATCACAGCCCCTGCAGTATTCAAAAAATGTCTACCAAGGATAATCGACATGTTGTCGTCCTCGGGCATATCAAGTATAACAAAGTCTGTTAAGATGGTAACATTTGCAACAACAATGGGCACATCCTCGCAAATTCCAATAGGTATAGCAGTTGATTTATCAGCCATTTGCAAAGATATTTTAGTGGGTGTGAGTTTATTCAAATCAAGTCTTCTATATAAAGAGAAAGGCATAACACTAACACCGGCTCCTAAATCACATAGAGCAGTTTTAACATAACTTCTTTTAATGGAGCATGGTATAGTAGGTATTCCCGGATCTCCTAAATTCTTAGGCACTCCACCCTTAAAAGAATAATTAGCAAGCATGGTGGAAATTTCAGTTTCAGGTATCTTTATTTTATTAGTGACAATATCTTTCATGTATTTAGCATATGGAGACATTTTCAACATATCAATCAAGCGAGTGCGCAAAAAGACAGGTCTAAGCATTTCAACAAAGCGCTCAAAGTCTTCCTCATCTTTATTTCTAGATGGTTTTGTAGGAAAAGGCATAGGTTTTTGAACCCATGGTTCTCTTTCTTTTCCATGTTTTCTAACAACAAAGTCTGTTTTATCATATCTTTTATTCTTAGGATGTGGTTTATCAAGATCAACAGCAAGTTCTATTTCTACATCATTATCTGGTTGAGCATCATCATGAACATCATTATCATTATCATTAGGTGTATGTTCATTCCCAGATTGTGTTTTAGCATCAGAAATAGAAATATCATTATGATTCTCAGGAGGTTTTTCTATCTCAGGTTCACTGGAAGCATGCATAGTCATATCGTTTTTCTTTTTCTTTTTCTTCTTAGATGGACTAGGTGCATCAATATTAATTCTTTGAGAATCTTGTTCAATTCTTTTAGGATGACCTTCAGGATATAGAGGCTCCTGAGTCATTCTACCTCCTCTAGTAACAACTCTAACAGCATGATCATTCATTTTATTATTCATCTCATCAAGCAATTCATTTTGTGACTTAGCAGTTTGTTCTAACTGAGTATGAACCATAGAAGCATGTTTACTTAAGCCTTTAACATCATTAGCAGTTCTAAACATCAAATCACTCAAATGATCTATCATGAAAGCATTTCTTTTTAGTTGATTGCTAACATACAAATTGAAGTGTTCTTGCATAATGATGTAATTATCAAATTCATACAAGCATTGGCTGGCAGATTTATTATAAGGAATATCACCCATCAAATCTAGTGAGAGAATTTACCTCCACTACCTGTGTCAGGATGTCGAGCCCATGTATTTCTTCAATAGGTGGTAAATTCTTAACATCTTCAGCTTTAATACCCTTTTCTTTCATAGATTTCTTAGCTTCTTGCATATCTTCTGGACTAAGGAATAGAATACCTCTCTTCGGAGTTGGCTTAGGTGGTGGTTCAGGAAGTGTCCAATCATCGGCATTTCTCAACATATTATTCAATAGTTCTTCAGCCTGTCCAACAGTTCGTTCCCTGAAAACAGAACCAGCACAACTATCTAGGTAGTCCCTAGAAGCATCGGTTAGTCCATTATAAAAGATATCAAGTATTTCATTTTTCTTAAGAGGATGATCAGGCAAAGCATTAAGTAATTGGAGAAGCCTCCCCCCAAGCTTGAGGGAGATTCTCTTCTTCAATTTGTACAAAGTTAAATATTTCCTGTAAAGCAGCTTGTTTCTTATGGGGAGGAAAATATTTCTCAGAGAAGTAATATTCATATCCTAGGGACTACGCACACAACCAGGAGCAAGAGTATTAAACCATTTCCTAGCATCACCCTTTAATGAGAAAGGAAACAACTTAAGGATGTAATAGTAACGAATCTTTTCCTCATGAGCAAATAGGGTGGCTATATCATTCAATTTAGTAAGGTGTGCCACAACAGTTTCAGATTCATAACCATGAAAAGGATCAGATTCAACCAAAGTAATTAACTCAGGATCGACAGAGAACTCATAATCCTTATCGGTAACAAAGATAGGAGAGGTAGCAAACTTAGGATCATATTTCATTCTCTCCATCATAGACTTTTCTTTTAACTTAGCAAGTAATTTTCTAACATCATCTCTATCATTACAAGCAAGAATTTCTCTAGCTATTTCTCCAACCACAATATAACCATCAGGTATCTTAGGCATTTCAATTCTAGGAGAGCTAGGAATAATAGGTGAATCATAATTTTCAGGAGTTTCAATGTTTTCAGTTTCTTTAGCTTTACCAATTTGTTCATCAAGAAATTCACCTAGTGGCACAGCATTATCAAGCATAGTACTATCATCATCATAAGTATCATTCATAGCAAAAGTAGTATCATCAATAACTTGCGACATATCAGAATGAATTGCAGGTGGTGGTGTCGCAAGTCTACTCAAAATAGAAGGTGAATCAAGTGCAGAGTGTGATGGCAGTTCCTTACCTCCTCTAGTCATAGAAGGTACGATCTTGGCCTTAGCGTCTTTCAGATTCTTCATAGTGATCAATAGATATAAATCCCAAGTGACTCAACAGATAGAGCTATGCTCCCCGGCAACGGCGCCAGAAAAAGGTCTTAATAACCCACAAGTATAGGGGATCGCAACAGTTTTCGCGGGCAGTATTTCACCCAGATTTATTGATTCGACATAAGTGGAGCCAAGGAATATTTGTGAGTATTAGCAGTTGAGTTGTCAATTCAACCACACCTAGAGAACTCAATATCTGCAGCAAAGTGTTTAGTAGCACACTAGTATGATAGTTTTGATAGCAATAGTAACAGTAACAATAGTAACAGAGATGGTGACAGTAGCAGTTTTGTAGTGAGTGTAACAGCAGCAGCAACGAAAGTAACTTAGCAAAGATCAATAAGCGAAAAGCATAGGCATTGAATCAGTGATGGATAATTATGTTGGATGACACTCACCATGTAACAGTCACAACCTAGAGCGATACACAATAGCTCCAATTAATCAATGTAATGTAGGAATGTATTCCGTATATAGTCATACGTGCTTATAGTAAGAACTTGCATGCCATCTTTTGTCCTACCCTCCCGTGGCAGCGGGGTCCATAAGGAAACTAAGGGATATTAAGGCCTCCTTTTAATAGAGAACCAGAACAAAGCATTAACACATGGTGAATACATGAACTCCTCGAATTATAGTCATCCCCGGAGAGTATCCCACATAATTGTCACTATGGGGTCTACGGATCAGAACAATAACAAGTGCATATGACAAGCGGATAAGATCAAGAACTCAAATATATTCATGTAAACATAAACGTTTATATCTGAAATCATGGCACTCGGGCCCTAGTGACAAACATTAAGCATAGCAAAGTCATAGCAACATCAATCTCAGAACATAATGGATACTAGGGATCAAGCCCTAACAAAATTGACTCGATTACATGACAAATCTCACCCAACCCATCACTGTCCAGCAAGCCTACGAAGAAATTACTCACACACGGCGGTGAGCATCATGAAATTGGTGATGTTCGATGGTTGATGATGACGACGGCGTCGAATCCCCCTCTCCGGATGCCCGAACGGACTCCAGATCAGCCCTCCGGATGAAAAACAGGAGGTGGCGGCGGCTCCATATCGTAAAAAGCGATGATTCTTTCTCTCTAATTTTTTTTCTAGACGAATAGGTACTTATGGCGTTGGAATTAGGGTTGCCGGAGCTCCCAGGGGCCCACAAGCCTGCTAGGCGCGCCTGTCGGTGTAAAAACCGGCAGACCTCGGGGTAGGGGGTCCCGAGCTGTGGATCTCGGATCGATGGTAACAGAGACAATGGAGACGATGTTTACCCAGGTTCGGGCCCTCTTAATGGAGGTAAAACCCTACGTCCTGCTTCTGTTTATATTGATGGAGATGTAACAAGTACAGAGTTGATCTACCTCGAGATCGTAAGTTGTGGTCTGAACCCTAGGGGTGATGATGAATATCCTAATGATCTATCAACTAGCCTAGCCTTGGCTTATATAATGTACCAGAGGCCTAGGATAATAAGAGTCCTAGTCAGCTACGCCGGTGGAGAGGAGTCCTTGTCTTGATCACCAAGTCTTGTGGAATCTTCCTCGTATATGTCATGGGCTGCCCGAAGTGGCCCAATAGTGAACCGCCATGGGGGTCCTCGGCCCGACCCACAGGTCGGGAGACAACGTGGTTAGTACCCCCTAATCCAGGACACCGTCAGTAGCCCCCTGAACCGGTCTTCAAGTTGGGGACGCTCCTCGGTTCTTCCGAGCTGTTCTTCGTCTTCGGCCGTCAGTCTTGAAAGCTGGTTCAACAAATCTTCCCATCTTCGATCTTGCGGATCGCCGAGCTGAATCCGAAGAGTTCATACGTCGGGCATCCGTGGAGCCCTTTAAGTTTTCGGCCTTTATCAATGCCTTGTTATTTTTACGCCGCACCTCGGGTTCAAAGTTTTTCCCGTGCAGTGGTGTCCTCTTGCAACCGAGCTCGAACGCCGGACTGCATCCGAGGTGTCTTTTTACAGCCGAGCTCTAACGCCGATCGACATCCGAGGTGTCATAGATTACCTCGGTCTTCAAAAAGTTGAAGGAGTTCAGTCGAGCTTAATGCCAAAAATGCCCTCTATGGAGCCAGCCACTTGCATCCGAGCTTCACGCCGGACTGCTTCCGAGGTGGTGCACCACCTCGGCCATGAGCTCATTTTTTGTGGAATTTATTTTAGATCAGTGCAATTAATTTGCTGACAAGATGTATAGCCAGTAGCCCTCAAGGTGTGTGTCGGCCTAAAATCCGAGATGCACCTGAAGGAAAAAACAAAACCGCTGATCACAGTAGCCCCTGAGACTCAGGTCGATTCGCGAAATCGCCCCGAGGATCGATTCCTAAGTCGGCAGCATACGTAGGAATAGAAACGCGGTGTGCAGTAGCCCCCGAGACTCAGGTTGGGTGCGGCCGACCAACCTGAGGATCGCAGTCTCCTTGGAAACTATTTTGCACTTTGAATTTTTCTGCATTGAATCAGCAATGCAGTAGCCCCCGAGCCACTGGTCGGGTGGCAACACCAGAGCAGGGGATCGATGTACCCATTTAATAGCTTTTAATTGAGAAGCGCGAAGCCCAGTAGCCCCCGAGCCTTAATTTGGGCACGGGTGGCCGACTTAAGGATCGATATCCCGAGTAAATTGACTTTAATCACAATTTATGTGTAATGATTCTATGTATCCAAGTACTTTACATCATTACAAATGCCTCTGTTCTACAAACTTTGTTAACCAGCCTTCGGCTTCTCCCTCCTCGACCATTGGCCGAGGAGTGTTTCCTACTCCTGGTCCACAGAGGCGAACCAGACTCTTCGGATAACAAGGCAATCCGGCTATTTGGTTCTACAAACAAAGTGGAACAGAGCTTATGTTATATTATGTTTAAGCATAAGAAACGTCTTCCAAGAAAAATAGTTCCTTTATAAGTTCCTTTTCTCAGGCTATCATGTTGACCATGATCGTGAAACCTCAACTCTGATCAATGTGGGAGAAAAATATTGAGGATTTAGTTTGGGGAAACTTCCTGAACTCTGTGGTCTTTAATGAACCTAAATTTTCACTTCCGTCGTTGCCGACCAATTGTATTCTTAAGATGCCTAGCTTTCGGCTTCACCCAGTCTGAGGTACTAACTCGGATGACCCGGTAGTAACAATCACAGAGGTGCTCCCTTTACCCCCTAGCCGAACAATCGGGAACGTAGGGGGCAAGCACGGGAGCCAGGCAACTCAGCTTGGCCAAAATCTTAAGTCAAATTGATGCATATTTATGGCTTTATAACGATAATTACGGAAGGCAGCTTTTGTATATTGAATACAAAACGCTAATGATATGTTGGGCTCTCCAGGAGTCCTGATGTAACCGCGCCGAGGTGTAGGTCGGCAGAAAAGATGCCGAGCTGTGGGTCGGAAAAGATCTCCCGAGCTGAATTATTACGCAGGGCACCTAGGTCATGAGGATGTCCCGCCTCCTGAAAGAAAAACATACAAATATTTTAAAAGTGCCATAAGCTCGAAAAGCCAAAAAAACTTATGTAAAAACTTGACGTCTGAACTAAATCATGGTTTTGGTGCCAATCCGAAAAGTGGTCTTAAAATTAGTTTGTCCTTCCGTCGTGCTTTAACATGACACATCCGATCTCAAGACTTCAAGCGGGTCAGACTTCGGCTTCAACCTCCTATTCCCGAAGGCGGAGTGCTTCCCAGGCCAGTTTAGCGAACCAAACTCTAGCGGCTTTAGAGAGAAACCAGGCTATCCGGCTATTGACCACACGCCCGTGTCGAGAAAGGAGTGGTTGAAAAAGACTTTGCAACGACTTAGAAGAAAAACTTATTATAAAACGGCTTATATAAATTTAGGAGCCCCCAGTTAACATGGGTAAAGGGAATGTTTTTAAGAAACAGAGTTTTTAACAAACTAAGTGTTTAACTAATAACTTGTCTATTTAACACAAAAGTATAACGCTTGGTTGAACCAAACAAAAATTAAAAATTGAAAAAACTTAAGCATGAAAGCGACTTAGCTGGTTAATGCGCTCGGTGTTGATGACGTAGTCCGGGCTTGCAACGGGTCGAGATCCCAGCCCCCAAGCCGGTCCTGGGGTGGCCGAGCGAAGAGCTCAGCTGATGAAGTGGCAGCACAAAGCTGCCGATGTGCCGAGGCGAAGCCCCTGGTCTAGCCGAGGAGACAGAGTAGGTCGGCAGGGTGACGCCGGAGTAGGTCGATGAAGAGATGACGAAGCCCCCGGTCTAGCCGAGGTGTCGGAGCAGGTCGGTAAGGTGACGTTGGAACCCCATGCTAGCCGAGGTGTCGAAGCAGGTCGGCGAGGTGGACATCGGCTCGAAGAAGCAACGGCGCGGCGATGCCGACGCAGGTCGAAACTTTGTGACGCGGTTAATGCCGGCTTGAGAAGTGACCGCGCGGCGATGCTGGCGCGCCCGACCCGTGCAATCCGTAAGGTGACGATGTTATCTTGACGATTATTAGGGAGAGCGGTGCCGAACTCTTTGTCGGCTCGCCGAGGTGATGATCCGAGGTGGTGGTCGTCGGCTTGATGAAGCGACGGCGCAGTCGATGCTGGCGCAGGTCGGCAGCCATGGAGCAACGTGGCAAGGCTGGTTTGACACCGGCGTGACGACGAAGATCACCTCGGAAAAGGCTTAAAATTTGCATGCACGTGCTTGAAAACAAAACACAATATACTATAAAAAATTCCTTTCAAAAATGATGTCCGATAATCTGTTCATGAAAAAGATGAACTCGGGTCGGATTCGTTTTCACGCAGGAAACATATCCAAAAATTGATTCACTCATCGGAAGCTTCCCGGAGTTTGAACGGTCAGATCGAGCTGAAATTTTGAGGGGTGGTAGATATGGGAATTCCGCAGCCGATGAACGGTTGGATTTTCCAAAGGACGTCCGAGCTGACTGCTGGACTCCTCGCCCTAAACTCGTCTAGATTCCAGTCAGGATTCGACAGGGCTCCGGTATATCGGAGATCGCCGGAGATTCCTCCATCGGAACGCGACGAAATTTTGCAGCGTTGTTCTAGACTCAATTCCGCACAATTCCACCGAAGCAATCGTCAAAGCGACGCTCGAGGAGACGGGGACGGCGAACACGAATCCGCTGTCCAGAAAAACTGCACGGTCACTCCATGGACGATTCCCCCATGATCTTGATAGAGATCGGAGTTGAAGTTAATGAGGGCACCAGTCCGATCTTGATGATCCGACATGTGGCGTTGTCCTCGGTCCAGCCGAGGTTGCTAGTCGAGCCGGTAACGAAGATGCCGACGTCGACGATGAGGTTTCGGCCCTGACGCGTAGATCGCGCCGGAGCCGATCTGAATTCCCATCGAACCGTGGCGATCACACAGCGGAACTCTCAATGAAAGCACCAGTGTCGGTGTAAAAACCGGCAGACCTCGGGGTAGGGGGTCCCGAGCTGTGGATCTCGGATCGATGGTAACAGAGACAATGGAGACGATGTTTACCCAGGTTCGGGCCATCTTAGTGGAGGTAAAACCCTACGTCATGCTTCTGTTTATATTGATGGAGATGTAACAAGTACAGAGTTGATCTACCTCGAGATCGTAAGTTGTGGTCTAAACCCTAGGGGTGATGATGAATATCCTAATGATCTATTGACTAGCCTAGCCTTGGCTTATATAATGTACCAGAGGCCTAGGATAACAAGAGTCCTAGTCAGCTACGCCGGTGGAGAGGAGTCCTTGTCTTGATCACCAAGTCATGTGGAATCTTCCTCGTATATGTCATGGGCTGCCCGAAGTGGCCCAATAGTGAACCGCCATGGGGGTCCTCGGCCCGACCCACAGGTCAGGAGACGACGTGGTTAGTACCCCCTAATCCAGGACACCGTCAGCGCCCCCTGGGCTTGTGGTGCCTGGGTGCCCCCCCTCTGGTAATTTTTTTCGCCAGTATTTTTTATATATTCTGGAAATATTCTCCGTAAATTTTCATGTCCATCCGAGAACTTTTATTTCTGCACAAAAATAACACCATGGCAATTCTGCTGAAAACAGCGTCAGTCCGGGTTAGTTCCATTCAAATCATACAAATTAAAGTTCAAAACCAGAGCAAAAGTGTTTGGAAAAGTAGATACGTCTGGGACGTATCATGGAGGTATGCAACTTACATTGTATGAAACTAGTTCAGAGACTAGTTCATCGACGGGTGACGACGGTCTCAGAGACTAGCTCCTCCTTGGCCTCCATGGTCTCAGAGACTACCTCATCTATGTCGGCGACGGTGAGCTGGCAGGTGCCAGCGGGGAGGGAGGAGCGAAGGCAGGCAGACAGGAGGAGCGGAGGCGGGGGAGGGGGGGAGCGCCACGGCGAGGAGAAGAGGTCGGGTCAATGAGGCGGCAGGCGGAGGAGGGGGAGGAGGTAGACATGAACGACGGGCGCCATGGCCAGGGGCCCTCGGGGATGGACGCTTCGCTGGGCCGCCGCGCAAAAATCTCAGCTTCGAGCAAAAGTCCAAGCATCAAACGAGGCATGGGGGAAGAAGGTCGCGCCGACGTGGGGCGAGGGAAGGGAGGGGCATCAAGGCGTCACGACATAGCCGGCCAGCAAGCAGCGAAAGAATGGGGGAGTGAGGGGAAATAATGGGCGGCGTGGAGTGTGGATTGTGTCGGGGGAAGCTCGAGGTTTTTTTGCAAAAATATACACCGCGACATTTTTTTCGAACGAAGGGAGTATTATTAAAACAAGAGGCAAACAAGCCACCATATTCTTCCACATAGGGTAAAAATGTATGGTTCATTGATTTAAAGTTTGACGGTCGAGATTTTCAAAAAATCCAAAAGTTATGTGCAACAATATTAGTTATACCTATTATGCATCTGACTCGTATAGCCTTTGATCACACAATAAAAGAAGTGCATACCACATCTGTACTAATATATAAGGAGAGAAAAAAGGCAATGTCAAAAGAAAGGAAAAAAGGAACATATATGCACCCTGCAAAATAAGGATTCATGATCATGAGACAATTTGTTGTGTCCTTATCCCACGGACAGACTTTTGCTGATTCCTTCCCAGGATTAAGGAAGCATTGCTTATATCCCATCGAGAAGCCGTCATCCCGAGTCCCAACATCCAATGTAATCGGTCTCTTCTTCTTCCTGAGTGAAGATCTGTGAGCATCTGCCTCTGTCAAAGTTCTTCTACCTATTGGACACTTGGACTTGCTCATGTTAAAGAAAATAGCTATGCAAATTATTATTTCTTTTCAGATGAATTTAGAGATTTGGTAATGCTTGAAGAAAAGAGCTACGCAATATTGTTGCCAAGTTAACGTACCCACCCATAATTATACATCAATACTCACAACCTTGCACGCTTCCCGTAACTATACATCACTCGCAAGCGTTTGGTGGATCTGTCTTCCAGATCATATCAATAGCCTATAGGCCACCCATTTATTTATCCATGTATTTTAGGCAAACGCTCGTGTATATTTGGTTGTTTGTGGAATGCCATTTTTACGTGTACATGGCCTATCCATTGGCGACAACATCATTGTTGCATCGCCATATAGTTGGCATTTGGTAAAATTGTAAATTATTTAACATTATGTTTATCCAATTCTTGTTGCTATATAATTGTTATTGTTTGCTACTTGCTAGATAAGCTTATATGATGTATCCATGCCCTGGTAGTTCTCTTTATTCTTTTCACTTTATTGTGTTGGCTCAAATTTATTTAGTGCCTTCCAGTTCTCGTTTATAATTTCATTTTGCACATGATGCTGGCAAGTTAACATACCCACCCACACTATAGTGCATTACTATGATATTTTGGGAAATTGTAGTCTGATATTCTGTTACAATCATGCATTGATATTTGGTTATGTTGTTATTATTATTTTAGAGCTATGCAATCACAAACATATATTTGGTTTAGGTGAAGAACTCTTGTGGACTGAACCTGTGGGCAGTGAATTTGTTTATGCCCACACTATAAAAGTGCTTTCAGTCGATTTGCTTCAGGATTAGTTTTGCTCTCCCCAGAAATCTATCTAGAAAAGAACAACGAACGACACACTCCCTAATGTCCATGCTTTCTAATATTTTGCGAAGATTACATTCAGTAAGCTAACTTTTATTGCATTAATTTCAAATGGTTTGGTATTTAGAATGTTTTCAGAATTTCAGTTGACTAGCTCTTTTGGTTAAGCTATTGAAATATAATTGTCTCCTCTACCCGCAAATAAAGAACTCCTCTTTTGGTTAAGCTAGGTAACTTCACTACCTCTCCACGCTTATCTCGCTTCAGTCTCCAAATCCGATGGTTTTAGAGCCAGCTTTGAATTACCTTTATATTTGACTAGTTGCGAAATTTTCATTCTTAATGGCCTTTTTTGTCAAGCAAGGACTATGTTCTCAAGGATTTTGTCATATTCCTTTTACTTTCACATCGTTTTCTTGAATATAATCAGGATAGTGCATTTTCTTGTTTCCGTCCAACTTGTTTATTCAGATTTACTTGCTTCCCTTACCATCTCTCTGATGTGATACGAGCAAGAACTATGTCCCTATGATTTAGGTATGCGGGAACCACGGGGTGGTTGTTGAATCCTTTGTTGCTTGGCGTGGCAAGAAGTCAAAATCTGTAGTTGGTCTGCAAGCATCTAAGACCTTGTGGGATTATGAAGGTGAGCGCTCTCATTGGGAAAATAAGGCATGGGGTTATCTTCTGCTAAACCCTCTAATCAATTGCTTTCTGCAACGTCTTAATTAATGATTGTACCTGGAAAAGTTTTCTAACTAGTGGAGATTCCAAGGAAATGAAAGCTACTCTATTTTATAATACTTGTTGCTGGTGTAGGCACGAATTCTCTCATGGTTGCCGGTACATTATTTCCTTTTGTTGTGCCTATATATGTGTCAGCTGATACAATAACCTTGAATACTGCATTGCATCTTTCGATCTGTCTGTGTGGTCCCGTAAAATTTTATACCTTCATGAACCACCGATGCTGTCAAGTTTGTTCTATCAGGTTGCTGATAAGGAACAATCTGTGAATTTGTCAGGGTTTGTTCCGAGAGGGTTGAAAATATCAGATTGTTAATAAGGAACAATCTATGAATTTCTCAGAGAGGATTGAAGATATCCACGATTGATTTGAAGTATAAACGATCTGTCGAGAATTAGTGACAGTCCAGATCAAGGGTTTGTTCCGAGAGGGTTGAAAATATCAGATTGTTAATAAGGAACAATCTATGAACGTTGCTTGCTTTTTTTTCTAACAGGTGTTAATCATATTTGTAGTACTCTCTATTTGAACTTTATAATTCTAATACTGTTGATGACGAATGAGAAGTAGAGGTCTTGCTGTTAGACCAAAATATATCGAGAACTTGAGTCTGTCACTCAACATAGCTATCTTGAGAAGCAAAGAAGGATATAGTTAACTCTCAGGCCTGCCTAGATCAGGGGGCAAAATCATCTTTTACGTCCCCTAGGCCCCGCCCAACACCGATAATCACCCTTCTCCTCTTTCCATTATAGAAGAAGTGTTAGAAGGGAACAGAGAGGGATTGGTGGAATCGATGATTTATTGATTCAGCCTCGTGGGCATATATATAGGAGTACATGACCATCTTGGAGTACCAGACAAGGTAGAATAAATCATACGTTATCCTACGTTTCCTAAATAACCATGATACTCAACATTCCCCCGCAGTCACAACGGTAGCGACGCAGACGGTGAGACTGGAGAAGAATCCGAAGGTAAGCCGACGGACATCCCCCCACAGTCGTAACGGTCGATGCATCATGTAACTCGTGGCTGGAGTGGAAACCAACGAGGTTGCTCAAGCAAGGCGGTAGCTGTCGGTGTAAAAACCGGCAAACCTCGGGGTAGGGGGTCCCGAGCTGTGGATCTCGGATCGGTGGTAACAGAAACGAGAGAGACAATGTTTACCCAGGTTCGGGCCCTCTTAATGGAGGTAAAACCCTACGTCCTGCTTCTGTTTATATTGATGGAGATGTATCAAGTACAGAGTTGATCTACCTCGAGATCGTAATATGTGTCTAACTTCTAGGGCTAGGTGAGTGATATTGCGTAGATCCTCCCTACGGGCTAAACCCCACGGCTTATATACACGCCAGGGAGGGTATCTAGGGTTACAAGGTCGGTATCTAGGAGTAAGGCGGCTGGACAAATCTTGAAGTGTACTACAAGTCTTCGGTAGAGACAGCCTCGATCACGTCTCCCATGTGCGGCCTCCGGAGTCCATCTTGGTCACGTATGAGGGCACATCGGCCCAACCGAGGAGACGGGCCGGCTAGGTTGGCACCCCCTAATCCAGGACACCGTCAGTAGCCCCCGAACTGGTCTTCTACGCCGAGGATGACTTTGAACAAACATCACTTTCAGATCCGGAGTCCTTGGCTTGACAGACAAGTTCCACTTTACATTTCGGATTCTCTTAATGGAGTATTGACATCCGTAGTCCAACCGAGCTTGTACCCTGCCCAAAATGGGTAGATATCTTAGCCTCGAAGTCTCGTTGTTCAGGTATGAACGATCCAATCCGGCCTGACAACTTTATCGAAGAGGCTTGCCCCACGACGGGTCGTGCAGTTACTGCCTCCCCCTCAAATCGTGGTTCGAGGCAGCCTTTTTACTGGCACGTCCTTTCGAGGCAGAGATCATGCCCGTTTTCTTAGGGATATCATCAAGATTTTGTTTCCCCCCATATACCTCAACGGCATTTTTGATGGCAACCGCAAATTTATCGGCGCAGGGAGGGGGACTCTTGGCCTTTCATAGGCTTATAAGAGCAAAGAAGAACAACGCAATAGCCCACGCTCCCATTCCCGCCCTCTACTGCTTCGCCTAGCTCCAGCGCCCAGATCCATCCTGCCCATTTTTTCCTTCAGCGAATCCAACCTCCACCGCCAGCCATGGCCGATACCCTTAAGGGGCACTGGGGCGGCTCCGTAGTGACGGCCGCGACCATCTCGGAGCTGCGCGACGCGGGGTACCTGAGCCCCGCACCGTCGCCCGTGCTCTGGCGGCTGGCCAGCTGGTGCCCGCTCCCAACGACGGGGAGCGGGTAGTCTTCGTTCCCCACCTCATCCGAAGCCTGGGGTTCCTGCTGCACCCCTTCGTGCGCGGGGTAATGTTTTACTACGGGCTGGACTTCCACCACATGGCCCCCAACTCCGTTCTCCACCTCCCCGCTTTCATCATAGTCTGCGAGGCTTTCCTCCGCTGCGAGCCGCACTTCAGCTTGTGGCTGAAGCTCTTCGGAATCAAACCGAAGTCCAGCGGATCGGATCTTGCGGAGTGTGGGGGAGCCATGATCAGCAAGAACCAGGGGGCTATCTGGTTCAAAGGAACCTTCATCGAGACGGTGAAGGAGTGGCAGAGGGAGTGGTTTTACATCACCGAACCTCTTGCCCCTGGTCAGACCGAGGTCCCGGCTTTCTCAGCCGGGCCTCCCAAGAAGCTCAAATCCTAGAAGGAGAAGGGCGTCGCCTGGGGGAACCCAGGAGAGGTGGAGACCCTGATCGACAGGATCTTGTGGTGGTCCACCACGGGGAAGGTTGAGCTCGCCGACGTCATAAACGTCATGCTCAACCTCCGCATACTCCCCCTCCAACTTCGGGCTACCCCGATGTGGGCACAAAAGCCCAAGGACATGGACACCATCACCACCTTCTTCCGCTCCACCCTGGCTGCCATGTGGATGAAGCTCATGAAGCTGGCCAAGGACAAAATCCCCAAGGCGGGGGAGGACCGCGGCCTCGAGCACGGCTACGAAGCCCCCCCCCCCGGTGAGTGGTCCGTTAATCATTATTCTTTAGTACATCGTGTCGAGGAGTAGTATTTCGCCTGAACCAACATGTTTTGATATTTTGCAGAAGTGGTTGGCTTGGGTACAAGGGGTACGATGCCCCGCCCCACTGCCAGAGCAGCCCCAGACTCCCCTGCTTTCGGCGCTCCTAACCGAGGAGCCGCACGTGGTGGCCCCTAAAGGGACGAAGTCCCAGAGGGGGAGGTCAAGTGCTTGGACTCGTGGGACTTCGGTCACCCGGTCCGAGGAGACCCACACCTCCGCCGCCCAAGATGGCGACGCAGAGGAGGGCGAGGAGGAGGAGTCCCCCCCCCCCCCGAAGGGGAAGAGGTCGGCGTTAGAAGACGCCGATGTAGGCTTGCCGCCGAAGGCTCCAAAGAAGCCGAGGCGAACCTCACCCGGGGCTGCCAACAAGTCACCTGAGAGAGCCGAACTCTCCGGTGACTTAGAAGAAGACCTCCTCGCTGTGGGGAGAAAGAAGCCGGCACCCTGAGGGTAAGCCGTTGTCTCTGTCTCCCGTTTTTCAATCTAACAAGTTATTCTTTTAGCGAGGGAAATCTTTACCGAAGTGACTTTTCCTCATGCAGTCCGCCGAGGGTAATCCCCAGTGATTCCTCAAGCGGGTTGCCCTCCGCCAGCGGGACTCCAGAGCCCGCCGCTCCTTCCCCGACGCACAACGGGCTAGGGGAGGCCACATCCACCCTGTTCCCCGACGTCAACACGGCGGGGACCAACGAGGTGGCGATCATGGCCGAGGTCGATACCTCGGCCCAACAAGACCCGGGGACGGAGCACCCCGACGTCATCGAAGAAGGGCTGGGCCAGCCATTGGCCAAGTCGGCGTCTACCTCGGCTCTGCCACCCAAGGCGGAGGCTACTCGGGTGGATGCATCCGAGGTCGTCCCTCCACCCCAGCCAACTGCCCAAGGACGGGCTAGCGTGGAGTGGACCGAGGAGGTGGAGGACGCCCTGAGGGGCTCCTCCATCAAGGAGGAGCACAGTGCCTTGATAGGCGCGGCGCTGCAAGGCTACCGGTCCGCCAAGGCCGGCTTACATGAGGTTTTTAAGAACCTCATAGCAGGTTTCGAGGTACGCTTTTTATCTGCGCATCCAGCCTACTTTGTTTATTCTGTAAGTTATGCCTTTGTCCGAGGACATAAGAGTACAGCTTGCAAAACAGCCTAGTGAGTGAGTAGCCCCCGAGCCCGAAGTCGGTTTCAAGAAACCGGCATCGGGGTCGCTTGATTAAGTAGGAGCCAGTTGAGTAGCCCCTAGGGCGCTGCTTGAGGCAGCCGTCCTGGAGCCTTTTAGTAATCTTAACTATTCCCTTTATAATAAGGATCTGTTTTGTTCCAGGTTTCGACCTCGGTTCTGGACTCCGTCTCCGAAGAGATGGCGGAGATGAACCGGAAACTTGAGCAATCTCAAGGTAAGCAAGTTTAAACTTGCCTTGTACTTTGGACGAAGAGGTATAATGTGTGTTAAAGAAAACTACTAAGGCCGAACTGTGTTGACAGCGGAGCTGGAGACGCTCAAGGCCGAGCTCGAAAGGGCTCGGAAGGAGGTGCGGCAGCAGGAGGCTGCTGCCACCGCGGCCGAGAAGGCCCTGGCCGCCGAGAAGGCAGCCGGGAAAAAGCACCAAGCGCGGGTGCTAGAGGTCGAGGAGACCCTGAAGGGCGTGTTCGAAGCACGCAAACTTCGGGAGAAAGGGTGTGTCGAGCTCACCCAATTATGGCATTCCGCAGAGGTCTTTGCGAATCTCCCGTAGAGCGCAGCGGATGCGGTGGCATACTTCGGCCAGCTGGCGGGTCACGAGGCGGAGAATGCCTTCTGGGGGCAGTTTCCAGGGTCGCTGTCGGTTCTAAATCCGGCATATCTCGTAGTAGGTGTCCTAAACTAGGTGTCTTGGAGCGATGGTAACATGGACACAGGATTTTACCCAGGTTCGGGCTCTCTCGAAGAGATAATACCCTACGTCCTGCTTTTGATTGTATTCATATGGGGTGTAGTACAGAGTACATCTATCTACCACGAGATTGTTCTAATGAATATCAAATGATCTATTGACTAGCCTGGCCTCGGTTTATATATGCACCGGAGGCCTAGGGTTTATAAGAGTCCTCGTCTTGGGTGCCAAGTCTTGTGGAATCTTCCTTGTATTCGTCATGGACTGCCCGAAGTGGCCCATGAGTGAACCGCCATGGGGGTCCTCGGCCCGACCCACTGGTCGGGAGGCGACGTGGTGAGTACCCCCTAGTCCAGGACACCATCAGTAGCCCCCTGAACCGGTCTTCAAGTTGGGGACGCTCCTCGGTTCTTCTGAACTGTTCTTCATCTTCGGTCGCCGGTCTTGAAAACTGGTTCAACAAATATTCGCATCTCCGATCTCGAGGATCGCCGAGGTGTATCCGAAGAGTTGACACGTCGGGCATCCGAGGAGCCCCTTTATGTTATTGGCCTTTATCAATGCCTTGTTATTTTTTACGGCACACCTCGGGTTCGAAGTTTTTCCCGGGTGGCGGTGTCCTCTTGCAGCCAAGCTCCAATGTCGGACTGCAACCGAGGTGTCTTTTTGCAGCCGAGCTCCGACGCCGGTCTGCATCCGAGGTACATTTTAGAAGCCGAGCTCCAACGCCGGTCTGTATCCGAGGTGTCTTCTTGCAGCCGAGCTCCAACGCCGGACTGCATCCGAGGAGGCATAGAGTACCTCGTCTTTGAAAAAGTTTGAAGGAGGTTATCCGAGCTTAACACCGAAAAAGTTCTCCATGGAGCCAGCCACTCGCAGCCGGACTGCTTCCGAGGTGGTGCACCACCTCGGCCATGAGCTGATTTTTTGTGGAATTTATTTCCAATTGGTGCAATTTATTCTCTGCCGAGATGTATAGCAAGTAGCCCTCAAGGTGTGTGTCGGCCTAAAATCCGAGATGCACCTGAAGGAAATCATAAAACCGCTGACCCAGTAGCCCCTGAGACTCGGGTCAATTCACGAAGTCGGCTTGAGGATCAACTCCTAGCTCGGCAGCATACTTAGGAATGGAAGCGCGGTGTGCATAGTCCTCGAGACTCAGGTTGGGTGCGGCCGACCAACCCGAGGATCGTAATCTCCTCGGAAACTATTTCGTACTTTGTAAATTGTCTGCTATCGTCTATGTAGTAGCCCCTGAGCCACTGGTCGGGTGGCAACACCAGATCGGGGGATCGATGTAACCCGTTAATGGCTTTTAAGTGAGAAGCGCGAAGCCCAGTAGCCCCCGAGCCTTAATTTGGGCAAGGGTGGCCGAACTAAGGATCGATATCCGGAGTAAATTGACTTCAATCACAATTTATGTGTAATGATTCTATGTATCCAAGTACTTTACATCATTAATGCTCGGATCCGCATTGTACAAAACTTTGTTGACCGACCATCAGCTTCAACCTCATCGGCCAGTAGCCGGGGAGTGTTTGTCCTAATTTATAAAGCCTTTATAAGGGCAAAGATTTACGGAAAACAAGGCAATCCGGCCATACGGTTTTATAAACAAAGGTACGCGGAGAGATATGTTATATTACTATTTAACGTAAGAAACATCTTCTGGGAAAAATAGTTCCTTTATAGGTTCCTTTTCGCAGGTTATCATACTAACCATGATTATGTAACTTCACCTTCGATCTAAGTGGGAGAAAATAGTGAAGATTAATTCGGGGAAATTCCCGAAGTATTTGGCTTTAAAAAACCGAGATTTTCACTTCCGTCGTTGCCGACCAATTATGTTCTTGAGATTGCTAGCTTTCGGCTTCACCCAGTCCGAGGTACTAACCCGGATAACCCGGTAGTATCAATCACAGAGGTGCTCCCTTTACCCCCTAGCCGAACAATCGGGAACGTAGGGGGTAAGCACAGAAGCCAGGCAACCCAGCTTGGCCAGATCTCAAGTCAAATTGATGCATATTGTGGCTTTATAACGATTTATGGGAAGGCAGCGCTCGTATATTGAGTACAAATGCTGAGAATACGTCGGACTCTACAGGAGTCCCAAAGTAACCGTGCCGAGGTGCCTCAAGGAGCACCTGGTATGGTTTATTGGACTCTTTTATATGTCTGAAGTGTTTTATACCAAAAACCCGAGGTTAGAATTGCACAGTTTTTTCAAAGACGGCCGAACTGCTTTTCTATTAGTGACCTCGGACAAGCCGAACACTTTTATGAAAGCAAGCTGATCGGCCGATTGAATTTGCACATGTTTGTGGTAGTCAGCTTTTAAGCTGTATTTTGCAGCTTTATGCTATATGTTATTTTGACTCCGTTGCGACTGTTTATAATTTGAAAGTGGCACATCATCGGCTTCCACCCCTTTGTAGATGATACGCGGGGTGTTTCCGCAATAACAAGACAACCCTTAGCCGACGTCTCGGTGCCCGGAGGCGGTTGTGTTAGCGGAAACGAGGCAATCAGATATGTAGGCTTTATAACTTTCACTTAATCATAGGAGCTTGACTGTGGGGGCAAGTAACTAGCCCCCGGTGTTTGGAGTGTTCGGGCGTGCCGAGGTGCAGCTCGGCAGGGAAGTTTCCGAACTACGGGTCAGAAAAGATTTCCCGAGCCAAATTATTATGCACGGCACCTCGGTCAAGAGGATGTCCTGCCTCCTGGAAGGAAAACATACAAATAGGTTAAAGGTGCCATAAGCTCGGAAAACCAAAAAACTTTAGTAAAAACTTTATGTCCGAACTAAATCAAGTTTTTTGGTGCCAATTCGAAAATTGGTCTTAAAAGTAGTTTGTGCTTCTGTCGTGCTTTAACATGATACATCTGATCTCCAGACTTCAAGTGGGTCAGCCTTCGGCTTCAACCTCCTATCCCGAAGGCGGAGTGCTTCTCAGGCCAGTTTAGCGAACTAAACTCGAGCGGCTTTAGAGAGAAACCAGGCTACCCAGCTATTAACCACACACTCGCGTCAGAAAAAAAGGAGTAGTAGAAAAAGACTTTGCAACGACCATGGAGAAAACACATTTATTATAAAAACGACTCATATAAATTTAAGAGCCCCCAGTTAACATGGGTAAAGGGAGTGTTTTTAACAAATAGAGTTTTTGTCTAACACAAATATAATGCTTGGTCGAACCGAATAAAAATTAAACATTTAAAAAAATTGAGCATGAAAGCGACTTAGCTGGTTAATGTGCTTGGTGTTGATGACGTGGGCCGAGCTTGTAGCGGGTCGAGGTCCCAGCACCCAAGCTGCCCCTGAGGTGCCCAAGCGAAGAGCTCGGCTTGATAAAGTGGCAACGCGGCACGGTCGATGTGGCGAGACGAAGCCCCCGGTCCAGCCGAGGTGACGAAGTTGGTCGGCTGGTGACGCCGAAGTCCCCGGAGTAGGTTGATGAAGAGATGACGAAGCCCCCGGTCCAGCCGAGGTATCGAAGCCTCCATGTCAGCCGACGAGTCGAAGCAGGTCGGCGTGTTGGATGTTGGCTTGAAGAAAGGTGGCATGGCGATGCCGTCGCAGGTCAAAATTTATGACGCGGTCGATGTCAGCTTGATGAAGTAATCGTGTGGTGACGACAGTGTGCCCGCCCCGTGTAATCTATGGGGCGACGATGTTGGTGATGATTTAGCCTTCGCAATGCCGAACTCTAGGTCGGCTTCGCCGAGGTGATGATCCAATGAGTTTGACCTCGGCACAACGAAGCGATCATCTGTCTAGCGTAGGTCGGCAGCCGTGGAGCAACGTTGTCGGGCAGGTTTGACACCAACGCGATGGTGAAGATTAGATCCGAAAAGGCATTAAAATTTATGGGCACGTGCGTGCGAACAACACACAATACCCTAAGAAAAAACTTCTCCAAAAAGTAAGTCCAATATCACGTTCACGAAGAAAGATGAACTCGGGTCGGATTCGTTTTCGCGCAGAAAATAGATCCGAACATTGATGCACTCATCGGACGCTTCCCGGAGTTTGAACGGTCGGATTGAGCTGAAATTTTGAGGGTGGTAGATATGGGACTTCCGCAGCCGATGAATGGTTGCAACTTCCAAAGGATGTCCGAGCTGACTGCTGGACTCCTCACCCTAAGCTCGTCTAGATTCCCGTCCAGATTCGACAGGGCTCCGGTATATCGGAGATCGCCGGAGATTCCTCCATCGGAACGCGATGAAATTTTACAGGCTTGTTCTAGACTCAATTCCGCACAATTGCATTGAAGCAATCGTCAAAGCGATGCTCGAGGAGGCAGGGACGACGAACACGAATCCGCTGTCCATAAAAACTGCACCGTCGCCCGAGGACAATGTTGACGTCGAGCCCCCGAGCTCCATGGATGATTCCCCCATGATCTTGATAGAGATCGGAGTTAATGATGATGAAAGTATCTATCCGATCTTGATGATCCGACGCGGAGCGCAGTCCTTGGTCCAGCCGAGGTGACCAGTCGAGCCGGCGACGAAGATGTCGACATCGACAATAAAGCTCGGTTCCGACGCGTAGATCGCGCCGGAGATGATCTGAATTCCCATCGCACTGCGGCGACTGCCAGCAGGCTCTCAATGAAAGCACCAATGTCGGTTCTAAATCCGGCATATCTCGTAGTAGGGGTCCTAAACTAGGCGTCTTGGAGCGATGGTAACATGGACACGGGATTTTACCTAGGTTCGGGCTCTCTCGAAGAGATAATACCCTACGTCTTGCTTTTGATTGTATTCATATGGGGTGTAGTACAGAGTACATGTATCTACCACGAGATTGTTCTAATGAATATCAGATGATCTATTGACTAGCCTGGCCTCGGTTTATATATGCACCGGAGGCCTAGGGTTTATAAGAGTCCTCGTCTTGGGTGCCAAGTCTTGCGGAATCTTCCTTGTATTCGTCATGGACTGCCCGAAGTGGCCCATGAGTGAACCGCCATGGGGGTCCTCGGCCCGACCCACTGGTCGGGAGACGACGTGGTGAGTACCCCCTAGTCCAGGACACCGTCAGTCGCTGTCTGCACAGCTGCTAAATCATCAAGTGAAGCAGCTAGTGGAGCTGTTTCGCATGACGAGACCGGCGCTCCAGGACCTCTGCGTCGCTTTGTGGCCTGCCGAAGCCATGCCGAGGAGCCTCTTCGGCCTTACGACCCATCTCCGAGATGCCGTGCCCTGCATGGATCGCTGGAAAAGGTCCGCGTGCTTCGAAGGGGCGCGGAGGGCGTACGCTTGCGTGAAGACTCACTTCCGCAAGGTTGATGCGGAGACATGTGCCGCGGGCCCTCCTACCAACAAGCCGCGCACCGCCGAGCAGTTCTTTGCCGAGGTAGAGGCTGGAGCTCGGACCACAGAAGCCATGTGTCCCAAAGACACTCTGTATTTCTAGATGATACTTCGGAATGCCGGAGTGTGCGTTGTAGAAACTTTATCTTTTGCTTAATGAGAATGGCTTGAAATTCCATGTGTGTTGTTTTATATTTTAATTATTCCTCCGATATGACTGTTTAAAATGAGAGTGGCCAGTCGTCGGCTTCAGCCCCAGTGTAGGTCATACAAAGGGTGTTCTTTAAGGCACACTGGACCCTTAGCCGACGTATCGGTACCCGGAGGCGGTCGGTGACTTATAGGAACTAGGCAATCGGACTATAGTGGCTTGATATCTTTCATTTAGTCATAGGAGTTTGACTGTGGGGGCTGATGACCAGCCCCCGGTGTGGGAAGTGTTCGGCCAAGTCGGCCGAGGTCTAGGCCATAGCACACTTCGGCTAGGAATGGAAGCCCTTCGTTTGACACGGGTGATCTCTATCGTCACATCGCTTGACGCGGTCTCCGGATGGCAGACCAGTTTACGCCTACCTAGATAGTCAGTTCTTGGCTTCCTCCACTGAGGCGCCATGCCAATTGACCTGGCAGCGCAATCGCAGTGGTTCTCCCGTTACACCCTTAGCCGAATTCATCGGAAACGTAAGGGGTACACATAGGAGCCGAGCAACCCAACTATTGACCAAAATCTAGGCTCGAAACTAATGCATATAAGGCCAAAATCCGAGACGCCGAATACCTCGGACTTTTATACAATTGCATCTTTTTTGGAGAACTTCATCATCCCAGAGGAGCTATGCTGATAAAGAAATACAATAGAGACCTTGAAAGGGCATAGTTTCTTTATAATATCAATCGTGTACATGCTCGGCTGAGATGAGAGTAATTGAAAGAGTACAATGTAAATGGTAAAGAAGGAAAAGTAAGAAACATGTCAGATAATTGCTAACGGATTTTGAAGGATCCGGGTCGCGACCTGTCGCACGTCTGCGTTTCCGAACTGTTGACCATATCTTCACCATTGATGGTGAGGAATTTGCGAGGGTTGATGCCCTTCGGCCCTTTATACACTTTAAGTGTTTGATTGACCGAGTTCCTTGAAGGAAGATGTTACCGAAGTCACTCTGTGGTTAAAACCACATAGACGTAGTCATGTTTGGTTGTTTCTTTTACAGATACTTGCCTGTACAGGGGCTCTAAGCCTTCGTCTTTGCTCGGTTGATCCGCGCCGACGTCTGGGTAATTGTTCTGGCTTCTCGACGTCCCAGGGAATTTTGAGTGCAAAGTTATGCGCTCTGGGGACGTAGTGCCCACTCCAGAGAGGGCACACGAGGAGGCCACATCCCTATTTCGGGTGTGGGGGTACCTGGCCGAGGTCGATTTGTGCAGCCCGGGCGCGCTTCAAAGAGCGGGCGGCGCGTTTATCGCTGCGGGCTGCCTCCTCGGACGCTTGAACCTTGGCTGCAAAAGCCGCGGTCTGTTCCTCTGTCCGGAGTGAATGTTCTGTGTTACCATTGACTGTGATGACGCCGTTAGGTCCCGGCATTTTGAGCTTGAGGTAGGCATAATGCGGAACTGTGTTGAAGCGCGCGAAGGCTGTGTGCCCTAAGAGCGCATGGTATCCACTCCGAAAGGGTACGATATCGAAGATTAACTCTTCGCTTCTGAAGTTCTCGGGCGGACCGAAGACTACCTCTAGGGTGACCGTTCCAGTACAACGGGCTTCGACGCCTGGAATGACACCTTTAAAGGTGGTAGAGCTCGGCTTGATCCGAGATGAGTCGATGCCCATCTTCCGAACTGTGTCCTCGTAGATGAGGTTAAGGCTGCTTCCTCCATCCATGAGGACGCGTGTTAGATGATAACCATCAACGATAGGGTCCAGGACGAGTGCCGCCAATCCGCCGTGCCTGATGCTGGTCGGATGATCGTGCTTGTCAAACGTGATCGGGTAAGCCGACCATGGGTTATACTTCGGGGCGACTGGCTCCAGCGCGTATACGTCCCGAAGTACACACTTCCTCTCCCTTTTAGGGATGTGGGTGACATAAATCATATTGACCTCTGTTACCTCGTTAGGAAATTTCTTTTGGCCTCCGTTATTGGGCTGCCGAGGTTCATCCTCGTCATCGCTGCGGTGTTCGGTTTTATTCTGACCCTCTGCCGCTATCTTGCCGGCTTGTTTAAAGACCCAGCAATTCCTATTAGTGTGGGTTGCTGGTTTTTCCTGAGTACCGTGAATCCCACATGGGCGGTCTAGGAGCCTATCAAGCTGGCTAGCTCCATCTTTGTTCCCTTTAAAGGGTTTTCTTTTCTACCCAGATTTAGGTCCGGTGAACCCTGCGTTGACCGCGGCGTCTTCTGTGTCACTTCCGCCATTTTTATACCTGCGCTTATTTTTGGTGCGCTTTGGTTTTCCATTGGCATCGCGAGTTTCCGAGGTGCCTGCCTCACCGTTACGAGTACTTCGGGCGAGCCAGCTATCCTCTCCCGCCCAGAAGCGAGTCATTAGTGAGGTTAGGGCTGCCATAGTCCTCGGCTTATCCTGGCCGAGTTGTCGAGCCAACCATTCATCTCGGATATTGTTTTTAAAGGCAGCGATGGCCTCGGCTTCGGAGCAGTCTATAATCTGGTTCTTCTTGGTGAGGAACCTGTTCCAGAATTTTCGGGCTGATTCGCCTGGCTGCTGGGTGACACGGCTGAGGTCATCAGCGTCCGGAGGTCGGACATATGTGCCCTGGAAGTTTGCTTGAAAAGCGTCTTCCAGGGCCTCCCAGCTGCCGATAGAGTGAGGAGGGAGGATGTTAAGCCAATGCCTTGCCGGCCCCTTTAGCTTGAGCGGCAGGTACTTAATGGCGTGGAGATCATCTCCGTTGGCCATGTGTATGTGTAAGAGGAAATCTTCGATCCAAACTGCCTGGTCCGTGGTGCCATCGTATGATTCAATGTTAATGGGTTTAAACCCTTCCGGGAATTGATGTTCCATCACCCTATCTGTAAAACAGATTGGGTGAGCTGGACCTCGGGACCGAGGAGCATCTCGTCGGATGTCGGGGAAAGCCGTGAGTAGGCTTGATCTCGGGCACGGCCGTTCCTGTCCACCCAAGCATCGTAGCCATCAGGCCCAGCGGGCGCACGTCCCCTTGATCCGTAGATGGACCGAGGGGGAGCCCTTTTTTCCTCAATACGACGTCTAGCATCGTGAAGGTCTAGGTAGTCTACGGGGTCTTTGCCATGACGGCATGGAGGTGGCCGTTCACCGGGGTCTTCTTGTCTTGGCCTGTCCCGGCCTCTAGGGGGTCGATCGAGGTCGTCAGCTGTGTGGGTATGATTTCGGCGCCTGTGTGGGTATGATTTCGGCGCACTATGGCATCGGTTCTCCATGTCTTGCTCGACGGAGAGCACTTTGATCCACTTTTCGTTTAGCGCATCGGTATTGGCCTGCAGCTGCTACTACTTGCGCTTTAAGCTCCGGGCCGTCGCAACGAGGCGTCACCGGAAGCGCTCTTGTTCAAAAGGGTCTTCGGGGACGATGTAGTCCTCGGTGCCGAGGCTCTCGTCCTCCTCAGATTCCGGCATGTAGTTGTCATCGGCCCCTTCGAAGAGGTCATCAGGATCTGAGTCCCCAAGAGGTCGGTCTGGTGTGCCGTTCCTTACTGGGGAGGCTTGAACGTCCTCCTCGTGGTTATCGGCATCGCCGTCCTCCGCGTCGCCGTTATTGGCTGTCGCGTCGTTGCCACTGGGTTCCCCATTACTGCCCCTTCGGCGCCTTCGCCGACGTCTTGGAGGGGATTTGGGGGTGTCCACCATGTAGACATCATAGGTGGATGTGGCGGTCCACTTGCCCGCGTTTACCGGGGGCAAGGCGTTCTCGGTGGGGTCATCAGCATCTTCCTCCATATCCGAGGCCTCGCCGTAGTCTAATACATCGGTTAAATCATCGGTCGTTGCGACTACGTGGGTGGTGGGTGGGATGTAAATTTCCCTATCGCCGGCTTTAAGTCCGATCTGATTATAAACCGAAGTCTTGCCGTCCGAGATGGACATGCTCCGGATGCGGTCAAGCATCTCATCGAGGTGAGATAACTCCTCGGGATTCATAGATGCGCCATAGGCAGGGCTGATTCGAAGTACACCCGGCATGCCACCGGATGCGTTTTCGGAGCGAAGGGAATCTGAACATAATTCCGGGTTCTGTGCTGAAGTCAATTCTGGCGCCGGCGCAATTTCGGGAGTGAGAGCAGGATCTATCTCCGGACGGGGGATTGGGGAGGGACTGGCCGGAGCGGCGGCGTCAGGGGTCTCAAGAGGCGCCGTGACAGAGTTCGGTTCCGGAGTCGAGCCTCCAGAACCGGCCGAGATCTCGATCCGTCCGGGAGTCCATCCCGATAGGATGAGTTCGCCATGGGAATCCGCAGTGTACTCAAGGCCACCGAAAGTCATGATCCGACCTGGGGCATAGTTCTCGACGGAGGTCAGGTGACCTGTCGAGTCGGTGCAAAATACCATGCTGCCGAAGACGAAAAGCTGGCCGGGGGCATAAATGTCCCCGTGGCCGTTGGCGCAGTTGATCTGCAGGTGAGCCATCAATCCTTCTGGTGATCACGCAGCGGAACTCTCAATGAAAGCATCAGTGTCGGTGTAAAAACCGGCAGACCTCGGGGTAGGGGGTCCCGAGTTGTGGATCTCGGATCGGTGGTAACAGAGACGAGGGAGACGATGTTTACCCAGGTTCGGGCCCTCTTAATGGAGGTAAAACTCTACGTCCTGCTTCTGTTTATATTGATGGAGATGTATCAAGTACAGAGTTGATCTACCTCGAGATCGTAATATGTGTCTAACTTCTAGGGCTAGGTGAGTGATATTGCGTTGATCCTCCCTACGGGCTAAACCCCACGGCTTATATACACGCCAGAGAGGGTATCTAGGGTTACAAGGTCGGTATCTAGGAGTAAGGCGCTGGACAAATCTTGATGTACTACAAGTCTTCGGTAGAGACAGCCTCGATCACGTCCCCCGTGTGCGGCCTCCGGAGTCCATCTTGGTCACGTACGAGGGCACATCGGCCCAATCGAGGAGACGGGCCGGCTAGGTTGGCACCCCCTAATCCAGGACACCGTCAGTAGCCCTTTGTGCCGATGTTGATGTAGCCGAGAGCGTAGGGTGGTGTAGCCGTGGTCGAGGTAGCCGTGCGAGGGACGCCGTGGTCGATGTCGAGTCGGGGTGGCCGGGGTCGAGGTAGTCGCCGTGGAGCCGCAGGCGCAAGGAGGCGCCGAGTTAGTCATGGGCGCAGTGGTGTCGAAGTAGTGGTGCTCCGGGAAGAAGACGGTGTTGACGAGGCGTCGCGCCGGGTTTGCCAAGCCCGGGGACACATCGTGGACGAAGGCACGCATCGGTGTTGCCAGCACTAGGCATGTGTAGACGGACGAAGTCGATGTTGACGATGCGTCGCTCCAGGCTTGCCAGGCCTGGGAACACATCGGGACGAAGGCACACGTCGGTGTTGTCAGCACCGGGCATGCGTAGATGGGGACCTGCGCAAGCTGTACGCCATGTCGAAGGAGTCGTAGGGGCCAGCAGAGGAGGACTCGACGACGGTTGCGGCGCCAATCGGCGTGGGGCCGATGTCGCCAACGGTGGTCGGAGTAGACGAAGTGGTCGAGGAAGATGACAGCGACGCTGGTGCTGGATGAAGACGAAGGGGCTGGACGGGCGGCGAGGCTCAGGTGAGCGAGCGGCAGCAGCGCCGAAGAAGAGTGGCGGCCGCAGCCTGACGGCGGCTGGGTTAGGAGCACGGCGGCGATGCTCGAAATAGGCAAGGAGGACCCAACAGCGTGATGAAGACCGGCGCGGACGGTGGCGTTCCCGCGCCGAGGGAGGCGGCACGGCGCATACCACGAGAAGTCGACGCGCGGGGACGGCGGAGTGGACCGCGGGCCACGGCGCTACGGCCCGAAGGGATGACGCAGCGTCAGCAGGCGGGTCGGGGCGACGGCAGGAAGACCTTAGGGCGGCGGCGTGGACCGCATGCTGCAGCGCTGCGGCCCGAAGGGGCGACGTAGCGGCAGTGCACGGGTCGGTGCTGCCGCGGGGACGGCCTCGGGGCGACGGCGTGGACCGTGTGTCGCGGCGCTACGGCCCGAAGGGGCGATGCAGCGACGGCGCACAGGTTGGTGCAGCCGCGGGGAGAACAACGGGGCGGCGGCGTTGTGGCCCAATAGGGCGACGCAGCGGCAGCCCGTTGCTCGATCAGTGAAGGGACGCGCTGGACTCGTTGACGATCTTTATAAGACCTGCGGAGACGCGTGCAGACGGTTGATCAGACTGAAGGCACTGTGGGCCATATCAAGAAGAACGGACCAGACGTGGCAGGAGCGGGACACGAGCGGTGCACGAGAGCGGAACCAGACATCGTGCATGCGTGCAAGTATAAACTCGCACTGGATGCATGGACGTGCGATCAAGACATGCACGTGATGCTCAAGTGTCCTGGCTGTGACGTGGATCGATGGGTCAACTCGGGCGCCCGAACAACCCACGCACACGCCGCGCGGGGAACCGAATCCTCTAACATGGTGAAGAGATGTCACGGAAGCTACAGTACCCTGACTTCCCTTCAGTAGATTTCCCTAAACTGTGATCTAACACGGATGTCTGTGAACATTAACTATGTACAGTAATACACGAACAGTATTGACCTACAGTGATTTGCAAACAGTGTGAGGCCCTGACTTGCCTTGCTCATTTTACACAGCAGCACCACTGTAGCTGCCTGACATCTCTTCACAGAGTCAGAGGATCCGGTTCCGCCGCGCGGATGGACATGCCTACGGACGATATGCGAACAGCGGCCGCCCCGCTGCCAAGCTTCGGTCGCGGTGATGCAGCTGATGGAGGCCGCATGCCGCGATAAGCCGCGTGGAGACAAGCCGGTGTAGTCGCTATCAGGTCGGAGTAGAGGGGCGCTGTAGACGACGGACGGCGATGGGCGACGCAATCCGATCTTAGATCAGAAAATCAAAAAGAAAATACCAATCAATGCGACCGGTGAAATAGAGAAAAATCCGGATCAAGGATCAGGAAAAAAGACTCTCTAGGGCAGCCGGTCAACACGACCGGCGGACGAACCCTAGGTACGGGCGACACGGCCCCCGGCGGCGGTCATGGAGGCCGACCACCCCGGGGGCGGCGCGGAGCGGAAGCGGCGGGCGGCGGCTAGGGTTGGATCGGTTAGGTTGATACCATTTTAGAAGGGAATAGAGAGGGATTGGTGGAATCGATGATTTATTGCTTCAGCCTCGTGGGCATATATATAGGAGTACATGATCATCTTGGAGTATAAAACAAGGTAGAATAAATCCTACGTTATCCTACGTTTCCTAAATAACCATGATACTCAACAAGAAGGAAACACATTCTGAGATCACATGTCTACACGATGGACGCCGCCGGCGAGACTATGGCCCTCCACCGCCTGCCTGCTCCTCCACCCCTACACCACGCTGGAGCCTGTGGCCCCATACTTGCCTCTCCACCACTTCTCCTCCAAACTGACGATTTCTCAACTCCATGCGAGAGATGAAGGTGATGAGACAACGCCCGACTTCATCTCACCGGCGACGGATGCGTTGGGCAAAGACAACCTCCTCGTCAAAATCCTTGCCCGTCTCCCCCCGCAGCCGTCCTTGATACTGCACGCCTCCATCGTCTCCAAGAGCCGGGTTCGCCTTGCCACATCCGTTGCCGCTTGCGCGACCACCACCGCAAGCCCCCTGTCTTTGGCGTCCTCGAGATGGACATAAAGAACCTCCTATCCATCCCTACCCTCGACCCTCTAGACCACATCCCCGCGGAGAGGTTCTCCCTGCAGGTCTGCGCCGGTAGCGCCGCCAATGACCCCTGGAGCGTGCTCGGATGCCGCCACGAGGGCGTCCTCGTCGTCAAACGAACGTGGCGTGAGCTCGTGGTGTTAAGACCCCTTCTCCGGCGACCACTGCATTGTGGAGTTTCCACCGGATTTTGACAAGCGCACGTACAATGCCAACGGAGCTGTGATCGGCGACAAGCACACTCCGGTCCAGCGCATTTCAGTTGATCTTGATAGGCTTTTCTGAAAATGGTCGCGCACGAGTTGTCACGGCCCGCGTCTGCTCTTCGGAGACCGACGAGTGGGGAGAACTCATTGCTATAGCGAGACCATGTGTTGTTGGCCATCTCCCCTGGACACTCATTGGCAAAAGGCTCTAATGGTGGCTAACAGAGCGTGACCATGGTATACCGGAGTTCAATTTGAAAAGCAAGAGCCTAGCTGTGATCATACAGAAATGTGATCTCCCCTTTCCGTTACAGAAGAAGGAATCTTACTTTCCAAATTAAACTCCAGTATTCCATGGTCACACTCTATTAGGGCATTTCTAACCGATCCCCTATAACCCGTTAGTGGGGTATATTTAGCTTTTTACTTCACTAACCGGCACCTAGCCGATCCCCAATCTGGCCTAACAGAGTAAAATTTTACTCATCTCCCTAAATTTTTTCCTATTTTTACTCCTTCTTTGCTCCATCGAGTAAAACGGCGCGGCTCTCCTCTGCTGCCTCTCCCTCCCCTCCCGCGCCGCATCTTCACCCCCGCCGCCCCTCCTACCCTCCCCCCTCCCCGCCGGCACCGGCCCGCCGCCGGGGAAGCCTTGTAGGCCTCCGCCGCTGTTTTCCACCACCTCCTCGTCCCGCCGCTGGCCAAAAATCGAGGGGATCTGTGGCTGCTGTCGCCGCCGCCGGATTTGGCGTTTCCGGCCGCCGGCGGCCGCGCCTTGCCATGGATTGGCCGGGAAGCGGCCCACACAGCCACGGCAGAGCCTCCGCGCCGCATGCAGGTACTGGCTCGTCCTCTAGCCACTCTAATCGCTCCCGTCGTCAGTTCGTCGGCAAATACACGGCCGGCCGTTGCCCGGGCTCGGCGCTCGCGCAGCGGCTCGCCGGCTCGCAGCTGCCGGTCATACAGTGCAACGACTGCCCACGGCAAGTGGTGCGCCGAGTTTCTACCACGCTGCAACATCCCGGATGGGTGTTCTTCAAATGCACAAACGATGGGGTATGTGCTTGTTTTGATTCGGTTTTTCACCGGATTCGGTTCAATTTCGGTAGCTCATTGATCCTCATCTATGTGTGTAGGATGATGGATGCTCGTTTTGGTATTGAGAAGAAGAATACATCGATATATTGATAGAACGAAAATTAATAGATGTTCGTGCACTCCTTGCTAGAATTGAGGCTAAAGATAAGACTAGATGTGAGATTAGAGAAGAAATTAGAGGGAAAGCAACGTCTACTTCTTTAGAATCAAAGAAGAAGAATGAAGTATGTAAGATCGAGAATCCACAGATCAACAATGAAGGCATCGAGAAGATATTAATACAACTAGTGGGAGCAGTTATGGAAATTGGATATCTTCTAAAATGTCTAATTGTGGTTCTTATTTTCTTTGGTCTTGCTCTTCTAGCAAAGAAATGGTGAATTATTATGTAATCCAATGTCGTTGAATGAAATAAAGAAGTAAAGAAATGTGTTTCGGTGGCCGAAATTGAAATGCAAATGAAAAAAAAAATTACTCCGCTAAGTTTAGGGGATCGGCCACTAGTAGAGCCTTTTGCCAATGAGTGTGCAGGTGAGATGGCCAACAACACATGGTCTCGCTGTAGCAATGAGTTCTCCCCACTTGCCGGTCTCCGAGGAATAGACACGGGCCATGACAACTCATGCGTGGCCATTGTCAGAAAAGCCTATCAAGACCAACTGAAATGCACTGGACCGGAGTGTTCTCGTCGCCGATCACAGCTCTATTGGCGTTGTACGCGTGCTTGTCGAAATCCAGCGGAAACGCGACGATGCGGCGGTCCCCGAAGACGGGGTCAAACACCACGAGCTCACGCCGCGTTCAATTGAAAACGAGGACGCACGCCCGTGGTGACATCTGAGCACACTCCAGTGGTCACTTGCAATGCTGTCGGCGCAGACCTGCAGAGAGAACCTCTCTGCGGCGATGCGATTTGGATGGTCGAGGGCAGGGATGAACAGGAGCTTCTTTCCGTCCCTCTCAAAGACGTCAAGAATAGGGGTTTACGGTGGTGGTCGCGCAAGCGGCGGTGGATGCGTCAAGGCGACCCCGGCTCTTGGAGATGATGGATGCGTGCAAGATCAAGGACGTCTGCGGGGGACACGGGCGAGGCTCTCGACAAGGAGTTCGTCTTTGCCCAGCGCCTCCATCGTCGGCGAGATGAGACCGAGCGTCGTATCGTCGCCTTCATCGCTCGTGTGGAGAGGAAAGTACGGGGCCACAGGCTCCGGCATGTGGCAGGGGTGGAGGGGCAGGCCCAGGCAATGGAGGAGGGCCATAGTCTCCCCGCCAGCGTCTGCAGAAATGTGATCTGGGAATGTGTTTCTTCCTTCTGTAATGGAAAGGGGAGAAGGGTGATTGTCAGCGTTGGGCAGGGCCGAGGGGAGGGAAAAGATGATTTTTCCCTCTGATCCAGTTCAGGGGAGGGGCCAAAACAAAGCATGACCTTTACTTGAGAGAGCATTTCTCCCTTGACCCAAGTTGGCTGTTTCTTGACCCAAGTTCTCGGTATATTTTGGTCTAACAGCAAGACCTCTACTAACCATTCGTCATCAATAGAATTAAAATTATAAATTTCAAAAAGAGAATATTACAAATATGATTAATACCTATTTGAAAAAAAGCAAGCAACGTTCTGTTTGGATGCCCATGATCTTGATCGTCACAAATTCTCGGCAGATCGTCTTCACTTCAAATCGTTCGTGGATATCTTCAACCCTCTCTGAGAAATTCATAGATTGTTTCTTATTAACAATCTAATATTTTCAACCCTCTCATAACAAACCCTGATAAATCCACATATTGTTCCTTATCAGCAACCTGATAGAACAAACCTGACAGCATCAGTGGTTCATGAAGGTATAAAATTTTACGGGACCACACAGACGGTAAGATGCACTACAATATTCAAGGCTATATTATCAGCGGGCACATATATAGGCACAACAAAAGGATATAATGTAACCGCAGCCATGAGGGAATTCCAGCCTGCACCAGCGGCAACTATTGGAAAATGGAGTAGCTTTCATTACCCTGGAACCTCCACTAGTTAGGAAATCGCGGAAAAACTTTTCCAAGTATGTTCATTAATTAAGATGTTCCGTAAAGCATTTGATTAGATGGTTTAGCAGAAGATAACCCAAGCCTTATTTTTCCAATGAGAGCGTTCACCTTCATAATCCCACAAGGTCTTAGAGCATCTCCAACAGAGGCGCAAAAATATCGAGCGCTAAAATAGTTTTACAGCGCCACTATAGCATTTTTAGCGCGCCGCAGCCAACATTGGTTTTTCACATGCCCAAAAACGCGCGCCCAAAAAAACACACAGTGCAAATTATGAAGCGCGCGGTCCGGCGCCCAACATTTGCAGCGTGCGATGGCGCTTTTAAGCATGCGCGGTCCCTCTTTTTGCACGCGCACTATTTTGCAGCATCTTCTGGAGCGTCTCCGGTGCCGAAAAAAGACGGTTTTTAGCGCGCGGAGCAGTTTTTGGGCGCCTGTTGGAGATGGTCTTAGATGCTTGCAGACCAACTACAGATTTTGGTTTCTCGCCCAGGGTTGTCTCTGGGGGAGCTCCTATGTGGCGCCTTCAGCGCCACTTGGGAAACCGGTGCCTGAAGCGCCCCTCCTCGTGGGCCGGCCCATGTAGAGTGCAGATGACCATTAAAAAAACGGAAAAACTGAAAAAATACGAAAAAACAGGAAAAAGGAAAAAAATCGAAAAAAATAGTGAATTCAAAAATGTTCATGGATTTTGGAAAAAAAGTTCACGATTTTGAAAAAAAGGTTCAACAATTCTGAAAAAAATTCATCGAATTTGAAAATTAGTTCACCGAAATTTTAAAAAAAGTTCATCGGTTTTGAAAAAAATTCATCAATTTTGAAAAAATTTCATTAAATTTGAAAAAAGTTCATTGATTTTGAAAAAAAAGTTCATGGATTCTGAAAAAAAAGTTCATCAATTTTAAAAAAAATCACGTATTTGCGGACAATTCATCGGGCAAGGAAAAAGAAGAAAAGAAGAAAAAACTGAAAACAAAAAAGAAAAAAGGAAAAAGGAAAATGAAAAAAAAGGAAAAAGGAAAATGAAAAAAAGGAAACAATAACGTATAAAAGACATATGTTAAAAGGTTAGCACAACCATGCTGGTTGGCGAGCTGGTTACACCAGCCAGCCTTCAACGAGGAGGTCGCAGGTTCAAATCTTCACAGCCTACTCTTTTTTTTTTCTGTTTTAACAGACAAAGGATGAAAGCAAAATGGGCCGAGCCCAACGAGCCGCGCCTTTCAGGCGCCTGTTTGTGAATGGGCGCTTAAGCGCCAAATAGGATCCGCCGTCTCCGGTGTATGGCCAGAGGGGCGACGGCCTAGGGCCCAGGTCTGTGGGGCATGATCTGGTATGCATGTATAAGTATAGCCCAGTAAAAATAGAGAAAAAAGAAGGAGAAGCGTGATGGGCTTGGCCCAAGTGCCTGATCGCTAGCGCTCGGAAAAAGTCAAGCATCCGCCGCATCTCGCATGCATCCAATCATGGCAATCGCTAGATCTAAAAAAAAAAAAACATCGGAATCGCTTCTTTATCTCTCCCTCTGTTCGTCACTCAAACGTCACTCCTGATTCAACGATTCTTGCCGCCGCTCACGGCCAGCCGGCTGCTGCCGCTGCAGCCAACTGGCTGCTCTTGCCGTCTTGCTCGTGCGGCCGTTCAGCCGTTCGCCATTGGCCATTGCAGTGAGCTAGCTAGGGCTGCGCCAACATTTGGTATCATGAGCTTGGTTCAACCAAACCCGAACCAGCTCACCACTCATCTCCTCTCACTCGCTCGGACGAAGGTGGGAAGAAGGAGCACACTGGATTTTTCCGGCGCACAAACGCCCCGCCGCACGAACGGCGCCTCGGCCGCACACACAGCCTCTTCTATTTTCTGCAGCTCGAACTGCTGGCTCGGCACATACCGGAGCGATCTTTACATCAGTACATGGGAGTGCTTTTATACCAGGCTTGTGCACACACACACTACACGCACGCACGCATGACCCGGCCACCACACGGCCACTAACCCATGCATGCACGCATCACACCCGGGCACTAACTAACCCACTAACAAACTCCATGCAGCTCCAGCCACGCGCACGACGCGGCTGCCTCCAACAGACTCCAACGGCCGCTACTAACATGTAGTTCGTCCACGCTACACACGTACGCACATACATGATCGTGACCCAGCTCGCGGACCCGACCAGGCGCACCGACGCCGGTCGCCTCGCCACGGACCCGACCTGGTGCACCGACGCCGATCGCATCGTGCTCCGTCACGACTTATTCCCGACAATCACCTCCTAAGCCGTGACCTCGCCGCGCGGCCTGCCGGCTGGCTCGTCGTCATCGTCTCCTCCGCCTGATGCCACCGCGCGCCTCCGTGCCCGCTGTGACGTGCCGTGTGCTCGTCGCGCCCGTGCCGTGGTTCCCGCATCGCTCGACGTCGACGCCGTGTGCCACCACCGCATCCGGACTCGCCGAGCGTCGTCGTCGCCATGCGCTCGCCGCGCACCGCAGCCGCGCTGCCACGGCCTCCATGTCCGCCGCGCTCGGCGCGAACTCATCGCGCGCCGCCTCCGCGTCCGCCATGACCGCCGCAGCGCCGCGCACCTCCATAGGCCGACACACGGCCTGGAGCTCCGCGCAGCCGCCGACGAGCGCCGCCACCGCCGGCACGCCTCCGGCACGGCGAACCACGCCCAAGACAACCAAGCTCATGATACCAAATGTTGGCGCAGCCCTAGCTAGCTCATGATCTGGTATGCATGTATATGTATAGCCCAGTAAAAATAGAGAAAAAAGAAGGAGAAGCGTGATGGGCTTGGCCCAAGTGCCTGATCGCTAGCGCTCGGAAAAAGTCAAGCATCCGCCGCATCTCGCATGCATCCAATCATGGCAATCGCTAGATCTAAAAAAAAAAAAAAAAACATCGGAATCGCTTCTTTATCTCTCCCTCTGTTCGTCACTCAAACGTCACTCCTGATTCAACGATTCTTGCCGCCGCTCACGGCCAGCCGGCTGCTGCCGCTGCAGCCAACTGGCTGCTCTTGCCGTCTTGCTCGTGCGGCCGTTCAGCCGTTCGCCATTGGCCATTGCCGTCGTGTCGTCATTGGCCCATCTTGCTCTTGCTGTCCGGCCATCTACGAGGCTGCGACGGTGCAACTGAGCGAGTACATCCATCATCATCGTCTCAGTCTTTCAAAAGTATGTATATGACTCATCCATCCCCAATTTTATAAGTATGTATATGAATGGAATGAACGTTTCATGTCCCAAGCGGCGAAGGAAGTGCATATAAAATCAGTTGTGCAAGCCCTGCCAACTTATGTTATGGGAGTTTTCAAACTCAACCAAAGCTTTTGCGAGAGTTATGAGAAAACCATAAGGGATTTCTGGCGGGTTGATAAAGATGAGCACCGGAAAGTGCATTGGATGTCATGGGAAAATATGACGAAGCCAAAAAGAGATGGAGGTATTGGTTTTCGTGACATGCACCTTTTCAACCAAGCGCTCCTAGCAAGACAGGGATGGAGGTTACTACAAAACCCAAACAGTCTGTGTGCAAGGGTTTTAAAATCAAAGTATTACCCAAACGGTGACTTGATCAACACGGTCTTTGCCACGGACGCCTCGCCGGTCTGGAGGGGAATCGAAATTGGTCTCGAGTTACTCAAAGAAGGACTGATTTGGCATGTAGGAAATGGAAGGAAAATCCAGATTACAAGAGATCAATGGATCCCATGGAAGGATGGCCTCAGAACTGCAAATTTTATCAGGAGAACCCGACTAAGATGGGTCAATCAATTGTTGTCCCATGACTCAAATGAGTGGAACTCGGACCTCATCAGACAAATATTCCACTCTTTTGATGCGGACGAAATCTGCAAGATTCGTTTGCCTTCGGAACAGGTGGAGGATTGTGTGGCATGGCGCTATGAGAAAAACGGTATCTTCAACGTCAAAAGCACCTATAAGTTAGCAGACTCTCTGAAAAGAAAGGGTACTATGCAGCCGACCAGCTCAACCAGTGACCCGGGCGATAGGAAAATATGGGATGTGATTTGGAAGCAAAGTTTTAAATAGCCGGCTAAGCCAAATAGCCGCACCCTGTGAAAACAGCTATAGCCTGGCTATAGCCTGGCTATAGCCGGCTATTTAAAAGTTCTAACACTACATAGCAGGGCTAATGCACTTAGCCGCAGCATGTGCCAAAGGCTATAGCGGGGCTATAGCCTGGCTATAGCCGGCTATTTAAAACTATGTTTGGAAGGCAAACATCCCGGAAAGGATAAAAGTTTTTGGTTGGAGAGTGGCTACCCAGTCCCTTGCTACAAAACATAATACCTTCAGGAGAACCATAGTGAAAAAGGACATATGTGATATTTGTGGAAGGGAGAGGGAGGATGAATTTCATGCTGTCATTTCATGTACTCGCAGCAAAGCTTTGAGGTGTGCTATGAGGGCAAACTGGGTAATCCCAAAAGAATCAGTATTCAGAATGTCAGGCAGGGATTGGTTGCAGATGCTACTTACTCCACACCCCGAGCATGTCAGAAACAATATCCTCATGATTCTGTGGAAAGCCTGGCAGTTAAGAAATAATGTGATTCATGGTGATGGGAAAGAAACTGTCTCTGGAGCCGTGCATCAACTAATTAGATTAGGTGAGGATCTTGAACTGGCCGCGCAGGCGACAGTCACATCTGCTAGTCAGTATACTATTCAAGCGCAAGCGGACCGATCTCTGGTCCCTGTGAGACCTGTATCCAATCAATGGAAGCCACCTCCATTGGGATCAGTCAAACTGAATTGCGATGCAGCTTTTCTACAGGATACAGGTAGTACATGGGGTGGGGCTGTCGCTCGGGACCATAGGGGTCTTCCCCTTTTCTCTGCTGGACGACAATTGTGTCAATGCAGATCCCCTGATGAAGCAGAAGCTTCGGCTGTCCTGATGGGACTTACTGACTTAACCACGTTTTTTAATGGGCATGTTGTTGTGGAGGTGGACAGCTCCACAATTGGACGAGAGGTATCTTCGAAGGAAATATGCAGATCACCCTGGTTTGCTGTGATGATGGACATTAAAAAACAGCTGGAGGCTTTCCTCAGTGTGGAGGTCAGTACTGTTGGAAGGGTTAGGAACAAGCTGGCCCATGAAATTGCAGCGACGGCAAGGGAGTCAGGTGATCACTACCTGATAGCAGATGTGCATGCAAATGTGAGGAAAACAATGCTGTCAAATGTACCAATACCAACGCATAAATTGTGTGCTGTTGGTTCTCCAAAAAAAAATACATGGTATAGGATTGTTAAGGTGCTGAACTTATGATGTACAAATTTCTAATTCTATGTACTATTTTCCTTCATAATTTCAGGTCATTAGTCTTACAATGTTGCCTCCCGTTGGGTGCTGCAAAAAGGAGAAAAAGAAAAGAAAGTAATCTGTCTGAAAGACAGAAAGGTTCTTTACAAGAGTTATTTTCATCTTCAAGAAATGTTGTTGTGAATGAAGAAGAAGGGCAAGATAGTAATCCTGGGCAGGAAAATAATCATAATTCAAATAAATATGTTGAGGTCAATGAAGATGGTAATCATACTTATTGTTGTCGACAGTCCCTAGGATTTGGTTCTTATTTGGGGTAATCATGCCAGTTTCATTTTGCTATCTTTTTAGTCTTTCTATTGTAATATGACTTTTCCCGACAATTATTATTAGACATCTCAAACTAAGGATGTATCACTACTAGGAAATACCTTATCGGTAGAGGATTAACAGTAGCGCGGGCTTAGCACACGCGCTGCAGGTGGATATTAGTAGTAGCCCGGGCTTGCCAAACAGGCGTTACTACTATGAGGGCCCCGCCGTCCCCCCACGGGCTGGCCATAGCAGTAGCGCGGATCTCGGCCCAACGCTACTGCTAAACCCACTAGCAGTAGCGCCGGCCCATGGCCCGCGCTGCTACTGTGGCCAGCCCGGGCCCAGCTGCCCTTCCCCACTTAGCAGCAGCGCTGGGCTTGAACACGCGCTACAGCTAACTGAGTTAGCAGTAGCGCTGGGCCGTGACCCGCGCTGCTGCTAATCCAGCCTTATCCTCCCCGTCCCGCCAGTTCCTCACTCTCCCTGTCTCATTCTCTCACTCTTCCTACCGTCGCCGCCATCCCCCGGCCTCGGTAAGCCTCCTCCTCCCTCCTCCTGCTTCTTCCCTCCTCCATCTCCTCCTCCCTCCTCCCTCCCCCTCCCTCCCCCTGCTCCTCCCTCCTCTAGCCACCCCTCCTCCTCCCTCCTGTCGGTACCAAAACCGGCAGATCTCGGGTAGGGGATCCGAACTATGGGTCAAGGAGTCGATGGTAACAGGGAACGTAGAGACAGCGATTTACCCAGGTTCGGGCCCTCTCGAGGAGGTAAAACCCTACGTCCTGCTTGATTGTATTGATGTAATTGTATGAAGGTTACAGAGTTGATCTACCTCGAGATCGACTGGGCTAAACCCTAGGTAATGGATATGATCCTCTACGGACTAGGCCTTCTGGTTTATATAGACACCAGGAGGTCCTAGAGTTACACATGGTCGGTTACCATCAGGGGGCAAACATGCCGGTTATGCCAATCGTTTCTTGGAGGAGACGCCCACAATCCGGCCTTCCATCAACGAGTAGAGAGCGGCCCACCAGTCCGGCCTATGAGAGATAGGCCGGCGGCCCGGGTACCCCCTAGTCCAGGACACCCTCAGTAGCCCCCGAACTAGTCTTCGAAGCCGAGGTAGACGCCGAACACTATTGGCTTCTTGGACCAGTTCACTTTCCTCCGTGACACCGGTAACAGGCCTGTATTACTCCGAGTTGTATTCTCAAGCATTGTCCGGTCGTACATACGCCGAACTGTACCTCGGCAACGAAGTATAATAATAACTTAGCCCCGAAGGCTAGCCGCTTCGGTGTGAACAGTGTCCTTATCTGACAACTTTTACCGAAGGGTCACACCTCGCCACGACCGCGAGTTGGTATATGAAAAACTGGATTCGCGGTTTGAGGCAGTTTTCATTGGCACGTCCCATCGATATGGAGATCGTGTCCTGTTTTCAAGGGATATGATCAATAATCCGCCCCACCCCACGCGCGCATAATGGCGCGGTTTACATGGGGAAATGGCGAGGACTGCGGCGCGGTAAAAGGGACCGTGGGTTTTACAGCCCATAAAAGGGGCACAGCCTTCGTTCCTTTCGTACGCTCTTATTTCCCCCCTTCGCCATTGCCAACCCCACCTCTTGAGCTCCAACGCCCAGATCCGCCCTCTCAAAAACCTTTCCTTCCACCCGCCCAATCTAGCAATGGCGAGTTCCGGGTCCAAGGGCAAGTGGGAGGCCTCTAGCGTTACCAACAACGCCATTTTGGAGTTGAAGAGCGCGGGCTACCTCCCGGCCGACATCGCCCACCCTGCTCCGGAGGCGGGCCAGGCCATCCCCACGCCGCGGCAGGGCGAGAGAGTGGTATTCATCCCCCACTTCATCCGGGGCTTGGGTTTCCCCCTTCACCCCTTCGTCAGGGGCCTCATGTTCTTCTACGGGCTCGACTTCCACGACCTCGCGCCGAACTCCTTCGTCCACATCTCGGCTTTTATCATCGTCTGCGAAGACTTTCTCCGAGTCCGGCCACACTTCGGTCTGTGGTTGAAGATCTTCAACGTCAAGCCGAAGATAGTAGATGGCCAACAGGCGGACTGTGGGGGGGGGGCAATGATTAGCAAGCTTCCGCGTGTGGAGTGGCCACACAGTACCTTCATCGAGACCGTCAAGATCTGGCGAAAAGAATGGTTCTACATCACAGAGCCGAGGCGCGCAAATTGGGAGGCGATTCCGGCCTTCCGCTCCGGGCCCCCTACAAGGCTAGTCTCATGGACCAAGAAGGGCCTCGACTGGGGGCCGAATAAGGAGGTGGTGCTGCTGCAAAGCCGGATCGCCAAAATGATAGAAAATGGCGTCGCACTGGTCAACGTGATCCAGATCATGCTCGGCCGCCGAATCCTCCCTTTCTAGGATAGGGCTTCCCCTATGTGGGCCTATAAGCCCGGAGATCCGGCCACCGTGCGCAGCTTTTTCCGCACCTCCCACGCCCAGCTGTGGAGGACACTATTCAAGCCGCAGAAGGACTGGCCGGCCGAGGAGGAAGACATCGGACTCGACGCCGCAAATCCTCCCGGGAGGTATGAGCAATTTTGTATTCTTTATCCGAACTGTTCCCTTTTAACAAGGTACTCAGCTTTACTATTTTTCATCTGCAGAATTGGCTGAAGAAGGCCCAGCGGATTGACAGTCCGGCGCCGCTGCCAGAGGGACCCAGGACGCCCCTCCTGACGGCCATGTTGGCCGTGGAGCCGTACGAGGCACCGGAAAGGAAGGAGAAGAAGAAGAAGGACCAACAGGGGGAGGCCAGAGAGGGCCTCCGCTCCCGAAGACCCCCGGGTGCTAGATCTGGGGACACCAATCTCCCTCCGCGCAAGAGGAGGAGAAGGAGCAGGGAGAGGACGGGGAGGAGGACGATTCCTCCCGAACAGGGAAGAGGGCGGCGTCCGAGGATGCCGAGGAGGAGCCTCCTCAACCCGCTCCCAAAAGACCGCGCAAGGCCAAGGTAGCCTTGTCCGGCGATAGCTCGGCTTCTGCCGAGGACTCTGAGGCCTCCGAAGAGGTTCCACAGAAGATCCCCAGGGCTAAGCCACAGGCTCAAAGGTACGCGTTCTAATAACCGCTTGACTGTCCTTAACCGAACTGGGTTTGATATTGATCATGTTTCCGTTTGTAAATTTGCAGCCCGCTGCGCGATCTCCCCACCTACTGAGTCTCGGAGGGGGATTCTCCACCAGCGGCGCTAGCGGAGAGCGGGACCGAATCCCGTGCCGCGCCTCCCCCAATCGTTGAGGAGGCCGGGGAGGTCCTGTCGAGGAGGACCCCTCTCGTGCCACATACAAGGGGGGAGGATGCGACGTTATCATGGCCGAGGTGAACACCTTGGCCGCCGAAGACCAGCAGGGGAGGGCCCCTCTGGTGAATGAAGAAAAGGAGCCCGGACAAGCCGAGCTTTCTCTGAGGACGACTCCGGAGACGTCAAGGCGTCCAGAGTCCGGCGCTCCGGACTTCGAGAAGGAAGGGGCCGAAGCGCCGCCGCCACCTCCGCCTGCCCCAGAGCAGGCGTCGACCGGGTGGTCGGTTGAGATGGAGGATGCTCTAACCAGCTTCTCCATCGCCGAAGAGCACCGTGCACTCATGGGCGCGGTGTTGCAAAGTATTCGGTCCGTGGATAACAGACTGAAGGAGGCCTTTAGTGGCCTTCTTACCGGCTTCAAGGTGAGCGAAGTAATGCTTTTCCCTTAGAAAAATTCCTTTGTGCAAATGCATAGCCTCATACATAGTAGCCCCCGAGACTCTGACCGGTTTGAGCAAAGCCGGTCGGAGGATCAAAAATTGATATCACGGATACTAACGTGCATAGAATAATGCACAGGCATCATCTTCGGCCGCAGCCGCCAACGCCAAAGAGTTGGCCGAGCTGAATCGGAAGCTAAAGAGCTCCGAGGACGATCTGAGCCTGGTGAACAAGAGGTTCGACGAGGCGCAAGGTAAGTCCGAGCTGTGATATTTTGAATATAGCCATTGATTTCTAAGCAGGGTTTGAAGTATCCTAACGGAGGGAACCGATTGTACTGCAGCTGCCGCCGCGGAGGTCAAAAGCCTCAAGGCCGCACTGAGGACAGCTCAGATGGATGCGGCGGCGCAAAAGTCGGCAGCCGAACAGGCAGCTGCCGAGCTGGCGGCGGTGAAAACCGCAAGTGAGAAGCACGAGGACAGGGTGCTGGAAGTACAGCAGGAGCTCCGGGATGCCGTCACAAGGTGTGAGGCCCTCGAGCAGAAGAATAAGGAGCAGGCCGCCGAGCTGACCTCGTTGGCGGTGGTGGCTACGGAAGCACGGACAGAGACGCGCGGCTATCAAGAAGAGCTTCGCCAAGTCAGGCTTATTGCGGACGGTAAGCCATACTTGCTACAAAGTGTCTTTGGAGGTAACAAGTTCGCGTTCCTCATGTGGGTATGGCGTTCCACAGGCGCCTTTGCGGACCTCCCGAAGAGTGCGGCTGATGCGGCGAGGTTCTTCGCCGGCCAGGAGGGTTGGGCTGAGCAGAGGCTTTTCTGGGCGCATATCCAAGCGCCCGAACACCCTCCCCTCCTCAACAACCAAATGAAGCAGTTGATGGAGCTGCATTGGATGGCGGGGCCGGTGATGAAGGACCTCTGTGTCAAGCTATGGCCGTCGGAGCCGCTGCCGAGCAGCTACTTCGGTCTAGTGCAGAGGCTGTACGACGCCCCTGCTCGGGTCGACGCCTGGAAGCGCTACGCGTGCATCGAAGGCGCTCGGATGGCCTTCGGCAAGACAATGGTACATTGGCCAAAGATAAAGCCAGCCGTGATGGCCACCGGACCTCCGCCGCCTGGGAAAGAGCATAGGCGTCCCGAGCAGTACTTTCCCGTCGTCATGGACGGCGCTCGGGCAGTAGAGGCCCAGTGTTCGAAAGATGTAATATATGAGTAGATGTAGCTTCCTTGTAACCAAGGAGTTGAAACTTTTGGTCGAATGCAAATTGTTCGGCTGTGAACAAAGATGCCCGCTTATGTTAATTTTGACTCCTGTGCAGCCGTTTGTAATCTGAAAGTTACCAGTCGTCCACTTCAGCCCCCTTGCAAATATTGCATGGGGTGTTTTCTCGTAATATGTAAACCCTTAGCCGACGTCTCGGTTCCCAGAGGCGGTTGTATGCACGGAAAACCAGGCAATCAGACTATACGGTTTTAGTGCTTTCACTTAGCCAGAGGAGCTTGACGGTGGGGGCCGGTGATGAGCCGCCGGTGTTTGTGATATTCGGACAAGCCGCGGTTGACACCATCATCACATGGTTTCTGTAATAGAAAACCCTTCGTATAACACGGACTAACCTCCAACGATTTAAGGTTAAAACCAGTCATCGGATAGCCGACCAGTTCTCGCTTATTGGGACAGTCAGTTTTCGGCTTTCTCCACTGAGGTACTTAACCAGACAAGCTAGAAGTACAATCGCAGTGGTTCTCCCTTTACCCTCTTAGCCGAACAGTGCGGAACATAAGAGGGTAAACACAGGAGCTGGGCAACCCAACTATTGACCAAAGACGCAATTCGGAACTGATTCATATAATGCAATATCCATGACGCCGAGCACATAAAATAATAATAAGTGCCGGGATAAGGTTTAAGGCAAGATCTATGTTCAAGCCCCCGGTCTATTAGCCGGTTTAAAATGGATGTATCGTGATAGTTTACTTCGGCTAAAAACGGCGGAAAGGAATATGCAACGTGAATGACTGCATGAGTATACCAGTAGAAAGTGGTCTTTATTTCCTTTGAATGTGTGACGTCCAACCGTACAATCCGGATTGCCGAAGTAACTTTAATAGATACTGTTGAAGAACTGTATATATTGAGAGTAAAGGTTTACACAGGGCCTTCATGAGTGGTTTGACGTCCCTACTACGCCCTGCTGCACGTCTGCGCCTTTGCTCTTCAAGAAGCTTCCGTGGAAGCGAAGCTGTCCGCCGTGTATTCGGCGGAAGTAGTAATCTTTGGCGGGCGAGCCCTTGAAAAAGGGTTTTGAGAAGTCGCCATGGTATATCAGCTTGATGCTGATCAGGCCCTAGATGGTGCCCGTTGTTGATGTCGATTCGAAGACATCTGTTGGCCATTTGTCAGTCGAACCGAGCTCTTGGCCTTTGTTTTATGTGTCCCCACAACTGCCCATGGAATTTTGAGCGCGAAATTGTGCGCTCGAGGTACGTATTTCGCGACTAGGTGGGCCGTGCTGTGGGGTGCATATCCCTATTTCGGGGGAGCATGGAAGTGCGCTGGGAGCGAGGCTGCAACTCAGGAGCGCTTGCGTGCGTCCAGTGTCTTGGCAGTGGACTGGGCTTGCGACGCCTCTTCGGCAGCTTGGACTTCGGCGGCTAGAGCCGCAGTGTGTTCCTCTGTTCGGAGCAAGCGCTCGGTATTACCGTTGATGGTAATAACGCCCCTTGGTCCTGGAATCTTGAGATTCAGGTACGCATAGTGCGGGACGGCGTTAAAGCGAGCGAAGGCGGTCCGTCCGAGGAGTGCATGATAACCACTGTGGAAAGGGACAATATCGAAGATCAAGTCCTCGGCGCGGAAGTTATCGGGCGAGCCGAAGACTACTTCCAAAGTTACGGATCCCGAGCAGCGTGCCTCGACGCCTGGAATTACACCTTTAAAGGTGGTGTTGCTGGGTTTGATCCTTGATGGGTCGATCCCCATCTTCCTCACTGTATCTGAGTAAAGGAGGTTAAGACTGCTACCTCCGTCCATCAGGCCCCTAGTGAGGTGAAATCCGTCCACGATGGGGTCGAGTACCAGAGCCGCCGTTCCTCCATGGCGTATACTGGTCGGATGGTCTCGACGGTCGAAAGTGATCGGGCAAGCCGACCACGGGTTGAATTTCGGGGCTACCGGCTCTAAGGCGTAGACATCCCGAAGCGCGTGTTTCCGCTCCTTCTTTGGTATGTGCGTGACATAAATCATGTTCACGGTTTTGACCTCTGGAGGGAACTGTTTTTGGCCTCCATTATTCGGCCTCCGAGGTTCGTCGTCGTCCTCGCTCCGGGGGCCCTTGCCCTGTTCCTCGGCTATGGCTTTGCCGGCCTGCTTAATTACCCAACAGTTACGGTTGGTGTGATTAGCTGGCTTGTCAGGGGTGCCGTGAATCTGGCAGGGCCTATCCAATATTCTATCCAGCGCAGACGGGCCATCCCGGTTCCCTTTAGAGGGTTTTTTCCGCTGTCCCGATTTCGAGCCGCTGAATCCGGCGTTTACTGCTGAGTCATCGGCTTCACCGCCGTTATTTGATTGCCGGCGCTTATTGTTCCTATTGCGTCGGGGTTTTCCGTTCCCGTCCCGGGCCTCTGAAGTGCCGGAGTCTTCGGGGTGGTTGCTTCGACGAGCCAACTAACTATCTTCACCCGCGCAAAAGCGGGTCATTAGGGAGGTAAGGGCCGACATTGTTCTCGGCTTATCTTGGCCGAGCTGGCGGGCGAGCCACTCGTCCCGAATACTGTGTTTGAATGCTGCAATAGCTTCGGCGTCCGGACAGTCGACGATTTGGTTTTTCTTGGTCAAAAACCGGTTCCAGAATTGCCGGGCTGACTCTCCGGGCTGCTGAATAACATGGCTCAGATCATCGGCGTCCGGTGGCCGAACGTAGGTTCCTTGAAAGTTAGCTCGGAATGCATCCTCGAGCTCTTCCTAGCTCCCGATGGAGTTTTCGGGTAGGCTGTTCAGCCAATGCCTTGCCGGTCCCTTGAGTTTCAATGGTAGGTACTTAATAGCGTGGAGATCATCTCCTCGGGCCATGTGAATGTGGAGGAGAAAATCCTCAATCCACACGGCCGGGTCAGTTGTCCCATCATAGGATTCGATGTTGACGGGTTTGAACCCTTCGGGGAACTGATGCTGCATCACCTCGTCTGTGAAACACATCGGGTGTGCGGCGCCCCTGGCCCGGGCCACATCGCGCCGGAGATCGGTTATCATCCGGGCACGGTGCTGCTCCCGAGCTCTGTCATTTCTATCGCGCCAGGCTTGGTATCCGTCCTGCCCAGCGGGTGCGTATCCTGTGGATCCGTAAATGGACCTCGACTGGAGCCCTCGTGCGTTCAGGTCGTGGCGCAGATCGTATTGGTCATCCGGTTGAACCGGGTCTTTGCCTGCTCGGCGAGAGGGCGCGAGTGGGTATTCGGTTTCCCTGGCCGCCCTATCCCGTCCTCGAGGGGGCACGGGTGGGAGTTCGGCTTCTCCGGCCGCTCTATCTCGTCCTCGAGGGGGCGTGGGTGGGTATTCGGCTTCTCCAGCCGCTCTATCTTGTCCTCGAGGGGGTGCGGGTGGGAGCTCGGTTTCCACAGCCGGCCTATCACGTCCTCGAGGGGGGCGGTCAGGCTGGTTTGCGTAAGTTCGTCTGGGAGGTACGGGCTCGAAGGCCTCATCCTCGAATTCTGGAAGGAGGCGCCGCCGTGGGTAACTCTTATATTGGCCCTGACGTTGATCGTCGAGGCCTTGTTCGGCGGCTAAGACCATCGTCCATCTGTCATTGAGTGTATCATGTTCGGCCTTTAGCTGTTGTTGTTTCATCTTCAAGCTTCGGGCAGTGGCGATGAGTTGCCGCTTGAATTTTTCTTGTTCTAGGGGATCCTCAGGGACGATAAAGTCTTCGGGTCCGAGGCTATCTTCCTCTTCGGATGGAGGGAGGTAATTACTGTCCTCGGAATCATCGAGGTCCTCGGGGTCACCCTGGTCCTCGTGCCCTTCCGGGGCGCCAGGGCGTTGCTCGGGCGTGTTATCGCCGAGCTCCCCCAAGTTATCCGGAGTCTCGTTATCTCCGGTGTCGTTTGTGTCTGTGTGATTTTCCTTGCCCTTCCCCCGCCCTCTGGCTCGCCGTCATCGGCGTCTGGGCGGGTCTTCGGTGGTGTCATCGCCACCCTTCTTGGTTGTGTCACCGTCCTTCATGGGGGTGTCAACCATGTAAACGTCATAGGTGGAGGTGGCGGTCCACTTTCCGGTATTTGCAGTGGCAAGGAAGGTATCCGTGTAGGGCGGGACGTCAATGTCCTCATCCATGTCGTCAGCCTCCTCGGAGGCGTAGTCCAGCATGTCGGTTAAATCTTCGATAGTGGCTACCAAGTGGGTGGTGGGTGGGACGCGAAATTCCCCGTGGCTGGCATCCTGTCCGACCTGCTCCTGGTCCGAGGACGGGCCATCCGCGATGTTTATCATCTGGATCCGATCTAGCATCTCGCTTAAGATTGAGGGATCCACCGGATCTATGTTCGGGCAGCCGTCGGAGTGGGGCTCCGGCGCGCCGATAACGGGAGTGTGTTCGACCAAGGGTGACTCTTGGCTTTCCAACTCCGGGGTCGGATCTAAACTCGAGGTCAGACCCGAACTGAGGCCTGCCCCGGGGACGGGGGCGGGGAAGTTATCCGAGGTCAAGGCCTTGGGATTGGCTGGTTCCTCGGATACAACCGAGAACCCAGTGAAGACCAGATCGCGTCGAGCATCGGTGACGTACTCAAGGCCGCCGAACCTGATTTCCTGCTCGGGGGCGAAGCTGGCGACCAGGTCGAGGTGACTGGTCGGATCGGAGTGCAACACGATGCTGCCGAACGCGAAGAGCTGTCCGGGGACAAATATGTCCCCGCTGCGGATTCCGTCGCTGAAGAGAAGAGCTGTCCGGGGATGGCGATGACCCCGCTGCAGATTCCATTGACGAAGAGCCGTCCGGGGACGGCGAGCCATTGATCCTTGGCGACCCACGACGGAACTCTCAATGAAAGCACCAATGTCGGTACCAAAACCGGCAGATCTCGGGTAGGGGATCCGAACTATGGGTCAAGGAGTCGATGTTAATAGGGAACATAGAGACAGCGATTTACCCAGGTTCGGGCCCTCACGAGGAGGTAAAACCCTACGTCATGCTTGATTGTATTGATGTAATTGTATGAAGGTTACAGAGTTGATCTACCTCGAGATCAATTGGGCTAAACCCTAGGTAATGGATATGATCCTCTACGGACTAGGCCTTCTGGTTTATATAGACACCAGGAGGTCCTAGAGTTACACATGGTCGGTTACCATCAGGGGGCAAACATGCCGGTTATGCCAATCGTTTCTTGGAGGAGACGCCAAGTCTTCGGAGGTTTCCTTCTGATTCACGGGGTCACCCACAATGCGGCCTTCCATCAACGAGTAGAGAGCGGCCCACCAGTCCGGCCTATGAGAGATAGGCCGGCGGCCCGGGTACCGCCTAGTCCAGAACACCCTTACCTCCTCCCTTCCCCCTGCTCCTCCCTCCTCTAGCCGCTCCTCCTCCTCCATCCACAGCCCCTCCTCCCTCCCGCTCCTCCATCCACACAGCCCCTCCTCCCCCCTCCTCCATGCACATCCCCTCCTACATTTTGATTAGTTGATATGTATTACTTTGATTTAGTTAATAGTTTTTAGGGTTTAGGGTGAATTAGTAAAAATTTAGACATAGTTGATAGATTTAGTCATTTTGATTAGTTGATATGTAACACTTTGATATAGTTAATATTTTTTAGGGTTTAGAGTGAATTAGTAAAAAATTAGACATAGTTAATATATTTAGTTGATATGTAACACTTTGATTTAGTATGCATCTAGGGTTTAGTTGATAGCTTATAGGGTTTCACTAAGTCCTAAAATCAGCATAATAATCTTTTTGTTTATATTTTGTTTTCACAGAAATCAAGTATTTGCCCCTGCATCGTCCCCGCCGTCGTCCCCGTCATCGACCCCCTCCGACCTCGAGGTGAGATCAACCAAATCCCCATGTCATTGATGTCGATGATGATGTGTTGTGAATGTCAATGATGGACATGCATAGAGGTCCTGTTATATGCTAGTTTTCATAGATGTTTTTATAGATGTAGTAGTAGTAGATGAGTAGCTGTGACAATGCGAAGCTAGTTTTTTTTTAAATGATAATCGATTCGGATAGCATTTCAAGTTTAAACTTTTCTGTATAAAAAAGAACTTGACTCTGTTCATGCTTAAAAAAGAACATGTGTATGTGTATGGACATGTCGATCTTGAGCTGCTGTGTATATGGTGCCAAAGATGGCCACATTTGACTCTTTGTATCGCAGGGAAAATCCGAGTGGCCTATGTTTTGCCGGAGTGTCGATTCATTTCCGTTCCGGCAAATTTCAGGCGCTCGATATGTCCTATTTTAGCGAAGGTCATGCCGGATTTTTTCGTGAATTTTAGCATGACTTGTGCTAGAATATATAGGAAATATTGAGTGCCCTGGATTTGCCAGAAAGAGAATTAAATGACATTTCGGGTTGACTTTAAGTCTGTCGGGGCTCCATACATGACAGTCAAAAAATCAGTGAGGGAGAGTGTCCACCATATATGAGAGAAGAAGAATGCTGACTGTTGTCGTGGGGGTCATTTCTCCTTCTTCTCCTTGTGCTAGACCTTTGTTATGCACTAGGGGAAGGAGGAGTAGCGACCATCACCGACGGTCGAAAATGTCAGAGAAGGAGTGCCCACCATATACACCACGTGAGATGAGAGTTTTCAAGGAAAGACTCGATAGACCGACAGTCAACCCGTGATGAATAATAATGATCTGTGTATTGAGTTCCTGTTAGTTGCCGTCGATTTATAATCTTTGAATTTTGAACACAAGAAATGTCCGACGATGATAGGATCCCGGAGTGCGACTACTGCTGCGATGACCGGGGTTTGTGTGACAGGGAGCCTCACCTGCAAAATGGTAGGTTCTTCACCATGAAGCTGGAAGAGACCTTCGATGTTTGTATGGTATGCAACGACAAGTATTTCATCGTAATTAATCATGACTTGTGATTCTTTTCTTCAACGTGTAATTTCCAAAAAAAAAATTCAATTAGACTAGTACATCACGTGCCATGCAAGACCGTATGTCTTGCAAAAGCTCGGTTTCCAAGACCTTGAGAATGTGGAGACGAGGAGGGCTCACCTTAGGACTAAACACGGTTATGCTTTTCGGGTTAAGCTCTACAATGCGCTTAATCACTCACATTTCGGCTGCTCTAATTGGGAAGCTTTCTGCAAGGCCTATGGATTTGAGGAGAATATGCAAATAACTTTTGATATTCGTCCCGAAGATGAAGATATTGAAGATAATATCGACATTTGGGTCGATGTGGATATGCCTCCTGTTTTGCCTAAATGTGAGTTTGTCAAACTAATTTGTTAAGTAATTTATATTTTTTATTTAAAAATATTTTGTGTTCATCGTTACTAAACTTGTTTATTTATAATTATCAGCTTATTTCTCATCTTCAAAAAATACTCGGAAAGCTGTGGACATGACGTACTACAGTTATGGCTCCGAGCTTAATTGTGAGGAGAAAGGATATCTTGTCTCATTTATAGATGATGTTGAGACTTTTAAGACCAATCAGTTTATCAGCCCAAATTATACTAGATACGTGCCACTAGTCCATCAGTTGCTTCATGGTAACCTCATTGCCAAAAACTTGGTATGATTTTGTTAATGATGGTAACTTCGTTGCATACATTCTTCTTAAGTAAACTACATTGCTAACTATATATGTTACTATATTGTACAACAGAAGCTCCCTAGCGAGGTTGTGCCTCACATGATGCTTACCGAAGGGAGTATGTACATGGTTAGCTTACGACCGTTTCCACCGACGGCTTACCAAAGTGCATACACTATTTCTTTGAAATATGGAAGGCTCAATATCAAAGACTGGAGCAAAGTAATGAAGGCGCGCACGCAACCGATTGGAGACAACATGCGTGTGCGCAAGCCAGAAGTTGGCGACAGGTGGATCTCCATTCTCCATTTTGGAGATGGACCGGTTTACCTGTTTTATGCTATTTTACCTAGGAGAGAGGACTAGGTCCTAGGTACGTAGTACGAACAATTAGCTAGTGTTGATTATGACTATGATGATGATGATTAGTTATTATGATGATGATGAGTTATGTGCTACAATGTGTTAGCTAGAATGATGAGTTGTTATATGACTCATAGATGATGATCATGAGGAGTTGTTATGATGATGAGTTGTTATGACTATGATGATGATGATGATGAGTTATATATTATGATGATGATGATGATGATGATGAGTTGTTATTATGATCATTTTGGATCCATCTTGGTCACTTTGGATCCATCCACTTGAATCTAATCCGCGTTTGTTTCACCTAATGATATAATAACTCATCATGATCATAAAATCATATGATGAGACTACTTTATAAAACCTGTACAAATACAGCACAAATACGCAGGAGAAAATAAAAAATACAGGAAATTGTTGCAGTAGCGCTGGTTATACACACGCTACTGCTAGGTAGGGTAGCAGTAGCGCAGGTTGGGACCACGCTACTGCTAAAGTTTAGCTGTAGCGGTGGCTCAGCCCGCGCTACTGCTAAAGTTTAGCTGTAGCGCCGTAGCAGTAGCGCCTGTACCCGCGCTACTGCTAGGCAACAAACCCGCGCTACTGCTAGGGTTTTCCCTAGTAGTGTATGGCTGAAAATTTACTCATAATATTTTGCAAATGAAGTTAGACATATACATGTTTATATAGTGTGCAACATACATATACATATAGTATTAGGGGCCCATGTCATCGAGTTTGCCCAAGGGCCCTCCGAAACATAGAGCCGGTCCTGTTCTTGCCACACCAAGCAACCAAGGATTCAACAGCCACCGCACGGTCCGCGCATACCTTAATCATAGAGACATAGTTCTTACTCATATCACATCAGAACAAGCAAGGGAAGCAAGTAAATCTGAATAAACAAGTCTAAAGGAAACAAGAAAATGCACTGACCTGATTAAATTCAAGAAAACGACGTAAAAGTAAAAAAGGAATATCACAAAATCCTTGAGAACATAGTCCATGCTTGACAAAAAAAGGCCATTAAGAATGATTTTTTTTGCAACAAATCAAATATAAAGGTAATTCAAAGCTGGCTCTAAAACCATAGTATTTGGAGACTAAAGCAAGATAAGTGTGGAGAGGTAGTGAAATTAACTAGCTTAACCAAAATAGGGATTCTTTATTTGCGGGTAGAGGAGACAATTATATTTCGCTAGCTTAACCAAAAGAGCAAGTCAACTGAAATTCTGAAAACATTCCAAATACCAAACCATTTGAAATTAATGCAATAAAAGTTAGCTTACTGAATACAATCTTCGCAAAATATTAAAAAGCATGGAAATTAGGGAGAGTGTGTTGTTCGTTGTTCTTTTCTAGATAACTTTCTGGGGAGAAAAAAACTAATCCTGAAACAAATCAACCGAAAGCACTTTTACAGTGAGGGCATAAACAAATTCACTGCCCACAGATAGAGTTGTTCACCTAAACCAATTTTTTTTATGATTGCATAGCTCTAAACTGAATAATAACAACATAACCAACTATCAATGCATGATTGTAACAGAATATCAGACTACAATTTCCCAAAATTTCAAATTAATGCACTATAGTGTGGGTGGGTATGTTAACTTCCAGCATCATGTTCACAATGAAATTATAAACAAGAACGGGAAGGCACTAAATTAATTGAGCCAATAGACAAAAATGAAAAGAATAAAGAGAACTACCAGAACGTGGATACATCATATAAGCTTAGCTAGCATGTAGCAAACAATAACAATTATATAGCAACAAGAATTGGATAAACATAATGTTAAATATTTACAGTTTTACTAGATGCCAACTAAATGGCGATGCAACAATGTTGTTGTCGCCAATAGATGCGCCATGTAGGTAAAAAAATGGCATTCCACAAACAACCAAATATATAGAAGTGTTTGCCTAAAATGCATGGATAAATAAATGGTGGCAGGCTATTGATATGATCTGGAAGATTGATCCATCAATCCCAAGGCACCCTCAGCCGAGATCCATTAATGGTTGTTTCTTTTCATATGATTTGTGGAGAAAAGTTGAAAACATGATATAATTCTATGTGAAAATTAACAACATATCGTTCGAAAGAATGCTAGAAGTACTGAATTTAGGATACAATGCATGCCATATTTTAATCTCAAGTAACGATAGCTAATGTTGTGTGCAAATTCTTATTGCTGCAAATGAATCATATAGATTATTTTATACTCACTAAGTTACAGTAGCTGCAGTGCACTGTGCAATTTTTTTTTGAAGATGCTATGTGCTAATCCTTATCTCCGTAGGTGATTCTCATTAATTGTTACAATGAAAAGTGTAAGAGTTAATCTCAATCACCAATTTATCGATTGGATTTTAATTTCTAAGTTTTTCCTTGGTGGCACTCATGAGTTTGAAAGAGCTAGTTATCGACCAGAGGGGGGTGAATAGGAGATTTTTATGAAAGTCTTCGAAATAGGCAATGTCTTCAAAGATGCGGAAGCTAAACAGCTGCATAGACAAATAGGACAAGAGTAAAGCTACTCTAAGCATGCGGGGGGTGAATAGGAGATTGAAAGAGCTTGTTATCGACCAGAGGGGGGTGAATATGAGATTTTTATGAAAGTCTTCGAAACAGGCAATGTCTTCGAAGATGCGGAAGCTAAACAGATGCAAAGACAAATAGGACAAGAGTAAAACTACTCTAAGCATGCGATCAATGAGAGGTTAAAGACATTAGGACCAGAGATAGCAAACAAACTACTCCCTCCGTCCTATAATGCAAGACGTTTTTTGACACTAGTGTAGTGTCAAAAAAATGTCTTACATTATGGGATGGAGGGAGTAGGTAGCAGTAAATGTACAATAGACGAACATACAAGCAAACAACCTTAAGAACAACGAACTGGAAGATAGAAAAGAGTATCATGATGAATGTATTCAAGCAAAGTCTTCCCACAAGGATGAGCAAACAAAGGCTTCACAATACAGAACTAAAAGTAAAGTAGTGAAGCGATAGAACCAGTTGCTCGGTGAAGACAAAGGATTTGTCTGACCGGTTCCAGTTGTTGTGACAATTATACGTCCTGTTGGAGAGACCGAGATTTAACTCAAAGACCATGTCTTCACCTTATTCTCTTTGAACTAAGATCACGTAGACCTCGTCCAATCACTCTGGTAAGTCTTCAAGCACTAGTAGAAAACATGGCTTTCGTTCTAGCCGGAAAGGATCAATAGTCCCGGTCGCGTTACGAACCGGGACTAATGTGAGCATTAGTCCCGGTTTGAGCGGCTAGGACGCCGAATGGGGCTTGGCTAGCTTTAGTCCCGGGTCAAACGCAACCTTTAGTCCCGGTTGGAGATACCAACCGGGACTAAAGGGGCTGCGGCAGGATGCGGCCGGTGCGAACCCATTTAGTCCCGGTTGGAGACACCAACCCGGACTAAAGGGGTTGAGGCTTTAGTCCCTGTTGGTGTCTCCAACCGGGACTAAAGGTATACCAACCCGGACTAAAGGGGTTTTGAAAGTTTCTTTTCTGTTTTTCCATTTATTTTCTGTTTTTAGTTTCTGTTTTAAATTGCTTATATCTTTTAGGATATTTGATGTTTTTGAGTGATTCTTTTTGCATTAGATTCAAAATTTTGTCTACTTTTTGTTTGTGCCATTAGTTTTCAAATTTGAATGGTTTAAATTTGAATTTGTTCAAATTTGCTTCAAACCCTAGATTGTGAATAACTTGAGTTTCAAAATAGTTTTTAATTTAATTATTTTTGCTCCTAGTCACATGTTAGATTGTTGTCATAGAAAGATTTATTTGGTTATTTTTAGAATAATTTAAATTAGGATTTTAATTAAAACAATATTGTTTTGCTTATATAGTTGTTTTAGTCATTTAATTGTTGTTTTTAATTATTTTTAGTTAGTTCTTTCTGTAGATTTTAACATGTTGTAGTATGCTTCTGTTAGACAACAGTAGATAAAATTTTATAATTAATTAATATTAATTTTGCTATTGTTTTGTATTAATAGTTGTTTAGCCTTTAATTATAGTTGATAGAATTAGTTTTGCTATATTAAAAAGTAATTCTTTTTGCCACTTTATTGCATTTAGTGACACCTATTCAACTTTCCTCTAGTAGTATATTGAATCTTGTAGTTGAGTAGAAGCATGAGTTAGGAACCCACACCCATGTTACTAAGCCCAGGAACGTGACTCTGGCTTGGTTAACCTTAGTTGTGACTCTCGCTGGGACGGTGCTAGCAGATGTAGTCGACGGTAGGATTGGATGGACACCAACCCGGACTAAAGGGGTTCTGAAATTTTCAAACTCTACCCCCCCCCCCCCCCCCCGTATCGCCATTTCAGTTTAAAAAAAAAACAAAAGAAAATGATAAAAACTTCAAAAATTAAAATCCTTCGAGATGTAAATGTCGACATGTTTTGCAAAAAAGTGTTATGAAAAAGTAAAACAGCTATAACTTTTGCATACGATGTCGAAAAAAAGCGTATAATATATCAAAATGTTCAGCACGAGATCTGGTTCCGATTTCAACCGCTGCAGGCCGTTTTGCAAATTTTTAGAATCCTCAAATTCCGAAAGGAAAAAAAAAGCTATCCTCAAATTTAAGTTTTTTCGAATTTTTGGTCAAACTGGGGTCAAACTATGGTCAAACTACTTATTCAATAAATATAGGTGTTACTAAATAATTATTGTTTTTTAGAATAATAGTTTCAAACTCAAACGGTGAAACGTGTGACATCATGCTCAAGTTCAACTTCTAAAATCAAATAACAGCAGTTGTTGCAACTAGACAGACATTGTATATAGTGATTCAGGGATTCACCATTTTATACCTGAGCTAGTACCAGATCAACAAATTATAACCATTTTATCAATGAATCCAGATCAGGCACTTGTGCTTAGCCAAACATAGAAAACTCATTAGTTCTCATCCTAATCACATCACCAAGAAGCAATTGATTGCAGCATATCAGAAATAATTTTAAAAATTAATTTTATTTAAAAAAAAGGATGTCATATTTGGATTCCTCGCATTTTTCTGATAATAATGCATATATTATTTGTCGAATTTCTATTTACAGATTTAAAGATATTAATTATGCCATATTAAATGAATAAATGGCAAAAAAAATGGATAAAATAATATTATTACTTATTTTATTTTCATTGAAATTCAATATTATTATTACTTATTTTATTTTAATAATTGTTTGGAATTCAAAAAATAAAATCATGTGACATCAAGACCTAAGGGTTAATAGGATTGATAGCTTACTATTGTCAGGAAAACAACAAGTGCAGACTTGGAAACTAGAGGAAATAGAACTGGGAAGTTAAGCGTGCTGGGGCTCGAGTAGTGAGAGGATGGGTGACCGGCTGGGAAGTTAGACGATTTGGAATGAGTGCTCCACGCTGGAGCAGTGAGGAGGGGTGATTAGAGATTAAATTGTCAAATAATTCAAAGATTTGAAAATCGGAAAAAACTTAAAAAAATCAAAAAAAAATCATTTTTTTTCCTTTAGTCCCGGTTGGTAACACCAACGGGGACTAAAGGTCCTCCAGCCCCGCTCCAGACAGCGGCCACGTGGAGGGCCTTTAGTCCCGGTTCGCAACACAACCGGGACTAAAGGGGTGGGCCTTTAGTCCCGATTGCGCAGTCCCGGTTAGGCAACCGGGACTAAAGGCCCTCCCGAACCGGGACTGATGGCCCATTTTCTACTAGTGAAGGTAGACTTCTCAAAACTTCACAAAGTAGTTCACCGGCAATCCACAATGACTCTTGGATGCTCAGAACGTGACACCTAACTGCCTGGAAGATCATATTGTTCAAGTGTAACAAGTCTTCAGTTCACTCAGAACAGAATGTCTTTAGTGATGCTCAATCACTTTGGGCTCTGGCTTTTTGTGTTTTTCCTCGCAGGAAATCTCTCACAAAAGCTTCAGAGGTGGGTTGCTCTAAAACGATAGAAGCCATGTAATAACTCGGAGCAGCCACCAACTTATGGTGGAGGGGGCGACTATTTATAGACAGGGCAACCTGGCATGATATGACTGAAATAACCCCGAGTCAATGGCCAACCAACATTTGTACCAATGGTCAGATTTCAAACACACGCGACAACTTTCTTGGGCTATAAGCAAAGCTGATTGAACCAACTCGGAAGAGATTTCCTCTCAAAGTCTTCACTGGAAGACATAGGATTTTAGGTTGAGCATCACGTCAGTTTCTAACTTCGTATCACCTCGACCCCACTTAAAAGTGTGGTGGTTTCTATGACTCAAGAAAGAAGAAAAATGGAACTTTCAAAAGACTATGTCTTCGCGCTCCATTGTCTTCAACCGAAAGTCTTCGTGTACCACCAAAGTCTTCAATGTCTTCAGACATTTTTAGGGGTCGTCTTCGATAGTTAAACCAAATCTCCAGGGACTTCTATCTGTGTTATCATGTGTACACTCACAAACACATTAGTCCCTTAACCAAGTTTGTCATCAATACTCCAAAACCAATAAGTGGTGGCACTAGATTCACTTACAGAATTAACATATTAGCCGAAGGTCATTAATTTTCTACTTCCATATTCGGTCCATGTATTCATTTTAAGAGTATGTTCACGATATGCAAGCCATATTTTTTCCATGGATGGACTGAGATATATAGGGAAAGATTAGTCTGGCTGCAACCATGACAAGAAACCCATTGTTCATGTGCCTTACAAGCGGAAGCAGCTCCACTTTGCTGTCAACGACATGACGAGAGTATGAAATTGATACCCAGCTGCAAACATTGCTCCTCCCCGCCCAACAAAATAAACTTTTGCAACATGCCCTTTTCTCCTCTACCCAATTACAGTCATCCTTGGACTTGCTCGCCATGCGTCTGAGGTAATGCCTAAAGAAAATAGATAGCAATGTTTATTTCTTTTCACATGATTGTGGAGTATTAAAGTTGAAAAAGGATAGAATTATATGTAAAAGCTAACAACGTACCCTTCGAGGCAATGCTAAAGGTCCTGAATTTAGGATATGATGCATGCCATATTATCAAAATTTTAAATAGCACGCTTCCTCGGAGCTATAATGGCACTATAGCTTTTGGAGGGGCATCATGCTAAGCTGTTTACCGCCAATTTAGTGCTCTAACGCTTCTGCCGCTATTTTCCATAGCCCACTATTTAAAACTTTGCATATTATACTCTCAAGAAACAGTAGTTGATGTCTTGTGTAGATTTCTTTGCTACAAAATGTTGTATGCAAATTCTTATCTCTGCAAATGAATCCTATAGATTATGGTATACTCGGTAAGTTACAATAGCTGTTGAATTGTGTGTGCAGCTTTTTTCGAGAAGATGCTATGTGAAAATCCTTATCTCTGTATGTTATTCTCATTAATTATATGGCAATGAAAGATTAGTGAGGGTTGGACTCAGTCTCATGTTTATCCGTTCAAGTTTAATTTATAAGGTTTTCCTATGTGGCACTCAATCTCATGTTTACCTGTTCAAGTTTAATTTATAAGGTTTTCCTATGTGGCAAATGAGTTTAGATATTACTCGTCGGCTATCAAGTTTCGACTACCATATTCTGTCATTGCATGCATTTTCTGAGTAGGTTCATGGTTAGTATGAATGCCAATTATATACTATTTCTTTGCTTGGGTGGACTCATGTTTATTCAGTAATGTAAACTAAATATTCTTAATTACTCCATATCTGTGAAGAAATTTTACCAAAAATGATTGAGATAGACAAAAGTACTCAAGGGACACTAGAGGATAAAATGTCTTACAGGAGGAGAATATTACAAGAACTTACTAAAATGAGAGCGAGAACTAGATGAATCAGGTAATGCATTAGTATCCTAACATATGATATCTTCACTTTTCGAGGATAAGGAGTCTCTGAGGCCTGCAATGACAATGTATTCATATCAGTTAAAATTGTACCATATTACTTACTAATGTTTAATTTATTCACAATGCTAATTTTCAACTTTTTTTAGGATTTTGTGTTCACGACAATGACTACAATAGATCAGTTACAAGAAAAGTTCAATGGTAGTACATCTCATGTGATGATTATCACAAGCTGACTACCAAGGAAACTAGCAAGTATTATTGTAGAGTTGTGGTATATGTCCAGAAAGGGTAACACCTCAGTAAGCATATTACTAATATGAACAAGTACGTTTCTATTATATTAACTCTATGTAACATCAATGGTATGGTATTCAACTCCAAATTTGCTACAAGCTGCATTTTATGACGAGGAGGCTGCAAGATTGCTTGATACATCTGTCTAATTTGCTAAACTCAATGGATGGGAAATATGAAGACTCACGAAAGATTATAGAACACTGTGTGGAAGAAGACTTATCTTTGATTCAAGATCAATGATAGTAATCTCACCTATGACACGCAAAACTATGCAGTAAAAAGTACATATGTGCCAAATGATAGGCTTGAGAGTTACTACTTGAATGATAAAGCTTATTAGGAGGTAAAGGTGTTTTTTTGAACAAAAAGTAAGTGTCGTGTTTCCAAGTTCCTAACTGTTTCGTCTTACATATGTTGCATAGGATTTAATGGGTGAAGGCCTTGCTAAAACATGAAAACATGCCAGATAGAAGGGTGATTGATGTTTTCACCATACACACTTATAGATTTTTAGAAACGTATCTATATGTTTAAAATGTGTACATATTTGCAGTCACGGAATAATAAAGTTTCACCTAGCAAAATGTCATGTGCACTGGTGCCTATGAAAGAGGAACCACATGATACCAACAGGACTGTCAGCAAAGACAGGAGTAGGGACCAAATATTATCACCACGTCAGCTCTGCAGTAACAAAAAGAGTAGACTGAGATCTATTGTACTATCAGATGAGTCAGCGGGTGAATGCATCGAGACAAGTGTGCCAGAAAGAAAGGAAAAATATGACCTCAAGAACAAGAAATCAGTTGAAGCTGAAGTCAGTATAGGTGGACAACTGGAAGATAAATTAGGAAATACAAAGCCTAGGAGAAGAAGAAAATTATCAGAAAATTAATGGATAAGTAGCGTATCAATAAAATAGTAAGGCGGACTATATGTATACACTTTGTAGTTGAATTAAATAGTAAGGTCATACTATATGTAGCTACGGATAAATTATAAGACATAATGTACCATTAGACAAGTAAAAGAATAGAACACTTTGTAGTGCTATGGATAAACTATAAGACATAATGTGCCATTAGACAACAAGATTGGCTCCTATGTGCTCAATAGGTTGTCTAATCCAGACAGTAAAAGCGCGTACAAAAACCATAGGAGTACTATCTTACAACATTTGTAAAAGCGGCACGAACCTTTATTCAGTCCTCGAAACTTCCATAAACACATAAGGAAGATAAGAAACCATGTGTGTAGCTAATTAAGATGCCTTGCATCCGTGTGTTCACCATATAGCATTGCCCCAACGAGAAGACTAGCCACACGTAAATCACTGAACTTAATAACTTAACCTGTAACTAGGCGCATGCATGTCTCACATTAGGCTGATGCTTTTGCTACTACCTAGACGAGTAAAAGTGCATGTAAACCTCTTTTTTTACTATCAATCAATAATTAGGTGCAACAATCGCTTGCTAGGTTTAGATAAACTTAATTCAAGCAGATCTATATGTTTGCTTTACTATGTTCTCTGCTGCAGAAATCAGAGGGCAAGTATAAGTGCACTTCTCCACGCTGAAAAGTGTGGTATGAGTATTGTTTTACAATGGAATGATAAAAACTTATTCTGATTTCTGGATCAGAATAAGTTTTTGTGCAAGTATAAGTGCAAAAAACGCAGTATATGGTTACAGTAACACTTACATTTGGTAGCAGTCCACATAGCAGGAGGGCAACAACTAAGAGCATCTACAGTCGGACTTGGCAAATCTGACCCCTCAAACGCTCGCGGACGCGACCGGGTGCGTCCGCGGACAGTGACCGGTCACGCCTCAAATTTGCTTCTCCGCATCCGAGTCTCTCATATTTCATCCCCTATATCCATACAAACCATGCAAAATAAACCTACGTACTACGACACCCTGGCTACGATTCGTCGTCGGAGATGTCCATGCTGTCGGTGCCAGGCGCCGGGTGGACGGGCGCGTAGGAGGGCTCCGGCTCCTCCTCCTCCTCGACCTCATCCATGTACGCGAGCATCTCCTCCTCCTCCGCGGCGTGCTCCACCCCATCTCCTGCCGACGACGGCGTCTGGACTCCGCATCCGACTCCGAGCGAAGGGAATCGAGGATGGCCTGCTTCTCTGCCTGCATATCCGCGTCCCCAATGTCCCCCACATCCTCCTCCGGCTCCTTCTCAACCTCCTCCTCCTCCTTCTCAACATCATCCTCCTCCTACTCCTCCAAGTCCTCCACTGGATCCACTGCATCCGGAGGTAGCCCCGCGGCGATCCGGGCTTCGTGCCTTGTCCGGATCTGCTCAAGGAGCTGCAGCTGACGCTCCGGCGTTAGATATGGGTAGCTCCTTACCCGGCGGTGTGGGGGCATGGCTACTAGTGGTGGTGGGCGGGGAGTGGAAAGTGGCGGTGGCGGCGGACGGGAGGGGGGAAATGGGTTTAGGGTAGGGTTTCGGTGCCGGCGGTCGGCTTAAATAGCCGGGTTAGGCACTACGCGGCCTGCCGGAGCATCGCCATGCGGCGTCATCGGTCCGACGAAGGAGACGAGCTTCGGACCACTGGGTTTCGGATTGTTTAACTGTGGGACCCCAGCTTCAATCCGACGTGGCGGACGCGCCCGGACGCTCCCGGGCGCCCCATATCCATCTCATATTTAGGCTGGATATGAAAGGTGCCGGTCAGCCCGGGCGTTTGCGGCCGTTTGAGGTTGCCCGTTTGGGTCACATTTTCGTGACCGGTCAGTGATCGGGTCGTCCACCCAAACGTTTGAGGCGTCCAGCTATAGATACTCTAACAGCCGCCAGAAGCTGCTCAGGTCTTGCTGCTATCCCCACCTCTCTGAGCTCCCTCACTGCCTCCGCCACGACCATCCAAAGCGTCTGACCATTAAAAGTTTGAGCAGTGTAGCCCGCGCTCTCCTTGGCCATCTCCGGGACCGAGTCGCCAGACTCGACGAGGTCGCCGAGATCCACGCACGCACTGACCCAGCCACATGCGCCACCACCCCAAGGAAGCAAAATTCGGAGAAAATAAGCAACATGTAGATCTGGGATAGCATGGGGATTCATTTCCTAATGGGCAGCAGCGACATCTTCCTTCGCCGTCGGAAGTGGATGAGGAGAGTTCTACTATGTTTTTTTTTTAGGGAAGAGAGAATAGTTCTGTGTACATGACCTGGGGCTACGGGCTGTTTTACTTACAAAAGAAATTACTAATGAGCCTAAAAAATACGTTGGGTCTGTGTAGGCTCCGTACATGGGCTATGCAAAATTGGGTAGAGATTTTTTTTATTACTTGTCCGTAGAATGGATGCAAGTCAACGGTGGCGAGCCGGAGATGACGACCAATCAAAAGATGGCAACAGGCCGCGAAACCCGCGTCCCCGCGGGTTTTTACTGTAACACCCCTAGGTTATGAGCACAGTGATCATCTGTTAATTATGCCAAGTCATTTTGATTTACAATGCTTAATCACATTTGAATCATATCTCATTTCAAATTCCAATTCAAATTGAGAATTCAAATTTAAAATGAATTTAAAAGTTGTTCAAATCCAGAAACTAAATAGTTCATAATATTATAATATTCCCAAAGCAATTATAAAGATAAAATCAACATTAATTGAATTATTTAAATGACTCTACCATCATGAAACAGTACCAAAACAACACTATTTAATCCATTCTCATTTAAATAAAATTCAAATGAAAACATCTGGACTCCAAACCTTTTTATGGCAGTGCAGTATATTGCCTAGTATTTATGTGGCCAAGTCACATATTTTACAAAATTCATTTGGGCAGCTCAAAATATTTCAACTCTTCTCTGTAAAAAGAAAAACAGAAAAATGAAAAGAGAAAAAGAGAAAGGCTACTGTGCCTGGGCCTAAGTCAAACAGGCAGGCCCAGCCCACCACCTGTCCTCTCCCACCTCCCGCGCTCTCTCTCTTCCCCGTTGTCGCCTCTGCCGCACGCGGCGCGCGCCCGCGCCTGGCCCCCCCTCCCTCTGGTCGACAGCGCGACGCGCCTGGCCGGTTAAGGGCAGCGCCCTGCCCTCCCCTGGCTCCTCCCCCGCCTCATTCTCTCCCTCTATCCCTCTCTGCCTCCTCTCCCGAGCGCCGCCATGACCGGCCTCGGCTAGAGCTCGCGGCCACCGTCTCCCTCTCGTCGCCGCAGTCTGTCCCGCCGCTCCGCCGTGCTCGACTACTTCCCCTGCGCAGACGGACGCGACCCGGAGAGCCCTGCCTCGACGCCCTCGGCCTTCTCCTTCCTTTGCGGCCGCCGTGATCGCCGTCGCTGCGCCACCCTCTCCGACGCCTCCCCGAGCACACTGCCATCCCCTACCGCCTCGCAGTGAGCTTCTCCCCGTTTCCCCTCTCCTCTCGCCGTCGATTTCGAGCCCTAGCACCGATCCCCAACGTGGCCGTACCTGTCGCCGCTCGAGCTCGTCGCCGGCGAGCTTCCGGCGACCAAATGAACCCGCGCCTGTGCCCGTTGAGCTCACCGCACCGCGTAGGCCCTCCCTAGCCGCTTCGTTTGCTCGTTAGCGTGTTGCATCGCCGATCCCGAGCTCCGCCCGAGAACGCCGCCGCCCGCCGTCGTCGTTGCGTGCCATTCCGGCCACCCTCGCCCGCGAGACCGCCACCGTTGGACGCGGCGCTCGACGCCCGTTCAAACGGCACCGGCCGCGTCCATTTTGGGCCCCCACAGGCGAATCCCGAGCGTCGCCGGCGCGCTCCGCCGTGTTCGGGCTCGCCGGAGTAACTCCGGCAGCCGGCGCTGACGTGGACGCCTGGGGCCCACCCCCTGTGCCACTGACTGTGGGCCCGTGGAGCCCAGTTGACTGGGTTGACCTAGTCAACTCTGCTGACTGGGCAGCCCGTGTCACTAACATGCGGGCCCCACCTGTTTAAAACGTTTTTAAAAATAAATAAAAAGATAATTAATCTAATTACTAATTAAGTCACTGACAGATAGGGCCCACCCCTCTAATTAATCTTTAATTAATTTAATTAACCCCTAATTACCTCACTATGTATGACATGTGGGACCCACTGGTCAGGTTTGACCCTAGCCAGCTGGAGTTGACCGATGATGTCACCCTGACATCATGCTGATGTCACAGTTCACTGTTCTGGATAATGCGAATTTAATAATTAAATTAATTCCAGAAATTCAATAAAACTTTGAAAAATCATATAAAATAAACCGTAACTCGGATGAAAATAATTTATATATGAAAAATGATCAGAAAAATATGACGAATCCGAATATGCCACCCACATACCTATCAGCCCTCTCTAACATGATGAACATGAAACTTTCCCCTCCTATTCATCTGACCGGTAATTGCCCGGAGCTGGTAGAACACCTCCAGATGTTTTCCCGCTCCGACTAACTTGCGTAGTACTGCATTAGGGCACTCCTCGAATAACATACTGCCATCACATGCGTTTGTGTTGCATTGCTTGCCGTGTATTTATTGTTTCTTCCCCCTCCTTCTCTCCCGATAGACCCCGAGACTGCCGACGACCCTCCTGAGTACAACTACGTCGTCGACGACCAGCCCCTTTCAGCAGAGCTTCCAGGCAAGCAAACCCCCTTGATCATTCCAATATCGCCTATTCTTTCTCCTCCATGCTTGCATTAGAATTTGCTACTGTAATTGATTGCTCCTATTCTGATGCATAGCCTGTTTTTGTAACCTGCTGTTGTTACTTTACATGTCTTCCTAAACTGCTTAGAATAGGTTGGTTAGTGATCCATCAGTGACCCCTCAACCTTGTCCCTGTTGCCCCGCTTTGTTATCAATGCCTCGATCTTTGTGATCGATGTGCAGAGACCGTCACATCATCGCACACCCCCTTAGTTGTACGACTCTGCGGGGCTACTATCGAGTGCCGGGGGTGATACCTCGTACTGCACTCCTGATGATATCCCTGTAGTATAGCACATCGATGGTGATTGCAGAGGGTGATTCCTCACTCTCCCCTTCCCGATGATGACTCGGTCGTGCAACCCCTCAAGTGGGAACCATCGAGGGTGATTCCTCCTGGTTCTCCTTAACGGATTACATCGAGTAGGAATCCATCGAGGGTGATTCCTCGGGTTCCCTTTGATGTTTTGAACACACGGTTACCATGACTTTTACTTCAGATCTTTGTTGCAGGCGGGTCGACCCCGAGGGGTACCCGCGGGGAAATGTAGTCGGGTTAACCTGTAGGGTACCCGCGAGATAATTACGAGGCGCGGCCTGGCAGGCAGAGACCGCCCTAGAGAGGGATGGGCCTGACCCTTGTTGCACTTCCTCGAGATGGGACGACAGGAGTACTGATCGTCACCGCGAGCTCCCAAACATGCATAACGGATTGGGTATTTGATCTGAGTTGGCCGCTGGCCTATACGCACTACCACCACGTGGGATAATGGTTATGGGACCCTCTACGTCGTATGTATCAGCCGAAAGCTTTTCAGATGTCACAGCTCAGAGATGCGGGCTGATTGTTGGGGTGGGCTGGTTACGTCACTTGTGTATATAGTGTCGCGCCTGGGCCCCGACCACCCACGCAACGTGCAGGAGTGCAAAGGGCGATGGCCCAAGACCCCTTCGCACTTAGGATTTAGACCGGCGTGCTGACCTCTCTGCTGAGCCTAGGTAGGACTGCGTCGTGTCAATTACCTGAGGCCGGGTATTACCCAGCAAGTGTGCCCGGCCAGATGTAATCGAGCGTGTTGGGTAACAGTAGTGCACCCCTGCAAGGAAGTTATCTATTCGAATAGCCGTGTCCACAGTAACATGACGCTCAGTGTTGTATCCCGATCTACTACAACTTGAACTGTACATGTTACTTTAACTGTAAGCTCCGGGATCGCTTTCTCGCAGGGAGTCGAGGAAGGATCTTTGGGCTTTGCTTCTACATGCTTGTTACTTTATGTTATGCTACTAATCTGCACTCTTCTAATGCTGCAAGACGCTGAAGATGCTAGTCTTCGATAGGCTAGGCTTTCCCCCTCTGTTCTGGCATTTCTGCAGTATAGTCCACAGATACAGCCCCTTTCTTTGATACCAATGCATAATTAGTATAGATCTGATGTAAGTCTTGCGAGTACTTTGGATGAGTACTCACGGTTGCTTTGCTCCTCTTTTTCCCATACCCGATTGCTGCAATCAGACGACGGAGCCCAGGAGTCAGCTGCTCCCGCCGACGACTGCTACTACACTTCCGGTGGAGCCTACTACTACGTGAAGACCGACAACCATGAGTAGATTCGAAGGCTCCCAGGCAGGAGGCCTGCGCCTTTTCGATCAGTGTCGTTGTTATGCTAGCCTTCTTAAGGCAACTTGTTTCCCTTTTATGTCTGTACTCAGATATTATTGTTGCTTCCGCTAACGCTTGATCGCGAGCTAGCTTATGTATTCGAGCCCTCGAGGCCCCTGGCTTGTATTATAAAGCTTGTATGACTTTTATTTGTGTTTAGAGTTGTGTTGTGATATCTTCAAGTGAGTCCTTAGGCTTGATCATGTGCATTTGCGTGTATAATTAGTGCACGGTCGAGTCGGGGGCGTCACATTTACCCTATTAGGGGATGAGGATGGGTGTCTTTCTAAGCCCGCGGGACTGCTGTTGGGTAGTACATTATAAAATCCGGCATGTTTCGCGGGTTCAAACCCGTTTCAGTAATACACGAACCTGAAACCCAACATACCCGTCAAAATATGTAGCATGCGCCGATCCAGCGTCGAGGCCCTCCACTACACGACCGGCCCAGCGGCCCCAGCCCTAGCCCCCAGCGTCGAGCCCCTCCACTACGCGACCCCTCGCTCGATCGCTCTCGCACTCTAGCTCTCGCTCCTCAAGTCTCTCTCGCACAACACACCACCTAAACCTAAACATATGCTATTCTTTGTGACTACTACTTATCTTATGTTGTTGCTGCTGAAATATACTATGTTTGTTGCTTAAATATGTTGATTTTTGTTGTTGCTATTGTTGTAATATGCTCTTGTTTTTCTTTTAAAAGCCGATGTTTTCGCTGACTGCTCGCGAGGACGGGTTCCCGCTGGTTTAGAAACCCAACGGGTTTAGGGGAAGGGCAAAAAATTGGCCCCGTGCACGGGAACGGGTTTGCGCTTTTTCCGCGAGGACGGGTTTGGGCAAGCAAAACCCGGTGGGTTTGGTCCCTGTTGCCATCTTGAGGTCATCAATGGCGACGGAGCTGCAGCCAGTTTGTTTTTTGTCTCTGGCGACCGATGTATAGAATTGCTGGAAGCGGCATCCATCCAGCAGGGGGCGGAGTTAGAACCGGCGTGCGGTGGTGCTGCATTAGAAAAAGCTGCAACAGGGGAGATGGGGGACGGTGACCGCCGGCGAGCTGCGGGGCGGCAGGCTGGCGGCTATGCAGCGATCACCGTGGCCAGATGCGGTTGGGAAGCGAAGAGATTTGTAGATCAACGGTCCAGAATGTGCGGCGGGCGTGATGAAAGGAATAACGCAAGGATCTGACGACTGAGATTGTCTTGATCACGCGGGCGGCCGGCCGACCGGCGCCTAGCACCGGCCAAAAACGCTTCCTATCGGAACAAAGAAAACGACCAGACCGCACTTCACCCGCTCCCTTTTTTTTTGATCATGCTTTCTAAAATTTCCACTGGCTCAGCTTCCTCACACCGATCCGCTCCGCCAGCCCAGCTCCGGGCAACGCATCTCGACAGCGGCGGTGCCCCAAGCTTGCGGCCGCGATGCTGCCGAGGCGCCTTCTCGTCGCCGGCCTCCTGCGCTCAACCTCCACCTCCTCCCCCGTTTACCCAAGGCCAGAGGTGAGATGATACCGCTCCTCATAGCTCATGGTTTGGTCAACCTTTTGCTTGTTTATCATGCTGAGCGATCTGGATCTGCAGCTGCGGTTGCTACTTGCTACCTAGCGCTATTTTTTTTTAATGTGATGTGAAAGTAAGTTCTAGCCGAACAAAGCCCTGTTATTTTGCTTGTTTATCATGCTGAACGATCTGAATTTGCCATTTCTGCGGCGTAGATCACGCTACAGTTAACCTGTGATTCATTTTCTTCACAATGTCCTTTGATTTCGTGTTTGAATCCACTCACATGTATTCATGCAGGTCTATTGTAATAATGTTTCTAGGTGTCACGAAAAACAGTAAATTCGTGTACAGTATAATGTGCTGAAATCGCCTTCTTGCTTCACAGAATGTCTGTAACAGAGAAAGATTCCTTTCAAGTTCGTGTTATTCTGGCAGCACTAGGCATCAGACTTCTGGAGGAGCAGGGTCAACAACTAAGGTAGAGATAAACAAACTCTTGGATTGAAATATGAAAGATTTGATCCTATTGAGCATTATTATGAAGACAGTTCATGCATATTTGCACAAAACTCTGTTCTCCTAACAGAAACCTCTTCTTTTTTCTGTATAAGAGGAGATGCTAGATCCCTTTGCACTGGTTAAAGATGAAGTGTCCGAAATCTCAAACAGACTGCGTTCGACGGTGGTATCTGAGGTGCATGCTCTAAACTGCATCCTTATCCTGAATTACACCGTGCGCGCTGTGTGCTTTGTGTGCTTTGTTAACCTTGTATCTCCAACATGGATCATGACTGCAGGTACCTGAATTGACATCAACAGCTGGATACTTCTTCAGAGCTGGAGCTGAAGGGAAAAGAACATGCCCCACTGTAAGTACAAACTTCAGGGTGGTGCTGAGTATCCTGTCATTACATGAAGACACGTGTTGCTGTTTTCTTAGTAGAAACTTAAGTATATATAATGTACCTGTTCTTACCGCATCATTGTAAGTTATTGATAATCGGCTTGTCAGGTTACTGATGGCCTCGGCTATAAGAACAGACACTCCTGACTCGGTTGTTGGTTCAGGGAGCGAGCTTCGCGCAAGACAGATGCGCATTGCTAAGATAACTGAAATGATTCATGTACACATCATAATCCTTTCTTATTTCCTTGAGCTCTCTAAGATAACAGGATTATTTATTTCAGTGACTTGTCTTCTTCTTTCCCATTTTAGGTAGCAAGCCTTATCCATGATGATGTTCTGGATGCTGCTGATACCAGACGTGGTATGGACTCCCTGAACTCTGCAGTGGGAAACAAGGTAACCGAACATTTTATGTATTATTAGTAAGGTGCCCGTGTGTTGCCACGGAGCTATGGGATAGAAGAAAAATAATGCACTATCATTCATTGTATCATCACTCTGCTCCATGGGTCGAGCAATTTGTCTCCTATAAAATGCATACTCGCCGTATGGTCTATAGATATTCCGATCTTTACCGGGAATGATATGGCAATAAATAGGTTACTTTTTGCTGTTGTTCAATGGAGTAAGAAATCTGAAAGTTGCCTTATTATGGGCGAGTAATCAGGTGGGAATTAAACTTGATAAGGCTGATGTTCAGTAGCTTTGATTGAACTACTTCATTTTAGCTATCTAGCAGTTCTCAAAATACAAAAACATTGTAGCAATCTCTTGTAGTCTTACATATGCAAGCAGGCCTCTTTGTTCAGCTTATGTTCATAAATACAGACTCTGTGCTTAAATAAACTATTTGACTGATACAGAGCCAGCCTATCAGCTTTGTGGCCTGCAACTGAAATTATGTTTAGTTCTCACATCTACGGTGTCTTCCAAACAATTAGGAAAACTGATGCTATCTTGCAGCTTGCAGTATTGGCTGGTGATTTCCTACTTTTCAGGGCATTTTCTGCTGCCGGATCTCTTGACAATACCGAGGTCTGATGTTTATCCATTTTTTTCATAACCCAATAATTCGTTGCTTAATTCAGTTGATGATGTTAGATAGGATAAAGTGAACTGTGAATGCTAATGCAATCAAGGACATCCACAAAGGAAAAATAGTTTCCTTTTAGCATGTCACCTCCAATGACAACCTGCGACTTTCTCCACCTCTATCAAGTTTCAACAACAGACTTTATCAGTTGTTTTTCACAATGGATATTTCAAAGCTTCATAGCATTATGATACCTATGATCTTTCTTTCTCTTTTTTTACGCTGCAGGTTGTATCTTTACTAGCAACAGCTCTAAATAACCTTGTGATGGGTGAGCTTATGCAGATGACCGTAACTCCAGCACAACGCTGCAGGTAGATACCCAGTCCAATTTTATTGGTTTTCTAGCATCAAAATATTCCTTATGATCTGTTTTTCTAGCAAGAATGAGAATGCTGCTTATGAACGCCAAACGTCAATATGATTGATGTGCCTAACTTCTTTATAGTACTCCCTCCGTCTCGAACTAGTTGTCTTTGATTTATCTATATGTATCAGACACCAGCAAATTCAAAAGAGTGTGGAATCATTTCTCACTAAATTATCAATGTTTTAAATAGATCACTGGCGCTAAATTATCAATGTAAGATGGGTCCATCCAACATTCATATATGGTCTTTTACTTAATTTGGCACATGCCGTCTCGTTCACGATGCACGCACAGCATGGATTACTATTTGCAGAAGACATACTACAAGACAGCTGCACTGATTTCAAATAGCTGCAAAGCCGTTGCGGTTATTGCTGGCCAATCAGCAGAGGTTGCAACTCTGGCTTATCAGTATGGCAGGCACTTGGTTAGTTGAATTTTTTGTGTCCACAATCTCTTCTTTTGGTTGCTAACCATGCATGAACTACTAAGACAACCTATGTTCTACTATCCCCTGTCACTCTGTCAGGGTATAGCGTACCAGCTGATCGATGACATCCTTGATTTCACGGGCACATCCGCTTCACTAGGCAAAGGCTCCTTGTCTGATATCCATCAAGTAATAGCATTTCTCTTGGCCACTTTCGCACTGAAAATTGTTTAACTTTCTATTACTGAGTGATTGTTCCACTTGAGCTATCATGTTATGACTAGACTGGGCTCATGGAAGCGCAGGTCTCGAGTTGTTTGTCGGTGTACCTCAAAATATTATGGTTTTTAGTTAGCACAAATAAAACTGCCATCGTGTCGACTTTTGAATTTCAAATGTTTCCTTTTGAGGATGTTGATTTTCCAGAGATGAATATGCAAGAAATGATATATATGCCTTTACATGCACAGGGAATAGTGACCGCTCCTGTGTTGTTCGCAATGGAAGAGTTCCCCGAGCTATGTGAAAGTGTAGAGCGTGGATTCAATGACCCTTCAGACGTTGCTACTGTCAGTGTTGAACTTCTTTTCTTTCAAGTAATACAATGAGGATATTTGGCTGTTGAATGATCAATGCCAGGAGTGCTCACTTTTACATTTCAGGCCCTGGAATACCTTGTGAAAAGCCAAGGAATCGAGAGGACAAGGTTGCTTGCTACTGAGCATGCAAAACTGGCAGCACGCGCAATCGATGCTCTTCCTGAGGTGGAGAACAGAGTTGCGCTGATGTCGAGGGAAGCACTCAAAGACCTTGCTCAAAAACTCATTAGGAGAACAAAGTGAAGTAAGAATATGCGATACATCAGATAAACATGCCTGCTGCTTGTAGCTGTGATGCATGTTTATCTTCCTGGCGGTACCTTTTACTGACGTGGATAGGAGATTTATCTTTCTTTTGTTCCAATATTGTCAGCAGCTAGACTGCCTGATAATTCTTAGAAATATGGGAGTAGCATTTTCAAAAGCTTGGTGCCCATATTTGTCATTAGTCCAAAACATATGATGCTTCACGCCTCTGCGCCCTTAGACGGATTCAGATGGGTTGACTTGTCAGGATTAATGCAGAGATGGATTGGGGAAGATAGCTGTTCCATCTGCAGGTCATTGAGTTGGGGCATTCTGAAGTTTATAAAAACTGTAACGAAAGAGTAGTAGGTGTGGCCGTGTGGGTAATGTTATGACCTGAGTACATCCAGATTTTTATCTAAAAGTATCACCAACTTGTGCCTTTTTTGTAGGGAAAATGGTCAAGCCGTAGCATGTCCAACACCCACAAGATGTTCAGTACTTCTATTTAACATCAGAGTGCAAAAACTGTTAGAAAAAACAAAATCATAGATGTACATCAGAATATTGCTTGAAGCAGTGACCGGAAGCAGGGGCTGCAAATAGCCCTATGGCCAGATACCCTAAGGAAAAGGTTTCCCCAGGGCTGTTTGGTTACCTGCGTCACCCCCAAACAGGCCAGTGGGTGCAAGAAAATCGCGTTTGGTACCATACAAGAAGGGCTGGCTCGCACGCGCACGAACCTTAAAGCAGCCCACAACCTGGCTCACTAGGCACACCCGAACCGGCCGTTTCCAGCGGGCCAGGCTGAGTCGAGCGCAAAAGGGTGAACAGAGTGCGCGACGGTGCAGGGGGGACCGGACACAAAGATGGTAGGAGACCGAAATGTGCCGGCACGGGATGGCGCGAAATCTAGCCTCACCCGCCATTTACTCACTCACATCTTCCTCTAGGACTAGCCCATCCTTAGTTCTTGGCACCGGCGGCGGCGACAACATCACTCTCCAGCAGCAGGAGCTGCTTCTCCCCTTCTTCTTGACCTCTGTCTCATCCTCCTCGTCTCAGCCATGCCCCCCCCCCCCAATCCTTGTCGCACGGCTTCGAAACTGGTAAGCAGCATATACAACCCCCCTCCTCTGTTCGTTCGCTAGGTACGGTGTGGGTTAGATTTGGCCATTGCTTACTGATACATTGATGTCTAGGCCGGTATGGACGAACGGACGAAGTTGGCATTTCAGTCAGCATCACTCATAGCTATGATTCAGGCCTGGCTCGTGTTGGTTTACCAGAGAAAAGTTTGTCATAGTCAAAAGCATATCATTAGGTATGGTCCAATGTTAAATCTGAGATAGGGAGATTATGGCTAATCTGAACTACATCTACTACAACAATGACATAGAGGTTGTGCACAGGCTTCGAATGCGAAGAGCACCTTTTGCCATGCTTGTGAAGACGTTTAGGAACAGGGGGTTACTAGAAGATAACATCCACACCTTTGTGAAAGATCAAGTTGACATGTCCCTTCATGTTGTCGGTCATAATCAGAGGTTCAGGGTTATTCACAACACCTTCAGGAGATCCAATGAGGCAATTTCCAACTATTTGAAGCAAGTCTTGTATGTTGTTGGGGAGCTGGGAGGAGAGATGATCAAGGCACCAAACTGGTAAACTCCTAGCACGATTCGCACGAGCCATGGATGATATCCGTATTTCAAGGTGAGCACTACTCGTATTTCATGTGATAACATGCTTGTAGTGTTGTCATACAACCATAAGAATACATTTTCATGCCATCACAGGATTGTATTGGCACCATAGATATACTCATATCACTACTAGTGCCGAGGACACATGATGTCGCATACACGGACAGAAAGCACTACACAAGCCAGAATGTGCTTGATGTTGTTGACTTTGATCTGAAGTTCACATATGTGTTAGCCGACTCAGAAGGATCAGCCCATGATGCTAACGTTGCATGAAAATCAAAAAAATTCCTACGAAACACTCAAGATCTAATCTAGGAGATGCATAGCAACGAGAGGGGAATCGTCTACGTACCCTTTGTAGACCGAAAGTGTTAGCGTACGTAACACGGTTGATGTAGTCGTACTCTTCGCGATCCAAGCATGATCCAATCCGATCTAGTGCCGAACGGACGGTACCTCCAAGATCAGTACACGTTCAGCTCGACGGCGTCCTCTCCTTCTTGATCCAGCAAACAAGGGGGAGGAGGTAGATGAGATCAGGACCAGCACGGCGGCGTGGTGGTGGTGGCAGCAGCGGAACTCCGACAGGGCTTCACCAAGCGCTGACGGAACATGGAGGAGTATACGGGAGAGAGGGAGGCGTCAGGTGGAATGGTGCAGCCCCCCGCGCCCCTCCCCACTATATATAGGGGCGAGGGGGAGGGGGCTCTGGCCCTAGCCCCTCCTCCAAGGTAGGGGGCTGCGGCCTGGGGGGAGACTTGCCCCCCAAGGCAAGTGGGGCGCCCTCCCCACTTAGGGTTTCCCCCCTTTGGCGCATGGGCCTGGTGGGGGGCTGGTCCGCCTGGCCCAACTAGGCCAGGGCGCCCCCCCTAACAGCCCACGTGGGTCCCCGGGGATGGTGGACCCCCGGAACCCGTCGGTGCCTCCGATACACTTGCCGGCATGCCCCCGAACTTTTCCGGTGGCCAAAACAGGACTTCCATATATGAATCTTTACCTCCGGACTATTCCGAAGCTCCTCGTGATATCCCAGATCCCATCCAGGACTCCGAACAACCTTCGGACTCTCCACTATTAATATCTCAATACTACCCTAGCGCTACCGAACGTTAAGCGTGCGACCCTACGGGTTCGGGAACATGCAGACATGACCGAGACACCTCTCCGGTCAATAACCAATAGCGGGACCTGGATGCCCATATTGATTCCTACATGTCCAACGAAGATTTTTATTGGTTGAACCACGATGTCGAGGATTTGATTAATCCCGTATGCAATTCCCTTTGTCCGGCGATATGTTACTTGCCCGAGATTCGATCGTCGGTATCTCCATACCTAGTTCAATCTCGTTACCCGCAAGTCTCTTTACTCGTTCCGTAATACAAGATCCCGTGACTAAACTCATTAGTCAGATGAAGCTTCTTGTGATGTTGTATTACCGAGAGGGCTCAGAGATATCTCTCCGTCACACGGAGTGACAAATCTCAGTCTCGATCCATGCAACCCAACAGACACCTTCGAAGATACCTGTAGAGCACCTTTATGATCACCCAGTTACGAAGTGACGTTTGATAGCACACAAAGTATTCCTCCGGTGTCCGGGAGTGGCATGATCTCATGGTCTAAGGAATAGATACTTGACATGAAGAAAGATGTGGCAAATAAACTAAGTGATATGATCTGATGCTAAGCTTACGGTTGGGTCTGTCCATCACATCATTCTCCTAATGATGTGATCCCGTTATCAAATGACAACTCATGTGTATGGTTAGGAAACCGTAACCATCTTTGATCAACGAGCTAGTCTAGTAGAGGCTTACTAGGGACACGGTGTTTGTTTATGTATTCACACATGTATTTAAGTTTCTGGTCAATACAAGCATGAATAATAAACATTTATCATGAACAAGGAAATATGATAATAACCATTTTATTATTGCCTCTAGGGCATATTTCCAACAGTCTCCCACTTGCACTAGAGTCAATAATCTAGTTTACATCATAATGAATCTAACACCCATGGAGTCTTGGTGTTGATCATGTTTTTCTCGTGGAAGAGGTTTAGTCAACGGGTCTGCCACATTCAGATCCGTATGTACTTTGCAAAGTTCTATGTCTCCCTCCTTGATGTAATCACGGATGGAGTTGAAGCGGCGTTTGATGTGCTTGGTCTTCTTGTGAAACCTGGGTTCCTTGGCTATGGCAATGGCACCAGTGTTGTCACAAAAGATAGTCATTGGATCCGATGCACTAGGTATTACTCCTAGATTGGATATGAACTGCTTCATCCAGACTCCTTCTTGCACTGCTTCCGAAGCAGCTGTATATTCCGCTTCACATGAAGATCCCGCTACGACCCTCTGCTTGGAACTGCAACAACTGACTGCTCCACCATTCAAAATAAATATGTATCCGGTTTGAGACTTTGAGTCATCCGGATCTGTGTCGAAGCTAGCATCGATGTAACCCTTTACGGCGAGCTCTTCATCACCTCCATAAACGAGAAACATGTCCTTAGTCATCTTTAGGTACTTAAGGATATTTTTGACCGCTGTCCAGTGATCTCCTGGATCACTTTGGTACCTCCCTGCCAGACTTATGGCAAGGCACACATCAAGTCTGGTACACAGCATGGCATACATTATAAAGCCTATGGCTGAGGCATTGGGGATGACTTCCATCCTTTCTCTTTCTTCTGTCGTGGGCGGGCTTTGAGTCTTACTCAACTTCACACCTTGCAACACAGGCAAGAACCCCTTCTTTGACTGGTCCATTTTGAACTTCTTCAAAATCTTGTCAAGGTATGTGCTTTGTGAAAGTCCTATCAAGTGTCTTGATCTATCTCTATAGATCTTAATGCCCAATATGTAAGCAGCTTCACCCAGATCTTTCATTGAAAAACTCTTGTTCAAATAACCTTTTATGCTTTCCAGAAATTCTATATCATTTCCAATCAATAATATGTCATCCACATATAGTATTGGAAATGCTATAGAGCTCCCACTCACTTTCTTATAAATACAAACTTCTCCATAAGTTTGTATAAAACCAAAAGCTTTGATCACCTCATCAAAGCGTATATTCCAACTCCGAGATGCTTGCACCAGTCCATAGATAGATCGCTGGAGCTTGCATACCTTATTAGCATCCTTAGGATCAATAAAACCTTCGGCCTGCATCATATACAACTCTTCCTTAAGAAAACCATTAAGGAATGTGGTTTTCACATCCATCTGCCAGATTTCAGAATCATAAAATGCGGCAATTGCTAACATAATTCTAACAGACTTCAGCATCGCTACGGGTGAGAAGGTCTTATTGTAGTCAACTCCTTGAACTTGTCGAAACCCCTTTGCAACAAGTCAAGTTTTATAGACGGTCACATTACCGTCAGCGTCTGTCTTCTTCTTAAAGATCCATTTGTTCTCAATGGCCTGCCGGTCATCAGGTAAGTCTACCAAAGTCCATACTTGGTTCTCATACATGGATCCTATCTCGGATTTCATGGGCTCAAGCCATTTGAAGGAATCCGGGCTCATCATTGCTTCTTCATAGTTCGTAGGTTCACCGTTGTCCAACAACATGACTTCCAGAACAGGATTACCGTATCACTCTGGTTCGGAATGTTTCCTGGTCGACCTACGAAGTTCAGTAGTAACTTGATCTAAAGTTTCATGATCATCATCATTAGCTTCCTCTCCGGCTGGTGTAGACATCACGGGAACTTCTTTCTGTGATGTGCTACCTTCCAATTCGAGAGAAGGTACAATTACCTCATCAAGTTCTATTTTCCTCCCACTCACTTCTTTCGAGAGAAACTCCTTCTCTAGAAAGGACCCATTCTTGGCAACAAAGATTTTGCCTTCGGATCTGTGATAGAAGGTATACCCAATGGTCTCTTTAGGGTATCCTATGAAGACGCACTTCTCCGCTTTGGGTTCAAGCTTATCAGGTTGAAGCCTCTTGACATAAGCGTCGCATCTCCAAACTTTAAGAAACGACAGCTTAGGTTTCTTGCCAAACCATAATTCATACGGTGTCATCTCAACGGATTTAGACGGTGCCCTGTTTAAAGTGAATGCGGCTGTCTCTAATGCATAACCCCAAAACGATAGTGGCAAATCGGTAAGAGACATCATAGAACGCACCATATCCAATAGAGTGCAATTACGACGTTCGGACACACCATTACGCTGTGGTGTTCCAGGTGGCGTGAGTTGTGAAACAATTCCACATTGTCTTAAATGCGTGCCAAACTCATAACTCAAATATTCACCTCCATGATCAGATCGTAGAAATTTAATTTTCTTGGTACGATGATTCTCTACTTCACTTTGAAACTCCTTGAACTTTTCAAATGTTTCAGACTTGTGTTTCATGAAGTAAATATACCCATATCTACTCAAATCATCTGTGAAGGTAAGAAAATAACGATATCCACCGTGTGCTTCAACACTCATCGGACCGCATACATCGGTATGTATTATTTCCAATAAGTCACTTGCCCGCTCCATTGTTCCGGAAAATGGGGTTTTAGTCATCTTACCCATGAGGCATGGTTCACATGTTTCAAATGATTCATAATCAAGTGATTCCAAAAGTCCATCAGCATGGAGTTTCTTCATGCGCTTTACACCAATATGACCTAAGCGGCAGTGCCACAAGTATGTGGTACTATCATCATTAACTTTGCATCTTTTGGCATCAATATTATGAACATGTGTATCACTACGATCGAGATTCAATAAGAATAAACCATTCACCAAGGGTGCATGACCATAAAAGATATTATTCATATAAATAGAACAACCATTATTCTCTGATTTAAACGAATAACCGTCTCGCAATAAACAATATCCAGATATAATGTTCATGCTTAACGCAGGCACCAAATAACAATTATTTAGGTTTAAAACTAACCCCGAAGGTAGACGTAGAGGGAGCGTGCCGACGGCGATCACATCAACCTTGGAACCATTTTCGACGCGCATCGTCACCTCGTCCTTAGCTAGTCTCCGTTTATTCCACAGCACCTGTTTGGAGTTAGAAATATTAGCAACCGAACCAGTATCAAATACCTAGGCGCTACTATGAGCACTAGTAAGGTACACATCAATAACATGTATATCAAATATACTTTTGTTGACGTTGCCAGCCTTCTTATCTGCCAAGTACTTGGGGCAGTTCCGCTTCCAGAGTGACCATTCCCCTTGCAATAGAAGCACTCAGTTTCAGGTTTGGGTCCAGCCTTGGGTTTCTTCACTGGAGCGGCAACTGGCTTGCCATTCTTCTTGAAGTTACCTTTCTATCCCTTGCCTTTCTTCTTGAACTGGTGGTCTTGTGTTGACCATCAACACTTGATGCTCCTTCTTGATTTCTACTTCCGCGGCCTTAAGCATCGCGAAAAGCTCAGGGATCGTCTTTTCCATCCCTTGCATGTTATAGTTCATCATGAAGCTCTTGTAGCTCGGTGGCAGTGACTGGAGAACCCTGTCAATCGCTACTTCATCCGAAAGATTAACTCTCAACTGATTCAAGCGGTTGAAGTACCCAGACATCTTGAGTACGTGCTCACTAACGGAGTTGTTCTCCTCCATCTTGCAGCTAAAGAACTTGTCGGAGGCTTCATACCTCTCGACCCGGCCGTGAGCTTGAAATACCAATTCCAGCTCCTGGAACATCTCATATGCTCCGTGGTGCTCAAAATGTTTTTGGAGCGCCGGTTCTAAGTCGTAAAGCATGGCGCACTGAACTATTGTGCAGTCATCATTCCTTGTCTGCCAGACGTTCATAGCGTCCAGATTTGCGGGAGCGGGTGGTTCACCTAGCGGTGCATTAAGGACATAAGCCTTCTGTGCAGTAATGAGGATAATCCTTAGATTACGGACCCAGTCCGCATAGTTGCTTCCATCATCTTTCAACTTAGCTTTCTCTAGGAACGCATTAAAATTCAGGGGAGCTACAGCGTGAGCCATTGATCTACAAAATAATTTGCAAAGACATTAAGACTATGTTCATGATAATTGGTTCAGTTAATCAAATTACTAGTGAACTCCCACTTAAATCAACATCCCTCAAGTTGTCTAAGTGTTTACATGATTCAAATCAACTAACACATGTCCGATCATCACGTGAGATGGGATAGTCATCAATGATGAACATCTCCATGTTGATCATATCTACTATATGACTCATGTTCGACCTTTCGGTCCTCCGTGTTCCGAGGCCATTTCTGTACATGCTAGGCTCGTCAAGTTTAACCCAAGTATTCCGCATGTGTAAAATTGGCTTACACCCGTTGTATGCGAATGTAGAGTCTATCACACCCGATCATCACGAGGTGCTTCGAAACGACAAACTTTCGCAATGGTGCATACTTAGGGAGAACACCTTTTATCTTGAAATTAAGTGAAGGGATCATCTTATAATGCTACCATCGTCCTAAGCAAAATAAGATGCATAAAAAGGTAAACATCACATGCAATCAATATGTGACATGATATGGCCATTATCATCTCGTGCTTTTGATCTCCATCTCCAAAGCACCGGCACGATCTCCATCATCACCGGCATGACACCATGATAACCCACAAGTATAGGGGATCAATTGTAGCTTTTTCAATAAATAAGAGTGTCGAACCCAACGAGGAGCTAAAGGTAGAATCAATATTCCCTTCAAGTTCTATCGAGCACCGATACAACTCTACGCACACTTAATGTTTGCTTTACCTAGAACAAGTATGAAACTAGAAGTACTTAACGAGAATAAAACTAGGAGTAATTTGCGAGATAATAAAAGTTAGTTGTTTAGTAGAAATTTTTTGTAACACAAGAGAAAGATTTGTCCATAGGCAATCGATAACTAGACCGGTAATCATTATTGCAATTTTATATGAGGGAGAGGCATGAGCTAACATACTTTCTATACTTGGATCATATGCACTTATGATTGGAACTCTTGCAAGCATCCGCAACTACCAAAGATCATTAAGGTAAAACCCAACCATAGCATTAAGTATCAAGTCCCCTTTACTCCCATACGCAACAACCCCCTTACTCGGGTGTAAGCTTCTGTCACTCTAGCCTCTCACTATAAGAGAATTATGAACGTATTGCAAACCCTACAGCGGGAATCCCTCATGCTTGCGCTACACGGAGGGCACCAGCACCAAAATAAAACATATAACTCAAACCAATCACGATCATCAATCAACCCATAGGACAAAACGAATCTACTCAAACATCATAGGATTGCCACATATCATTGGATAATAATATATAGCGTTAAGCACTATGTTCAAGTAGATAATTACAGCGGGAATAGAGAGGTTACACAGCTGCATAGAGAGGGAGAGAGTTGGTGATGACGGTGGCGAAGTTGTTGGTGTAGATCGCCGTCACGATGATTCCCCCGGCGGCGCTCCGGCGCCACCGGAAGAGAGGGGGAGAGAGCCCACCTCCTTCTTCTTCTTCCTTGGCCTCCCCCCTAGATGGGAGGAGAGTTTCCCCTCTGGTCCATGACCGCCATGGCTCCCGGAGGGCAGGAGCCCCTCCGAGATTGGATCTCTCTCTCTCTGTTTCTCTTCTGTTTCGCGCTCCTGTTTTCTGGCCTTTCACCATTTCTTATATTCCCGGAGATCCGTAACTCCGATCGGGCTGAAATTTTAACACGATTTTTTCTGGATATTATCTTTCTTGCGGCGAAAGAAGGTCCCCAACCGACTTACGGTGTGCCCACGAGGCACCACCGCGCGACCGGGGGGGGGGGGGCACGCCAAGGTGGCTTGTGGAGGCTGTGGGCCTCCGTTTGCATTGATTCCACCTCCCAAAAATCACATATATTCCAAAATAATTCTCCGTAAAATTTTATTGCATTTGGACTTCGTTTGATATGGATTTTCTGTGAAACAAAAAACAAGCAGAAAATAGGAACTGGCACTGGGCACTGGATCAATATGTTAGTCCCAAAAATAATATAAAATGTTGCCAAAAATATGTGAAAGTTGTAGAATATTGGCATGAAACAATCAAAAATTATAGATACGACGGAGATGTATCAGCATCCCCAAGCTTAATTCCTGCTCGTCCTCGAGTAGGTAAATGATAAAAAAGATAATTTTTGATGTGGAATGCTACTTAACATAATCTTGATCATATAATCTAATCATGGCATGAATATTAAGACACGAGTGATTCAAAGCAATAGTCTATAATTTGATATAAAGATATCAATACTCAAGCATCCCAACAAACAATCATGCCTTTCAGAATAAAAATGCTAAAGAACGCTATCCCTACAAAATCATATAGCCTTGTCATGCTCCATCTTCTTAACACAAAATATATATCATGCACAACCCCGGTGTCAGCCAAGCAATTGGTTCATACTTTTTAATGCGCTTCAGCTTTTTCAACCCCCACGCAATACATGAGCGCAATCCATGGATATAGCACTATGAGTGGAATAGAATACGGTGGTAGAGATAATATGGAGAAGACAAAAAAGGAAGAAAGTCTCACATCGACGCGGCTAATCAACGGGCTATGGAGATGCCCATCAATTGATGTCAACGCGAGGAGTAGGGATTGCCATGCAACGGATGCACTAAGAGCTATAAGTGTATGAAAGATCAAACTGAAAACTAAGTGGGTGTGCATCCAACTTGCTTGCTCAAGACCTCGGGCAATTGAGGAAGCCCATCATCGGAATATACAAGCCAAGTTCTATAATGAAAAATTCCCACTAGTATATGAAAGTGACAACATAGGAGACTCTCTATATGAAAAACATGGTGCTACTCTGAAGCACAAGTGTGGTAAAGGATAGTAACATTGCCCCTTCTCTCTTTTTCGCTCATTTCATTTTTTTTGTTTTCTCTTTTTTGTTTTCTCTCTTTTTTTGTTGGGCTCTTTTTGGCCTCCTCTTTTTTTTTCTTTCTTTTTCTTTTCGTCCGGAATCTCATCCCGAATTGTGGGGGAATCATAGTCTCCATCATCCTTTCCTCACTAGGACAATGCTCTAATAATGATGATCATCATACTTTTATTTACTTACAATTCAATATTACAACTCGATATCTAGAACAATATGACTCTATATGAATGCCTCTGGCAGTGTACCAGGATGTGCAATGATCCAGCGTAGCAAAGATATCAAAAAAAGGGACAAGCCATGAAAATATCATGCTAGCTATCTTACGATCATGCAAAGCAATATGACAATGAATGCTCAAGTCATGTATATGATGATGATGGAAGTTGCATGGCAATATAGCTCGGAATGGCTATGGAAATGCCATACTAGGTAGATATGGTGGCTGTTTTGGGGAAGATATAAGGAGGCTTATGTGTGATAGAGCGTATCATATCACGGGGTTTGGATGCACCGGTGAAGTTTGCACCACATCTCAAGGTGAGAAAGGGCAATGCATGGTACCATAGAGGCTAGAAAATTGCGGAAAGGTGAGAGTGCGTATAGTCCATGGACTCACATTAGTCATAAAGAACTCACATACTTATTGCGAAAGTTTATTAGCCCTCGAAGCAAAGTACTACTACGCATGCCCCTAGGGGGGAGGTTGGTAGAAGTTAACCATCACACGCCCCCGACCTCCACGCAAAGGAAGACAATCAATAATAAATCATGCTCCAACTTCTTAGCATAACGAGAGACTATACGTGCATGCTTCGGGAATCACAAACCTTAACACCAATATTCCTACTAAACCACAATCATTCACTAGTACCTCCCACATATTACCATCTCTATATCACAAAACTATTGCAAGGAATCAAACATATCATATTCAATGATCTACAAGTTTTATGTAGGATTTTATGACTAACCATGTGAATGACCAATTCCTGTTGACTCTCTAAATAGATATAAGTGAAGCAAGATAGTTTAATTATTTCTACAAAAGACTTGCCCACGCTCTAACAAATATAAGTGAATCAAAAGAGCATTCTACAAATAATGGTTTTCCTATGTGTAGAGAAACAGGCATCCAAACTTCAAATGATATAAGTGAAGCACATGAAGCATTCTATAAAGCCATACTCAAAAGATATAAGTGAAGTGCAAAGAGCATTCACTAGTACAAAACAGGGCTTTGGTCCACCCTGAAAAGCCCATTAGTCCCGGTTCACTCACGAACCGGGACCCATGGGGGCATCGGTCCCGGTTCGTGAGGCCAGGGCGCCGGCCGGGCCTCGTCTGACCCCTTTGGTCCCAGTTCCAGACACGAACCGGGACCAATGCGCCTCGTGGGCCATTGGTCCCGGTTTGTGGCTGGAACCGGGACCAAATGGTGAGGCTTTAGTCCCGGTTGGTAACACCAACCGGGACTAAAGGGGTTGAGGCTTTAGTCCCGGTTGGTGTTACCAACCGGGACTAAAGGTCCAACCTTTAGTCCCGGTTGGAGACACCAACCGGGACTAAAGGGGTTCTGAAAGTTTTTTTTTCCTGTTTTTACATTTGTTTTCTGTTTTTAGTTTCTGTTTTAAATTGCTTATATCTTTTAAGATATTTGATGTTTTTGAGTGATTCTTTTTGCATTAGATTCAAAATTTTGTCTAGTTTCTGTTTTTGCCATTAGTTTTCAAATTTGAATGGTTTAAATTTGAATTTGTTCAAATTTGCTTCAAACCCTAGATTGTGAATAACTTGAGTTTACAAATAGTTTTTAATTTAATTCTTTTTGCTCCTAGTCACGTGTTAGATTGTTGTCACAGTAAGATTTATTTGGTTATTTTTAGAATAATTTAAATTAGGATTTTAATTAAAACAATACTGTTTTGCTTATATAGTTGTTTTAGTCATTTAATTGTTGTTTTTTATTATTTTTAGTTAGTTCTTTCTGTAGATTTTAACATGTTGTAGTATGGTGCATATTGAATGCACAAAAAGTCTGGAGTTGAAATAAGTTTAAAAAAATGAAATGCATTTGTAACAGACGAGTTTTCGTCCGAAACCTTGATACTTCGAATGAGATGGTACAGTTTGTACACGAAGTGCATCCAGTTTTTGCCGTAACCCTCTCAACTTTTTAGCACATGCTATGTGGGTGAAATGATGATACCATGCCAACTTTCAACCTTTTCAGAGTTCATTTGTAGTGCTTTTCAATTTCAGGGTCATTTAGCTCAAAAAAATCAGTAAATGCATGAAAAATAGCAAATGAAGTCAGAAAGGGTTGAAATTTGAGGATGTGTCTTTGAATGGTGCATAATGAACACACAAAAAGTCTGGAGTTGAAATAAGTTTAAAAAAATGAAATGCCTTTGTAACAGACGAGTTTTCGTCTGAAACCCTGATACTTCGAAAGAGATTGTCCATTTTGTACACGAAGTGCATCCAGTTTTTGCCGTAACCCTCTCAACTTTTTAGCACATGCTATGTGGGTGAAATGATGATACCATGCCAACTTTCAACCTTTTGAGAGTTCATTTGTGGTGCTTTTCAATTTCAGGGTCATTTAGCTCAAAAAAATCAGTAAATGCATGAAAAATAGCAAATGAAGTCAGAAAGGGTTGAAAATTGATGGCGTGGCTTCGAATGGTGCACACACAAAAAGTCTGGAGTTGAAATAAGTTTAAAAAAATGAAATGTCTTTGTAACAGACGAGTTTTTGTCTGAAGGGGTTCTGAAATTTTCAAACTCTACCCCCCCCCCCCCCGTGGATCGCCTTTTCTAGTTTTGTAGAAAATAAACAAAAATGATAAAATCTTCAAAAAATAAAATCCTTCGAGATGTAGTTAGGTTTTAGTGTCTAGTTGCTATAGAAATTTTGAAATATGAATTTTCACCTTTTTTGCAAAAAAACGAAAAAAAAATGTAAAACGGCCATAACTTTTGCATACGACGTCGAAAAAAAAAGTTTAATATATCAAAAAAAACTAGAGAAAAATTGGGACTCGATTTCACCCGGGTTTACCCGGTGAAGTTTTCTCAGATTCTCAAAATTCCAAAAGTAAAAAAAGTTATTTCAAATCAAAAATAATAATTTTAATAATTTTAAAAATTAATTTATTTAAAATAAATAAATGATGTCATATTTGGATTCCTCACATTTTTCTGATAATAATGGATATATTATTTGTCGAATTTCGATTTACAGATTTAAAGATATTAATTATGTCATATTAAATGAATAAATGGCAAAAAATAATAATAAAATAATATTATTACTTATTTTATTTTCATTGAAATTCAATATTATTAGTACTTATTTTGTTTATTTTAATAATTGTTTAGAATTCAAAAAATTAAATCATGTGACATCAAGACCTAAGGGTTAACAGGATTGATAGTTTAAGATTGTCAGGAAAACAACAAGTGCTGACTTGGAAACTAGGGGAGATAGAACCTGAAAGTTAAGCGTGCTCGGGCTGGAGTAGTGAGAGGATGGGTGACCGGCCGGGAGGTTAGACGATTTGGAATGAGTGCTGATTAGAGACTCTAGAGATTAAATTGTGAAATAATTCAAAGATTTGAAATTCGAAATAAAACTTAAAAACAAATAAAAAAATAATCAAAAAAAAATTTAAAAAAAAATTCAAAAAAAAATTTCAATTTTTTTCCCCCCGGCAAGGCAGCCCCCGGCAAGGACCTTTAGTCCCGGTTGGTAACACCAACCGGGACTAAAGGTCCTCCCTCCCCCGCCCCAGGCAGCGCCACGTGGAGGGCCTTTGGTCCCGGTTCGTAAGCAAACCGGGACTAAAGGTTTTGGGCTTTAGTCCCGACCCTTTAGTCCCGGTTCCAGAACCGGGACTAAAGGCCCTTACGAACCGGGACAAATGGGGGTTTTCCTACTAGTGATTCTATAAATCAACCAAGGACTATCTCATACCAGCATGGTGCATAAAAGAAAAGGGAAAAATAAACACAAAAGACGCTCCAAGAATTTACGCATATCATGTGAACAAAACAAAAACCGAGACATACCGATAATTGTCGAATAAAGATGGGATGCCTTCCGGGGCATCCCCAATCTTAGACGCTTGAGTCTCCTTGAATATTTACTTGGGGTGCCTTGGGCATCCCCAAGCTTGAGCTCTTGTCTCTCCTCATTCTTCTCATATCAATACCTCATCGATCTTCGAACACTTCATCCACACAAAACTTAACCGAACTTTTTATTAGAAGGGTTAGTACATATAACATCAAATCCCATCATGTACTGCTCTAACATTATTGTATAATTATAATCAAACATTACCCACTGTATGCTATCACAATTCTATGGCTCCCAAGTCAATGGGGCTCAACAAGATTTCAAACATAAGCAAATAACGAAACTATAACAGCAATCTGTGAAAACACGACAGTCTGTAAAGATGCAGATGGTACATATACTTCTGTAACTCAAAAAATTCTGAAAAATTAGGAAAAAATAAATAATTTGCATAGAAGTACTGTGTAAAAATTTCAGAATTTTTTCATCTTCCAGTAAAAAATTTAAATTCACACACTACAAAAAAGTTTCTGTTTTTGCACTGCACATACCAAACAAGCAATTTAAACATCCTAACAGTAAATCTTGGCACATTATTTTTATAATACAATGGATTTGTAGAAGGGGATAATTATTTTTGTTGAAAAGTTTCTGTAATTCACAAAGTTTCCATGGGCATGAACAAAGTTCAAGGCATGCTCCCACTTCCACGGTGCTCGTCTTTCTCACTTTCACTTTTCTTTTTGTAAAGTTTTAGGTTCCCCTCTATATTTTTTGTTTTTAAACTTTTTAAAAGCACACAACAGAAATAAATGACTCTCTACAACTTCCAGGTTGTCTCCCTGGCAGCGCTTTCTTTAAAGCCATTAAGCTAGGCATAAATTGCTCAAGTAATTGATCCACCCGGATCCCAAGGTATATCAAAGCCAATTTTAATTAACAATGATTTGTATTTTAGTAGTGAGCACAAAGCAACATATATCATGCAATGACGAAGTCTAACTCTCTTCCCATGCATTGGCATGTCATAAAAGAACAATTCATGCACATCAAGTAAAGGCCCATGAATAGTATAAACAGTTTCTTGCAATTTTATCGTATTGGAAACATAGAGAGGCGGAGATGTAGTCCCTCTCTCATAATAATTGCAATTAGGAGCAGCAAGCACATGCATATTATATTCATCAAAAACATCTTGTGCAACGGTAAAACGCAACCCATCAATATAATCCTTAATAAGCGCAAATTTCTCCGATATAGTGTAGTTGAGAGAATTCAAAAAGATAATAGGACTATCCTGTGTGGGTGCAATAGCAACAATTTCATGTTTAACATAAGGAACTATAGCAAGTTCATCTCCATAAGCATAATTCAAATTGGCATCATGGCCACAAGCATAGCAAGCATCGATTTCATCAAAAAGGGATATTTCAAATGAATCAAATGGATCATAGCAATTATCATAGCATTCATCCTTCGGTAAGCACGAAGGGAATTTAAACAATGTATGAGTTGAAGAGTTACTCTCATTAGAAGGTATGCACGGGTAGCTAATCCGCTCTTCCTCCTTTTTTTCTTCGCTCTCCTCCTCATCTTTTTCATCTAATGAGCTCACAGTTTTAGTAATTTCTTCTTCCATAGTTTCCTGCAAAATATTAGTCTCCTCTTGGACAGCGGAGACTTTCTCAATAAATTCATCAATATCGGCATTGTATTTATAATTCTCATAGCAATATTTAAGTATAGCAAAATTTTCAGATCTGTAAACGGCATCATCACAATCTTCAGACTTTTCAAACAAAGATTCAAGTTCATAAGCACCCTTAAAAGCAACAAATTCTTCTATTCGTTCCACATCATAGTAATCATATATACCATTAGCATAAGAAGCCAAGGTTTCATTATCATTAAATTCACATGAAAAGGGAAGGTGTGGAGCCTTCATCCTAGAGCAACAAGTATAATCATATCTCAAGCATAAATTCCAAGCATACCATTGCAAATAATCAATTTGATCCCATAAGAGTTTCCATTTTTGAGACAAGCTATAATCCCTAAAGTATTCCCGTTGATCCAAAGTATATCCCATTATCAAGTTGAATGGAGATTTATCAGGATTATCAAAGTAGTATTTAATTTTTTTCACATAACCAGCATCGAGGGTTTTAGGAGGTTCCCCATCTCCATGAGTAGCAAGTATAACTAATTTTTTTGGTGTTTCGTGTTCCATATCCATAACTAAAGATATAAAACAATTTAGAGCAGAAAATAAAAACTACTTAGTGATAGAAAATAAAATCTACTTAGTGATAAAGCAAACAAGCACACACGAGAATATCAACCCCACGCTATTGCTCCCCGGCAACGGCGCCAGAAAAAGGTCTTGATAACCCACAAGTATAGAGGATCAATTGTAGCTTTTTTGATAAATAAGAGTGTCGAACCCAACAAGGAGCTAAAGGTAGAATCAATATTGCCTTCAAGTTCTATCGACCACCGATATAACTCTACGCACACTTAACGTTTGCTTTACCTAGAACAAGTATGAAACTAGAAGTACTTAACGAGAATAAAACTAGGAGTAATTTGCGTGATAATAAAAGTTAGTTATTTAGTAGAAAGTTTTTTGTAACACAAGAAAAAGATTTGTCCATAGGCAATCGATAACTAGACCGGTAATCATTATTGCAATTTTATATGAGGGAGATGCATGAGCTAACATATTTTCCGTACCTGGATCATATGCACTTATGATTGGAACTCTAGCAAGCATCCGCAACTACCAAAGATCATTAAGGTAAAACCCAACCATAGCATTAAGTATCAAGTCCCCTTTACTCCCATACGCAACAACCCCCTTACTCGGGTGTAAGCTTCTGTCACTCTAGCCGCCCACTATAAGAGAATTATGAACGTATTGCAAACCCTACAGCGGGAATCCCTCACGCTTGTGCAACACGGAGGGCACCATAGGACAGCACCAAAATAAAACATACAACTCAAACCAATCACGATCATCAATCAACCCATAGGACAAAATGAATCTACTCAAACATCATAGGATTGCCACATATCATTGGATAATAATATATACCGTTAAGCACCATGGTCAAGTAGATAATTACAGCGGGAATAGAGAGGTTACACCGCTGCATAGAGAGGGAGAGAGTTGATGATGACGGCGGCGAAGTTGTTGGTGTAGATCGCCGTCACGACGATTCCCCCGGCGGCGCTCTGGCGCCACCGGAAGAGAGGGGGAGAGAGCCGCCCTCCTTCTTCTTCTTCCTTGCCCCCCCCTAGATGGGAGGAGAGTTTCCCCTCTGGTCCATGGCCACCATGGCTCCCGGAGGGCAGGAGCCCCTCCGAGATTGGATCGCTCTCTCTGTTTCTCTTCTGTTTCGCGCTCCTGTTTTCTGGCCTTTCATCGTTTCTTATATTCCCGGAGATCCGTAACTCTGATCGGGCTGAAATTTTAACACAGTTTTTTTTCCGGATATTATCTTTCTTGCGGCGAAAGAAGGGCCCCAACCGACTTACGGTGTGCCCACGAGGCACCACCGTGCGGCCAGGGGGTGGCGCGCCAAAGTGGCTTGTGGAGGCTGTGGGCTTCTGTTTGCGTTGATTCCACCTCCCAAAAATCACATATATTCCAAAATAATTCTCCGTAAAATTTTATTGCATTTGGACTTCGTTTGATATGGATTTTCTGTGAAACAAAAAACAAGCAGAAAACAGGAACTGGCACTGGGCACTGGATCAATATGTCAGTCCCAAAAACAATATAAAATGTTGCCAAAAATATGTGAAAGTTGTAGAATATTGGCATGAAACAATCAAAAATTATAGATACGACGGAGACGTATCACACCATGATCTCCATGATCGTGTCGTCACATGGTTGTCTCCGCCAACTATTGATTCTACGACTATTGCTAACTCATAGCGATAAAGTAAAGCAATTACATGGCGTTTAATGATTGACACGCAGGTCATACAATAAATTAAAGACAACCCTATGACTCCTGCCGGTTGCCGTACTCATCGACATGCAAGTCATGAACCTATTGTAGGAGATATGCCCTAGAGGCAATAATAAATGTTATTGGTTATCTCCATGTTCATAATTATGTTTATGTTCCATGCTATAACTGCTATGGTTCTCGAGTCTACAATAACCACGAGGCTCAGAGGAAGACTCATAAGCACGTGTGGAATAATAAACGGTAAAATGTATTCCTAGTCTGGCCTCTAAGACTAGCTCAAGTATTGCATGATGGTTCTGTTTTCCTAATCATGGGCATGACTATGCCGGCAATTTTGAGGGCACATTATTTGGAGAACACTTGTGTTGAATCGACCCGAATTGATGTTATGCTATGAGATACATTCGTCACAAGTTAATGGTTAATAACACAGAGAAAGTTAACGTTTGCATACTTCCTTAGACCATGAGAGTATCGAGTTTCTTCATGCTTGCTTCATGAACTTTGGGGTTTGTTAACGTCATCCGTAACTGGGTGGCTATTACGACGGCTTACGGGTTCATGGAAAAGTATGACAAGGGACTTGATAGCTCAAGATTGGGATTTGCTCCTCCGACGATGGAGAGATATCTCTGGGCCCTCTCGGTGTTACGGTATCCATCATCGTCTGGCCAGACACAATGTGATTTGATCACAGGGATGCCGGAACACGGGAACAAGAAAAGAGAAACAAACCGGTAACGAGGTAACAGGCATAGTGGACAAGTTGTTGATCCACGGGGATGCCGATAAATCTCATCTCGGGTGTTTGTAACATATCGCGAAGCAACAGGAATAGCACACGGCAACTGGAGGTTCACTCGAATATTTATTCGTGTGGGTATAGGGGTCAATATGGGTGTCCACGGTTCCGATGTTGATCATTAATCGGAAAGTGTTCTGGTCATGTCTATACTTCACATGCCTGAAAATTCTTTGAGGGTGCCAGAATTGTTCTGCGAACTTCTGGGATTTTTCCGGAGAAAAAACCCGGAAATGTTCCGGAGCTGCCGGAACCGCTTTGGTTGCTTTTCGCAGATGAAAATCACTAATCCGAAATTGTTTCAGAACGCGTCCAAAATTATTTTTGTGGGTACTGGAAATGTTCTAAGACCTACAGAAATATTTTCGGATCTAACGGTCGCGGAAAAATGTTTCCGTGAATAGTGAAAAGCACTTTTTGGTTGCTTTTTGGAAAGCCACTTTTTGGGGCTTTTACCAAAAGATCTTGGAGAAGGCTTGGGAGGGAAGGTGTCGGTACCAAAACTGGCAGATCTCGGGTAGGGGGTCTGAACTATGGGTCAAGGAGTCGATGGTAACAGGGAACGTAGAGACAGCGATTTACCTAGGTTCGGGCCCTCTTGAGGAGGTAAAACCCTACGTCCTGCTTGATTGTATTGATGTGATTGTATGAAGGTTACAGAGTTGATCTACCTCGAGATCGACTAGGCTAAACCCTAGGTAATGATATCTCTCCTTCTACGGACTAGGCCTTCTGGTTTATATAGACACCAGGAGGTCCTAGGGTTACACAAGGTCGGTTACCATCAGGGGACAAACATGCCGATTATGCCAACTGTTTCTTGGAGGAGACGCCAAGTCTTCGGAGGTTTCCTTCTGATGCACGGGGTCGTCCACAATCCGGCCTTCCATCGACGTGTAGAGGGTGGCCCACCAGCCCGGCCTATGAGAGATAGGCCGGCAGCCCGAGTACCCCCTAGTCCGGGACACCCTCAGTAGCCCCCGAACTAGTCTTCTAAGCAGAGGTAGACGCCGAACACCATTGGCTTTGTGGACCAGTTCACTTTCCTCTGCGACACCGGTAATAGGCCTGTATTACTCCGAGTTGTATTCTCAAGCATTGCCGGTCGTACATACGCCGAACTGTACCTCGGTAACGAAGTATAATAATAACTTAGCCCCGAAGGCTAGCCGCTTCGGCATGAACAGTGTTCTCATCTGACAACTTTTACCGAAGGATCACATCTTGCCACGACCGCAAGTTGGTTTATGACAAACTCGATTCGCGGTTCGTGGCAGTTTTCACTGGCACGTTCCATCGATATGGAGATCGTGTCCTGTTTTCAAGGGATATGATCAATAATCCGCCTCACCCCACGCGCGCATAATGGCACGGTTACACGGGGAAATGGCGAGGACTGTGGCGCAGTAAAAGGACCGTGAGTTTTACAGCCCATAAAAGGGGCATAGCCATCGTTCCCTTCGTACGCTCTCATTTCTCCCCTTCGCCATTGCCTTTCCCATCTCTTGAGCTCCAACGCCCAGATCCGCCCTCTCAGAAATCCTTCCTCCCACCCGCCCAATCTAGCAATGGCGGGTTCCAGGTCCAAGGGCAAGTGGGAGGCCTCTAGCATTACCAACAGCGCCATTTTGGAGTTGAAGAGCGCGGGCTACCTCCCGGCCGACATCGCCCACCGTGCTCCGGAGGCGGGCCAGGCCATCCTCACGCCGCGGCAGGGCGAGAGAGTGGTATTCGTCCCCCACTTCATCCGGGGCTTGGGTTTCCCCCTTCACCCCTTCGTCAGGGGCCTCATGTTCTTCTACGGGCTCGACTTCCACGACCTCTCGCCGAACTCCTTCCTCCACATCTCGGCTTTTATCATCGTCTGCGAGGCCTTTCTCCGAGTCCGGCCACACTTCGGTCTGTGGTTGAAGATCTTCAACGTCAAGCCGAAGATAGTAGATGGCCAACAGGCGGACTGCGGGGGGGGGGGGGGAGGGGCATGATCAGCAAGCTTCGGCGAGTGGAGTGGCCAGACGGTACCTTCATCGAGACCGTCAAGATATGGCAAAAGGAGTGGTTCTATATCACAGAGCCGAGGCGTGCAAATTGGGAGGCGATTCCGGCCTTTTGCTCCGGGCCCCCTACAAGGCTGGTCTCATGGACCAAGAAGGGCCTCGACTGGGGGCCGAATAAGGAGGTGGTGCTGCTGCAGAGCCGGATTGCCAAAATGATAGAGAAGGGCGTCACGCTAGTCAACGTGATCCAGATCATGCTCAGCTGCCGAATTCTCCCTTTCCAGGACAGGGCTTCCCCTATGTGGGCCTATAAGCCCGGAGACCCGGCCACCGTGCGCAGCTTCTTCCGCACCTCCCACGCCCAACTGTGGAGGGCGCTATTCAAGCCGCAGAAGGACTGGCCGGCCGAGGAAGAAGACATCGGGCTAGACGCCGCAAATCCCCCACGGGAGGTATGAGAAGTTTCATATGTTTTATCCAAACTGTTCCCTTTTAACAAGGTACTCAGCTTTGCTAGTTTTCATCCGCAAAAGTGGCTGAAGAAGGCCCAGCGGATCGACAGTCCGGCGCCACTGCCAGAAGGACTCAGGACGCCCCTCCTGACGGCCATGCTGGCCGTGGAGCCGTACGAGGCGCCGGATAGGAAGGAGAAGAAGAAGGACCAACATGGGGAGGCCAGAGAGGGCCTCTGCTCCCGAAAACCCCCGGGTGCTAGATCTGGGGACACCAATGCTCCCTCCGCGCCAGAGGAGAAGGAGCAGGGAGAGGATGGGGAGGAGGACGATTCCTCCCAAACAGGGAAGAGGGCGGCGTCCGAGGATGCCGAGGAGGAGCCTCCTCAACCCGCTTCCAAAAGACCGCGCAAGGCCAAGGTAGCCTTATCCGGCGATAGCTCGGCTTTTGCCGAGGACTCTGAGGCCTCCGAAGAGGTTCCTCAGAAAATTCCCAAGGCCAAGCCCCAGGCTCAAAGGTACGCGCTCTAGCGACCGCCTGACCGTCTTTAGCCGAACTGGGTTTGATACCGATCAAGTTTCTGTTTGCAATTTTGCAGTCCGCTGCGCGATCTCCCCACCGACCGAGCCTCGGAGGGGGATTCTCCACCGGCGGCGCTAACGGAGAGCGGCTCTGGATCCCGCGCCTCGCCTTCCCCAATCGTCAAGGAGGCCGGGGAGGTCCTATCGAGGAGGACCCCTCCTGCGCCGTACACGGGGGGAGAGGGCGATACTATCATGGCCGAGGTGAACACCTCGGTCGTCGTAGACCAGGAGGGGAGGGCCCCTCTGGTGAACGAAACGGAGGAGCTCGGACGACCCGAGCTCTCTCCGAGGACGACTCTGGAGACGTCAAGGCATCCGGAGTCCGGCGCTCCAGACTTCGAGAAGGAAGGAGCCAAAGTGCCGCCGCCACCCCCACCTGCCCCAGAGCAGGCCTCGACTGGGTGGCCGGATCAGATGGAGGATGCTCTAACCAGCTCCTCCATCGCCGAAGAGCACCGTGCACTTATAGGCGCGGTGTTACAAAGTATTCGGTCCGTGGATAACGGGCTGAAGGAGGCCTTTAATGGCCTTCTAACCGGCTTCAAGGTGAGCGAAGTAATGCTTTTTCCTTAGAAAAATTCATTTGTGTAAATGTATAGCCTCATACATAGTAGCCCCCGAGACTCTGACCGGTTGAGCAAAGCCGGTCGGAGGATCAATAATCGATATCTCGGATACTAACATGCATAGAATAATGCACAGGCATCATCGTCGGCTGCAGCCGCCAACGCCGAAGAGTTGGCCGAGCTGAATCGGAAGCAAAAGAGCTCCGAGGATGATATGGGCCTGGTGAACAAGAGGTTCGACGAGGCGGAAGGTAAGTCCGAGCTGTGATAGTGAATACAGCCGTAGGTTTGTAAGCAGTGTTCGAAGTATCCTAACAGAGATTAAACGATTGTACTACAGCTGCCGCCGCGGAGGTCGAAAGCCTCAAGGCCGCAATGAGGACAACTCAGGTGGATGCGGCGGCGCAAAAGTCGGCAGCCGAACAGGTGGCTGCCAAGCTGGCGACGGTGAGAACCGCAAGTGAAAAGCACGAGGCCAGGGTGCTGGAAGTGCAGCAGGAGCTCGGGGATGCCGTCACAAGGTGTGAGGCCCTCGAGCAAAAGAATAAGGAGCAGGCCGCCGAGCTGACCTCGTTGGCAGCGGTGGCTAAGGAAGCGCGGATAGAGGCGCACGGCTATCAAGAAGAGCTCCGCCAAGTCAGGCTAATCGCGAACGGTAAGCCGTACTTGCTACAATGTGTCTTTGGAGGTAACAGGTTCGCGTTGCTCACACGGGTATGGCGTTCCGCAGGCGCCTTTGCGGACCTCCCAAAGAGTGCGGCGGATGCGGCGAGGTTCTTCGCCGGCCAGGAGGGTTGGGCCGAGCAGAGGCTTTTCTGGGCGCAATTTCAAGCGCCCGAACACCCTCCCCTGCTCAACAACCAGATGAAACAGCTGATGAAGCTGCATCGGATGGCGGAGCCGGTGATGAAGGACCTCTGTGTCAAACTATGGCTGTCGGAGCCGCTGCCGAGCAGCTACTTCGGTCTGGTGCAGAGGCTGTACGGCGCCCCTTCTCGGGTCGACGCCTGGAAGCGCTCCGCATGCATCGAGGGCGCTCGGATGGCCTTTGGCAAGACAATGGTACATTGGCTGAAGCTAAAGCCCGCCGAGATGGCCACCGGACCTCCGCCGCCAGGGAAAGAGCATAGGCGTCCCGAGCAGTACTTTCCCACCGTGATGGACGGTGCTCGGGCAGTAGATGCCCAATGCCCAAAAGATGTAATTTATGAGTAGATGTAGTTTCCTTGTAACCAAGGAGTTGAAACTTTTATGCAAATTGTTCGGCTATGAACAAAGATGCCTGATTATGTTAATTTTGACTCATGTGCGGCCGTTTGTAATCTGAAAGTTACCAGTCGTCCGCTTCAGCCCCCTTGCAAATATTGCATGGGGTGTTTTCTCGTAATACGTAAACCCTTAGCCGATGTCTCGGTGCCCGGAGGCGGTTGTATGTACGGAAAACCAGGCAATCAGACTATGCGGTTTTAGTGCTTTCACTTAGCCAGAGGAGCTTGATAGTGGGGGCCGGTAACGAGCCCCCGGTATTTTGTGATAGTCGGACGAGCCGCGGTTGACACCATCATCACATGGTTTCTGTAACAGAGAACCCTTCGTATAACACGGACTAACCTCCAACGATTTTAGGCTAACGCCAGTCATCGGATCGCCGACCAGTTCTCGCTTATTGGGACAGTCAGTTTTCGGCTTTCTCCACTAAGGTATTTAACCAGGCGAGCTAGAAGTACAATCGCAGTGGTTCTCCCTTTACCCTCTTAGCCGAACAGTGCGGAACGTAAGAGGGTAAACACAGGAGCCAGGCAACCGAACTATTGACCAAAGACTCAATTCCGAACTGATTCATATAATGCAATATCCGTGATGCCAAGCACATAAAATAAAAAGAAGTGCCGGGATAAAGTGTAAGGCGAGATCTATGTTCAAGCCCCCGGTCTATTAGCTGGATTAAAATGCATGTATCGTGATAGTTTACTTCGGCTAAAAAAGGCGGAAAGGAATAAGCAACGTGAATGACTGCACGAGTATACCATAATAAAGTGGTCTTTATTTCCTTGGAATGTGTGACGTCCAACCGTACAATCCGGATTGCCGAAGTAACTTTAATAGATACTTTTAAAGAAATGTATATATTGAGAGTAAAGGTTTACACAGGGCCTTCATGAGTGGTTTGACATCCCTACTGCGCCCTGCTGCATGTCTGCGCCTTTGCTCTTCAAGAGGCTTCTGTGGAAGCGAAGCTGGTCCGCCGTGTATTCGGTGGAGGTAGTAATCTTTGGCGGGCGAGCCCTTGAAAAAGGGTTTTGAGAAGTCGCCATGGTATATCAGCTGGACGCTGATCAGGCCCTAGATGGTGCCCATTGTTGATGTCGATTGGAAGACATCTGTTGGCCATTGGTCGGTCGAACCGAGCTGTTGACCTTTGTTTGATGTGTCCCCACAACTGCCCATGGAATTTTGAGCGCGAACTTGTGCACTCGAGGTACGTATTTCGCGACTAGGTGGGCCATGCTGTGGGGCGCGTATCCCGATTTGGCGGGAGCATGGGAGTGCGCCGGGACCGAGGCTGCAGCCCTGGAGCGCTTGCGTGCGTCCAGTGTCTTGGTAGTGGACTGGGCTTGCGACGCCTCTTCGACGGCTTGGACTTCGGCGGCTAGAGCCGCAGTGTCTTCTTCAGTTCGGAGCGAGCGCTCGGTATTACCGTTGATGGTAATGATGCCCCTTGGTCCTGGCATCTTGAGCTTCAGGTACGCATAGTGCGGGACGGCGTTAAAGCGAGCGAAGGCGGTCCGTCCGAGGAGTGCATGATAACCACTGCGGAAAGGGACAATATCGAAGATCAAGTCCTCGGCGCGGAAGTTATCGGGCGAGCCGAAGACTAGTTCCAAAGTCACGGAACCCGAGCAGCGTGCCTCGACGCCTGGGATTACACCTTTAAAGGTGGTGTTGCTGGGTTTGATCCTGGACGGATCGATCCCCATCTTCCTCACTGTATCTGAGTAAAGCAGGTTAAGGCTGCTACCTCCGTCCATAAGGACCCTAGTGAGGTGAAATCCATCCACAATGGGGTCGAGTACCAGAGCCGCCGTTCCTCCATGGCGTATACTGGTCGGATGGTCTCGACGGTCGAAAGTGATCGAGCAAGCCGACCACGGATTGAATTTTGGGGCTACCGGCTCTAAGACGTAGACGTGCCGAAGCGCGCGTTTCCGCTCCTTCTTTGGCATGTGCATGACATAGATCATGTTCACGGTTTTGACCTCTGGAGGGAACTATTTTTGGCCTCCATTGTTCGGCCCGCGAGGTTCGTCGTCGTCCTCACTGCGGGGGCCCTTGCCCTGTTCTTTGGCTGTGGCTTTGCCGGCCTACTTAATTACCCAACAATGATGGTTGGTGTGGTTAGCTAGCTTGTCGAGGGTGCCGTGAATCTGGCAGGGCCTATCCAATATTCTATCCAGCGCAGACGGGCCATCTCGATTCCCTTTAGAGGGTTTCTTCTGTTGTCCCGATTTCGGGCCGCTGAATCCGGCATTTACTGCTGTGTCATCGGCTTCACCGCCGTTGTTTGAGTGTCGGCGCTTATTGTTCCTATTGCGCCGGGGTTTTCCATTCCTGTCCCGGGTCTCTTATGTACCGGGGTCTTCGGGGTGGTTGCTTCGCCGAGCTAACCAGCTATCCTCACCCGCGCAAAAGCGGGTCATTAGAGGGTAAGGGCCGACATTGTTCTCGGCTTGTCCTGGCCGGGCTGGCGAACAAGCCACTCATCCCTAATACTGTGTTTGAATGCCGCAATTGCTTCGGCGTCAGGGCAGTCAACGATCTGGTTTTTCTTGGTCAAAAACCAGTTCCAGAATTGCCGGGCTGACTCTCCGGGCTGCTGAATAACATGGCTCAGGTCATCGGCGTCCGGTGGCCGAACATATGTTCCTTGAAAGTTAGCTCGGAATGCATCCTCGAGCTCTTCCCAGCTCCCGATGGAATTTTCGGGTAGGCTGTTCAGCCAATGCCTTGCCGGTCCCTTGAGTTTCAATGGTAAGTACTTGATAGCATGGAGATCATCTCCTCGAGCCATATGAATGTGGAGAAGAAAATCCTCAATCCACACAGCTGGGTCAGTTGTCCCATCAGAGGGTTCTATATTAACGGGTTTAAACCCCTCGGGGAACTGATGCTGCATCACCTCATCAGTGAAGCACATTGGGTGTGCGGCGCCCCTGGCCTAGGCCACATCGCTCCGAAGATCAGTTGTCATCCGGGCACGGTGCTGTTCCCGAGCTCTGTCGTTTCTATCGCGCAAGGCTTGGTATCCGTCCCGCCCGGCGGGTGCGTATCCTGTGGATCCGTAAATGGACCTCAACTGGAGCCCGCGTGCGTTCAGGTCGTGGCGCAGATCATATTGGTCATCCGGTTGAACCGGGTCTTTGCCAGCTCAGCGAGAGGGCACGAGTGGGTATTCGGTTTCCCTGGCCGCCCTATCCCATCCTCGAGGGGGCACGGGTGGAAGTTCGGCTTCTCCGGCTGCTCTACCTCGTCCTTGAGGGGGCGCGGGTGGGTATTCGGTTTCTCCAGCCGCTCTATCTCGTCCTCGTGGGGGCGCGGGTGGGAGCTCAGTTTCCACAGCCGGCCTATCTCGTCCTCGAGGGGGCCAGTCGGGCTGGTCAGCGTGAGTTCGTCTAGGAGGTACGGGCTCGAAGGCCTCATCCTCGAATTCTGGAAGGAGGCGCCGGCGTGGGTAACTCTTATATTGGCCCTGATGTTGATCGTCGAGGCCTTCTTCAGCGGCTAAGACCATCGTCCATCTGTCATTGAGTGTATCATGTTCGGCCTTTAGCTGTTGTTGTTTCATCTTCAAGCTTCGGGCAGTGGCGATGAGTTGCCGCTTGAATTTTTCTTGTTCTAGGGGATCCTCAGGGACGATAAAGTCTTCGGGTCCGAGGCTATCTTCCTCTTCGGATGGAGGGAGGTAATTACTGTCCTCGGAATCATCGAGGTCCTCGGGGTCACCCTGGTCCTCGTGCCCTTCAGGGGCGCCAGGGCGTTGCTCGGGCGTGTTATCGCCGAGCTCCCCCAAGTTATCCGGAGTCTCGTTATCTCCGGTGTCGTTTGTGTCTGTGTGATTTTCCTTGCCCTTCCCCCGCCCTCTGGCTCGCCGTCATCGGCGTCTGGGCGGGTCTTCGGTGGTGTCATCGCCACCCTTCTTGGTTGTGTCACCGTCCTTCATGGGGGTGTCAACCATGTAAACGTCATAGGTGGAGGTGGCGGTCCACTTTCCGGTATTTGCAGTGGCAAGGAAGGTATCCGTGTAGGGCGGGACGTCAATGTCCTCATCCATGTCGTCAGCCTCCTCGGAGGCGTAGTCCAGCATGTCGGTTAAATCTTCGACAGTGGCTACCAAGTGGGTGGTGGGTGGGACGCAAAATTCCCCGCGGCCGGCATCCTGTCCGACCTGCTCCTGGTCCGAGGACGGGCCGTCCGCGATATTTATCATCTGGATCTGGTCCAGCATCTCGCTTAAAATCGAGGGGTCAACCGGATCTATGTTCGGGGAGCCATCGGAGCTGGGTTCCGGCGCGCTGATAACGGGAGTGTGTTCGGCCAAGGGCGACCCTTGGTTTTCCGGCTCCGGGGTCGGATCCAATCTCAAGGTCAGATCCGAGCTGAGGCCCGCCCCGAGGACGGGGGCGGGGAAGGAATCCGAGGTCAAGGCCTCGGGGTTGGTGGGTTCCTCGGGTAAGGCCGAGAAACCAGTGAAGACCAGATCGCCTCGAGCATCGGCGACGTACTCAAGGCCGGCGAACCTGATTTCCTGCTCGGGGGCGAAGTTGCCGACCTGGTTGAGGCGACCGGTCGGATCGGCATGCAACACGATGCTGCCAAACGCAAAGAGCTGGCCGGGGACGAAGATGTCCCCGCTGCGAACTATGTTGCTGAAGAGAAGAGATGTCCAAGGACGATGATATCCCCGCTGCAGGTTCCATTGCTGAAGAACGGTCCGGGGACGGCGAGCCATCGATCCTTGGCCACCCACGACGGGACTCTCAATGAAAGCACCAATGTCGGTACCAAAACCGGCAGATCTCGGGTAGGGGGTCTGAACTATGGGTCAAGGAGTCGATGGTAATAGGGAACGTAGAGACAGCGATTTACCCAGATTTGGGCCCTCTTGAGGAGGTAAAACCCTACGTCCTGCTTGATTGTATTGATGTGATTGTATGAAGGTTACAGAGTTGATCTACCTCGAGATCGACTAGGCAAAACCCTAGGTAATGATATCTCTCCTTCTACGGACTAGGCCTTCTGGTTTATATAGACACCAGGAGGTCCTAGGGTTACACAAGGTCGGTTACCATCAGGGGACAAACATGCCAATTATGCCAACTGTTTCTTGGAGGAGACGCCAAGTCTTCGGAGGTTTCCTTCTGATGCATGGGGTCGTCCACAATCCGGCCTTCCATTGACGTGTAGAGGGCGGCCCACCAGCCCGGCCTATGAGAGATAGGTCGGCAGCCCGAGTACCCCCTAGTCCGGGACACCCTCAGAAGGAACCCCTTTTTGTGGCTGAAATTTCAGCCCCTCCACCCCTCCTTCTCCTATAAATAGAGGTGGAGAGGAGCTCTCCACACTCACTCCAACTCTCTCACCAAATGGCATGCATGATCTGCCTTTCTTCTCTCCCTCACACGAAACAGTTTCGTAGAGCCGAAAGGCTGTCTGGGTTCCGGTGGGAACTAGTTCTGGATGGCGAAGCCCTGCCGGATAGATGACACCGTATGTGTGCAACCCCGTAGAGAGGTCGTAGGTTCGATCTTTTTTGCCCGAGGGGCTGTTCGAGAGTGCCTCCCGAAGGGCTACCTGAGTTACTGTCTGAGTTTCTAGGGTCCTCCCGAAGGGCTGTCCGTGACATCGTCCGGGGCACTGTCCGACCGCCGCCCGGAGGGCTGTCCGAGGGCCAGGCGAGGGAGTACATCCTCACGGTTGGGAGGTTGTAAATCCTAGCTGCGGGGATCTGCACCAACAATCTACATCGACTCTACTTCCTCTGCGCTACGAGTCGGTAACGATCTGATCCAAACCTTGTATGCATCTCCATAGTGATCCTGGGCGTGCTCGCTGTACCGATTTTTTTTGTTTTCTGTCGCGTTCCCCTATAGTGGCATCAAGAGCCGTGCTATGCGTAGATGCAGGTTACTATCTAGAATACATAGAGATGTATGGGTGTTGCACAATATAATTTGTAGTAGATGAGTTCTATTACTGAAAATTATTTGTGCGGGTAGCAGATGAAATCTGTTACCCGATGTTCCTGTTGCTTCCCTTGAATTTGCGTAGTCCTGATCTTGACGGCATGGTGGAATCTGACAAAGTTCTGGCAATCCGCGATCCTTTCATGTTGCTCCTGAGTATGCTGATTGACAGATCAATGAAGTGCTTCAGTGTCTTTGGGTTCCACCATAGTTAAAGAAAGATGTATGTTTCGTAGACAAATGGGCAATGCAGATATAATCTGCACGGGGATCATGCGTATGACGAAGTTCAGTATGGTCTCGAGATTTTATTATCTCGTGTTTCATACACCCCGCAAAGTTAATCTAGCGACTTGAATAATCATACTTGATGATAGACGTTGGTAGCTTCGGTTTGTTTCGAAACCTTAGAAGCCACGTAAAATAAAATTTTGCATAAACCGATTAGAGGCGTCTAACTTGGTTTTGCAGGATGACATGAGATGTGCATGTGATGTGATATAGCAGTGCTCGTATTGATTTGATTATGTATGAGATGACTATATGATGTAAATTAACATGACCTGCGAGTCATGATTCGGCATGATGGCTGGAGCCATATGATTGTCATTTTAAATGACCTGCATGTCAACCTTGTTGTAATTCATTATTTAATTAGCTATAGAGATAGCAATATTATCTGGTGCATGGACAAGGTGGTGGCAATCTTCGCGAAGGTGAACACCGACGCAAATGCTGAAGACGAAGAAATTAAAGACTTCTCCATCAGAAAGGGCAATACCATATCATGCTATTATGAATTGCCTGAGATGTTTATCCCTTATGATGCACCTTTTTGATTGCGTGGTAGTCGCTTTTTATTAGGGTGATCTCTCACTTAAAATATCAAGTAGTTAGTGTCTCCCAAGTGTAGCACCGTCACAGCATATTTCCTTTCGGGGTGCGCCATGATCTACATGGGTACGAACGATTGTACGGGTGTAAGGCGGGTGAGGTCATACCTCGCAGCAAGATCACTTGGTTGTCTTGACGTTCATGGCAGGATCGTCCTGAGCTCGGAACACACGCATCGAATGATGAACAAGAGTCACATAGAGATGTGATCGGCAAGTTTGCCTACCGATTGAAGTTGGCACCATCAGTGTTCATATCGAACAATAACATTGAATGGAAATGCGGGTCTTGCATCACTCACAATCAATTATGAGAGATATTGATTTGAGTGGGAGCACACTATAGAATTAACTTGTTCAATTCTCGGTGCAATTAATTATGGACAATGTCTAAGTGTGATTTGCATAATAGTTGTAGAATAATGACTCACGTTTCCACCTTCCCTATTAAAATTGAATAGTTGTTAAATATCTGGTTAAAACTTTATGGTTGGTAACGTAATGTGAGGATTGTCCTCAAGAGTGCCGAGAAGGACTTTGTCCTATCGCATGCTTTTGGTATTCTCCCGCTAATGCTATGGATGATGTGACTCTCGTCCTTCGATCCAAAAGCTAGAATTCCATTACGGTCAAGTGCAATATGTTTCTTTCGATGAGACCCGAACTTCAAAAGTTTGTGATATTCATGGAACTGAAAATTAGTTTCAGATACAAACAAAGGCTAAAAGATATGAAATATCCAAAGCAATGTTTGTTTGCAAAGTATTATTAAAGTGTTTACTGAGCATTTGACTGATGAGAGAGGGATCCAGAAGAACGTCTGTCATATGATGAAGGTGAATAAAACAACAACTTAAAGAGAAAGGAAATGTCCAAAGGGTGTTAGTGTGACTTACACGCCTAGCAAGTCCAGGGCTAACCCACTCTAAAGTTGGGTGCTTCTTCTGAGAGTAGGAGAAATACTAAAATTTAAACTGTTAGAAGTATAAAGGCAAAAAGAAAGAAGACTGGAATGTCCAGCTCGTGTATGAAAGTCATACAAGTTATTGATGTATGGAAGACTGGTCAAAAGAAATAGTTCTTGGGAATTGTGATTAAACTGTTAGTCCGTAATTCTTGGGTTTTGTGAGTTGATCACAAAGATAGCCGCTTGGTTGCATTCTGTTGCGACTCGATGCAAGAACTACTACGGCCTAAAAGATTTGCCGGAGTGAGGTTTAGATACGCGCTGGGAACATAGTAAATGTTACTATACCTTCCATCGGTGTATTACCGTCTGTATTTATTTTCATGATTCATTTTTGGAGTTTCATACACTCTGGCCCATTGCATAAAGTATCTTGCAAGATGGTTGTTCATAAGGGAACATTTGATGTTCGGAGTTATGAATAACATAAGGGCCATACTTTCATTATGAATAAGATGTATGTTATGAATAATGATAATAATATATTACCTCTGTGTTTACTTTCATAATTCATTTTAGAGTTTTATACACTCTAGCCCATTGCACAATGTTTGTTGCAAGAGGGTTGTTCATAAAAGAACAATTGTTGTTCGGTATCATGAATAACATAAGGGCCATGCTTCCATCCAGGATGGGATGTATGTTATGAATATTGATGGTAATATGATACATCCATAACACTGACGCTAAATGTCGCAAGACTAAAAGAATACCACATATGTGTGGCACTGCATTTGGTCACATTGGAGAAACCCGCATTGAGAAATTCCATTATGATGGATTTTTGAAGTCGTTTGATTATGAATCATCTGACACTTGCAACTTTCATCCGAAAAGTGAAGTGACTGAAATACCGTTCACAGGCCATAAGGAACGAGCAACAAACTTATTGGTGATCATACATTTTGATGTGTGTAGCCCGATAAACGTTGTTGCTAGTAGTGGATTTATCTGTCTTTAGAAATGACTCAAGTAGATATATGGATATTTACTTGATGAGACATAAGTCTGGATCTTTTGAAATCATTCATAAGGTTTTCAAAAATGAAGTAGAAATTATTGTAACAAAAAGATTATGTTTCTGCAAACTAGATTGCAGAAAGGAATATTTGAGTTACAAGTTTAGCGAATGTCTGATGAGTTGTGAAAAGAGTTTCATAACTTACACCTCCCGGAGCACCACTGTGAGTGGAATATCCGTGAAGATGTAATCAAACCATTTATGACATGGTAAGATCAAAGATGACATAAATCAATTTGCCATTATCCCTTTTAAAGTAATGCTTTAGAGACTGCAGCTTTTACACTGAAAAGAGCGCCATCAGATCTGTTGAAATGACTCCATGGTATGGTACACCTGTAACACCCCCAGGGGTTAGCTACAGTAATCTCACACTAATGGTGCCATGTCATAATGCTTGCTAAGCCAAATAGCCACCTGGTAAAAATGCAAGTCAAATTCAAATTTAAATTGCAAGTCAAATATTTGCATCTTCAAATGAGCAAGCAAAATAGTTCACATTATGGCAAATATTCCCTAAGAAATTGTCATGATGAAACCAACATCATTTGGATTCCCAAAATGCCCCTGGGAATTGATTTAGTGGTCCAGCAGCAGTTAAATTGGCCTTTTCAATTTCTAAAAATGGTTAGACAATTCCTTTTGGCCACAAACTTTTTGTGCAAAACCATAATATTGTGCTTGGATTATCTGCCAAGTTTCACACTTTGCAAAAAATCTTTTGGTAGCTAAAACAAATAGAAAACAGTAGCTAAAAGTGAAAAGCAAAAAGGAAAAGAAAAACTGCCTAATGCCTACTGTGCCTACGGGCCTAAGTCAAATAGTGACATGCCCAGCCCACCTAAAGTCTTTTCTTCAACCTCCTCTGTACGGAGGGAAGACAGAGGCTGGGCGCGGCATTCATCCACGGCACCATGGCCTCGGCTGTCGCCGTGTCGATCATCCGCCGGCATCCCAAGGAGTATAAGGCCCTCCTCGATGCAGTGGACAACCCTAGTCCTCCTTCCTCCCTCTCCTCGCGTCGCCCCCTTTGATTCTTTCATGTCCGAGCTCTGCCCGCCATGGCCATCATCGTAGCCGCGGCCAACGCGCTCCCCGTCGCCTGAAAGCATGTCCAGGAGCCCCCTCGCTGTCGACTCCTTCGCCTACATGTGTTGGAACAAGCCGGGCTGCACTGTACGCTCGCCAACGAGCCCATCTTCATCGCGTACATCGCCGGCATCAGTCGTCGATGCCGCAGCTCCGGTCCACCTCCGGCTCCTCCACCGATTCCCCTCCTTTCCCCCTTCGAATCCACGCCGTAGCCACCTCCCCTGAGCTCGCCCGAGCTCCTGCGTATGTGTACGTGTGTGCTGCTACTGCCTCTAGATGCGCTACTGCCGCTGCTGCCTTGCTACTTTGCTGCTTTGCTAGTTGCCGCTACTCTGCTCCTGCCGCTGCTACCTGCTGCTGCCGCCGCTAGCGCTATTGCCTGCTGCTGCTCCGCGCCCGCGCACGGCTGCCCGCACCACGCCTTGCGCGCGCCCCAGCCGCACCAGCCCAGTGCACGCCTGCCCGCTTGCCCGCAGCTGCAGGCTGCTGCTCCTGGCCGCCACCCGTATGAGCCCTCCTGGCCATGGCTGCCATGCGCTCATGCGCGTGCGTGCCCAGCCATGGGCACGGTTGTACCTCTGGCCGGCCCTATTAATTAGTCAAGCTATTAATTAGGGGTTAGTTTAATGCTAAGTACCCTATTGTATCAATGACAGATGGGGCCCGCTGCTAAGATTAAATGCTAAATCAATGTTAAAATTACCAGAGACAATGACATGTGGGACCCTCTAGCACTATTCCTCCGTTGACCAGTCAAATGTTGACTGGGTCAACCCAGCCACTTGACCCCACCTGTAAGCCTCACTGTTGGGTACACTTCTGTGTACCCATAGCAAATTCCATTTACATTTCGAATTAAAAATAATTCTAGAAAATACTTAAAACTTTGAAAAATCATATAAAATAATCCGTAACTCATGTGAAAATAATTTATATATGAAAAACGATCAGAAAAATAAGACGAATCCGAATATGTCATCCACCTACCTGCCACATCTCTCTAACATGATGAACATGGAACCTTCCCCTCCGGATCGTCTGACCGATAATTACCTGGAACTGGGAAAATATTCCTGAATATTTTCCCGCTCCATTTAAAATACTTGATAATGCATTAGAGCATATCACCAACCCGTATTGCCATGACATACATTGTGTGATGCATTTGTTTGCTCTGTTATTTATTGTTTCCCCCTCCGTTACTTCTTTTCCAGTAGACTCCGAGACCGCTGTTGATCCGGTGATCGACTACTTCACCGTCGAGGATCCGTAACTGTCTGCAGAGTAACCAGGCAAGCAAAACCCCCTTGAACATGCCTATATCACCCATTCTTTCTCTCTTATGCTTGCATTAGAATTGCTACAGTTGTTGTCCTGAATTACCTATTCTGATGCATAGCCTGCACTACTGGAATCAGTTGATTTGCCGTCTGCCAAAGCAGACGGCAAAGGATCCGTAACTGTCCTGCACTACTGGAATTACCTATTTTGTAAACTGCTGTTGATACCTTACCTGCTATCCTAAATGCTTAGTATAGAGTGGTTAGTGAACCATTTGTGGCCCCTCATCCTTATCTTTGTTGCCCCGCTTTGTTACCGGTGCCCCGATCAAGGTGATCGATGTACAGAGATTGACACCGCACCGCACACCCCTTAGTTGTACGACTCTGCAGAGCTACTATCGAGTGCCGAGGGTGATACCTCTTAGATCACTCCTGATGATATCTCAGTAGCAAAGCTAGTCGGTTGTGGGTTACCGAGGGTGATTCCTCTTTCACCACCTCTGATGACGCCTCTGTCGTGCAACCCCTCAAGAGTGAACCCATCGAGGGTGATTCCTCCGAGTTCACCTTGACGGATACATCAAGTGGGAATCCAATGAGGGTGATTCCTCGGGTTCCTCCTTGATGTTATGGACACACGGATACTTTGACTTTACTACAAAAACTTGTGGAACACGGGTCGACCCCGAGGGGTACCCGCGAGAGCTGTGTGGAGTCGGGTTGACCATGAGGGTACCCGCGAGATATTACGTGGCACGGCCGGGCATTCTTGGCCCTTACCGTAAGTCCACGAGACGGGGCGAGGGGGTCACATGATCGTGAGTCTCTGCTCGTTTCCGCGAGCTCCCAACACAATAATGGGTTAGGATATGTGATCTGAGTAGGCCTCTGGCCTTTTCGCACTAACCACCACGCGGGAATAGTATGGGCACTCGGCGTCGTATGTATCAGCCGAAGTTCTTCGGACGCCAGCGATTGAGCGGCGCTCGCCGGGTTGGACTGGGAACGCCCGCGCTTGTATTAAGGGGGCTAGGTCTGCTCCTGGCCGCCCACGCAACGTGTAGGAGTGCAAAGGGCCATGGGCCCAAGACCCCTGAGCACTTAGGTTGTAGACCGGCGTGTTGGCCTCTTTGTTGAGCCTAGGTAGGGCTACGACGTATCGATCAGCCGAGGCCGCGCATGGACCGAGTAAGTGTGTCCGACCAGAGTTAATCGAGCGTATTGGGTAAGTTGGTGCACCCCTGCAGGGAAGTATATCTATTCGAATAGCCGTGTCCACGGTAACAGGATGCTCGGAAAGTATCCCGATCTACTACAACTAGAACTAGAACATGAGATGTTTAATATGTGGCACTGGGAGGGAGTCGAGGAAGGATCTCTGGGCGTTGTTACTACTTGTTGCTACTACTATATTTATGTACTAATCTGCACTCTTCTAATGCTGCAGGACACTGAAGATGCTAATCTTCGATAGGCTAGGCTTTCCCTCTGTTCTGGCATTTCTGCAGTTCAGTCCACTGATACAACCCTTCTTTGATACTGATGCATAAGTAGAATAGATCTGATGTAAGTCTTGCGAGTACTTTGGATGAGTACTCACGGTTGCATTGCTTCCCCTTTTTCCCATACCCGATTGCTGCGACCAGATGACGGAGCCCCAGAGCCAGCGGCCCAGCTGACGACTTCTACTACCCCTCTGGTGGAGAGTACTACTACGTGGAGACCGCCGACGACCAGGAGTAGATAGGTGGCATGCAGGCAGGAGGCATGCGCCTTTCGATCCAGTGTCGTTGTTTTGCCCCGCCTTCTTAAGGTTATCTGTTTAACTTTTATGTCTGTACTCAGATATCTAATGCTTCCGTTGATGCTTGTATGACTCATGCTTATGTATTCGAGCCCTCGAGGCCCCTGGCTTGTAATATAAAGTTTGTATGACTTTTATTTGTGTTTAGAGTTGTGTTGTGATATCTTTAAGTGAGTCCTTAGGCTTGATCGTGTGCATTTGCATGTATGATTAGTGCACGATTAAGTCGGGGGGCGTCACAAGTTGGTATTAGAGCCGACTGCTTGTAGGAACCCCCCTTTCCAACTCCTTGGCCGAAGTTGAGTCTAGTCTTTGGAAAACTGTTTTACTAACATGGCTGTGTGGCTTAGGGGCCCACGTTGCCAATGGGTGGTATTAGGATCTTTTATTCCTCTCGTTTACCCTGGGATTCTGATCTCTCTTCTTTTTGGGTTAAAGATTTTACTAACTATAACTTTGGGTTCTCGTAACTACTTCCTCCCGGAGAGCCCCCCATTCCAGATGATTGCTTGATTCACCAGAAGATTTCGAAGATACTCTTCATTGTTTTCCCGAGACCCTTGTGCCCACCGCCTTTGCAATTCCCTACCACCGATAAGTCCCTATGGATAACTACATACACTTGCCATTCATACAATCATTCTTTGTTGCTCTTGTTATTACAAGATACCCCGAAACATTTTCCTATATTCCATGAATCCATTGTGCCTGCTGCCTTGCAACTCCATTTCCGCATGCATACATCTATGATTAATTCCTCACACTTACCGGTGACTCGTTCATCCCCAGTTGTTTATGTGTTTCGCAAAATACTTCATAATGCTATTTGATCTGCCGAAAATCCTCTACAGCCTATTGCTCTTGAAATTCTTGCCTGCTTGCATTATGGTTAATTCCATATGTCTAGCAATATTCATTAAACATCCTTTGTCATTGGCATTCTGAGCCTATTGATTCAATATGTATGTGAATACTCGCTATCATCAGTTAATTCCTAGAATTCGTCCTTCCGGCTCAGACGTCATTTTGGACATGAGTTAGTTCTCGGGAAATTAAGCTGCAATTGATTGTCCATCTAGTTCTATTCAACTTACTCATCTTTTGATCAGAGCGTCTGCTTCTAATCCTTCATTTTGGAAATCATAATTCCTTTGTATTTAAACGTCGAATTATTCAGATGCTTCTATAACCTGATGCATTTGCATTCCCCCTTCTTCTGGTTGGGTACCGATACCCCCTCAGATCCTTTACCGACCACCTGATCTTTTGTTGGATTATTATTAGACCGTGTCCTTCTTATTCAATAACTCTTATTACCTCCTTGTTGCTTATGAGTCCGTACTCAACAATGTCATTCCCAGCCGATCGGTTACATAATTATCGTGCTAATCTTAACTGTGCTACCTGGTCCTCCTTCCTGGTGCACCTTTCTGACAATGGGCTAAGCCTGTGTCAAACTTTCATCAACATATCGTTCTTCTTACACAACATGAATCCGAGCGTCATATCCGTGGTTCCATTGACCTTGACTTCATTCCATCTGCTTTGATCATCTTACTGATCAATTTCATCTTCTTGAAACCTCTTGACAAAATGTGTCGTGATCAGCGTCAACATTTTGACTTCTTCTGAGATGTCAATCGAATTCATGGTGAGAAATACCATCCTTGCCCCTCGATGATTTGTGTTATCATCGACGACATCCTTGACTTTCTGCCATCACAGACTTGGTCATGTTTATGTCATACATTGAGCTCCTTGCTGTTCTTGGAATTGTTCCCCTGTACTTCTTGTGATCTTCAAATTCAACCCTTGCTTGAAACACCCTATCATTGCTACCTCAAAGCATGTTTGTGGTACTCTGAACATCAACAAGAACATTGGAAGGACAATGTTACAAGTTTCTTGATCAATTATCCAAACACCGTTGTATGGGTAACATCATGAATTTCCTCGCCCCTTCACCTAAATGCTTATCTACTTGCTATCTTGTCATGGATATCATGCTCTGCTTTTCCTTGGGAAGGATATACAGCTAATACTTGTGTATAAACACATATTCCTTCCATTGGTCTGATTACTATAAATAATCACATTTTCCTTTCCATTCGTCTATTTAATCTTTCTTATAATTCATGTGATCTAAGCAGTAATAATTCTCTGCTTATGAGAACACCTCGGTGTACAACTCTGTCAGTATAACCCTGTTACTATTGTTGATGACATTTCGGTAACACCGGTAGACGAGAACCCTGCCTATTGGTCCGCCTCGCCTTGCGAGCAGGAAAATGGTTCTCTTCATCCCCCGCCCTTGGTACCGACGTTGTTGCCGACATAGCTGACAGACTTTCCTCTGACATGTCTTGTTATCATGACCGTGTATGATGCCACTGCCCTTCCAACTCTTAATCCACCCTCACCACAGTTACACAGGATCGAAACCTGACTCTCCTGTACATCCCTGTTTCCAAAGCTATTCCTCGTGCTTGTCTTCGTATGCAATTCACGAGCCACCTTCCGAGAGATGACCTATTCTGGTATCAGATGCAACATTATTCCCTGTTGCTCTGAACTCCTTTCACACTCTGTTTCAGGCATCGAACGATTACTTACCGGTTTGAAACTTTTGTACCATCATATATTGCTCTCAATGATTTCCCTGAGTTTCCACTCGAGAGATACCTTGTGCCTCATCCTCTGGGATAATTACCGGATGCCAACCCTTCCTGACATCCGTCTCTATAAAGTTTCCCCTCTTGTCCTATTCGTAAGTACGATGGAGATTCTGAAGAAAGGATGACGACTTCATCATGATGCCTTGATGCAACGAAATGAAGACATCAATGAAAAAGATCAACTTCTTCGAGAAGGGACTACAAGAACCGAGAAGACTCGTTAGAATTTCATAACCAAGTCTTTCCCCCTTACTCTACCTCTTAAATCTCGGGACGAGATTGCTTGTAGAGGAGGAGATTTGTAACACCCCCAGGGGTTAGCTACAGTAATCTCACACTAATGGTGCCATGTCATCATGCTTGCTAAGCCAAATAGCCACCTGGTAAAAATGCAAGTCAAATTCAAATTTAAATTACAAGTCAAATATTTGCATCTTCAAATGAGTAAGCAAAATAGTTCACATTATGGCAAATATTCCCTAAGAAATTGTCATGATGAAACCAACATCATTTGGATTCCCAAAATGCCCCTAGGAATTAATTTAGTGGTCCAGCAGCAGTTAAATTGACCTTTTCAATTTCTAAAAATAGTTAGACAATTCCTTTTGGCCCCAAACTTTTTGTGCAAAACCATAATATTGTGCTTGGATTATGTGCCAAGTTTCACACTTTGCAAAAAATCATTTGGTAGCTAAAACAAATAGAAAACTGTAGCTAAAAGTGAAAAGCAAAAAGAAAAAGAAAAACTGCCTAATGCCTACTGTGCCTACGGGCCTAAGTCAAATAGTGACTAGCCCAGCCCACCTAAAGCCTTTTCTTCAAACTCCTCTGTACAGAGGGAAGACAGAGGCTGGGCATGGCATTCATCCACGGCGCCATGGCCTCGGTTGTCGCCGTGTTGATCATCCGCCGACATCCCGAGGAGTATAAGGCCCTCCTCGACGCAGTGGACAATCCCAGTCCTCCTTCCTCCCTCTCCTCGCGTCGCCCCCTTCGATTCTTTCGTGTCTGAGCTCTGCCTGCCATGGCCATCATCGTAGCCGCGGCCAACGTGCTCCCCGTCGCCTGAGAGCATGTCCAGGAGCCCCCTCGCCGTCGATTCCTTCGCCTACATGCGTTGGAACGAGCCGGGCCGCACTGTACGCTTGCCATCGAGCCCATCTTCATCGCGTACATCGCCGGCATCTGTCGTCGATGCCGTAGCTCCGGTCCACCTCCGGCCTCCCTGACCGCGTCATCGAGCTCGCAGTGAGCTCCTCCACCGATTCCCCTCCTTTCCCCCTTTGAATCCACGCCGTAGCCACCTCCCCTGAGCTCGCCTGAGCTCCTACGTATGTTTACGTGTGTGCTGCTACTGCCTCTAGATGCGCTACTGCCACTGCTGCCTTGCTACTTTGCTGCTTTGCTAGCTGTCGCTGCTCTGCTCCTGCCGCTGCTACCTGCTGCTGCTCCGCGCCAGCGCACAGCTGCCCGCACCACGCCTTGCGCGCGCCCCAGCCGCACCAGCCCCGTGCACGCCTGCCCGCTTGCTCGCTTCCACGCAGCCGCAGGCTGCTGCACCTTGCCGCCACCCGTGCGAGGCCTCCTGGCCATGGCTGCCATGCGCTCATGCGCGTGCGTGCCCAGCCATGGGCACAGTTGTGCTTCTGGCCGGCCCTGTTAATTATTCAAGCTATTAATTAGGGGTTATTTTAATGCTAAGTACCCTATTGTATCAATGGCAGATGGGGCCCGCTGCTAAGATTAAATGCTAAATCAATGTTAAAATTACCAGAGACAATGACATGTGGGACCCTCTAGCACTATTCCTCCGTTGACCAGTCAAATGTTGACTGGGTCAACCCAGCCACTTGACCCCACCTGTAAGCCTCACTGTTGGGTACACTTCTGTGTACCCATAGCAAATTCCATTTATATTTCGAATTAAAAATAATTCCAGAAAATACTTAAAATTTTGAAAAATCATATAAAATAATCCGTAACTCGGGTGAAAATAATTTATATATGAAAAACGATCAGAAAAATAGGATGAATCCGAATATGTCATCCACCTACCTGCCACATCTCTCTAACACGATGAACATGTAACCTTCCCCTCCAGATCGTCTGGCCGATAATTACCTGGAACTGGGAAAATATTCCCGAATATTTTCCTGCTCCATTTAAAATACTTGATAATGCATTAGAGCATATCACCAAACCGTATTGCCATGACATACATTGTGTGATGCATTTGTTTGCTCTGTTATTTATTGTTTCCCCCTCCGTTACTTCTTTTCCAGTAGACTCCGAGACCGCTGTTGATCCGGTGATCGACTACTTCACCGTCGAGGATCCGTAACTGTCTGCAGAGTAACCAGGCAAGCAAAACCCCCTTGAACATGCCTATATCACCCATTCTTTCTCTCTTATGCTTGCATTAGAATTGCTACAGTTGTTGTCCCGAATTACCTATTCTGATGCATAGCCTGTTTTTGTAAACTGCTGTTGATGCCTTACCTGCTATCCTAAATGCTTAGTATAGGGTGGTTAGTGAACCATCTGTGGCCCCTCATCCTTGTCCTTGTTGCCCCGCTTTGTTACCGGTGCCCCGATCAAGGTGATCGATGTACAGAGACCGACACCGCACCGCACACCCCTTAGTTGTACGACTCTGCAGAGCTACTATCGAGTGCCGAGGGTGATACCTCTTACATCACTCCTGATGATATCTCTGTAGCAAAGCTAGTCGGTTGTGGGTTACCGAGGGTGATTCCTCTTTCACCACCTCCGATGACGCCTCTGTCGTGCAACCCCTCAAGAGTGAACCCATCGAGGGTGATTCCTCCGAGGTCACCTTGACGGATACATCGAGTGGGAATCCAACGAGGGTGATTCCTCGGGTTCCTCCTTGATGTTATGGACACACAGATACTTTGACTTTACTACAGAAACTTGTGGAACACGGGTCGACCCCGAGGGGTACCCGCGAGAGCTGTGGAGTCGGGTTGACCATGAGAGTACCCGCGAGATATTACATGGCACGGCCGGGCATTCCTGGCCCTTGCCGTAAGTCCACGAGACGGGGCGAGGGGGTCACATGATCGTGAGTCTCTTCTCGTTTCCGCGAGCTCCCAACACAATAATGGGTTAGGATATGTGATCTGAGTAGGCCTCTGGCGTTTTCGCACTAACCACCACGTGGGAATAGTATGGGCACTCGGCGTCGTATGTATCAGCCGAAGTTCTTCAGACGCCAGCAATTGTGCGGCGCGCGCCGGGTTGGACTGGGAACGCCCCGCTTGTATTAAGGGGGCTAGGTCTGCTCCCGGCCGCCCACGCAACGCGCAGGAGTGCAAAGGGCGATGGGCCCAAGACCCCTGAGCACTTATGTTGTAGACTGGCGTGCTGGCCTCTCTGTTGAGCCTGGGTAGGGCTACGACGTGTTGATCAGCCGAGGCTGGGCATGGACCGAGTAAGTGTGTCCGGCCAGAGTTAATCAAGCGTGTTGGGTAAGTTGGTGCACCCCTGCAGGGAAGTATATCTATTCGAATAGCCGTGTCCACGGTAACAGGACGCTCGAAAAGTATCCCGATCTACTACAACTAGAACTGGAACTTGAGATGTTTAATATGTGGCTCCGGGATCGCTTTCTCGCAGGGAGTCGAGGAAGGATCTCTGGGCGTTGTTACTACTTGTTGCTACTACTATATTAATGTACTAATCTGCACTCTTCTAATGCTGCAAGACGCTGAAGATGCTAGTCTTCGATAGGCTAGGCTTTCCCTCTATTCTGGCCTTTCTGCAGTTCAGTCCACTGATACAGCCCTTCTTTGATCTTGATGCATAAGTAGAATAGATCTGATGTAAGTCTTGCGAGTACTTTGGATGAGTACTCACAGTTGCTTTGCTTCCCCTTTTTCCCATACCCGATTGCTGCGACTAGATGACAGAGCCCCGGAGCCAGCGGCCCCAGCCGACGACTTCTACTATCCTTCTAGTGGAGAGTACTTCTACGTGGAGACCGCCGACGACCAGGAGTAGATAGGAGGCACCCAGGCAGGAGGCCTGCCCCTTTCGATCCAGTGTCGTTGTTTTGCCCCGCCTTCTTAAGGCTTATCTGTTTAACTTTTATGTCTGTACTCAGATATCTAATGCTTTCGCTGATGCTTGTTTGACTCAGGCTTATGTATTCGAGCCCTCGAGGCCCCTGGCTTATAATATAAGCTTGTATGACTTTTATTTGTGTTTAGAGTTGTGTTGTGATATCTTCAAGTGAGTCCTTAGGCTTGATCGTGTGCATTTGCTTGTATGATTAGTGCATGATTAAGTCGGGGGCGTCACAACACCCAACCATGTTATGCCTTTTCTTAACATTTGGAATATGGGGCTTGTGTAAAATATTTACAAACCTATTCCAAATCAGACAAGTGCTACTTTGTAGGTTATCCCAAGTTATTGGGTATTCCCCCACCACTATACCGAGGCAAAAGGTTTTGCCACAAAGAATGGTATGATTTTGAAGAAAATGGTTCTTGCAAAAAGGTGAGTGGGAGGATAGTACAACTCGACGAGATAACAATATCTTTGTCATCAGGTCAAAGGAAAGAGACCTTGGAAGTGATTCCAGAGTTTCCTATCACGACTGATACGTAAGCCTCTACATGAGATGTATGGACTTCGGTCGAACTTGCAGCTGAACCACGTAGGCAAAACTCGTGCAAACCTCTCAGGTGCCCATACAAGATATTGTTGCTAGACAACAGTATACCTACGATACACAAGGAAGCGTTGATGGGCCCTGAATCCAGAATTGGCTAAATGCCAATAGAATCCGAGATAGTTTCCAAACAAATGATTCAAGATTATATCTTGATAAACCCTCCGCAAGACTTAGAGTCTAATGGATTGTAATGGAACTATAAACTGATACGGATAAAAATGTTTTATCCATAAAGCTCAACTTGTTGCAATAACAAATTCAACGAGTTGACTACGATGAGGTTGTCTCACCGTAGCGATGCTTAAAAGTCGGTTCGGGTTAAACTAGCAATTAATACATATTTCAATCTTGAGATATGATACATGGATGCCAAAAGGATTTCCATGTGATGGAAATACAACCTAGGACTTGCATGTGATACAGTCCGAAGTATTTTGTCAATCCAGAGGATGCTGGTGAGTGTGCAATCTTTAGAGTTCCAGCAATGGACAGAAGAGAGCAAAATGGAGTTGGAATCTTCGTTTTTGATAATCAAAAGAGTTTGATTTCATCAATGGATAGCGAAGATGCTTGTGATTACAAGAAAGTAAGTGGGAGCATAATAATATTTGTAAAAACCTTGTGTGCTTAACACATTGTTGATTGGAAATAATATAAAGTTCTTGACACGAATTAGGACTTCATTGAAAATAGTTTTTCGATGAAGTGCTTAGGCTAAGTAGCCTTGATATTAGGCATAATGATCTATGGAGATAGATTTGCCTAATAGGGCTGAGCCGAAATACATATTGACAATATGCTAAAACAGTTTAGCATTAGATCGACAAGGAGTGATTCTTGCCGAAGTCACATGGAAATAGTTTTTGCAAGACTCGGTGTCCTAAAACACTGATGAGCAAAATACATGATGGAGTTTCCACACACGTTTGTGTTTGGATTAATCACGTATTCCATGGTATGTAAAACAACCAGATATGCCCAGTACTCCCAAGAAGTTGCGAGTATAGATACCAAAGTGATCAAAATATTGATCATAGGACAGCAGTGCAAAATGTCGTTGAGTACTAAAGTAGCACTGATGACATGTTTTCTCGCAAGATGAGATTATGAAGAGTTCGTTGTAAGAAGTTACAAAGATACAGTCTTCATCAATGCTCCAAGCGATTTTCGATTTAAGTTAAGGGTTTTGTGTAATACACGATATGGTGGCACGGTAGTTGGAAATTGTTCCAAACAGGATACTGTGGCGAATTCTATAACAAAGTCTAAGTATGTTGACGCTTTGGATGCGACAAAGAAGATGTTGAATCATATAGTTCATTCATGAACTTAGTATGGTTCCAAGATGGCTTTGGTCAATGGGACACTATTGCAGATAGTTGCTCCATAGCTCAGTCTGAGGAATCAAGGTTTGACCTATGATTCACATATATACAAAGCCAAGTCCACACAAAATATGAATTTTGTGAAAGCATGAAAACGCGAGGAGATGCAAAGATACACACGGAACTGAAGTTGTCAGATCCATTGGACATCAGGCTATACCACAAGCGAAGCATTTTTTTTACACCGGTATGCCATAGGTGTAAAGTGCATTAGCATTGACTAGATTATTGACTCTAGTGCAAGTGGGAGTCTGTAGGAGATATGCCCTAGAGGCAATAATAAATGTTATTGTTTATCTCCATGTTCATAATTATGTTTATGTTCCATGCTATAACTGCTATGGTTCTCGACTCTACAATAACCACGAGGCTCAGAGGAAGACTCATATGCACGTGTGGAATAATAAACGGTAAAATGTATTCCTAGTCTGGCCTCTAAGACTAGCTCAAGTGGTGCATGATGGTTCTGTTTTCCTGATCATGGGCATGACTATGCCGGCAATTTTGAGGGCACATTGTTTGGAGAACACTTGTGTTGAATCGACCCGAATTGATGTTATGCTATGAGATACATTCATCACAAGTTAATGGTTAATAACACAGAGAAAGTTAATGTTTGCATAATTCCTTAGACCATGAGAGTATCGAGTTTCTTCATGCTTGCTTCATGAACTTTGGGGTTTGTTAAACGTCATCCGTAACTGGGTGGCTATTACAGCGGCTTACGGGTTCATGGAAAAGTATGACAAGGGACTTGATAGCTCAAGATTGGGATTTGCTCCTCCGACGATGGAGAGATATCTCTGGCACTCTTGGTGTTACGGTATCCATCATCGTCTGGCCAGACACAATGTGATTTGATCACAGGGATGCCGGAACACGGGAACGAGAAAAGAGAACAAAACCGGTAACGAGGTAACAGGCATAGTGGACAAGTTGTTGATCCATGGGGATGCCAATAAATCTCATCTCGGGTGTTTGTAACATATCGCGAAGCAACAGGTATAGCACACGGCAACTGGAGGTTCACTCGAACATTTATTCGTGTGGGTATAGGGGTCAGTATGGGTGTCCACGGCTCCGATGTTGATCATTAATCGGAAAGTGTTCCGGTCATGTCTATACTTCACCGAACCTATAGGGTCACATGCTTAAGGGTCATCTATCTACTGAATACTAGACAGGGAGTCTGAGAGAAAGTCACCGGAAAAGTTTTGGAGACAACGGAAAAGTTCCGGAGCGAGAACACCGGAATAGTTTCGGTAAAACCGAAAGGTTGTTTTGGAGTATACCATTAAGTTAAAATGGTTTCGGTACACGCCTGGAAATTCTTAGAGGGTGCCAGAATTGTTCTGGGAACTTCTGGGATTTTTCCGAAGAAAAAACCCGGAAATGTTCCGGAGCTGCCGGAACCGCTTTGGTTGCTTTTCGCAGATGAAAATCACTAATCCGAAATTGTTTCAGAACGCGTCCAAAATTATTTTAGTGGGTACTGCAAATGTTCTAAGACCTATAGAAATATTTTCGGATCTAACGGTCGCGGAAAAATGTTTCCATGAATAGTGAAAAGCACTTTTTCGAAAGCCACTTTTTGGGGCTTTTACCAAAAGATCTTGGAGAAGGCTTGGGAGGGAAGGAACCCCTTTTTGTGGCTGAAATTTCAGCCCCTCCACCCCTCCTTCTCCTATAAATAGAGGAGGAGAGGAGCTCTCCACACTCACTCCAACTCTCTCACCAAATGGCATGCATGATCTGCCTTTCTTCTCTCCCTCACACGAAAGAGTTTCGTAGAGCCGAAAGGCTGTCTGGGTTCTGGTGGGAACTAGTTCTGGACGGTGAAGCCCTGCCGGGTAGATGACACCGTATGTGTGCAACCCAGTAGAGAGGTCGTAGGTTCGATCTTTTTTGCCCGAGGGGCTGTTCGAGAGTGCCTCCCGAAGGGCAGTCCGAGTTACTGTCCGAGTTTCGAGGGTCCTCCCGAAGGGCTGTCCGTGACATCGTCCGGGGGACTGTCCGACCGCCTCCCAGAGGGCTGTCTGAGGGACTGTCCGAGGGGCAGGCGAGGGAGTACATCCTCGCGGTTGGGAGGTGGTAAATCCTAGCTGCGGGGATCTGCACCAACGATCTACATCGACTCTACTTCCGCTGCGCTACGAGTTGGTAACGATCACATCCAAACCTTCTATGCATCTCCATAGTGATCCTGGGCATGCTCGCTGTACCAATTTTTTTTGTTTTCTGTCGCGTTCCCCTACACCTATTACAAAACATGATCATCTCATATATCACATCACGTTTTGGCCGTACCACATCACAACATGCTCTGCAAAAACAAGTTAGACGTCCTGTACTTTGTTCTTGCAAATTTTACGTGGCTGTGATAACCCACAAGTATAGGGGATCAATTGTAGCTTTTTCGATAAATAAGAGTGTCGAACCCAATGAGGAGCTAAAGGTAGAATTAATATTCCCTTCAAGTTCAATCGACCACCGATACAACTCTACGCGCACTTAACGTTCGCTTTACCTAGAACAAGTATGAAACTATTTTGTAGGTGATAGGATAAGTTTGCTAGAATAAAACTAGAAGTACTTTGCGAGAATAAAACTACGAGTAATTTGCAAGATAATAAAAGTTAGTTGTTTAGTAGAAAGCTTTTGTAACACAAGAGAAAGATTTGTCCCTAGGCAATCGATAACTAGACCGGTAATCATTATTGCAATTTTATATGAGGGAGAGGCATGAGCTAACATACTTTCCGTACTTGGATCATATGCACCTATGATTGGAACACTAGCAAGCATCCGCAACTACCAAAGATCATTAAGGTAAAACCTAACCATAGCATTATGTATCAAGTCCTCTTTACTCCCATACGCAACAACCCCCTTACTCGGGTGTAAGCTTCTGTCATTCTAGCCGCCCACCATAAGAGAATTATGAACGTATTGCAAACCCTACAGCGGGAATCCCCCACGTGTGTGCGGCACGGAAGGCACCATAGGACAGCACCAAAATAAAACATACAACTCAAACCAATCACGATCATCAATCAACCCATAGGACAAAACGGATCTACTCAAACATCATAGGATGGCCACAAATCATTGGATAATAATATGTAGCATTAAGCACCATGTTTAAGTAGATAATTACAGTGGGAAAAGAGAGGTTACACCGCTGCATAGAGGGGGAGAGAGTTGGTGTTGACGGCGGCGAAGTTGTTGGTGTACATCGCCGTCACGATGGTTCCCCCAGCGGCGCTCCGGTGCCACCGGGAGAGAGGGGGAGAGAGCCCCCCTCCTTCCTCTTCTTCCTTGGCCTCCCCCCTAGATGGGAGGAGAGTTTCCCCTCTGGTCCATGGCTGCCATGGCGGCGGAGGGGCAGGAGCCCCTCCTATATTGGATCTCTCTCTCTCTCTCTGTTCTCTTCTGTTTCGCGCTCCTGTTTTTTGGCACTCACCGTTTCTTAAATTCCTGGAGATCCGTAACTCCAATCGGGCTGAAATTTTAACATGATTTTTTTTCCGGATATTATCTTCCTTGCACCCGAAGCATAGCACCAACCGACCTACGAGGGCCTCATGCGCCACCACGGCGCGCCGGACCCCCCTGGTACGCCCTGGTGCCTCGTGGGGCCCACAAGTACCGCCTTGCGTTGATTCCACCTCCCAAAAATCACATATGTTCCAAAATAATTCTCCGTGAAATTTTATTGCATTTGGACTTCGTTTGATATGGATATTCTGCGAAACAAAAAACATGCAACAAACAGGAACTGGCACTGGGAACTGGATCATTATGTTAGTCCCAAAAAACAACATAAAATGTTGCCAAAAGTATGTGGAAGTTATAGGATATTGGCATGAAAAAATCAAAAATTATAGATACGACGGAGACGTATCAGCATCCCCAAGCTTAATTCCTGCTCGTCCTCGAGTAGGTAAATGATAAAAAATATAATTTTTGATGTGGAATGCCACCTAGCATAATCTTGATCATATATAATTTAATCATGGCATGAATATTAAGACATGAGTGATTCAAAGCAATAGTCTATAATTTGATATAAAGACATCAGTACTCAAGCATACTAACAAACAACCATGTCTTTCAAAATATCAACGCTAAAGAAAGTTATCCCTAGCCCATTATGCTCAGTCATTGATCCAGTCATGATACACACTCAATATTAGCTACATCCAATGCACAAGTATGACAATAGTGCTCTCCAGTTGGTGCTTTATAAGAGAAGATGGAGACTCAAAATAAAAAATAAAATTTGCATAAAAGTAAAATAGATAGGCCCTTCGCAGAGGGAAGCATAGATTTGCAGAGGTGCCAGAGCTCAAAGCTTAAATTAGAGAGATAAAATTATTTTGAGAGGCATGCTTTTCCTGTCAATGAAAATGACCGAGAATTCCCAATATTTTCCATGCTAGACACATCATAGGCGGTTCCCAAACAGAAAGTAAAGTTGACTTCCTTTCCACCATTCTTTCACAATCCATGGCTAGCCGTATCCACGGGTGCCCTCCATACCAACACTTTCCAAGGAATTTTGTTGTTATTAATTTTTGATTTCATTGTGGGACTGGGCATCCCTATTACCAGCCACTCTCTCGTGCAATGACAAGTGAATAAACACTCATCGTGAGAATAACACACCTAGCATGGAAAATATTGGCCACCCCCTGCCGCTTCATGAGCGGTACGGGCACACAAAACGGAAAATTATTTTGAAAATTAGAGTTGGCACATGCAAATTTACTTGGAACGGCATGGAAATACTGCATATAGGTAGGTATGGTGGACTCATTTGGCACGACTTGGGTTTAAGGAGTTTGGATGCACAAGCATTACTCCCGCTTAGTACAAATGAAGGCTAGCAAATAGATTGAGAAGCAACCAACCAGAAAACGAAAACGGTCATAAGCATGCATTGAGAATAACTAACACTGAATAATGCACCATAAGTAGGATATAACTTCGTTGCATAACTATTCACTTTACGTGCATGCATAGGGAATCACAAACCTTAACACCAATATTCTTACTAAATCACAATTACTCACTAGCATAACTCACATATTATCATCTCCATATCGCAAAACTATTGCAAGGAATCAAACAAATCATATTCAATGATCTACAAGTTTTATGTAGGATTTTCTGACTAACCATGTGAATGACCAATTCCTGTTAACTATCTAAATAGATATAAGTGAAGCAAGAGAATTTAATTCTTTCTACAAAAGACCATGCTCTAACAAATATAAGTGAAGCAAAAGAGCATTCTACAAATAACGGTTTTCTATATGAAGAGAAACAGGCATCCATACTTCAAATGATATAAGTGAAGCACATGAAGCATTCTATAAAGCCATACTCAAAAGATATAAGTGAAGTGCAAAGAGCATTCTATAAATCAACAAAGGACTATCTCATACCAGCATGGTGCATAAAAGAAAAGGGAAAAATAAACACAAAAGATGCTCCAAGAATTTACGCATATCATGTGAACAAAACAAAAACCGAGACATACCGATAACTGTTGAATAAATATGGGAGGCCTTCCGAGGCATCCCCAAGCTTAGACGCTTGAGTCTCCTTGAATATTTACTTGGGGTGCCTTGGGCATCCCCAAGCTTGAACTCTTGCCTCTCCTCATTCTTCTCATATCAATACCTCCTCGATCTTTGAACACTTCATCCACACAAAACTTAACAAAACCTTCGTGAGATCCGTTAGTATAATAAAGCAAACAAGCACACACGAGAATATCAACCCCACGCTATCGCTCCCCGGCAACGGCGCCAGAAAAAGGTCTTGATAATCCACAAGTATAGGGGATCAATTGTAGCTTTTTCGATAAATAAGAGTGTCGAACCCAACGAGGAGCTAAAGGTAGAATTAATATTCCCTTCAAGTTCTATCGACCACCGATACAACTCTACGCGCACTTAACGTTCGCTTTACCTAGAACAAGTTTGAAACTATTTTGTAGGTGATAGGATAGGTTTGCTAGAATAAAACTAGAAGTACTTTGCGAGAATAAAACTACGAGTAATTTGCAAGATAATAAAAGTTAGTTGTTTAGTAGAAAGCTTTTGTAACACAAGAGAAAGATTTGTCCCTAGGCAATCGATAACTAGACCGGTAATCATTATTGCAATTTTATATGAGGGAGAGGCATGAGCTAACATACTTTCTGTACTTGGATCATATGCACTTATGATTGGAACTCTAGCAAGCATCCGCAACTACCAAAGATCATTAAGGTAAAACCCAACCATATCATTAAGTATCAAGTCCTCTTTACTCCCATACGCAACAACCCCCTTACTCGGGTGTAAGCTTCTGTCACTCTAGCCGCCCACCATAAGAGAATTATGAATGTATTGCAAACCCTACAGCGGGAATCCCCCACATGTGCGCGGCACGGAAGGCACCATAGGACAGCACCAAAACAAAATGTACAACTCAAACCAATCACGATCATCAATCAACCCATAGGACAAAACAGATCAACTCAAACATCATAGGATGGCCACAAATCATTGGATAATAATATGTAGCATTAAGCACCATGTTTAAGTAGAGTATTACAGCGGGAAAAGAGAGGTTACACTGCTGCATAGAGGGGGAGAGAGTTGGTGTTGACGGCAGCGAAGTTGTTGGTGTAGATCGCCGTCACGATGGTTCCCCCGGCGGCGCTCCGGCGCCACCGGGAGAGAGGGAGAGAGAGCCTCCCTCCTTCTTATTATTCCTTGGACTCCCCCCCTAGATGGGAGGAGAGTTGCCCCTCCTAGATTGGATCTCTCTCTCTGTTCTCTTCTGTTTCGCGCTCCTGTTTTCTGGCCCTTCACCGTTTCTTAAATTCCCGGAGATCCGTAACTCCGATCGGGCTGAAATTTTAACATGATTTTTTTTTGGATATTATCTTCCTTGCGCCCGAAGAATAGCACCAACCGACCTACGAGGGCCTCACGAGCCACCACGGTGCGCCGGACCCCCCTGGCGCGCCCTGGTGCCTCATGGGGCCCACAAGCACCGCCTTGCACTGATTTCACCTCCCAAAAATCACATATATTCCAAAATAATTCTCCGTGAAATTTTATTGCATTTGGACTTCGTTTGATATGGATATTCTGCGAAACAAAAAACATGCAACAAACAGGAACTGGCACTGGGCACTGGATCATTATGTTAGTCCCAAAAAACAATATAAAATGTTCCAAAAGTATGTGGAAGTTATAAGATATTGGCATGAAACAATCAAAAATTAGAGATACGATGGAGACGTATCAGGCTGCTAGGGCAAACTATAAGAACCATTCTTATCTACGCAAAACCACAACGGTGATATACAAGTTGCCTTTTAACCTTCTACAAGGACCGCCATTGTCAAATCAGATTCAACTAAAGTAGGAGAGACAGACACCCGCGAGCCACCTTATGCAATACAACTTGCATGTCAATCGTGGAACCGGTCTCTTGTGCGAGGACAAGTAAAGTTGGTCCAGGCCGCTTCATTCCACAATACCACCAAATCTAGAAATAACAAAGGAGGTAAGCAATTTTGAACATCAACGTCCACAACTTCTTTGTGTTCTACTCGAGCATACACATCTACGCATAGACCTAGCTCATGATGCCACTGATGGCGAACGTTGCTTGAAAATCAAAAAAAATTCCTATGAAACACCCAGGATCTAATCTAGGAGATGCCTAGCAACGAGAGGGGAATCGTCTACATACCCTTGTAGACCGAAAGTGTTAGCGTACGTAACGCGATTGATGTAGTCGTACTCTTCGCGATCCAATCATGATCCAATCCGATCTGGTGCCGAACAAACGGCACCTCCATGATTAGCACACATTCAGCTCGATGGCGTCCTCTCCTTCTTGATCCAGTAAACAAGAGATCGGAACCAGCACGGCGGCATGGTGGTGGTGGCAGCAGCGGAACTCCGACAGGGCTTCGCCAAGCGCTGACGGAACGAGGAGGAGGAGTATACAGGAGAGAGGGAGGCGCCAGGTGCAAGGGTGCAGCCCCCCGTGCCCCTGCCCAATATATATAGGGGTAAGGGGGAGGGGCGCCGGCCCTATCCCCTCCTCCAAGGGAGGGGGCGGCGGCCTGGGGGGAAGACTTGCCCCCCAAGGCAAGTGGGATGCCCACCCCACTTAGGGCTTCCCCCCTTTGGCGCATGGGCCTGGTGGGGGGCTAGTGCGCCTGGCCCAACTAGGCCAGGGTGCCCCCTACAGCCCACGTGGGTCCCGTGGGCTGGAGGACCCCCGGAACCCTTCGGTGCCTCTGATACACTTGTCGGCATGTCCCCAAACTTTTCCGGTGGCCAAAATAGGACTTCCCATATATGAATCTTTACCTCCGAACTATTCCAGAGCTCCTCGTGATATCCGGGATCCCATCTGGGACTCCAAACAACCTTCGTACTTTCCGCTATTAATATCTCAATACTACCCTAGCGCTATCGAACGTTAAGTGTGCGACCCTACGGGTTCGGGAACATGCAGACATGACCGAGACACCTCTCTGTTAATAACCAATAGTGGGACCTGGATGCCCATATTGATGCCTACATGTCAAACGAAGACCTTTATCGGTTGAACCACGATGTCGAGTATTCTATTAATCCCGTATGCAATTCCCTTTGTCCGGCGATATGTTACTTGCCCGAGATTCGATCGTCGGTATCTCCATTCCTAGTTCAATCTTGTTACCGGCAAGTCTCTTTACTCGTTCTGTAATACAAGATCCCGTGACTAAACTCATTAGTCACATGAAGCTTCTTGTGATGTTGTATTACTGAAAGGGCTCAGAGATATCTCTCCGTCACACGGAGTGACAAATCCCAGTCTCGATCCATGCAACCCAACAGACACCTTTGGAGATACCTGTAGAGCACCTTTATGATCACCCAGTTACGAAGTGACGTTTGATAGCACACAAAGTATTCCTCCGGTGTCCGGGAGTGGCATGATCTCATGGTCTAAGGAACAGATACTTGACATGAAGAAAGTTGTAGCAAATAAACTAAGTGATACGATCTGATGCTAAGCTTACGATTGGCTCTGTCCATCACATCATTCTCCTAATGATGTGATCCCGTTATCAAATGACAACTCATGTCTATGGTTAGGAAACCTTAACCATCTTTCATCAATGAGCTAGTCTAGTAGAGGCTTACTAGGGACACGGTGTTTGTTTATGTATTCACACATGTATTTAAGTTTCTAGTCAATACAATTCTAGCATGAATAATAAACATTTATCATGAACAAGGAAATATGATAATAACCATTTTATTATTGCCTCAAGGGCATATTCCCAATAGTCTTGCATGTTGTTGGGGGGCTAGGAGGAGAGATGATCAAGGCACCAAACCGATAAACTCCTAGCAGGATTCGCACGAGCCAAGGATGATATCCGTATTTCAAGGTGAGCACTACTCGTATTTCATGTGATAACATGTTTGTAGTGTTGTCATACAACCATAAGAATACATTTTTCATGCCATCACAGGATTATTGTTGACACCTGACTTTGGCACGATGCAAAATACAGTAAAGGTGGGCTCAAGCGGCAAGATCTTCTATACGAGAAAGTTCATATTGCCGGCATGATAGGCTTGCCGGCATGGAATCTTACCGCCCGAGTAAAAGCTTGCCGGTGTGGCAAGGAGACGACCCGGCAGGGAGGCAATCCGGCAAGGAGACGGCCCGGCAAGGAGGCGATCCGGCAAGGAGACGGCCCGGCAGGAAGGCAATCCGTCAAGGAGACGGCCCGGCAAGGAGGCGATCCGGCAAGAAGACGGTCCGGCAAGGAGGCGATCCGGCAAGGAGGCGGCCCGGCAAGAAGATAGCCCGGCAAAGGGATGACCCGGCAAGGAGGCCCGGCAAGGTATCCTGATGGTACTCCCGGGAAGGCGACAGCCCGTCGAAGACTGAAGATCAAGATGGACGCGAGGAGACGTAAGCCAGCCCATAAAGACAGCCTCTGGAGCGGTACTACCGCCCTCCAGAGCGGTACTACCGCTTGGGCGGTACTACCATGTTTTACTACCGCATCGACTACCGCTTACGAAAATTCTTCTGGAATCCCGAGGACCACAAGCGGAAGTGGCGCGGTACTCCAGGGCGGTACTACCGCTTGCATAGAGCGGTACTACCGCTTGTCGACGCACAGATTCAGGCAGGTTCGGTTTGAATCCGAGTTAGGCTAGAGCTAGGACTCTAGGACGTGAATTGATGTAATTCTCTTGTAAGGAAGGCCTAGATGAATCCTTGACTTGTACGGGAAGTCCAACCCCCTCTTATATAGAAGAGGTGATGGCCGATTGAAACAACACACAATCGAACGAATCAATCTATACTACTTTTTCATCTACGTTTTGTCTCCTACCTTCGTATCTTTCTTCTCGTTCTTCGTTCGTTCTTCGTGTTGAAGTGCGGCGATCCTCGAGGCTCTAGGGGCGGGCGAACCGACCTAGGGCAGCCCATCGTCCATCCGTGACTCCTGACGGGTTCCATCCCGGAGAAGCGGTGCGTCGGGTCTCAAAAGCGTCCGCCGGTTTGCTTGCGTACCGCGCTGCCGGACGGACCTCCTTCGACGTGAGCTGCGGTGCATCACCCCCGGCGTCGAGGGTACGCGTGACGCGTTCGTGTGCGAACACACTTTTTGGCGACTCCGCTGGGGACGAAAGATCAAGAATCATCATCAACCATGTCAAATCTTCCCCAGCCCTCAGAAGTTAGCGCCGATAACGTCATTAAGCCCGGTCTTGATGAGGTATCGGAGGAACATCGCCAGGCCTACGAAGCGCTCAAGAAAAAGCGTGAAGAGGCTTTTGAGGCGCTCAAGAAGAAGCGCGAGGAGGAGGATTTGGAGGCGTTTCTTTCAAGTTTCAAGAAGGACCGCCAAGGCAACATCACTCCGATTGGAGAAATCAGGTTACCTCCTCCCATTGATGAACAAGATGAAATCACTGTGAGCAAAGTTTTTTCTCCTGAGCAACTGGCTGTGATTGAAAGTCTTGTTAGTAAGGGTAATGTGATGGCGTACAATTCTTTCGTGGCAAATACTAATGCTCAGAAAAATATGCCGCCGTCATCTAGTGGTAATGTTGGTGTATCCATTAGCCCAGAAAAACCTAATCCAAGTTTACCTATTTCATCGGCACCTCCCATGCAACAACATTACAATTTGCCGATGAATTTTTATCCTAGCCAAACCAATCAACTTGTGGCTGCACCTGCATACCCTAATCCTATTATGAGTGTGCCCAATTCGGCGTCTACGCCGAATTACTTTCTCACATCACCTATGAATACAAGTATGTTTGGTCTTCCGCCGAATTATGTTTCGGCGCCTACTCCACAAGTTGCATCACTAGCTAGTTCCCAAGTTGCTCCTATGTCATTGCCACGAGCATCTTCATCTACCTCGGATCCAATTTTAGCCAAATTAAGGGAGGATTTGCATAACATGTTTCAAGAAACTTTTGGAAACGAGCCGAAAGTAAAGAGTCGTGTGTATCAAAAGCCTTATCCTGAACACTTCGACGCAGTTTTGTACCCTCCAGGTTATAAGGTTCCTGATTTTGTCAAATTTAGTGGAGAGGGCACAAAAACAACTTGGGAGCATGTGAGTCAGTATCTAGCACAGTTGGGCGAAGCAAGTTCCATAGAAGAATTGAAAGTGCGGTTATTTCCCTTATCTTTAACTGGCACCGCATTTTCATGGTTTGCTGCTTTGCCACCTGGCTCAATTCTCTTATGGTCGCAACTAGAGCAAAAGTTTCATGATCACTTTTATAGTGGCGACAATGAGCTTAAGTTATCACACCTTACATCAGTTAGGCAAAAGCATGATGAATCGGTCACCGATTATGTCAAAAGATTTAGAGATATAAAAAACCGATGCTATAGCTTAGTGATAACCGAAAGAGACTTGGCGGATCTTGTCCTTAATGGTTTGAAAACTCACATTAAGGAGAGGCTAGAAAGTTATGAGTTTTTAAATATTAACCAAGTCTTGCAGAAAGCTTTGGCTCAAGAGAGCCGAAGTAAAGAGATTCATAGGTCAACAACTGATCGTCCTAGAATGCATATGCTTGATTATAATGATGAATATTCGGACGATGAGGTTGATGTCTGTACCACTGAATTTGTTTGGTCCTCAAAGGCCAAACCCTATGCATGCAATGCTCTTAAGCCGATTCGTAAGAATCGTGATGAGGAGATGAAATTTACTTTTGATATATCCAAGTGTGATAGAATATTTGATGCTCTCTTGCAAGAAAAGATGATTAGAATATCACACACCATACCGCCGTTTGAGGAGCTGAAACGGCGTGCTTATTGCAAATATCATAATTCATTTTCTCATGCTACTAATGATTGCAATGTTTTTCGGAGAAAGATACAATCGGCCATTAATGACGGACGATTGAGTTTTTCTGAGATGCAAGTTGATAGACAGCCCTTCCCAATGAATACCATGACTTTGGAGGGGAAGAAAATGTTAATTCGGCCTAACATAGCCGAATCAGCTAATAAAGATAATATTGTCATTGGTGAGCCCAGGAAGAACAAAGATGGCGACAAGATCTTGGGGAGGCAAGTCGTGCTTGAGAAGCAATCCGATGGTGGAGAGGTAATCAAGATCACCATAAAAAATCCTGCACTCAGGGGGCAACCGCAAGTACAAGAGGATACTCATGTTGAATTTATCAAGCCCAAGATTTCAGAAGTTGGCAAGCGTAAAAGGAGTGAAGCTAAGCACAAGCGAATCAAGCCAACTTCTGATATGTTGCTATCTAAATATGCAAGTCAAGCGGCCGGTTCTAGCTCCAATCGGCCATCATATTCAAGACGTTCAAGATCACCTCCGAAGCAAGAGTTTCGACACTATGCAAGGCCATATGGGTCATGGGCACCGGCACCATGGATGTCGCCACCCCCTTATGCGCCGTATTACATGGGAGACTTCAATGGAGGATGGGGGCAGCCCCCAATGGCTCCTTATGATTTTCATATGGGGTGGACAACACCTAGAAGGCCTGCTCACAAAAAGCTTTATTATCCTACACAAGGACGTTCAAGCCATGATGCTAATCGGCCAACAAAAAATTCTCCAAGCGAAGCAGAATCTAGGGATCCCAAGTATATTCAACATAAGTGGTGTCCTCCTGGTCTGTCCAAGACACAAAAAAGGAGATTACAACGTATGAGGAGACGCGAGAAGGCGGCACATGAAGTAGAAGAGCAAAAGGACGAATTGTTCAATAAAATTCGGCCCGTGGCGCCCACAAATCAAGTATGGAGGCCTAAACAAAAAGGAAACACAGATGTCTCTACAACAGCACCTACGCCACCAAAAAAGGATGATGTAGCCCTTATTACATCGTCCACGCCACCTGAAACATCCCCTTTTATTGAGGAAATTTTAAGTCCAATATACACATTGGGAGATGAAGATGAGATGGAGGATTTTGAATCTACGCCGGTTCGGGATGGTGGCAATCGACTTCAAGATATGTACTTATCATCTTAAACACAAACATGGCCGATATATGATTATCGCCCTAAGCACATATAAATGGACCGATGGAGTGTTGACATCGTCCTTAGAGCAAGCTCTATGCGAATTATTTTTCGGCACACAAGCTTTGCCGAAAAACAGGGGGGCATGTGTTGACACCTGATTTTGGCACGATGCAAAATACAGTAAAGGTGGGCTCAAGCGGCAAGATCTTCTATACGAGAAAGTTCATATTGCCGGCATGATAGGCTTGCCGGCATAGAATCTTACCGCCCGAGTAAAAGCTTGCCGGTGTGGCAAGGAGACGGCCCGGCAGGGAGGCAATCCGGCAAGGAGACGGCCCGGCACGGAGGCGATCCGGCAAGGAGACGGCCCGGCAGGAAGGCAATCCGTCAAGGAGAGGGCCCGGCAAGGAGGCGATCCGGCAAGAAGACGGTCCGGCAAGGAGGCGATCCGGCAAGGAGGCGGCCCGGCAAGAAGATAGCCCGGCAAAGGGATGACCCAGCAAGGAGACCCGGCAAGGTATCCTGATGGTACTCCCGGGAAGGCGACAGCCCGTTGAAGACTGAAGATCAAGATGGACGCGAGGAGACGTAAGCCAGCCCATCAAGACAGCCTCTGGAGCGGTACTACCGCCCTCCAGAGCGGTACTACCGCTTGGGCGGTACTACCGTGTTTTACTACCGCATCGACTACCGGTTACGAAAATTCTTCTGGAATCCCGTGGACCACAAGCGGAAGTGGCGCGGTACTCCAGGGTGGTACTACCGCTGGAAGCGGTACTACCGCTTGCATAGAGCGGTACTACCGCTTGTCGATGCACAGATTCAGGCAGGTTCGGTTTGAATCCGAGTTAGGCTAGAGCTAGGACTCTAGGACGTGAATTGATGTAATTCTCTTGTAAGGAAGGCCTAGATGAATCCATGACTTGTACGGGAAGTCCAACCCCCTCTTATATAGAAGAGGTGATGGCCGATTGAAACAACACACAATCGAACAAATCAATCTATACTACTTTTTCATCTACGTTTTGTCTCCTACCTTCGTATCTTTCTTCTCGTTCTTCGTTCGTTCTTCGTGTTGAAGTGCGGCGATCCTCGAGGCTCTAGGGGCGGGCGAACCGACCTAGGGCAGCCCATCGTCCATTCGTGACTCCTGACGGGTTCCATCCCGGAGAAGCGGTGCGTCAGGTCTCAAAAGCGTCCGCCGGTTTGCTTGCGTACCGCGCTGCCGGACGGACCTCCTTCGACGTGAGCTGCGGTGCATCACCCCTGGCGTCGAGGGTACGCGTGACGCGTTCGTGTGCGAACAATTATATTGGCACCATAGATGATACTCATATCACTACTAGAGTGCCGAGGACACATGATGTCGCATACTGATACGTCTCCAACGTATCTATAATTTTTTATTGTTCCATGCTATTATAGTATCAATCTTGGATGTTTTATATGCAATTATTTGCCATTATATATCATTTTTTGGGACTAACCTATTAACCCAGTGCCCAGTGCCAGTTGTTGTTTTCTACTTGTTTTTGCCTTTTCAAAAAATCATTATCAAAAAGTGTCCAAACAAGAAAAAAACTTTGGATTAATTTTTTCTGGACCAGAAGAGACCCAGAAAGCTTTGGGAGAGGACAAGAAGAATCACGAGGAGGCGACAAGCCTAGAGGGCGCACCCCAGGAGGGTGGCCGTGCCCCCAGGCTTGTGGGCTCCTCGTGGCACCTCTTGACCTAATTCCTTCGCTATAAATTCACAAATATTCCCAAACCAACAGAGAGACAGAAGATAAAAACCTTTCCTCTACCGCAAGCCTCTGTTCTTCCGCGATCCCATCTGGAGGCCTTTTTCGGTACTCTGCCGGAGGGGGAATCGATCACGGAGGGCTTCTACATCAACCTTGCTGCCCTTCCGATGATGTGTGAGTAGTTTAACAGAGACCTACGGGTCCATAGCTAGTAGCTAGATGGCTTCTTCTCTCTCTCTGATCTTCAATACCATGTTCTCCTCGATGTTCTTGGAGTTCTATCCGATGTAATCTTCTTTTGCGGTGTGTTTGTTGGGATCCGATGAATTGTGAGTTTATGATCAGATTATTCACGAGAAATATTTGAGTCTTCTCTGAACTCTTTTATGCATGATTATTATAGCTTTGTATTTCTCTCCGATCTATCGATTTGGTTTGGCCTACTAGATTGATTTATCTTGCAATGGGAGAGATGCTATGTGATGGGTTCAATCTTGTGGTGCTCAATCCCAGTGACAGAAGGGGACATGGCACATATTTGTATTGTTGCCATTAAGGATAAAAATATGGGGTATAATCATATTGCTTGAGATTACTTTGTCTACATCATGTCATCTTGCTTAAGGCGTTACTCTGTTTCATACTTAATACCCTAGATGCATGCTGGATAGCGGTCGATGGGTGGAGTAATAGTAGTAGATGCAGGCAGGAGTCGGTCTACTTGTCTCGGACATGATGCCTATATACATGATCATTGCCATGAATCCGTCATAATTATTTGCTTTTCTATCAATTGCCCAACAGTAATTTGTTTACCCACCATATGCTATGTGTTCGAGAGAGAAGCCTCTAGTGAAAACTATGGCCCCCGGTCTACTTTATCATATATTAAAAACCTAAAAATACCTTGCTCAAATTTATTTACTTTTATTTTAATTAGTATTTTATTTTATCTATTTACCTCGATAAGATTTAATCCTTGCAAATAACCGCTAAGAGGATTGACAACCCTCTTATTTGCGTTGGGTGCAAGTGTTTGCTCTTGTGTGTTGATACGTCTCCAATGTATCTATAATTTTTGATTGTTCCATGCTATTATAGTATCAATCTTGGATGTTTTATATACATTTACAAGCAATTATATATCATTTTTTGAGACTAACCTATTAACTTAGTGCCCAGTGCCAGTTGCTGTTTTTTGCCTCTTTTTGGTTTTTCAGAATATCAGTACCAAACGAAGTCCAAATGCCACGAAACTTTTTGGAGATTTTTTCTAGACATAAGAGACACTAGAAGCTTTGGGAGAGGGCCAGAAGACAGAGGAGGTGGCCACGAGCCACCAGGGCACGCCCCAGGGGGGGTGGCGCGCCTTGGTGCCTCGTGGGCCCACCTCTGCTCCGTTTGACCTAATTCCACCTCTATAAATACTCTAAAATTGGGAAACCAACAGGAGAGTCCACGAAATACATTTTCCGCCGCCGCAAGTTCCTGTTCTCGAGAGATCCCATCTGGAGGCCTTTTCTGGCACTCTGCCGGAGGGGGATTTGATCACGGAGGGGCTCGCCATCAACCTTGCTGCCCTTCCGATGATGCGTGAGTAGTTTACCACAGGCCTTCGGGTCCATAGTTAGTAGCTAGATGGCTTCTTCTCTCTTTTTGATCTTCAATACAATGTTCTCCTCGATGATCTTGGAGTTCTATCCGATGTAATCACTTTTTGCGGTGTGTTTGTTGGGATCCGATGAATTGTGAGTTTCTGATCAGATTATCCATGAATATTATTTGAGTTTTCTCTGAACTCTTTTATGCATGATTGTTATAGCTTCATATTTCTCTCCAATCTATTGATTTGGTTTGGCCAACTAGATTGATTTATCTTGCAATGGGAGAGGTGCTTTGTAATGGGTTCAATCTTGCGGTGCTCAATCCCAGGGATAGAAAGGGACATGACACGTATGTATCGTTGCTATAAGGGTAAAAATATGGGGTTTATTCATGCGTGAGTTTACTTTGTCTACATCATGTCATCTTGCTTAAGGCGTTACTCCGTTCTTTATGTACTTAATACTCTAGATGCATGCTGGATAGCGGTCGATGTGTGGAGTAATAGTAGTAGATGCAGAATCGTTTTGGTCTACTTGTCTCGGACGTGATGCCTATATACATGATCATTGCCTTGGATATCGTCATGATTATTTGCTTTTCTATCAATTGCCCAACAGTAATTTGTTTTCCCGTCGTATGCTATTTTCAAGAGAGAAGCCTCTAGTGAAAACTATGCCCCCCGGGTCTACTTTTATCTTATATTGAAAATCCCAAAAATATCTTGCTGCAATTTTAATTTATTTATTTTATTTTTTATTTTTTTTCGATCTATCTATCTATCACCATACAATTTAATCTTGCAATTAACCGCCAAGGGATTGACAACCCCTTGTTCGCGTTGGGTGCAAGGATTTGTTATTTTGTGTGCAGGTACTGCTAACGAGTTGTTGCGTGATTCTCCTACTGGATTGATAACCTTGGTTTCATAACTGAGGTAAATACTTATCTCTACTGTACTGCATCATCCCCTCCTTTTCGGGGAAATCCCAACGCAGCTCACAAGTAGCAGGAAGAATTTCTGGCGCCATTGCCTGGGAGGCATCATCAACATCTATCAAGTACCTACGCATGAACTTTCATCTCCTTGCATTTATTTTGTTTGCCTTTGCCTCTTGTTTTCATCTCCCCCACTTCTAAAAAAGTTTTTTACAAAAATACAAAACTATTTTCCGTTTGCCTTTTTCTTGTTTGCTTCTTTGCTTGCTTGTTATCTTGTTTGCGTAGCCACGATGTCTCAAGAAAATACAAAATTGTGTGATTTTTCTAATACTAATAATAATGATTTTATTAGTACTCCGATTGCTCCTCCCGCCGCTAGTGCAGAGACTTGTGATATTAATGCCGCTTTGCTAAATCTTGTTATGAAAGAACAATTTTCTGGTAGTCCTAATGAAGATGTTGCATCCCATCTTAACACTTTCGTAGAATTGTGTGTTATGCAAAATAAAAAAGATGTGGATAATGATATTGTGAAATTAAAATTATTCCCATTCTCATTGAGGGATCGTGCAAAAAATTGGTTTTCATCTTTACCACGAAATAGTATCGATTCTTGGGATAGGTGTAAAGATGCTTTTATTACCAAGTATTTTCCTCCCGCGAAAATTATTTCCCTTAGAAATCAAATTATGAATTTCTAGCAACTTGATCATGAACATGTTGCCCAATCTTGGGAAAGGATGAAATTAATGATAAGAAATTGCCCTACTCATGGTTTAAATTTGTGGATGATCATACAAAAAATTTATGCGGGATTAAATTTTGTTTCTAGAAATCTTTTAGATTCCGCCGTGGGGGGTACTTTTATGGAGATTACATTGGGAGAAGCTATTAAATTGCTTGATAATATTATGGCAAATTATTCACAATGGCATACTGAAAGAGTTCCTACTAGTAAAAAGTTGAATTCTGTTGAAGAAATTAGTACTTTGAGTGATAAAGTTGATGCGCTTATGAAATTGGTTGCTAGCAAAAATACTCCTATTGACCCTAATGATGTGCCTTTATCCACCTTGATTGAGTGAAATAATGATCCCGTAGATGTGTATTTTGTCTCGTGAAACAATTTTAATAGTAATGCTTATAGGGGTAATTTCAATGCTAGACCGTTTCCTGGAAATTCCTCTAATAATTATGGCAATCCTTATGGTAATTCTTATAATAATAATAATAATAATAATAATAGGATGCCCTCTGATCTTCAAAGTAATATTAAAGAATTTATTAATGCTCAAAAAGTTTTCAACACTACGATAGAAGAAAAATTGAGTAAACTTGATGATATGTCTAGGAGCATTGATAGAATTATTCATGATGTGGAAAATCTTAAGACTAAAAATTTTGCCACCCAAAATTGATATTAATGAATCAATTAAAGCTTTATATGTCTCCATGGATGAGAGTAAGAAAAGAACCAATATGCTAAAAGCTAAACGAGAATTTTTAGAAAAAGCGATTCCTCCCGGTTTCTATCGTAGTAATGATGAGGATATTAAAATGATTGGTGTTTCATATATTGATTCCTTGTTTAGCAATACAAAACTTGATTGAAAGGGGACTGAAGAAGAGTCAAGTTCAGCTAGAAGGCGTCCCCATAATTCGGAGGGTGAAAATCTTGATAAATTTTTTGACAAAAGTGGGTTTGGAGAGGTAAAAACTTTAACTAGCGATGTGCCCACTATCTTGGATTACGAAGACTTTAATTATGATAGTTGTTCTTTGATTGAGTGTATTTCTTTGTTACAATCCATGCTAAATTCACCCAACACCTATGAACAAAACAAGGCTTTTACTAAACACATCGTAGAAGCAATGACGAAAGCGTTAGAAGAAAAACTAGAACTAGAAATTTCAATTCCTAGAAAATTATATGATGAGTGGGAACCCACCATTAAAGTTAAAATTAAAAATTATGAGTGCAATGCTTTATGTGATTTGGGTGCTACCATTTCCACAATTCCAAAATCTCTATGTGATGTGCTAGGTTTTACCAATATAGATGAATGTTCTCTTAATTTGCATCTTGCGGATTCCACTATTAAAAAGCCTTTGGGTATAATAAATGATGTGCTTATTCTTGCAAATAGAAATTATGTGCCCGTGGACTTTATTGTACTTGACATTGAATGCAATCCTTCTTGCCCCATAATACTTGGTATGCCTTTTCTTCGAACTATTGGTGCTATTATAGATATGAAAGAAGGTAATATAAGATTTCAATTTCCACTAAAGAAAGGGATGGAACACTTCCCTAGGAAAAGAATTAAAGCACCATATGAATCCATTATGAGGGCCACTTATGGAATCAACTTGAAAGATGACAATACTTGAAACTATGCATTATGCCTAGCTAGGGGCATAAAACAATAGCGCTTGTTGGGAGGCAACCCAATGAATAAAATAAATTTTTGTTTCTTATTTCTATTCTTGTGTGTTTACACAATTATGCTACTTTTTTGATTGTGTTTTTATGTTTTAATTAGTGTTTGTGCCAAGTAATGCCTTTGGGATGATTTGGAAGATAGTATAATTGATGCTGTTTGGAAAACAGAAAGTTTTGCTTCCAGTTCTGGAATTTTAATTCTGTACTGGAGCGTCGGAAAAATCTCAAATTTTTACACAGTATTTATATATGAATTTCCCACGTTTTTCCTAATTTTTCAGAATTTTTAGAGTTAAATAAGTATGGCTTTTAAATAGATCTCTACAGACTATTCTGTTTTTGACAGATTCTGTTTTTGATGCATTGTTTTGCTTGTTTTGATGAAACTATGGATTGTATCGGGGGGTATAAGCCATGGAGAAGTTAGAATACAGTAGGTATAATGCAAAAATAAAATATGAATGGGTTTGCAACAGTACTTAAAGTAGTGATTTGTTTGTTATACTAACGGATCTCACGAAGGTTTTGTTGAGTTTTGTGTGATTGAAGTTTTCAAGTTTTGGGTGAGATCACGATGGATGAAGCAATAAGGAGTGGCAAGAGCCTAAGCTTGGGGATGCCCAAGGCACCCCAAGGTAATATTCAAGGAAGACTCAAGCGTCTAAGCTTGGGGATGCCCCGGAAGGCATCGCCTCTTTCTTCTACCAACTATCGGTAATTTTACTTGGAGCTATATTTTTATTCGTCACATGATATGTGTTTTACTTGGAGCGTCGTGTATTATATGAGTCTTTGCTTTGTTTGCTTTTTAGTTTGTCACAATCATATTTTCTGGACACACCTATTTGAGAGAGCCACACGTTTATCATGATTTGTTAGAATACTCTATGTGCTTCACTTAAATCTTTTGAGCTAGGCAGTTGCTCTAGTGCTTCACTTAAATCTTTTTGAGCACGGCGGTGGCTATATTTTGAAGAAATATTTGAACTCTCATGCTTCACTTATATTATTTTGAGAGTTCATAAAGATTAAATTTTGAAGAAATATTTGCAATCTCATGCTTCACTTATATCTTTTTGAGAGTTCACAATAGTAATGGTAATTTGTACAAGATATGAATTTGGCCCCAAAGTGATGAATATTCAAGAGGGATATAATAAAAAAATTCATGAAAGATCATTGGATATGATAAGTTTGATTCCTTGCAATAGTTTTGCGATATGGAGATGATAATATGTGAGTCATGTTAGTGAGTAATTGTGATTTAGTAAGAATATTGGTGTTAAGGTTTGTGATTCCCTATGCATGCACGTAAAGTCAATAGTTATGCAACAAAATTATATCCTACTTATGGTGCATTATTCGGTGTTAGTTATGTTCAATACATGTTTATGACCGTTTTCGCTTTTTGGTTGGTTGCTTCTCAATCTGTTTGCTAGCCTTCATTTTGTACTAAGCGGGAATACTGCTTGTGCATCCAACCCCTTAAACCCAAGTTGTGCCAAATGAGTCCACCATACCTACCTATATGCGGTATTTCCATGTCGTTCCAAGTAAATTTGCATGTGCCAACTCTAATTTTCAAAATAATTTTCCGTTTTGTGTGCCCGTACCGCTCATGAAGCGGCAGGGGGTGGCCAATATTTTCCATGCTAGGTGTGTTATTCTCACGATGAGTGTTTATTCACTTGTCATTGCACGAGAGAGTGGCAGGTAATAGGGATGCCCAGTCCCGAAATGAAAAACAATTAATATGTTGATAATAATAAATTCCTTGGAAAGTGTTGGTATGGAAGGCACCCGTGGATACGGCTAGCCATGGATTGTGAAAGAATAGTGGAAAGGAAATAAACTTTATTTTCTGTTTGGGAACCGCCTATAATGTGTCTAGCGTGGAAGATATTGGGAATTCTCGGTCGTTTTCGTTGACAGGAAAAGCATGCCTCTCACAATAATTTTATCTCTCTAATTTAAGCTTTGAGCTCTGGCACCTTTGCAAATCTCTGCTTCCCTCTGCGAAGGGACTATCTTTTTACTTTTATGCAATTTTTATTTTTACTTTGAGTCTCCATCTTCTCTTATAAAGCACCAACTAGAGAGCATATTGTCATACTTGTGCATTGTGTGTAGCTAATATTGAGTGTGTTTCATGAATGGATCAATGATTGAGCATAATGGGCTAGGGATAGCTTTCTTTAGCATTGATATTTTGAAAGACATGGTTGCTTGTTAGTATGCTGAGTATTTATGTCTTCATGTCAAATTATAGACTATTGCTTTGAATCATTCAAGTCCAAATATCCATGCTATAAAAGAAAAGAGTATGTGATGAATATGATAGGTAGCATTCCACATCAAAAATTCCGTTTTTATCATTTACCTACTCGAGGACGAGCAGGAATTAAGTTTGGGATGCTTGATACGTCTCCAACGTATCTATAATTTTTGATTCTTCCATGCTATTATAGTATCAATATTGGATGTTTTATATATATTTACAAGCAATTATATATCATTTTTGGGACTAACCTATTAACTTAGTGCCCAGTGCCAACTGCTGTTTTTTGCCTGTTTTTGGTTTTTCAGAATATCAGTACCAAACAAAGTCCAAATGCCACGAAACTTTTTGGAGATTTTTTTCTGGACATAAGAGACACTAGAAGCTTCGGGAGAGGGCCAGAAGGTAGAGGAGGTGGCCACGAGCCACCAGGGCGCGCCCTAGGGGGGTGGCGCGCCCTGGTGCCTCATGGGCCCACCTCTGCTCCGTTTGACCTAATTCCACCTCTATAAATACTCTAAAATCGGGAAACCAACAAGAGAGTCCATGAAATACTTTTTCCGCCGCCGCAAGTTCCTGTTCTAGAGAGATCCCATCTGGAGGCCTTTTTCGGCACTCTGCCGGAGGGGGATTCGATCACGGAGGGGCTCGCCATCAAACTTGCTACCCTTCCGATGATGTGTGAGTAGTTTACCACAGACCTTCGGGTCCATAGTTAGTATCTAGATGGCTTCTTCTCTCTTTTTGATCTTCAATACAATGTTCTACTCGATGAGCTTCGAGTTCTATTCGATGTAATCACTTTTTGCGGTGTGTTTGCTGGGATCCGATGAATTGTGAGTTTATGATCAGATTATCCATGAATATTATTTGAGTTTTCTCTGAACTCTTTTATGCATGATTATTATAGCGTCGTATTTCTCTCCGATCTATTGATTTGGTTTGTCCAACTAGATTGATTTATCTTGCAATGGGAGAGGTGCTTTGTAATGGGTTCGATCTTGCGGTGCTCAATCCCAGTGACAGAAAGGGACATGACACGTATGTATCGTTGGTATTAAGGGTAAAAAATATGGGGTTTGTTCATGCGTGAGTTTACTTTGTCTACATCATGTCATCTTGCTTAAGGCGTTACTCCGTTCTTTATGAACTTAATACTCTAGATGCATGCTGGATAGCGGTCGATGTGTGGAGTAATAGTAGTAGATGCTGAATCATTTTGGTCTACTTGTCTCGGACGTGATGCCTATATACATGATCATTGCCTTGGATATCATCATGATTATTTGCTTTTCTATCAATTGCCCAACAGTAATTTGTTTACCCACCGTATGCTATTTTCAAGAGAGAAACCTCTAGTGAAAACTATGGCCCCCGGGTCTACTTTTATCTTATATTGAAAATCCCAAAAATACCTTGCTGGAATTTTACTTTATTTTTTTTATTTTGTATTTTTGTTCGATCTATCTATCTATCACCATACAATTTAATCTTGCAATTAACCGCCAAGGGATTGACAACCCCTTGTTCGCGTTGGGTGCAAGGATTTGTTATTTTGTGTGCAGGTACTGCTAACGAGTTGTTGCGTGATTCTCCTACTGGATTGATAACCTTGGTTTCATAACTGAGGGAAATAATTATCTCTACTATACAGCATCATCCCCTCCTCTTCGGGGAAATTCCAACGCAGCTCACAAGTAGCATGTGTGCAGGTGCGCTTAACGGAATTTTGCTTGGTTCTCCTGCTGGATTGATAACCATGGTTCTTAACTGAGGGAAATATTTATCTCTACTGTACTACATCATCCTCTCCTCTTCGGGGAAATACCAATGCAGACTACAAGTAGCAGGAAGAATTTCTGGCGCCGTTGCCGGGGAGACATCATCAAAATTACCAAGTACCTTCGCACAAACTATTATCCACTTGCATTTACTTTATTTGCCTTTTATTTGCATTTGCCTCTCGTTTTCATCTCCCCCACTTATAATTTTTTTTACAAAAACACAAAAATATTTTTATTTGCTTGTTTGCTAGTTTGCTTGCTTCGTTGCGATGTCTCAAGAAAATACAAAATTGTGTGACTTTTCAAATACTAATAATAATGATTTTATTAGTACTCCTATTGCTCCTCCCACCCCTAGTGCGGAGTCGTCTGACATTAATGCTGCCTTGCTTAATCTTGTTATGAAAGAACAATTTTCTGGTAGTCCTAATGAAGATGCTGCATCCCATCTAAATACTTTCGTTGAACTTTGTGATATGCAAAAGAAGAAAGATGTGGACAATGATATTGTTAAGTTAAAATTATTTCCGTTCTCACTACGAGACCGTGCTAAAACTTGGTTTTCATCCTTGCCTAGAAATAGTATTGATTCTTGGGATAAGTGTAAGGATGCTTTTATCACCAAGTATTTTCCTCCCGCTAAGATTATTTCTCTAAGAAATCAAATTATGAATTTTAAGCAACTTGAGCATGAACATGTTGCACAATCTTGGGAGAGAATGAAATTAATGATAAGAAATTGCCCAACTCATGGCTTGAATTTATGGATGATCATACAAAAAAATTATGCGGGACTAAACTTTGTCTCTAAAAATTTGCTAGACTTTGCCGCAGGTGGTACTTTTATGGAAATTACATTGGGAGAACCTACAAAACTTTTTGATAATATTATGACAAAATATTCTCAATAGCACATGGAACGAACTCCAACTGGTAAGAAGGTAAATTCTGTTGAAGAAATTAATACTTTGAGTGATAAGATGGATGCTCTATTGAAATTGGTTGCTAGTAAAAATTCTCATATTGATACTAATGATGTGCCATTGTCTACTTTGATTGAGCAAAATAGTGATGCTATTGATGTGAATTTTATCTCTAGAAATAATTTCAACAATAATGCTTAAAGGGGTAATTTCAATCCTAGACCGTTTCCTAGAAATTCCTCTAATAATTATGGCAATCCTTATGGTAATTCTTATAATAATAATAGGATGCCCTCTGATCTTGAAAGTAATATTAAAGAATTTATTAGTTCGCAAAAGAATTTCAATGCTATGATAGAAGAAAAATTGAACAGAGTTGATGAATTGTCTAGGAACATGGATAGAATTGCTCATGATGTGGAAAATCTCAAAACTAAAATTTTGCCACCTAAGCATGATATAAATGAGTCTATTAAAGCTATCTATGTCTCCATTAATGAAAGTAAAGAAAGCACCGCTAGGTTGAGAGCTAAGCGAGAATTTCTAGAAAAAGCGATTCCACCCGGTTTCTATCGTAGTAATGATGAAGATATTAAAATGATTGGTGTCACTCCTATTGAATCATTATTTAGTAACATAAAACTTGATGAAAAAGGGACTGAAGAAGAGTCAACTTTAGATAAAAGGAGTCCCACTTGCTTGGAGGGTGATAATCTTAATGATAAAAATGAAAAAAGTGGGTTTGGAGAGGTCAAAACTTTAAATAGTAATGCACCCACTACTTTGGATTACAAGGACTTTAATTATGATAGTTGTTCTTTAATTGAGTGTATTTCCTTTTTGCAATCCATGATTAATTCACCAAATGCATATGAACAAAATAAAGCTTTCACTAAACACATTGTAGAAGCTATGATGAAAGCACATGAAGAAAAACTTGAGTTAGAAGTTTCAATTCCTAGAAAATTACAAGATGAATGGGAACCTACTATTAAAGTCAAAATTAAAGATTATGAATGTAGTGCTCTTTGTGATCTTGGTGCTAGTGTTTCCACTATACCAAAGTCCTTGTGTGATGTGCTAGGTCTCACCGACATGGATCCTTGTTCCCTTAATTTGCATCTTGCGGATTCCACTATTAAAAAGCCATTGGGTAGAATAAATGATGTGCTTATTCTTGCAAATAGAAATTATGTGCCTGTGGACTTTATTGTTCTTGATATTGAATGCAATCCTTCTTGCCCCATAATACTTGGTAGGCCTTTTCTACAACAATTGGTGCTATTATTGATATGAAAGAAGGTAATATAAGATTTCAATTTCCATTAAAGAAAGGGATGGAACACTTCCCTAGAAAGAGAATTAAAGCACCTTATGAATCTATTATGAGGTCCACCTATGGAATTAACATGAAGGATGACAACACTTGAAACTATGCATTATGCCTAGCTAGGGGCATAAAACAATAGCGCTTGTTGGGAGGCAACCAAATGAATAAAATAATTTTTTGCTTTTACCTTCTGTTTTTGAGTGTTTGCACAATTATAGCTTCTGTTATGATTGTATTTTTATGTTTTAATTAGTGTTTGTGCCAAGTAATTCCTTTGGGATGATTTGGAAGATTGTATGATAGATGCTGTTGGAAAACAGAAACTTTTGTGTCCAGTGCTGGAATTTTGTTTTTTCTCTGGAACATCAGAACCTTCAAAAAAAATTATGCAGTATTGATATATGAATTGCCCACGTTGTCCTAAGTTTTCAAAAAAATTGGAGTTACAGAAGTATGACGATAATTCAGATCTTTACAGACTGTTCTGTTTTAGACAGATTCTGTTTTTGTTGCATAGTTTGCTTATTTTGATGAATCTATGGATCGTATTGGGGGGCATGAGTCATGGAGAAGTTGGAGTATAGTATAATTATGCCAATATTAAATATGAATCAATTTACAAGATTTCACGAGGTTTCTGTTTGTTATACTAACGGATCTCACGAGGTTTCTGTTGAGTTTCGTGTGCTGAAGTTTTCAAGTTTTGGGTGAGACTACGATGGACAAAGGAATAAGGAGCGGCAAGAGCCTAAGCTTGGGGATGCCCAAGGCACCCCAAGGTAATATTCAAGGAAGAATCAAGCGTCTAAGCTTGGGGATGCCCCGGAAGGCATCCCCTCTTTCGTCTACAATCTATCGGTAACTCACTCGGAGCTATATTTTTATTCATCACATGATATGTGTTTTACTTGGAGCGTCTTGTGATATAGTTTGTTTGCTTTTGTTTGATTTTTAGTTTGTCACAATCATATTTGCTGAACACACCTTTTTGAGAGGGACACACATTATTCGTGATTTCTTAGAATACTCTATGTGCTTCACTTATATCTTTTGAGCTAGGCAGTTGCTCTAGTGCTTCACTTATATCTTTTAGAGCACGGTGGTGGTTATATTTTAAAGAAATAGTTGCACTCTCATGATTCACTTATATTTTTTTGAGAGTCTCATGAATAGCAATGGTAATATGCACGGGTTATGAATTTGGTCCTGATATGATAGGTATTCAAGAGGGATATAATAAAAACTTGCATGTAGATCACTGAATATGATAAGTTTGATTCCTTGCAATAGTTTTGCGATATTAAGATGGTAATATGTGGGAGGTATTAGTAGATGATTGTGGTTTAGTAAGAATATTGGTGTTAAGGTTTGTGATTCCCGAAGCATGCACGTATGATCTGTCGTTATGCTAAGAAGTTGGAGCATGATTTATTGTTGATTGTCTACCTTATGAGTGGTGGTCGGGGACGAGAGATGGACCTTGTCCTACCAATCATCCCTCTAGGGGCATGCATAGTAGTACTTTGCTTCGAGGGCTAATAAACTTTCACAATAAGTATGTGAGTTCTTTATGACTAATGTGAGTCCATGGATTATACGCACTCTCACCCTTCCGCAATTTGCTAGCCTCTTCGGTACCGTGCATTGCCCTTTCTGACATCGAGAGTTGGTGCAAACTTCGCCGGTGCATCCAAACCCTGTGATATGATACACTCTATCACACATAAGCCTCTTTATATCTTCCTCAAAACAGCCACCATACCTACCTATCATGGCATTTCCATAGCCATTCCGAGATATATTGCCATGCAACTTCCACCATTCCATTTTTATGACACACATCGTCATTGTCATATTGCTTTGCATGATCATATAGCTGACATAGTATTTGTGGCTCAGCCACCGTTCATCATTTTTATACATGTTATGCTAGCATCATTGCACATCCTGGTACACTGCCAGAGGCATTCATATAGAGTCATATTTTTTGTTCTAGTATCGAGTTGTAATATTGAGTTGTAAGTAAATAAAAGTGTGATGATCATCATTATTAGAGCATTGTCCCAGTGAGGAAAGGATGACGGAGACCATGATTCCCCCACAAGTCAGGATGAGACTCCGGACGAAAAAAAAGGCCGAAAAGAGCCCAAAAATGAGAGAAAGGAGAGAAGGGGCAATGTTACTATCCTTTTTCCACACTTGTGCTTCAGAGTAGCACCATGTTTTTCATATAGAGAGTCTCCTATTTTGTCACTTTCATATACTAGTGGGAATTTTTTCATTATAGAACTTGGCTTGTATATTCCGATGATGGGCTTCCTCAAATGCCCGAGGTCTTCATGAGCAATCAAGTTGGATGCACACCCACTTAGTTTTCATGTTGAGCTTTCATACACTTATAGGTCTTAGTGCATCCGTTGCATGGCAACCCCTACTCCTCGTATTGACATCAATTGATGGGCATCTCCATAGCCCGTTGATTAGCCTCGTTGATGCGAGACTATCTTCTTATTTTTGACTTCTCTTATTTATCTCTACCACCACACTCTATTCCACCCATAGTGCTATATCCATGGCTTGCGCTCATGTATTGCGTGGGAGTTAAAAAAGCCGAAGCGCGTTAGAAAGTATGAACCAATTGCTCGGCTTGTCATCGGGGTAGTGCATGATAAATACTTTGTGTTAAGAAGATGGAGCATGACAGGATTTTATGATTTTGTAGGGATAACGTTCTTTAGCATTTTTATTTTGAAAGACATGATTGTTTATTGGTATGCTTGAGTATTGATGTCTTTATATCAAATTATAGACTATTGCTTTGAATCATTCGGATCTTATTATTCATACCGTAAGAGAAAGATTACATGATGAAACATGATAGGTAGCATTCCACATCAAAAATTCTGTTTTTATCATTTACCTACTTGAGGACGAGCAGGAATTAAGCTTGGGGATGCTTGATACGTCTCCAAAGTATCTATAATTTTTGTTTGTTCCATGCTATTATAGTGTCAATCTTGGATGTTTTATATGCCATTATATATCATTTTTTGGGACTAACCTATTAACCCAGTGCCCAGTGCCAGTTGCTATTTTCAGCTTGGTTTTTCCTTTTCAGAAAATCATTATCAAAAAGTGTCCAAACGAGAAAAAAACTTTGGATTAATTTTGTCTGGACCAGAAGAGACCCATGAAGCTTCGGGAGAAGACCAGAAGGGTCATGAGGAGGCGACAAGCCTGGAGGGCGCGCCCAGGGGGGTGGCCGCGCCCCCCAGGCTTGTGGGCCCCTCGTGGCACCTATTGACCTAATTCCTTCGCTATAAATTCACAAATATTACCAAACCAACAGAGAGACAGAAGAGAAAAACCTTTCCACCGCCGCAAGCCTCTGTTCTTCCGCGATCCCATCTAGAGGCCTTTTTCGGTACTCTGCCGGAGGGGGAATCGATCACGAAGGGCTTCTACATCAACCTTGCTGCCCTTCCGATGATGTGTGAGTAGTTTACCACAGACCTACGGGTCCATAGCTAGTAGCTAGATGGCTTCTCTCTCTTTGATCTTCAATACCATGTTCTCCTTGATGTTCTTGGAGTTCAATCTGATGTAATCTTCTTTTGCAGTGTGTTTGTTGAGATCCGATGAATTGTGAGTTTATGATCAGATTATTCATGAGAAATATTTGAGTCTTCTTTGAACTCTTATATGCATGATTATTATAGCTTTGTATTTCTCTCCGATCTATCGATTTGGTTTGGCCTACAGATACGTCTCCAACGTATCTATAATTTATGAAGTATTCATGCCATGTTTATAACAATTTTATATGGTTTTAGTATGATTTGATTAGAACTAACCCGAACTGACTTTGTTTTCAGCAGAACTACCGTGGTGTTGTTTTTTGTGCAGAAATAAAAGTTCTCGGAATTGGATGAAACTTTTTGACGATTTTTTTGGGACCAAAAGAGACCCCCGAATCTTCGTGGAAGGACCAGAAGCCTCACGAGGAGCCCACAAGGCAACATGGCATGCCCTGGCGGGGGCCATGTGTTGTTGCCTTGTGGGGCCCTCGTAGCTCCTTTTCGCATGATTCCAACGCTGAAAAATCTTATAAATAGAGAAACCCCCAGAAATAAACCTAGAACTTTGATGACACCGCCGCAAGCCTCTGTACCAAAGAAATACCATCTGGAGCCCTGTTACGGCACCCTGCCGGAGGGGGAATCATCACCGGAGTCCATCTTCATCATCCCGGCGGTCTCCATGACGATGAGGGAGTAGTTCACCCTCGGGGCTGAGGGTATGTACCAGTAGCTATGTGTTTGATCTCTCTCTCTCGTGTTCTTGATTTGGCATGATCTTGATGTATCACGAGCTTTGTTAATATAGTTGGATCATATGGTGTTTCTTCCCTCTCTATCTTCTTGTGATGAATTGAGTCTTTCCCTTTGAGGTTTCGTTATTGTCAGATTGAATATTTCAGATTTGAGAACACTTGATGTATGTCTTGCATTTGGATACCCGTGGTGACAATGGGGTATTCTATTGGTTCACTTGATGTATGTTTTGGTGATCAACTCGCGGATTCCTGTGACCTTGGGGTGATCTAGGCATAGGGGTTGGTGGGACGTTTTCATCTTCTTTTCTCCGATAGAAACTGTGGGGTACTCTTTGAAGTTCTTTGTGTGGATTGAATATTATGAATCTGAAGTTGTTTGATGCATATCGAATAATCAACTCATGGATACTTGTGATGACATTGGAGTATCTAGGTGACATTAGAGTTGGTTGATGTGTATCATATGGTGTTATTTTAGCACGAACTCTAGGGCTGTTTGTGACACTTATAGGGATGGCTCAGTAGATTGATCGGAAAGGATAAATTTGAGGTGGTTTCGTACCCTACAACAATTTCATCTTATGTTCTCCACTAATAGGAACTTTGGAGTGATTCTTTGTCGCACGTTGAGGGATTGTTATATGATTCAACTATGTTAGCATTGTTGAGAGATTGCACTAGTGAAAGTATGAACCCTAGGCCTTGTTTCCAAGCATTGCAATACCGTTTGTGCTCCATTTTATAACTTGCTACCTTGCTGTTTTTTTAAATTTCAGATTACAAAAACCTATTTCTACTATCCATACTACACTTGTATCACCATCTCTTCGCCGAACTAGTGCACCTATACAATTTACCATTGTATTGGGTGTGTTGGAGACACAAGAGATTTCTTGTATTTGATTGCAAGGTTGTTTGAGAGAGACCATCTTCATCCAACGCCTCCCACGGATTGATAAACCTTAGGTCATCCACTTGAGAAAAATTTGCTACTGTCCTACAAAACTCTGCACTTGGAGGCCCAACAACGTCTACAAGAATAAAAGTTGCATAGTAGACATCAAGCTTTTTTCTGGCGCCGTTGCCGGGGAGGTGAGTGCTTGAAGGTATATCTTTAGATCTTGCAATTGAATCTTTTAATTTCTTGTTTTATCACTAGTTTGGTTTTATAAAAGAAAACTACAAAAAATGGAATTGAGATTGCCTCAAATACTTCATCTTTATAATGTCTTTCTTGAAAATAAGGATTCTGATAATTGTGCTCAATTATTAGAGGAAGAATTTAATAAAATGTTTTATGTGAGACCTTTGAATGATGAGCATGATTGCAATGTTGTTAGTATGCTTTCTATGAATATCCATGATGCTAATGATATGCAAAGCCATAAGCTTGGGGATGCTATGTTTGATGAAGATGATATTTTTAACCCCCCAAGTTTTGATGAGAAAATTTATTATGATGATAGCATGCCTCCTATTTATGATGATTATATTGATGAAAGTGGGTTTGAAAGAGTGTCAACTCTAGGTACTAGTGATCCCACTATTTTGGAGTGTAGGGGAACGCGACAGAAAACAAAAAAAATCGGTACAGCGAGCACGCCCAGGATCACTATGGAGACTGCATACAGGGTTTGATATGATCATTACCGACTCGTAGCGCAGCGGAAGTAGAGTCGATGTAGATCGTCGGTGCAGATCCCCGCAGCTAGGATTTACAACCTCCCAACCGTGAGGATGTACTCCCTTGTCTGCCCCTCGGACAGCCCTCCGGGAGGCAGTCGGACAGTCCCTCGGACGGTGTCACGGACAGCCCTTCGGGAGGACGCTCGAAACTCGGATGGCCACTCGGACAGCCCTTCGGGAGGACCCTGGAAACTCGGACGGTCACTCGGACAGCCCTTCGGGAGGCACTCTCGAACTAAGACCGAAACTACAATCTCTCTACAGAGTTGCACACATACGGTGTCATCTATCCGGCAGGGCTTCGCCGTCCAGAACTAGTTCCTGCCGGAACCCAAACAGCCTTTCGGCTCTACGAAACTATTTCGCTGGGAGGGAGAGAGAAGCTAGAAATGTCATGGCATGTGTATGAGAGCAAGGGATGAGTGTGGAGAGCACCTCTCCACCTCTATTTATAGGAAAAGCCCAAGGGGAAAAATACCCAAAAAACCCATCACATGGATCCTCCATAAGGGCATAAAAGGAAGGCAAGTGGAGCTCCATGGAGGACCTCCATCTTGGCCGGCCACCCCTAGGGGGCCCCCACATGGGGGTTCCTTGGTCCCCAATCCCTTCTAGAATCCGTTTGGGAAAAGCCCTAAAAGGTGGCTTTCCAAAAAATTAACCATAAAGTGATTTTCACTATTCACGGAACCAATTTTCCGCTACCGTTAAATCCGAAAATATTTATGTGGGTCTTAGAACAATTCCAGTGCCCACACAAATGATTTTGGAGGCATTCCAAAACAATTTCGGATTAGTGATTTTCATCTGCGAAAAGCAACCAAACCGGTTCCGGCAGCTCCGGAACATTTCCGGTTTTTATCCCACAAAAATCCCAGAAGTTTCCAGAATAATTCTGGCACCCTCCAAGAATTTCCAGGCGTGTGCCAAAACCAATTTGACTTAATGGCATACCCCAAAACAACTTTTCAGTTTTACCGAAACTATTCCCGTGTTCTCTCCGGAACGTTTCCGTTGTCTCCGAAACTTTTCCTGTGACTTTCTCTCAGACTCCCTGTCTAGCATTCAGCAGATAGATGACCCTTAAGCGTGTGACCCTATAGGTTCGGTGAAGTATAGACATGACCCGGAACACTTTCCGATCAATGATCAACATCGGAGCTGTGGACACCCATATTGACCCCTATACCCACACGAATGAATATTGGAGTGAACCTCCAGTTGCCGTGTGCTATTCCTGTTGCTTCGCGATATATTACAAACACCCGAGGTGAGATTTTCTGCATCCCCGTGGATCAACAACTTGTCCACTATGCCAGTTACCTCGTTACCGGTTTTGTTCTCTTTTCTCGTTTCCGTGTTCCGGCATCCCAGTGATCAAATCACAATGTGTCTAGCCAGACGATGATGGACCGTAACACCGAGAGGGCCCAAGAATATCTCTCCATCGTCGGAGGAGCAAATCCCAATCTTGAGCTATCTCGGTACTTGTCATACCTTTCCGTGAACCCGTAAGCCGCCGTAATAGCCACCTAGTTACGGATGACGTTTAACAAACCCCAAAGTTCACGAAGCAAGTACGAAGGAACTCGACACTCTCATGGTCTAAGGAATTATGCAAACATTAACCATCTCTGTGTTATTAACCATTAACTTGTGACAAATGTATCTCATAGCATAACATCAATTCGGGTCGATTCAACACAAGTGTTCTGCTAACATTGTGCCCTCAAAATTGCCGGCATAGCCATGCCCATGATCAGGAAAACAGGATCATCATGCAATACTTGAGCCAGTCATAGAGGCATGACTAGGAATACATTTTTCCGTTTATTATACCACACGTGCACATGAGTTTCCCTCCGAGCCTCGTGGATATTGCAGACTCGAGAATCATTGCAGTTATAGCATGGAACATAAACATTCATTACAAACTCGGAGATACAAAATAACTGTTATTACTGCCTCTAGGGCATATCTCCTACAGACTCCCACTTGCACTAGAGACATAATCTAGTTACATGGCTTCCCTAACACCAATGGCTATCCAGTGTTGCTCATGCTTTGCTCGTGGTAGAGGCTTTGTCATCGGGTCTGACACGTTCAGATCCGTGTGAACTTTGCGTACTTTCACTAAACCCGCTTCGACATGATGTCAAATGAGTTTATATTTGCGTTCAATATGTCTTGTCTTATGGTGTGAAGATGGCTCCCTAGCCAGAGCCACGGTGCCACTATTATCACAATAGATCTCCACCGGGTCCAGCGCACTTGGAACCACACCAAGGTCTTCAAGAATCTGCTTGATCCAGACCGCATCCTTGGAGGCTTCTGAAGCTACAACATATTCCGCCTCCGTCGTAGAATCTGCCATAGTTTTTGTTTGGAACTTTTCCAATCAACTGCGCCGCCGTTCAATATGAAAACATAGCCTGATTGAGATTTGAAGTCATCTGGGTCAGTCATGAAGCCTGCATCAGTGTAACCACTTACAATGAGCTCTTCATCACCTCCGTACACAAGGAGTAAATCCTTGGTCCTTCTGAGGTACTTAAGAATATTTTTGACTGCGGCCCAGTGTTCCAATCCTGGATCACTTTGGTACCGGCTGCTAACACTTAGCGCATAGGAAACATCCGGTCTTGTACATAGCATGGCATACATAATAAAACCAACTGCCGAGGCATTTCGGTTATAGTTGCATTGTTTGCATATGTTGCTTGTTTAATATTTCTATTTGTGGATAGGAGTATTAAATATGCAGAGGCATTTAGTATGCAATGTTTAATTATAATTTTAGTGATTTGTTACAGTAGAGAATGTTAACGTTTTGAGTTGATTTATACTAACTTATCTCACGAGTTCTTGTTGAGTTTTGTGTGGATGAAGTTTTTAAGATTTAGGAGAAGCCATGATATGAGAGCAATTAAGAAGACACAAGAGCGCAAGCTTGGGGATGCCCAAAGCAACCCAAGTTAACATTCCAAGAAGTCTCAAGCAACTAAGCTTGGGGATGCCCCGGTAGGCATCCCACCTTTCTTCATCAACACCTATCGGTTAGCCTAAATTTTTACTTATTCACATGATATGTGCTATTCTTGGAGTGTCCTTTTATTTTCATTTTTTTTTGCTGTTTGAATAAAATTATCAAGATCTGAAATCTTTATTTGGAGAGAGTCTTCACATAGCTACTTAATTGTTTGACTACTCATTGATCTTCACTTATATCTTTTGGAGTAGTTTGTCATTCACTCTTGTGCTTCACTTATATCCTTTGAGTAAATTGTTGAATGACTTGAATATCATAAATCTGAAATTATCCTTCCATATGCTTAGTAGTAGTTTCACATTGGGTTTGGAAAGTAAAATCTATTGAAATTTGACAATCACAATATTGGTCATACGAGTAATTCATGAAAGATAGTATATGGAAGAGAACTTTCACATATAAATATATTATCTTGGACATCTTTTATGATTGTGAATACCCATTAATTATTTTCAAACTTGAGAAAATTGGTTGAAGTTGGACAAGGAAGACAACGTAATGAGTTATGTTTGGGTATATTTGCATAGAAGTTATATTGTTATGGATCCTCCAACATGTGGTGCTTGTTTAGAATCTTTTGCTAGCCAAAATTTATGTACTAAGCGGGAATACTGCTTGTGCATCCAAAATACTTGAGCCAAGTTTCTTCCATGAGTGTCCACCATACCTACCTATATACGGTATTACTCTGCCGTTCCAAGTAAATTTGCATGTGCCACCTCTAATCATTCAAATAAGCATCTGTTTTGTGTGCCAATACCGCTCATGAAGCGGCAGGGGGTGGTCAGTATATTCCATGCTAAGCGGGTTACTCTCAGATGAGTGTTTATTCACTTGTCATTGCACGAGAGAGGGCGGTAATTGGGATGCCTAGTCCCGCAAAACAAAATAATTAAACAAACTCCCCTGGAAAGTTGATTGTATGGAGGGCACCCGAGGATTCGGCTAGCCATGGCTTGTGTTTGAATGGTTGAGGGGGAGTAAACTTTACCTTTCTGCTTGGGAACCGCCTATAATGTGTTTAGCATGGAAGATATTGAGAACTCTCGGTCGTGACGTTGATAGGAAAGGCATGCCTCTCAAAATGTATTCATCTCTGTTTTAAGCTATGAGCTCTGGCACCTCTGCAAATCCCTGCTTCCCTCTGCGAAGGGGCATTCTATTTACTTTTATGTTATTTACTTTCATGTTATTTATATTTGTTCAGTTAACTTCTTATTCCAACCTATTCTCTAGTTGGCAAGCATCATGTGGTGGGGATAGATCTAGGCACACATATCCATTCAAATATATTTGATCATGATTTATTATTGTTGACAATTATCTTTATGATAAATGAGTTGGGAGGCAAAACATTAAGCCCCTATCTTTCTTTGTGTTTGATGGATGCTATTTGTTATAAAAATATGCTTTGAGTACTAGCAATCATAGAAGACTATATGATAATTGAGTATGTGGAGCTCTTACTTAGACTTTGTTGAAAATGAGATGCATTGAAATTGTTTGGTGACTAAGAACATAGCTTGTTAAGTTTCAAGAGAATGTATTGTTTAAACCATAACATGTGAATTGATTGCTACTTTATCAAGATGAGTTTTATGAGAAAGAGTTGCTGTTATGATGCTAGGAAAAGTGATTGAAATTATCATTGATCAAACTTATGCACTATGCTAGCATTCACACTTCATAAATTATTTCTTTTATCATTTACCTACTCGAGGACGAGCAGGAATTAAGCTTGGGGATGCTGATATGTCTCCAACGTATCTATACTTTATGAAGTATTCATGCCATGTTTATAACAATTTTATATGGTTTTGCTATGATTTGATTAGAACTAACCCGGACTGACGCTGTTTTCAGCAGAACTACCGTGGTGTTGTTTTTTGTGCAGAAATAAAAGTTCTCGAAATTGGACGAAACTTTTTGACGACTTTTTTGGACCAAAAGAGACCCCCGAAGCTTCGTGGAAGGACCAGAAGCCTCACGAGGAGACCACAAGGCAACACGGCGCATCCTGGGGGGGTCGTGTGCTGTTGCCTTGTGGGGCCCTCGTAGCTCCTTTTCGCGTGATTCCAATGCTGAAAAATCCTATAAATAGAGAAACACCCAGAAATAAACCTAGAACTTTGACGCCGCCGCCGCAAGCCTCTGTACCAAAGAAATACCATCTGGAGCCCTGTTACGGCACCCTGCCGGAGGGGGGAATCATCATCGGAGGCCATCTTCATCATCCCGGCGGTCTCCGTGACGAGGAGGGAGTAGTTCACCCTCGGGGCTGAGGGTATGTACCAGTAGCTATGTGTTTGATCTCTCTCTCTCTCTCTCTCTCTCTCTCTCTCGTGTTCTTGATTTGGCATGATCTTGATGTATCGCGAGCTTTGTTAATATAGTTGGATCATATGGTGTTTCTTCCCTCTCTATCTTCTTGTGATGAATTGAGTCTTTCCCTTTGAGGTTTCTTTATTGTCGGATTGAATATTTCAGATTTGAGAACACTTGATGTATGTCTTGCATGTGGATACCCGTGGTGACAATGGGGTATTCTATTGGGTCACTTGATGTATGTTTTGGTGATCAACTCGCGGATTCCCGTGACCTTGGGGTGATCTAGGCATAGGGGTTGGTTGCACGTTTTCATCTTCTTTTCTCCGATAGAAACTTTCGGGTACTCTTTGAAGTTCTCTGTGTGGATTGAATATTATGAATCTGGAGTTGTTTGATGCATATCGAATAATCAACTCATGGATACTTGTGGTGACATTGGAGTATCTAGGTGACATTAGAGTTGGTTGATGCGTATCATATGGTTTTTTTTGAGCTGTCATATGGTGTTATTTTAGTACGAACTCTAGGGCTGTTTGTGACACTTATAGGGATGGCTCAATAGATTGATCGGAAAGGATAACTTTGAGGTGGTTTCATACCCTACAACAATTTCATCTTATGTTCTCCACTAATAGGAACTTTTGAGTGATTCTTTGCCGCACGTTGAGGGATTGTTATATGATTCAACCATGTTAGCATTGTTGAGAGATTGCACTAGTGAAAGTATGAACCCTAGGCCTTGTTTCCAAGCATTGCAATATCGTTTGTGCTCCATTATATCACTTGCTACCTTGCTGTTTTTTTATTTTCAGATTACAAAAACCTATTTCTACTATCCATACTACACTTGTATCACCATCTCTTCGCCGAACTAGTGCAGCTATACAATTTACCATTGTATTGGGTGTGTTGGGGACACAAGAGATTTCTTGTATTTGATTGCAGGGTTGTTTGAGAGAGACCATCTTCATCCTATGCCTTCCACGGATTGATAAACCTTAGGTCATCCACTTGAGGGAAATTTGCTACTGTCCTACAAAACTCTACACTTGGAGGCCCAACAACGTCTACAAGAATAAAAGTTGCATAGTAGACATCATCTACTAGATTGATTTATCTTGCAATGGGAGAGATGCTTTGTGATGGGTTCAATCTTGCGGTGCTCAATCCCAGTGACAGAAGGGGACATGACACGTATTTGTATTGTTGCCATTAAGGATAAAAAGATGGGGTTGAATCATATTGCTTGAGTTTAATTTGTCTACATCATCTCATCTTACTTAAGGCGTTACTCTGTTTCATACTTAATACCCTAGATACATGCTGGATAGTGGTCGATGGGTGTTGTAATAGTAGTAGATGCAGGCAGGAGTTGGTCTACTTGTCTCGGATGTGATGCCTATATACATGATCATTGCCATGAATCTGTCATAATTATTTGCTTTTCTATCAATTGCCCAACAGTAATTTGTTTACCCACCGTACGCTATGTGTTCGAGAGAGAAGCCTCTAGTGAAAACTATGGCCCCCGGTCTACTTTATCACATATTAAAAACCTAAAAAAACCTTGCTGCAATTTATTTACTTTTATTTTAATTAGTATTTTAGTTTATCTATTTACCTCGATAAGATTTAATCCTTGCAAATAACCGCTAAGAGGATTGACAACCCTCTTATTTGCGTTGGGTGCAAGTGTTTGCTCTTGTGTGTGCAGGTGCGCTTAACGGAATTTTGCTTGGTTCTCCTACTGGATTGATAACCTTGGTTCTTAACTGAGGGAAATACTTATCTCTACTGTACTGCATCATCCTCTCCTCTTCGGGGAAATACCAACGCAGACTACAAGTAGCACATACATAGGCAGAAAGCACTACACAAGCCAGATTGTGCTTGATGTTGTTGACTTTGATCTGAAGTTCACATATGTGTTAGCTGACTCAGAAGGATCAGCCCATGATGCTAACATGCTTGCTGACAGCATCGCATGGCCTGATGGTGTCGATATCCCCGATGGCAAGTTCTACCTAGGAGATGCTAGCTATGCATGTCGGCCTGGTGTTCTTCCACCCTTCAGGAAAACCAGGTACCATCTGAACGAGTTCTCTTTTAGGAACTATCCTAGGACTGCGCAAGAATTGTTCAATCTCAGACACTCCATCCTTAGAGTTACGGCTGTGAGGGCATTTGGAGCTTTGAAGATCCTGGATCTGAAGCCATTCCACCATTTCCCCACTCAAGTTAGGCTTGTTCTTGCATGTTGCATTTTGCATAACTCGATCCTACAATGGGGTCATGATGAGTTGTGTCGGAGGAGGAAGATGTGATGGCCGATGATGATGACTCTGGTCATGGTGTGGAGGCACATGACAATGAAGCTTGGAAGAGCAAAAGGTTGGAATGGGCCGAGGCAATGTGGAAAACAGAGGTACCACACGGATCTGAAGAACAGCAGCAAGAGGAGGAGAGGAAGAAGCAAGAGTAAGAAGCATTAGCAACAGAAGAGTAAGAAGAAGCAGCAGCAAAGGATGGACTCCCCCTATTTTGGCACCGATGAACTTCCCCAGTTGAGTCATATGGCTGTTAATTTGTAGTGCTATTTGTTAGAAGTTAGGATGAACTGCTATTTGATTACAAGCATGTTTAATTCATATTGCATATGTGGTGTGATATTCTATAGTGCAGTGTATCGTGTGCTGTAAGGTCACCATTAGTGCAGTGTGTAGGAAGAGGTGAGCACATCACAGGCCGTGCACAACCAAACACTATGTTTTGCATGTTCACAACCTTAAATCCAAACTGCTGGCAACCAAATGTAACGCATGAAAATGCTCAGTGGTGTAATGCAGGGTACCAAACGATGTCCAGAACATGGTTTTTGCTCTGCATTAGCTCAGCATGTCCCAAGTCGGCGCCACAGATGCAAATAGCCAAAAATCCATGTAACTAACCAAACAGACCCCTAGCGTATACTCTAGGGGAAACACTCTAAGGTGGTGGGGAAATATTTATTTCTAATGTGTTTCAGGAGAGAACCCTAGGTAACGAATTATTTATTTGGTTTGGAGATTCTATAAGTGATGGTGCGGTCCTCAACGTGCATCAGCATGGTTTCTCCAATAGTGTGGAAGAGCCCTGGACTCTCTCACCACTAGAATCTGGTTAGCGAGACATCGTCAGCCGGTAGAGAGGTTGATGACAGTGATGGATCCAGATGAATCGAACGGTTGCGCACTAAGGCCATCAAACGGCTTCCGAGGTGACTAATCGGTCGCTCGCGCTGGTCCACTCACAGCTCGTGTTGGCCTATTATGTTTTTATCCTTTCACGCTTCATTTCGAATCCATAAAATTCACTCTTTGTCGAAAGAATACGTTATGCATACCAATAAGGTAAATGATTCCTATCAGCCAGCCGGTCGCCTCGCTCTCTATGAGTGTTGCACTCGTGCACCCGAGCCACGTCCACACACGTGGGCTTGTGCAAACCGCCCTCTTCCTTATCTCTTTTCTCTCTTGGCCACACATTTTGGACACCAAAAATGCCCCCTCCTTATCCTTTTTCTTCCATTGCCGCTGCGCCGCTGCTCCACCTGCTCCTTCTTGGCCGTCTTTCCCCCCGAGAGCTGCTGCTCGGACGTGCCTCAGACAAAACCAACCGTCGTCGTGCGTGCCGCCGCGACGAGTGTCGCCGTGGAGGCTGAGACGGTCAGGATGAGGGAGCTACAACCAGCACAAAAAAGCTACAACCAGCGATGCGCTGTCGCTACCGATGTTGTAATCGAAGCGGCGACCGGCAGGTCATCGGCCACGATAACGCGAGTGCTGGCACAACCGATGTCGCATGGGGATGTTGCGATCGTTGGCGCGAGTTGCTGGAACCAGGCGATGCAGGAGCTGCGACCCATGGCGGAATTTTGGTACAACCAATTACGCCAATGGTGCGACCCCTGATAGCGGTGACAACAGTCTGCTACAACCACGCGTTGCTACTACCAGCAACAGGAATTGCTACTACCGGCGACGACATTTTTCCTACATCATTCATTAAGATGATCTGACCCCCAACGGCGGCGACAACATTTTGCTGCAACCGGGATTTTTTTTGCTGCTACCGGCGACAGGAATTGTTACCACCATTCGCTGTGGTGACCACTGACCAGCGACTGAAAATTGCAAAAGTTGAAACCGATGGCCGCGGAAGCTGCGATCGTGGCCTTCATGTGCTGGAACCGGCATGGGGGAGGATGTTGCGCTCGCGGTCGGCCGTTGGCGCGATGACGCGCTGGGAGGTGGGAGACAGGGGGCGGACTGCGCGCTGCAACCGGGGCGCGGCGATACTACAAACCAGGCGCACGGTGCTACGACGGTAAGCACCACGAAACAACGACAAGCGAACGACCTCGCGGCATCAAACAGAAGGCGGCGGAGGGGGCTATGATGCGGGAGCTGCGTCGAGCAGCAGCGACGCAAGGAGGGATGCGGGGGATGATGCTGCCTCCGCTGGAGCGTGCACATACGCGATGGCCAGGGGCACAGAGCTCGCATCGCTCGTGAGCATAAACATGGGGATTTTTTTGCGTTGATCAACACGAGTAACAAGACGATGCAAAAAATGTCACAATCCAGTGGCTTTAGACAGCCAGCTCGGGTGAACAGTAAAATCCGAAAAATTTAAACTAAATTTTAAAAAAATGAATTTTTTTTGTGGTAAACTTTGAAAAATATTTTCAATGATTGCAAAGTTTCATCATAGAATGACATTTGTGGAAGTCGTGGGAAAACAAACAAAATCGTGCTCCAAAATGCAATTTTCGGTCAACACCAATCAAAAAGGAAAAAAGAGATTGACCCTGAATGGCCACGCTCTCGCATGACCGCTCTCGCGACCACGCCGCACCACGCTCCCCCGCCTCCACCTTCCACCACCATCACCGCCGCCACGAGCGCCACTACTGCCGCCGGCCACTTTAGGGACCCGCCCCTCACCCTTCCTCATGTCTTGCACCCCCAGATCTACGGGGAGGCAGCTCGGGGAGGGGGAGGGATTCCGGATGCCACTTCCGTTCGTCTATCAGGCGTTCCCGGAGATGCTGCAGCCTATCAGCGCCATCTCACCGACCGTCTTGAGAGAGACGAGTGGCAGGCGGTGGAGGGAGCGGGCGATTCAGATCCGCGATGATGCGTTCTCCTGGACACAGTGTGTTCGGGAATGGAGGGAGGCGGAAGAGGAGGTGGAGGAGAACCCAGATCCATACTCGGTTTCCTGGCGGCACGCCCTGATGTGCAAAGCCCACGCAGATCGGGAGCTGTTGAATCTAGCTTGGAGGATCTACTTCGAGGGCAGCATGGAGGAGAAGCGCAGGATGCCGCACCCGTCCGAACCCCCAGTTGCGTACGTCAATTGGGCGAAACAGGAAGGAAAATCGGAGGATCAGTGCTGCACTGTGTATTGGGAGTGCCTGACTGGTCTGCTTCCTACCAGAGTCCCGCCGGAGCCAGAGCGGGTGGACCCGCTGCCGTACCTGTCACCGGCGCCAGCTATGGACTAACTGGCGCATCTCCGAATGCGGGGGCTGAGATGCCAGCTGGTGAGGTTGCTTTGGGTTTCAGTGCTTTGCAGGTTCGTCCTCCGAGATCTAGGTTTGAATCAGATGGACTGAGAGAGGCAGATAGGGCAGCTGCAGAAGAACATTTCAATCACCTTGCTGATAACATCTGGGGGCAAGGTCTGATATGTTTGACTGGATCACCTGCTCAATTCTCGGCTTACCATAGGTTTCACCTGTGCGACCATGATCGGGAGCGGGCCCCCCGGGAGAGAGGGCCGGAGCAACCACCCCAAACTTCTGATCCTGATGTTTTGGCGATGAGGGTTGTTCTGCCTGGTACTGTTTGTTCAATTTCTGCTGCTGGCATTGATCAGGATCCTAGCCTCGGCCGTGTGACTACGACGGAGCCACAGGCTTGTCTGGATCCATGTGTGGCGAGGATTTCTTCTAATTTTCCCCGAGCTGGGAAGGAGACCGCGATCGAGCCCACGGCAATGGCAACGGCTAATCATACCTTGCTAGTTATGCAGCAGACGGGTGGATTCAGATTTCTTCAGAGGGAGAGAGAGACGCGCCAAAAAGCATCGCCAAAAAATTGCTGACATAGATTCCACAGTGGAAAGCTTGCTGCCTCGCTGCCATGGTGACTCGGCAGAAGAGTTCCACAGCCAGCTCTGGTCCCCTATATATTTGGCCGTGCCTGGAAACCCTAAGACCAACACCACTCCCTCCCCTCCCACCAGCGCCGCCGCCACTGTGGCTCAAGAGGTAGTAATAATGGTGGATAGCGGGCGTGGCCGTGGTAGGAGCAAGAGTAAAGGAGGTAGGGGAGAGAACCTTGGATCATGGCAACCAGATCAGTCGCTGCAACCTCAGATGGGTCCGCCTCAACAGTTCTTTGGGTATGGCTTCCAGGGAGCTCCATCGCCTTGGGGTTTCCCAGGGCAATTCCCACCACCATACCCTCAGCAGCAGTGGGGAGGGCCGCAGCAGCAGTGGTTTGGTCCGCCGCCGCCTCAATCGGGGCCTCAGCTGGGACACACCTCAGAGGGGGCTGCTGAACCCAATTCTGCCTCTGGGAGCCAGGTCAGTAATAGATCGCAGAACAAGAATTCCCAGAAGAAGAAGCAGGACCTGATTCCAAAAACCCCTTCGGCCCCAACCTCTGGCTTGATGGCTTACATAGATGTGATTTGCTATAATTGTGGTGACCCTGTGCATCATGTGGACAAGTGCTTGAAGCCTAAAGCTTGTTTCATCTGCAAGATGGTGACTCATAAAGTGGATAACTGTCCTGTCAGGAAGAAGCCACACTCTTCTGCCAGATATGTAGGCAGTGTTGCTCCTGGCCTGGGTTTCTATCATGTAGATGCCCCAGATGTTAATGCTCAACACCTTGGGGCTTTGAAAAATGTTGGCATTGTGCTTGTTGAAACTGGAGAAGTGACTAAACAGGAGCTAGCTAGTGAATTTGCAGATATCTATAAGACCAACTGGCCTTGGCCTATCAATGCCTTGGATGAATGGACCTTCCTAGTGAAATTCCCTCCTGAAATTGCTGTGGAGCAAGTTGCTGGATATCCTTGTTTTGGCCTCAAAAAATATAATGTTACTGTTAATGTAGAAGTCTGGAAAGGTAATGTAGAAGCTGAGGAAGATCTTCAAGAAGTTTGGATTAAGATCAGGAGACTGAATCCAAAGTGGTGTGAATGGTCTATGTTGGATCAGATCACATCAGCTTTGGGGGTGCTGCTTGATGTTGATTGGCAACATAATTTCAAGACCTTATATGAAACGGTTAGGGTTAAAATCTCCTGCAAGGACCCCACTAGAATTCCTGAAGAAAGGTTGTTTGGTATACATGGCAAGATCTACAGGTTTCTGATTGAGGTAGAACCTCCCATACCTGCAGGTGAACCAGTTACCTGCACCAACCCTTCTTCTGGGACTCATTTGTCTATGGACACTGAACACAGAGAGAACACCTCTGAAGATGCAGGGTCTAACAGGGGCTCCAGGACTGGGTCTGATCATGGCTCTGGTACAGGTTTTGGAACTACCAATCCAAGAACCCAGTCACTGGGACATAACCATCAGATTGGGGGGGGGGGGGGGGTCACCCCTACTTCTTTGCTTAAAACACACCTCCCTAAATCACAATACTCTTCTAGAATTGGTAATTTGGAGAAGCTCCTGATCTCAGTACAGGGAGATGATGTTGGCTTCAATTTACTTAGGGACATGGAGATGTTGGATAATGAGGATCTCACAAATGATGGGGACTTTGAAGGCCTGCTTGACGATCAAGAGAGCTCTGGTGGAGATGGGACTGACACTACTCCCCCCACACAGTGTCAGTATGATACTGAATTCCCTGCACTTCCTAAACACAAGGATCCAGTCAAATGGGGCCCTATCCAAGCTACTAGGGTGAGCTCAAGGATAGCAGGTGACAAAAGGACCATCATTGAGAAAGCTCAACAATTCAGGGAGGTTCAGAACTTGGAGGTGCCTAAAGAACATGGTAAGAAACCCCCACCTTTCTCTCTTTTCAATAATCCCTCCTTTGTTTCTGTGGCTTCTAAAATTGGTGTAGAAATAGATTCTGTTGAAAATGATCTTGAGATTAATACTTCTTTTGGCTGCTGATGAGACCTATAACAGAACTGTGGGTTCTATTCCAAGGTCTGATTCTACATGCAGCACCTCTAGTAATGTCTCTTCAGATTCTCATGCTAGTCATAATGAAGGGCTCTGGTCTCTTATTTGTAAACATAGAAGGGGCAAGCACCCCTTGAATAGGGCTTCCCCATGAATGCCCTCTTCTGGAATGTGAGGGGTATTTCAGCCCCTGGTAGGAAACCTTTAATTGTTGATACTATTAGTAAAACCCATGCTACTATCCTGGGTTTCCAGGAAACTAAAAAAGAAGATTTCTCTACTTCTGATCTTAAGTCTCTAGTTGGGTGTAGAGATTTCTCCTGGCACCATCTACCATCTAAGGGCTCTGCTGGTGGCATCCTGATGGGAGTGGACCTAGACATTTTTGATGTAATTTCCTGGTCTCAACTAGACTCCTCTGTTAGTTGTTTAGTTAAGGTGAAATCTAGTGGTCACATCTTTAGAATTGTCACTGTTTATGGTTCTCCCTATGAGGAGGGCAAAGAAGCTTTTATCTCTGAGCTCCACAACCTGTTTGTAGATGTGGACACCCCCACCCTTGTTGGTGGAGATTTTAATCTGGTTAGAGGTTCTGGGGATAAGAGCAATGGTGTGATTAATCATAAATGGAGTGATAATTTCAATGCATGGATTGAAATTTGGAGCCTCCTAGAGATTAAACTTTCTAGTAGGAAATTTACTTGGGCCAACAATCAAGTGGATCTTATTATGTCCACTATTGAGAGGCTCTTCTGTGATACTAACTTAGATAAAATCTTCCCTTTGTCCACTTGCAAAGCTTTGCCTAGATGTGGTAGTGACCACACCCCCCCTTCTCTGGGATTCTGGTATTAACCAAGTCCCTAGAAAAAGTAGTTTTAAATTTGAGAAGTGGTGGCTCCTGAGAGAGGATTTCTCTGACTTAGTCAGGAAGATCTGGACTGAACCCACTGGCACCAGCTGTCCTTTAGAGAGTTGACAGATCAAAATCAGGAGGTTTAGGAAAGCCACAAAAGGGTGGAGTTCCAATGAAGAAGCCAGCCTTAGAAAATACAAAAGGATTCTTCTCCAGGAATTTGACTCACTAGATGTTAAGTCTGAAACTTTAGATCTCTCTGAGCCTGAGTTAGCCAGAATGAATTTCATTCATGGTGAGCTTAAGAAAATTTGGCTTAAAGAAGAAACTAAAGCTAAACAGAGGTCTAGGGATAGAGATATTAAAGAGGGGGACAGGAACACTGCATATTTTCATGCAGTGGCCAATCAGAGGAGAAGGAAGACTCTCATCCACTCCTTAGATGGCCCTGATGGCCCTGTCACTGACATTAAAGAGATGCTTGGGGTTGCTAGTGACTTTTACAAGGACCTCTTCAAGAAAGAAGATAGCTCTGGGTTCAGTTTAAACTCTGATTTCTTTTCTGCTGAGGAAAAAGTTTCCATAGCAGAGAATGAAATGCTAGAGGCTCCTTTCTCTGAAGAAGAGATCAAAATAGCTGTGTTTGGTTCTTACCCAGATGGGGCCCCAGGCCCTGATGGGATCCCTTTTATTTTTTACCAGCATCTACTTCTATGAAGAAGTTCAGACCTATTAGTCTTATTAATTGTAGTTTTAAAAAAAATCTAAGGTCCTCACTAATAGGCTCTCTAAGGTTTTACAGAGACTGGTTGCTAGTAACCAGTTTGCCTTCCTCAAAGGGAGATACATTTTAGAAAGTGTTGTTACTGCACATGAGGTCCTCCACTCAGTTCACTCTAGTAAAGATGAGGGGCTGATTCTCAAACAAGATTATGAGAAAGCCTTTGACAAAGTTGACCTGAGTTTTTTAATTGAGCTCTTAAAACTTAGAGGATTTGTTGATATATGGATCCAATGGATCCATCAGCATACCCATGGTGGCTCTGTTGGGGTTAAACTTAATAATGTAGAGAGTGACTTCTTCCTCAATGGAAAAGGTTTGAGGCAGGGGGATCCTATCTCACCACTCCTTTTTAACTTAGTGGTAGATGTGCTTACCAAAATGCTGGCTAAAGCTGCTAGTCAGGAACTGATTACTGGACTCTGTCCAGAAGTCTGCCCTAGGGGGATCATCTGTCTCCAATATGCTGATGATACTATCCTGTTCCTTGACAAAAACCTCTGCCATGCCAATAACCTCAAAATTACCTTGACTTGTTTTGAACAAGTCTCTGGCATGAGGATTAATTATTCCAAAAGTGAGCTCATTCCCATCAACATTGAGGCCCATGAGTTCAGTAACTTCCTTTCCATTTTAGAGTGTAGTGGAGGCAAATTTCCCATCAAATATCTAGGGATCCCCCTCCACTATGAAAAACTGAGAAGGGAAGACATCCAACCTCTTTTAGACAAAATCCTTAAAAGGATTGCTAGATGGAGAGGGAAACTCCTCTCTTACAAAGGCAGACTGGTCTTGATACAAGCCTGCCTTGCCAGCATTCCTATTTACCTTCTCTCCTTCTTTAAGTTTCCTAAATGGGCTGTCCAGATGATCAATTCACAAATGGCCCATTGTCTATGGAATGACTTTGAGGGGCATAGAAAACTCCATCTAGCCAATTGGGGGATGGTCTCTATGAAAAAAAGAGTTTGGAGGGCTTGGTATTCCCAACCTCCAGGAGATTAACATTTGTCTCCTAGTATCCTGGATCAAAAGATATTATGAGGGGAGGGGAAACCTTGGAAAATGATCATTGATCACAAGTACATGGCTGGTAGGACCAACATTTTTGCCCCTGCTCCAACCCAGAATTCTTCCAGATTCTGGAAAGAGGTAAAATCAATTGTTCAAGCTTTAAAATTTGGATATAGATGGAAAATTGGTGTAGGTAATAAAATTAGGTTCTGGGAAGACACATGGTTTGGCTCTTCTCCTTTAGCTGTCCAGTTCTGGCCTGTCTACTCTGTTTGCAATGATCAAACCAAGAGTGTGAGTGAGGTCTGGGATGGCCAGCAGCTGAAAATCTCCTTTAGGAGAAACTTTGATGACAAGCTGATGGAACAATGGTACCAGCTGGTGGAGATAGCTGGTAGTATTGTTTTTACTTCTGATCCTAACATGCTAGTCTGGTAACTAAAAAACAAAGGACAGTATTCTTCTAGTTCATTTTACCATGTTATTAACTTTAGAGGGGTTCAACTTGTGTTTGTCCCTATGGTGTGGAAACTTAGGGTTCCCCCTAATATTCATGTTTTTCTCTGGCTGCTTTCTTATAATAAGCTGATGACCAGGGATAACTTAAGGAAAAGACACATCATTAAACCCCTGGATTGTATTTTTTGTGCTGAACCTGAATCTAGCTATCACCTGTTCTTTGACTGTATTGTGGCCAAAAATGTTTGGTCCTTCATTAGTGAGCACTTTGGTGCCCAAATTGGGTGTGACTTCGAATCTGTTGCTAGATTTTGGGTCTCTAACAACAAAAACTCAGCTTTGAATACTGTTAGTTCTGCAATCCTTTGGTGTCTTTGGAAATATAGAAATTCCATGATTTTCAATAACACTACTTGGATCTCTGTCAATCAGGTGTTGAGGTTGCTCCTGAACATGATCAGGAACTGGACTGTACTGTCCCCAGATCTATGCAAGGATAGGCTGCTGGCCTTTACAACACAACTAGCAAAATTTCTTCAGATGCCATTGAGGATCACTTGTGGCTAACTACTAAAAACATGCTAGCCTTTGACCCATGGGGAAAGCTCAAGATTTCTGAAGATGACGATGGCTTCCTGTCTCCAAAGAAGAGAGACCTTGGTGACAAAACTACCTCGACTAGCCCGGTGTCCACGCTCATCAACTGCTGGTCGCCACAAGCTGCTGCTGCCCCACCCATGAATGCCAGGAGGGCATCTCTGGAGGTCGCCTGTCCCCTGTAAACATGTTCTGCAGCTGTGCTAGTTGGTTCTGTCCCCCTCTCCCTGGATGATCGAAAAATAAGCTGTAATCTACTGTCGCTTAGTTGTTTTTGTTTGTTTTTGCGCTTTCCGAACTGCTCCTCTAAGTGAGCTGATGTATTACACTCTGTGATGGTTTCATTCGGGTAATGGAACCGGGGAGGAGCCTCCCTGTTCTTCTTTCAAAATGCAATTTTCTGAAACATCATTTTTTTTGCCACGACTTTCGCGAATGTCATTTCATGATGAAACTGTGCAAGCATTTAAAACATTTATCAAAGTTTGTCACACAAAAATCAGAATGTTTTGACATTTTTTTCATTTTTTGGATTTTACTGTTCACCCGAGCTCATATGAGCTCGATCTGAGAAGGACACTTTCGTCTATGCTAGTGTATTGGAGTTATGATTAGGGTTGCATTTGGTGTATTCGTGGATTATGATACCACATTCATCTAAATAGATTTTTCCTATTTTATTGTTAGCTAGTGAACTTTCAATTTTCAAGACTATTTTTAACACCTGATTATCAAATGAGGTTTACACAACTTATTTTAGCAACTGTAAGTTGAGTCTGTGGTTACATGAGTTTGAAAATATGAGATCCGGATAGATGCAAAATAAAATAATAAAAAATACATTTTTTTCATGTTTTTCATCTTTTTTTTTGAATAAAATAATACAAAATACATCTTTCAAAAAAATAGAATACATTCTTTTGCAGTGGGTAAACTAACATAGAAAGATTGAATTACAAATTAGGTCAAAATTTACACTGCATTATAATTTTGACCTATCTAAAACATTTCATGTTTAGTTTGGTTGGAGTAATTTGCTAAAACTCCAAAAGTAGCGACGTTGGCATGAATTGTATGCTAAAGATTTTATGTATCAATGAATTGATGACCAAATCTCGCAACAACACAAATTCTGCAGATAGGGAAGGATCGACGACAATAATGCTACTTGAAAAAACCTAAGGCTGCCCCGTTTTTACTTCATTGTTATGTGATATATTTCTGATAATGTCATCATTATTATGTTGTAATTGCAAAAATATTGTATGCTTTGGTTTTCAGTCGGAAGTCCATGTTAACGTTGCTATTGTGAACATGTAAAACTAACGGTCTATATTGAAGTGCCATCACAAAAAGTTTCCTGCAACCAGTTGTTCTAACGCTCCATGACTTTACCTGGACAGACCATCACTTAGTTTATGAGTATATTGGAAATGCGGTTATAGCAAACTTCTTCTCTATGTTTTGTCAAGACTTTGTGGGTTATAGATGATGTGGTACGTGTCTTCTCTATCCCATAAAATTTTAAACTTGGTAATATTACATGATCTTTAATTTGAGATGTATGAGTAATAACTATATATTTTGCACGAGAAATCTCTTGTAGTCAATTCATATCTCATATCCTTCATGACTCTGTACGCGATATTAATTCTTCAAAACTATAGTGTAGGCCCCTTAACAATCTTCTCATAAAAAACAACATTACCAAGCCTATTCTTTCCAATAATTAATATGTTTTAAATAATTTATCGTGTTGAAGGGACTATTTAGAAAAACGTGCATAGAATTTCCTAAAATATCCGTCTGAAATAGTATAAGAGTTGGTCCAACCCTAAATCCTCACTATGTCTCCCACTTCGCTCATCCGCCGCTGCCCCCCTCCCCCCTCTCCACATCTCTCTGGTGCTTCTAAAAACTCTATGCATTATGCTTGAATCCTTCTATAGCCTCCATATCCTCGTTGCCACCCTAGCTTGCCACCATCAACCATAATCCATGGCCAAGCGGAAGCCTTGACACTAGCACCCCCACTGCTCGACATCAACTCGTTGTCTCCATTTGGAAGCCTCGAGTCCTTACTCCTAGTTTTAGCGTGAGTCGGCCTCAAGTCACCAAATATAGATAGATGGTGGCATCCTCAATACAAATGTCAACAACTTCGTAGCTTCATACCACCACCACCTCACAAGATCTAAGGTGGACTTTGATGAATTCCCATGGTGTAAATCCAACAACGAAAATGGGTTGCTAAAAAGAACAAAAATGGGACATGATGCCCCACTAGATTGAATCAGAACCACGAAATCAAGTACGACCAATGAGGTATGTAATTAGAAGATCCTAAAAGATGTGCTTGTTTTCATGGTTTTAACGACACATGATCGTATGGCCAAGATCTATGGATGGCAATAGCCTGGGCGCTCATTATCGCCCACCACCGATCGTCACACAATTGTCGCACGCTGGGTCTAGATGGGCCTTTGCAAATTTCTGCTACATAAATCCAATGACGAAGATGGATCTTAATGAACAATTGGACAAAATGAAAAAACTGAGATTAGTCGTGACAAACCAGGTACCTACTTTGAAGATCCTAAGAGCATTTGCAAAATCATGCTTCGAAAAATGAAAGAGACAATATGTGTCTATAGTTTTGATTAATTAAAATGCTTCGATGTATGGCATTTGCAGGCCAGGTCTATGAGGGAGCAGGCGGGGCTAGAGCCCCCTCGTCCGCCTTTTTACGGAACCGTGATGCCAAGATCTGGTGAGTCTCATTTTAGCTTTGTCACCTAAACATCCTTTAAAAAATCATCTAAACTGACCCATTGTTTGACGCTGCAGAATTATAAATCGCTGGTGAGGAAAAAGGAAAGAACGATTATCTTTGTGCCAGCAGCCCGAGTTAGACGATACAAGGTTGAGCAGCTGTTGCCTGTTTGTTTTTCTCTAAAACATGCTGTCTAACCTGAAAAATACAGCTTTTATCAGCTAAACTTGGGTCCATGTGGGTCTGGACTGGGCCCGAATTTGTGCGCCTTTAGGTGGGCTAAAGTGACCGAGATGGGGGAGGAAAGAGATAGTTCGAACCTAGTGACCAGTATGTTCCTGAGCAGATTGTTTGGAACACAAATGAAGAATATCTTGGGAGTGACTAACCAGTGGTTACCCACAGGGGCCTTCCCAACAGGCACGATGAACACGTGAGGTCACGCCGCATGGATGCTCCCAGCCGCCGCCACGTGCCGCACGCTGGGTGCACCCACGGGAACACTTTGTTTAGGTGTTTTTGGGTTTTTTCTAGGTTTTTTCTGGATTTTTGGATTTTGCTTGTTTTTTCTAGGTTTTCTCGGAAAAAATAGTTTCCTTTTTATTTACTCATGCGAAAAACATCGTGTGAAAAAACACAGTGAAGCACAACCGTGCTTTCGCGTGTAGCACACATGTGCTTTCCGAAAGTGAAAAACACAGTTGTCCTTTGACGTGGAGCATAACTGTGCTTCTATGATTCCCGAAATGTGAAAAAGCACTTCCGAAAAGTGAAAATCATTGTTGTGCTTCACAGTTGTGATTCTGGTTTTTCAGTTTTCAGTTTTCCCCGGTTTCCATTTTTCATTTTTTTTCTTTTTCTTTTTTTCTGGTTATGAGTTTTTCCCCTTTTTCAGGAATATTTTTTGTCAAAACCTATTAACATGGAATCTAGTTTCAAAGATCTCGAAGTGAGAAACACAATAATGAAAATATTTCATAGTTTGGACGCATGCTTCAGGAGATAAAACGTTTTGAAAGAACGAATGTACGAAAAAAACCACGAAACCCCATGTTGCCACAAGTGTCGCACATGCAGTGCGTCACTTATCACCACAACTGGAGGTGGGAGTGACCTTTCCAAAGGGTACCCTCCAATTAGTGATTTCGGAATATATTTGTGTTGTTATGGGCCTTCAGTTCTTCATATATATCGCAACCCTCTCACATAGTTATGGTCCACAGTTGTATGACCTCGAATCACACTTGCTCTTGAGCAGATGAGATGTGGGTCTTTTAGATGACCATTAGGTTGTGTACTTTGCAATAGATCTTTGATTTAGGGTAATTTTATGGTACATCATACTACTGGATACGAGGTGTAATACATTAAGTAAATCCAAAATGCTAATCTTGGGTAGTTTAGTCGTTTTTAATCTTCATGAACGAGGGTACTTCTATCCATATGCTTAGGCTTAAATTCCCACATCGCTTGTTCATTTTTCATGCATCACCCAACGGCTTCCCAATCTCCAACCAAACCGGTTTGAATAAATTCCGTGCTAACGCCTCGAAACTATTGCACCAAAGTTCATGTGCCCCTAAGGGTTTACACACTAAACTAATAACCACATACGGATCCACGCGGTAGCCCTAAAGATAATTAACCCGTGTTTTTTTTGGAACATTTGATCAATTGAAGATGTAGTCCTTCTGGCACTTTCAAATTGCCCATAATAAGATATAACTCTCACCTGGAGATGATGGACAACTCAAGAGTAAATCGTGGTTTCAATTAAACTATTAAAGATGGCCATGTTAAGGAAGACTAGCAATTAGATTTGTGTATGCACTATATATGATACCCAACATCAGAGTGGAAGCTGGAGGTTATCGGAGGTGGTGCGCATATTGATGCATGCATTCTGTTCTTACATTTTTCCTCATTAGTATTTAGTATGCTTACTTTACCACCTGCATAAAATAAAACGAGTATTCAAAAGGATTTGTGAGTTTTTAATTGTTCCACTTTTGTGTAGTTGTTAGGAACTATGTTTTTGGGGTGTTTCCATACTTTCTTTGTTGTTCATCTTCAACTAGCTTGAATAAATAATTTAGAGTTTGGGAGAAGAGAAGGAGCTTGATTAAGTAATGCCTGCCATAAGGTAGAACATATTCATGTATCTCCTTGATACTAGGGTGAAACTGTAAGCCCAACTCATCAGGAGCAGCATCTCCCTCTTTGACTCCACGTGGTAGAAGGAAGTGTTTCCACATGTCCGCCGCAAAGTTGGGGCCCCACTGCACGCGGAGCGTTGCTTTCAGCAACCTTGGGTGTCTTCATCACTAGCAACAGAGGCAGTGATGACGTCAGTTGCCGAGATGATGGATCCGTCTATATCCATGATGTACATGTCAACTGTAAAGGGAATCATGCCCCCAAGACGTCCATACCATTGTGACGGCTATAGATCTCCTTCCTGAAAGCTCTTGCTTCTCTGGCCGATCCATCTCACGAAGATGTGGTTGTTGGAGAGGAACACCCTCATCAGAGATATCATCGTCAAGGCAATCACGCCCACCTCTTCTACGGGTAGCAGTGCCCTTAAGCGGACCATGGCGCCTGTGAACGGGTTGAGCACCCTAGTCTAGTATAACTCTCTCTCTCTCTCTCTCTCTCTCTCTCTCTCTCTCTCTCTCTCTCTCTCTTAGAACACATGAGAGATGCTCTTACGGATGAAGCAAACGCTGCAGAGCTTAAAAAAGGTGACGTTGTCATCTTGGAATATGAAGGGCTCTACCATGATCACTTGATGGCAAGGATTTAGAGGTTTGTGGTGCCTGCGCTGGTGTTGATGTGGCACAACGCTTGTCGCGGCAGGCGATCGGAAGTTGATGAGCAGTTAAGGTCATTCATGGCCATAAAGCATTCACTGATCTTCTTGATTGGTCAACAGGGAGGGTGGACTAGTACCCAGCCATATCTTGCTGCCGACTGGCGGTGGATCGACGAGGGCTTTCTTTTGTGTCGAGCTAGAGAACCTGTACAAGGTGGTAGTTCTACATGGTCTTATGATTTTTGTGTTGATGATGGGTCGATTGATCAATGGCCATATATAATTATACATACATCTGCTTGTTGTGTTTCTTCCCTCTTGAAGAACTCTCAAACATTTGAATCCAAAACATTTGGGTGTGTGAAGCAATAATTGGGTTTCATGCGTTGGCAAGATTAGTCTATATGAAAATTACCAAGATTTGGTCAGGTGATATTTCTGGAAGAGGTTGAAAGCAAAAGAATTGTGTCTTTCAAAAATACCACCCAGCCAGATCTTGGTAAGTTTCATACATATTAATCTTGCCAACATGTGGAATGTCGCTACCATTGCACACACCCAATGTTTTGTACTCGAAAGATTGGAAGTTTGTCAAGTGGAAAGAGATGCAGCCAACAGATGTATTTACATATCCATCGATCATCATCACCACATAAAGCATAAGATCCCTTAGCACCGCCACCTTGTACAAGTTCTCAAGTTCAACACAAAACAAAGTCCTCGTCGGTCCATCGTCGACCGACAGCAAAGTATGAAGGAGTATTGTTCCACCTTCCCGAATGACTTCATCAAGAAGATTAGGGAGTGCTTTCTAGTGATGAATGACCTCAATTGTGAGGTCGACTTCTCGGTCGCCTGCCACGACTGGTGCCAAGGCATCCTCAACACCAACGGGGATGCCATGGACCCCACATTCCTTCCGAGCAAGTGGGTCATGGTATATCACTTCATGTTCCAGGATAGAAACGTCATCGTCGTCAACCTCAACACTGGCCACTTCATACATAGGAACATATCTCACGTGATTTCCAAGTACTTCTTCATCAGCGTCATGACATGCAACCTCTTCGTGTTGGGGGAGAGAGGAGTCGTACCATAGTAGGGTGCTCAGCCCCTTCACGTGTGTCATGGTCCACTTTAGGGCATCGATACCCACGGAAGAGGTAGAGCCAAGATGTCCCCGATGAGGGGTGTTCGTCTCCGGTTGACCCATCAACTTCTTGAGGTGGATCGATCAAAGCAACGAGAGCTTTCACGAAGGAGAGTTTAGGCTGTCACAATATGTCATGGACGTCTTTGGGGCATGATGCCCCTTCGTCGGCGACGTGTATGTCACTGATATAGACGGATCCATCATCTCGCCCACTGACGCCGCCACAACTACTACTGCTGGCGAGGAAGGCACCCAAGGTCGACGACAACAACTCTGTGGCACAATTCCTTCTACCTCATGGAGTCGGATGGAGATATGTTGCATTGTTGTTCGTGATGGGTTTGGATTACAATGCGTACCACATGGTCTACAAGTTGGACACCGTGAACAAGGCGTTCCCGCCGGTCATCAGTATTGGTGGTCGCACCATGTTTGTCAGCTCAAACCGGTGTCAGTAAGTCTGTTTGGTCACCACACACAAAAAAGTAAGTCCGTTTGGTCACCCTAGAAAGTTCCACATTGTCGAATGCTCCACGGCTAGAACCTACGATTACGAAAATCTCACCGGTGGCGGGTGGTAAGAGAAGCCTAATGACTTTAGACCATAATATAATTGGAAGATAATGCCCGTCCTTTGTCTCTCGCCTGACTCTTGGTTGATATTGCAGGATTATTGAGTACTCCGAATTAATTGGAAGAATAATCATGCTCTTCTTATTAATCAACGTGGCATCTACATGACATTCACTTTCTCCGTCTAATCGAACTGAGCCCCCTAATCTTTTGGGAACACTTCCTATCGAAGCCAAGAAAACGACCAGACCTCGCTTCAGTCGCTCCCCTTTTTTTTTAACTTTTTTTGCGAATGCTTCCTATCGAAGCCAAGAAAAGGACCAGACCTCGCTTCAGTCGCTCCATTTTTTTAATTTTTTTAGAGAGGGGGATAATCCCCGGCCTCTGCATCATGCGATGCACATAGCCATTTTATTATATTATTCAACAGAATCCGATAAAATAAATACATGAATCAACCCAAATACATTCTTTTAGCAATCACGGTCGCTACACCTACAAGCTTGATGATGTAACCTGACCTCGCATCAACACAGCCATCTAATCCGAAGGCCTTATCAAGCCGCCCGCCGGCAAATCGAGATCACCAACCAGTCTAGCAGATCCTATGTGTGCACTACATGCACACGCTCTAGAATCAGCTACCACCACCTTCCATCGTCCCACCTTCAGGAGCGATCAACGTATTCACCTGCCAGGCCATTATGTTGTCGACGCCACCACGACGCCAGACAGCGCCACTACCTGCGCGCTTCCATCAACACGCGTCCGTCGCCGAGGCTTCGCTGTGCCACGCCGCCGAGACCAGGGCCGGGCCCATAGTTGTGCGGGACTGTGCAGCCCACACAGGGCCCATAGATTTTGGGGGCCCCAAATTTGTATAAGGCCTATGTATATTTTCTTCCTGGCGCGTCCAAGCAGCCTGCTCGATGCCCCCCGAACGGGATCGATCGCATCCAGAGCCAGCCAACGATCGGCCTCCCTCAAAAGATTCAGCGTAGCGCTAATTTTATTTTTTTTTGCGCTAATTATGTGTTGTACTATGGCCGGAGATATAATTAGTTTAGGCCCAGCCATAATTACCTTCATGTGCTGTGTACTGAAGCCCAAAAGAGCCCACGCGCATTATCCTGTATTTAGGCCACAGTGGTAAATTGTAGTTTCATTTGTATGTTTGGCAAGACCTAGAGTCCATCCCTAAGCCGCTCAGATCGATCTATTCCATGCCGCCGTCGCTGCTATGCCGGTTGCCTTGTGAGTCGCCAGATGCCACCTACACATCGCCGTCATGGTTCGTCGATCCTACACTGACAGCAGTGCGGTGCCACATAGAGTATTCAGTCCGCAGATCGCTGTACTGTATCGGCGTATCCGTTCCTTGAGCACTTGGATCTAAAGGTATGTATTAAGTACTAGTTTGTATTATGTTGGTGGATTTCAATCCAGTAGTCTAGTGATTTTGTTTACTTGCATATAAGACAACAGGTTAATTCACAAATTAGGCGTGTCGCTTTTCCATGGGAGATGACTTTGATTAATTTGGCAAATCACATGATCACTTAATCCAAATGAAATTGCAGCAAAAGACCCCATGGTCTAAAGTCAATCTAATACTAAAGATTCACAAGGATCATTTTCTGTGAAGTTTTATCTATTGCGTGGTCATTCTCTTCCCTCACACCCTTCATGTTTAAATCCTGGCTCCGCTTCTGCACTTGAGAGCGAAGTGTTGAAGAAGATTAATTATGAGGATATCATTGAAGATTTCATTTCAAAGAATACTAAAAGAATAATGTTGTTCAAATAAATATCAGGCAACCGGGAGTTGAATAGGTATGATTTTTTACACATCCAATTGCTATGTAAGACATTATAGCATATACATTATAATTGCTCATTAGTTCATTTTAGTGAGATAGGGCCCCATTTTTTAGTTTCGCACAGGGCCCCGGATTTTGCCGGCCCGGCCCTGGCCGAGACCCGTCGTCGTCGTTGCGGTAGATGCAACACCGCTCCTCCTCTTGTCCTCTCTAGGCAGCATCTGCTCCAAAATGATGCCCTCAAAAGGGAGGACGACCCTAAAGGCTCCGTCTTCATCCGATCCGGGAATCCCAGATCTAGGGTTTCGCCCGGAGCAGCGGGACAAGGTGACGATGATTACAAACCGACGATGCCCTCAAGAGGGAGGACGACCCTAAAGGCTCTGCCGTCGTCCGATCCAGGAATCCCAGATCTAGGGCTTCCCCCGGAGCAGCTGGAACAAGATGACGATGATTACAAACCGACGATGCCCTCAAGAGGAAGGACGACCCTAAAGGCTCCCTGTCGGTGTCAAAACCGGTAGACCTCGGGGTAGGGGGTCCCGAGCTGTGGATCTCGGATCGGTGGTAACAAAGACAAGGGAGACGGTGTTTACCCAGGTTCGGGCCCTCTTGATGGAGGTAAAACCCTACGTCCTTCTTCTGTTTATATTGATGGAGATGTATCGAATACAGAGTTGATCTACCTCGAGATCGTAATATGTGTCTAACTTCTAGGGCTAGGTGAGCGATATTGTGTTGATCTTTTTCCTACGGGCTAAACCCTATGGCTTATATACACGCCAGGGAGGGTACCTAGGGTTACAAAGTCGGTATCTAAGAGTAAGGCGGCGGGAGGGATCTTGGAGTATACGTCAAGTCTTCGGTAGAGACAGTCTCAATCACGCCTCCTGTATACGTCCTCCGGAGTCCATCTTGACCACGCATGAGGGCCCATTGGCCCAACCGAGGAGACGGGCCGGCTGGGTTAGCACCCCCTGATCCAGGACACCGTCAGTAGCCCCCGAACTGGTCTTCTACGCCGAGGACGACTTTCAACAAACATCACCTCGGATCCGGAGTCCTTGGCTTGACAGACGAGTTCCCCTTCATATTTTACTCTTTATGGTAGAGCGGGGATATCCGAGGTCCAACCGAGCTCGTACCCTGTCCGAAGAGGACAGATATCTTAGCCTCGAAGGCTTGTTGTTTAGATATGAACGGTCCAATCTGGCCTGACAACTTAATCGAAGAGGCTTGCCCCACGATAGGTCGAGCAGTTACTGCCTCCCCCTTAAATCGTGGTTCGAGGCAGCCTTTTTACTGGCACATCCCATCAAGGTGGAGATCGTGCCCATTTTCTTAGGGATATCATTACGATTTTGTTTCCCCCCATATGCTTAATGGCATCTTTGATGAGAGCGGCGAGTTTATCGACGCAGCGAGGGGACTCCTAGCCTTTCACAGGCTTATAAGAGCAAAAAGGAGGACAACGCAATCGCCCACACTCCCATTCTCCCCTTCTGCTGCTTCATCTAGCTCCAGCGCCCAGATCCCATCCTACTCCTTTTCTCTTTTGCGAGTCCAACCTCCACCACCAGCCATGGCCGACACTCTCAAGGGGCACTGGGGTGGCTCCATCGTGACGGAGGGCACCATCCTGGAGTTGCGCAGCGCGGGGTATCTAACCCCCGCCATCGCCGCCCGCGCTCCAGCTGCAGGCCAGCAGGTGCCCGCTCCCAACGCCGGGGAGCGGGTGGTCTTCGTCCCCCACCTCATCCGAGGTCTGGGGTTCCCATTGCATATCTTCGTGCGCGGGGTGATGTACTACTATGGGCTGGATTTCCACCACATGGCCCCCAACTCCGTTCTTCACCTCGCCTCCTTCATCACGGTCTGCGAGGCCTTCCTCCGTTGCGAGCCGCACTTCGGCCTGTGGCTGAAGCTCTTCGGGATTAAGCCGGAGTACGGAGGAGCCATGATCAGCAAAAACCAGGGGGCCACCTGGTTCAAGGGCACCTTCATCAAAACGGTGAAGGAGTGGCAAAAAGAGTAGTTTTACATCACTGAACCGCTCGCCCCTGGTCAGACAGAGGTCCCAGCTTTCTCAGCCGGGCCTCCCAAGAAGCTCAAATCCTGGAGGGAGAAGGGCGTCGCCTGGGGGAACCCAGAAGAGGTGGAGACCCTGATCGAGAGGATCTTGTGGTGGTCCACCACGGGGAAGGTTGAGCTTGCCGACATCATCAACGTCATGCTCAACCGTCGCATACTCCCTCTCCAACTTCGGGCTACCCCGATGTGGGCGCAAAAGCCCGAGGACATGGACTCCATCACCACCTTCTTCCGCTCCACCTTGGCCACCATGTGGACGAAGCTCATGAAGCTGGCCAAGGACAAGATCCCCGAGGAAGGGGAGGACCGTGGCCTCGAGGACGGCTATGAAGCCCCCCCGGTAAATGATTTTGTCCACCAACTATCAACTTTGTCCTCCGTATCGAGGAGTAGTGTTTTAATGAATCGTTATGATTGATGTTTTGCAGAAGTGGTTGGCCTGGGTACAAGGAGTGCGATGCCCGGCCCCACTGCCAGAGGAGCCTCCGACTCCCCTGCTATCGGCGCTCCTGACCGAGGAGCCGCACGTGGTGGCCCCCAAAGGGACGAAGTCCAAGAGGGGTAGGTCAAGTGCTCGGACTCGGGGGACCTCGGTCACCCGGTCCGAAGAGACCCACACCTCCGCCGCCCAAGACGGTGACGCAGAGGACACCGATGTTGGCATGCCGCCGAAGGGCCCGAAGAGGCCGAGGCGAACCTCGTCCGAGGCTGCCAGCAAGTTGTCGGAGAGAGCCGAACTCTCCAGTGACTCAGAAGAAGACCTCCTCGCCGTGGGGAGGAAGAAGCGGACGCCTCGAGGGTAAGCCGTCGTCTTTGCATCCCGTCCTTCAATTTGACAGGTTATTTTTTAGCAAGGGAAAACTTACAAAAGCGTCTTTTCTTATGCAGTCCGCCGAGGGTAATCCCCAGCGGTTCCTCGAGCGGGTTGCCATCCTCCAGCGGGACTCCAGAGCCCGCCGCTCCTCCCCCGGCGCACGATGGGCTAGGGGAGGCAACATCCACCCTGGCCCCTGACGTCAACATGACGGGGGCCGACGAGGTGGCCATCATGGCCGAGGTCGACACCTCGGCCCAACAAGACCCGGGGGAGAAGCGCCCCGTGGTCATCGAAAAGGGGCTGGGCCAGTCATCGGCCCAGCCGACATCTACCTTGGCTCCACCACCCCAGGTGGAGGCTACCCGGGTAGATGTATCCGAGGTCATCCCTCCACCCCAGCCAACTGCCCAAGGACGGGCTGGCGCAGGGTGGACCGGGGAGATGGAGGACGCCCTGAAGGGCTCCTCCATGAAGGAAGAGCACCGTGCCTTGGTAGGCGCGGCACTGCAGGGCTACCGGTCCGCAGGGGCCGGCCTGCATGAGGTTTTCAAGAACCTCGTAGCGGGTTTTGAGGTACGCTTCTATCCGCGCACCAAGTTTGACTCGTTTATCTCAACTTTGCTTATTTATGTATTCGTCCAAGGACATAAGAGCACAGCCTGCTAAACGGCTTAGTGAGTGAGTAGCCCCCGAGCCCGAAGTCGGTTTCAAGAAACCGGCATTAGGGTCGCTTAACTAAGTAGGAGCCCGTTAAATAGCCCCCAGGGCGCTGCGGAAGGCAACCATCCTGGAACCTTTTAGTAAGATTAACCATTCCCTTTGTAATAAGGATTTTTACTGCCAGGTTTCGACCTCGGTTCCGGACTCCGTGTCCGAGGAGATTGCGGAGATAAACCGGAAGCTCAAGAGGTCCCAAGCGGACCTTAACCTGGCGAACCAGAAACTCGAGCAGTCTCAAGGTAAGCAAGTTTAAACTTGCAAGGTACTTTGGACGAAGAAGGTATGATGTGTTTTGTGAAAGAAAACAACTAGGGCCGAACTGTTTTGACAACAGCAGCGTTAGCGGAGCTGGAGACGCTCAAGGCCGAGCTCGAAAGGGCTCAGCAGGAGGTGCGGCAGCAGGAGGCTGCTACCGCTGAGGAGGAGAAGGCCCGGGCCGCCGAGAAGGCGGCCGGGGACAAGCACCAGGCGCGGGTGCTGGAGGTTGAGGAGACCCTGAAGGGCATTTTTGAAGTACGCGACAAGCTTCAGGAGGAGGGGCAACGAACAAAGGAGGAGCTCGAGAAGCTTCAACTTGCCTACTCCGAGCTCAAGACCTCGGCCCGAGCTGACCACGAGGTGCTCCAGCAGGTGGAGCAAATCGCCTCGGGTAAGCTATTTCTGCCGCAGTGTTCGTTTGGCAGCAAAGGGTGTGTCGAGCTCACCCAGTTATGGCGTTCTACAGAGGTCTTTGCGGATCTTCCGCAGAGCGCGGCGGATGTGGTGGCGTACTTCGGCCAGCTAGTAGGCCACGAGGCGGAGAAGGCCTTTTGGGGGCAGTTCCCGGGGTCGCCATCGGCACAGCTGCTGAATCATCGAGTGAAGCAGCTGGTGGAGTTGTTTCGCATGACGAGACCAGCGCTCCAGGACCTCTGCATCGCGTTGTGGCCCACCGAAGCCATGCCGAAGAGCCTCTTCGGCCTTACGGCTCGCCTTCGAGATGCCGTGCCCTGCATGAACCGCTGGAAGAGGTCCGCGTGCTTTGAAGGAGCGCGGAGGGCGTACGCCTGCGTGAAGACGCACTTCCGAAAGGTTGATGCGGTGACATGTGCCGCCGGCCCTCCTGCCGACAAGCCGTGCACCGCCGAACAGTTCTTCGCCGAGGTGGAGGCGGGAGCTCGTACCACCGAAGCCATGTGTCCAAAGGAAACTATGTATTTCTAAACAGTACTTCGGAATGCCGAAGTGTATGATGTACAAAACTTTATCTTTTCATCGAATGAATATGGCTTTGAATTCCATGTGTTTTGTTTTTAATTATTTTTACCTCCTGTATGACTGTTTTAAAATGAGAGTGGCCAGTCGTCGGCTTCAGCCCCAGTGTAGATCATACAAAGGGTGTTCCTTAAGGCACTCTTGACCCTTAGCCGATGTCTCGGTACCCGAAGGTGGTCGGTGCTTTATAGGAACTAGGCAATCAGACTATAGTGGCTTTATAACCTTCACTTAGTCATAGGAGTTTGACTGTGGGGGCTGATGACTAGCCCCCGGTGTGGGAAGTGTTTGGCCAGGTCGGCCGAGGTCTAGGCCATAACACACTTCGGCTAGGAATGAAAGCCCTTCGTTTAACACGGGTGATCTCTATTGTCACATCGCTTAACGCGGTCTATGGATGGCGGACCAGTTTGCGCCTACCTAGATAGTCAGTTTTCGGCTTTCTCCATTGAGGCGCTATGCCAATTGACCTGGCAGCGCAATCACAGTGGTTCTCCCATTACGCCCTTAGCCGAATTCATCGGAAATGTAAGGGGTACACCTAGGAGCCGGGCAACCCAACTATTGTCCGAAATCTAGGTTCGAAACTGATGCATATAAAGCCAAAATCCGAGACGCTGAATACATCAGACTTGTTATACAATTGTATCTTTTTAGAGAACTTCTTCGTCTCACAGGGGCCATGCTGATAAAGAGATATGATAGGGACCTTTAAAGGGCACAATTTCTTTATTTCATAGTTTAAAGCGTGTACATGCCCAACTGCGGTGAGAGGAATTGAAAGAATACAATGTAAAAAGTAAAAAAAGGAGGAAGAAACAGGGCGGATATTTGTTAACGGATTGTGAAGAATTCGGGCCGCTACATGCCGCACGTCTGCGTTTCTGAGCTGTTGACCAGATGTTCACCGTTGATGGTGAGGACTTGTGGAGGTTGATGCCTTTCTAGTCCTTTATACGCTTCAAGTGTTTGATTGACCGACACTACTGGAATCAGGGTCTTTGCCATCTGCCAGCTCTTTGCCGTCTGCCAGCTGATGGCAAAGAGGCTGTTTGCCGTCTGTCTTGCCAAAGCAGACGGCAAAGAACCAGCTGATGGCAAAGAGGGTCTTTGCCATCTGCCACTTCTTTGCCGTCTGCTGGCAGACGGCACAGAGTTCTTTGCCGTCTGCCAGCAGACGGCAAAGACCAAAGTGGGCCCCACGGGGCACATCACTGGCTAGACATCACAGCAAAGCAGCTGATTCCAGTAGTGCGAGCTCCTTTAAAGGAGACGTTGCCGAAGTCCGTTCTGTGGTTGAAACCACATTGACGTAGTCATGTTTGGCTGTTTCTTTTATAGAGACTTGCCTGTTCGGGGGCTCGAAGCCACGTCTTTGCTTGGTTTAACCGCGCCGACGTTTGAGTAAATTTTTGGCTCCTCGACGGCCTAGGGAATCTTTAGTGCAAAATTATGCACTCTGGGGACGTAGTGCCCGCTCCAGAGGGGGCACGTGAGGAGCCCGCATCCCTATTTCGGGTGCGGCAGTACCTGGCCGAGGTTGATTTGTGCAGCCCGAGTGCGCTTCAAAGAGCGGGCGGCTCGTTTATCGCTGCGGGCTGCCTCCTCGGACGCCTGTACCTCGGCTGCAAAAGCCGCGGTATGTTCCTCTGTCCGGAGTGAACATTCAGTGTTACAATTGACTGTGATAACGCCATTAGGTCCCGGTATTTTGAGCTTGAGGTAGGCATAATGCGGGACTGCGTTGAAACGCGCAAAGGCTGTGCGCCCTAAGAGCGCGTGGTATCCACTTCAGAAAGGTACGATATCGAATATTAACTCCTCGCTTCTGAAGTTCTCGGGCGAGCCGAAGACTACCTCTAGGGTGACCGTTCCGGTACAGCGGGCTTCGACGCCCGGGATGACACCTTTAAAGGTGGTGGAGCTCGACTTGATCTGAGATGAGTCGATGCCCATCTTCCAAACTGTGTCCTCGTAAATGAGGTTGAGGCTGCTTCCTCCGTCCATCAAGACGTGTGTTACATGATAACCATCAACGATAGGGTCGAGGACGAGGGCCGCCGATCCGCCATGCCTGATGCTGGTCGGATGATCATGCTTGTCGAACGTGATCCGGTAAGCCAACCATGGGTTATACTTCGGGGCGACTGGCTCTAGCGCGTATACATCCCGAAGCACACGCTTCCTCTCCCTTTTAGGGATGTGGGTGACATAGATCATATTGACCTCTGTTACCTCATCAGGAAACTTCTTTTGGCCTCCATTATTGGGCCGCCGAGGTTCATCCTCGTGTTCGCTGCGATTTTGGGTTTTACTTTGACCCTCTACCGCTATCTTGTCGGCTTGTTTGAAGACCCAACAATTCCTGTTAGTGTGGGTTGCTGGTTTTTCCTGAGTGCCGTGGATTCCACATGGGCAGTCCAGGAGTCTATCAAGCTGGCTAGGTCCATCTTGGTTCCCTTTAAAGGGTTTTCTTTTCTGTCCGGATTTAGGTCCGGTGAACCCTGCGTTGACCGCAACGTCCTCTGTATCGCTTCCATCATTTTTATACATGCGCTTGTTTTTGTTGCGCTTGGGTTTTCCATTGGCGTCACGTGTTTCCGAGGTGCCTGCCTCGCCATTGTGAGTACTACGGGCGAGCCAACTGTCCTCCCCCGTGCAAAAGCGGGTCATTAGTGAGGTGAGGGCTGCCATAGTCCTCGGCTTATCCTGGCCGAGTTGACGGGCAAACCATTCATCCCGGATATTGTTCTTCAATGCGGCGATGGCCTTGGCTTCGGAGCAGTCTATGATCTGGTTCTTCTTAGTGAGCAACCTGTTCCAGAATTTCCGGGCTGATTCGCCTGGCTGCTGGGTGACACGGCTGAGGTCATCAGTGTCCGGAGGTCAGACATATGTGCCCTGGAAGTTTGCTCGAAAAGCGTCTTCTAGGGCCTCCCAGCTGCCGATAGAGTGAGGAGAGAGGCTTTTAAGCCAATGCCTCGCCGGCCCCTTTAGCTTGAGCGGCAGATATTTAATGGCGTGGAGATCATCTCCATTGGCCATGTGTATGTGCAGGAGGAAATCCTTGATCCAGACTACTGGGTCTGTGGTGCCATCATATGATTCTATATTGATGGGCTTGAAAGAATACAATGTAAAAAGTAAAAAAAAAGAGGAAGAAATAGGGCGGATATTTGTTAACGAATTTTGAAGAATCCGGGCCACTACATGCCGCACGTCTGCGTTTCTGAGCTGTTGACCAGATGTTCACCGTTGATGGTGAGGACTTGTGGAGGTTGATGCCTTTCCGGTCCTTTATACGCTTCAAGCGTTTGATTGACCGAGCTCCTTTAAAGGAGACGTTGCCGAAGTCCGTTCTGTGGTTGAAACCACATTGAGGTAGTCATGTTTGGCTGTTTCTTTTATAAAGACTTGCCTGTTCGGGGGCTCGAAGCCACGTCTTTGCTTGGTTTAACCGCGCCGACGTTTGAGTAAATTTTCGGCTCCTCGACGGCCCAGGGAATCTTTAGTGCAAAATTATGCACTCTGGGGACGTAGTGCCCGCTCCAGAGGGGGCACGTGAGGAGCCCGCATCCCTATTTCGGGTGCGGAAGTACCTGGCCGAGGTTGATTTGTGCAGCCCGAGCGCGCTTCAAAGAGCGGGCTCCTCGTTTATCACTGCGGGCTGCCTCCTCGGACGCCTGTACCTCGGCTGCGAAAGCCGCGGTCTGTTCCTCTGTCTGGAGTGAACATTCGGTGTTACCATTGACTGTGATAACGCCATTAGGTCCCGGTATTTTGAGCTTGAGGTAGGCATAATGCGGGACTGCGTTGAAACGCGCAAAGGCTGTGCGCCCTAAGAGTGCGTGGTATCCACTTCGGAAAGGTACGATATCGAAGATTAACTCCTCGCTTCTGAAGTTCTCGGGAGAGCCGAAGACTACCTCTAGGGTGACCGTTCCGGTACAGCGGGCTTCGACGCCCGGGATGACACCTTTAAAGGTGGTGGATCTCGACTTGATCCGAGATGAGTCGATGCCCATCTTCCAAACTGTGTCCTCGTAAATGAGGTTGAGGCTGCTTCCTCCGTCCTTCAGGACGTGTGTTAGATGATAACCATCAACGATAGGGTCGAGGACGAGGGCCGCCGATCCGCCATGCCTGATGCTGGTCGGATGATCATGTTTGTCGAACGTGATCAGGTAAGCCGACCATGGGTTATACTTCGGGGCGACTGGCTCTAGCGCGTATACATCCCGAAGCACACGCTTCCTCTCCCTTTTAGGGATGTGGGTGACATAGATCATATTGTCCTCTGTTACCTCATCAGGAAACTTCTTTTGGCCTCCATTATTGGGCCGCCGAGGTTCATCCTCGTCTTCACTGCGATTTTGGGTTTGACTTTGACCCTCTACCGCTATCTTGCCGGCTTGTTTGAAGACCCAGCAATTCCTGTTACTGTGGGTTGCTGGTTTTTCCTGAGTGCCATGGATTCCACATGGGCAGTCCAGGAGTCTATCAAGCTGGCTAGGTCCATCTTTGTTCCCTTTAAAGGGTGTTCTTTTCTGTCCGGATTTAGGTCCGGTGAACCCTGCGTTGACCGCAGCGTCCTCTGTATCGCTTCCATCATTTTTATACATGCGCTTGTTTTTGTTGCGCTTGGGTTTTCCATTGGCGTCACGTGTTTCCGAGGTGCCTGCCTCGCCATTGTGAGTACTACGGGCGAGCCAACTGTCCTCCCCCGCGCAAAAGCGGGTCATTAGTGAGGTGAGGGCTGCCATAGTCCTCGGCTTATCCTGGCCGAGTTGACGGGCCAACCATTCATCCCGGATATTGTTCTTGAATGCGGCGATGGCCTCGGCTTCGGAGCAGTCTATGATCTGGTTCTTCTTAGTGAGGAACCTGTTCCAGAATTTCCGGGCTGATTCGCCTGGCTGCTGGGTGACACGGCTGAGGTCATCAGTGTCCGGAGGTCAGACATATGTGCCCTGGAAGTTTGCTCGAAAAGTGTCTTCTAGGGCCTCCCAGCTACCGATAGAGTGAGGAGGGAGGCTTTTAAGCCAATGCCTCGCCGGCCCCTTTAGCTTGAGCGGCAGATATTTAATGGCATGGAGATCATCTCCATTGGCCATGTGTATGTGCAGGAGGAAATCCTCGATCCAGACTACTGGGTCTGTGGTGCCATCATATGATTCTATATTGATGGGCTTGAATCCTTCCAGGAATTGATGTTCCATCACCATGTCTGTAAAGTAGATTGGGTGAGCCGGACCTCGGAACCTAGGAGCATCTCGTCGGAGGTCGGGAGAAAGCCACGAGTAGGCTTGATCTCGGGCATGGCTGTTCCTGTCCACCCAGGCATCGTAGCCGTCAAGCCCAGTGGGCGCACGTCCCCTTGATCCATAGATGTACCGGGGGGGTGCCCTGTTTTCCTCGATGCGACGTCTAGTGTCGTGCGGATCTAGGTAATCCATGGGGTCTTTGCCATAGCGGTGTGGAGGTGGCCGGTCACTGAGGTCTTCTCCTCTTGGCCTGTCCCGGCCTCTAGGGGGTCGGTCGTGGTCATCGGCGAGCTCCTCATCAAACTCCGGCAAGAGACGCCTACATGGGTATGATTTCGGTGCACTATGGCGCCGGTTTTCCATGTCTTGCTCGGCGGAGAGCACTTCGATCCACTTTTCGTTTAGTGCGTCGGTATTGGTCTGCAGCTGCTGCTGCTTGCGTTTTATGCTCCGGGTCGTCGCAACGAGGCGCCGCCGGAAGCGCTCTTGTTCAAAAGGATCTTCGGGGACGATGTAGTCCTCGGTACCGAGGCTTTCGTCCTCCTTGGATTCCGGCATGTAGTTGTCGTCGGCCCCTTCAAAGAGGTCATCGGGATCTGAGTCCCTGAGAAGTCGGTCCGGTGTGTCGTTCCTTACTGGGGAGGCTTGAACGTCCTCTTCATGGTTACCGGCATTGCTGTCCTCCGCGTCGCCGTTATTGGCTGTCGCGTCATTACCACTGGGTTCCCCTTATTACCCCTTCGGCGTCTTCGCCGATGTCTTGGAGGGGATTTGGGGGTGTCCACCATGTAAATATCATAGGTGGACGTGGCGGTCCACCTGCCCGCATTCATCGGGGGCGAGGTGTTCTCGATGGGGCCATCAGCATTTTCCTCCATGTCTGTGGCCCCACCATAGTCCAACACGTCGGTTAAATCATCGACCGTGGCGACTAGGTGGGTGGTGGGTGGGATGTAAATTTCCCGATCGTCAGCTTTAAGTCCGATCAGATTGTAAACCGAAGTCTTACTGTCCGAGATGGACATGCTCCGGATGCGGTTAAGCATCTCATCGAGGTGAGATAGCTCCTCGGGATTCATTCATGCGCTATAGGCAGGGTTGACTCGAAATATGCCCGGCGTGTAACTTGACGTATCTTCGGTGCAAAGGAAATCCGAACGCAATTCTGGGTTCTGCGGCGAAGTCAGTTCTAGCACTGACGTAATTTCGGAAGAGGGAGCCGGATTTATCTCCGGACTGACGATCAGAAGAAAACTGGTTGGAGTAGTCGCGTCGGGGGTCTCTACAGGCGCCGCGACGGAATTCGGTTCCGGAGTCGAGCTTCCGGCCCCGGTCGAGTCCTCAATCCGGCCGTGAGTCCATCTCGATAGGATGAGTTCACCACAGGGATCCGCAGTGTATTCGAGCCCGCCAAAGGTCACGATCTGACCTGGGGCGTAGTTCTCGATAGAGGCTAGATGCCCTGTTGAGTCAGCGTAAAAGACCATGCTGCCAAAAACAAAGAGCTGGCCGGGACCGTAAACGTCCCCATGGCCGTTGGTGCAATTGATCTGCAGGTGGGCCATCGATCCTTCTAGTGATTCGCGCTGCGGGACTCTCAATGAAAGCACCAGTGTCGGTGTCAAAACTGGCAGACCTCGGGGTAGGGGGTCCCGAGCTGTGGATCTCGGATCGGTGGTAACAAAGACAAGGGAGACGGTGTTTACCCAGGTTCGGGCCCTCTTGATGGAGGTAAAACCCTACGTCCTGCTTCTGTTTATATTGATGGAGATGTATGAAATATAGAGTTGATCTACCTCGAGATCGTAATATGTGTCTAACTTCTAGGGCTAGGTGAGCGATATTGTGATGATCTTTTTCCTACGGGCTAAACCCTATGGCTTATATACATGCCAGGGAGGGTACCTAGGGTTACAAAGTCGGTATCTAAGAGTAAGGCGGCAGGAGAGATCTTGGAGTATACGTCAAGTCTTCGGTAGAGACAGTCTCAATCACGCCTCCTGTATACGTCCTCCGGAGTCCATCTCGACAACGCACGAGGGCCCATTGGCCCAACCGAGGAGACGGGCTGGCTGGGTTAGCACCCCCTGATCAACCACACCGTCACTCCCACATCGTCCAATCCGGGAATCCCAAATCTAGGGTTTCCCCTGGAGAAGCGGGAACAAGGTGACGATGATTGCAAACCGACGATGCCCTCAAAAGGGAGGACGGCCCTAAAGGCTTTGTCATAGTTCGATCCGGGAATCCCAGATCTAGGGTTTCCCCCTGAGCAACCGGAACAAGGTGACGATGATTACAAACCGACGATGCCCTCAAGTGGGAGGACGACCCTAAAGGCTCCATCGTCGTCCGATCCTGGAATCCCAGATCTAGGGCTTCCCCTGGAGCAGCCGGAACAAGGTGACGATGATTACAAACCGACGATGCCCTCAAGACGGAGGATGACCCTAAAGGCTCCCTCATCGTCCGATCTGGGAATCCCAAATCTAGGGTTTCCCCCGGAGCAGCGGGAACAAGGTGACGATGATTGCAAACCGACGATGCCCTCAAGAGGGAGGACAACCCTAAAGGCTCTGTCATCGTTCGATCCGGGAATCCCAGAGCTAGGGTTTCCCCCTGAGCAACCGGAACAAGGTGACGATGATTACAAACCGACGATGCCCTCAAGAGGGAGGATGACCCTAAAGGCTCCGTCGTCGTCCGATCCTAGAATCCCAGATCTAGGGCTTCCCCCGGAGCAGCCGGAACAAGGTGATAATGATTACAAACCGACGATGCCCTCAAGAGGGAGGACGACCCTAAAGGCTCCCTCATCGTCCGATCCGGCAATCCCAAATCTAGGGTTTCCCCCGGAGCAGCGGGAACAAGGTGACGATGATTGCAAACCGACGATGCCCTCAAGAGGGAGGACGACCCTAAAGGCTCTGTCATCGTTCGATTCGGGAATCCCAGATCTAGGGTTTCCCCCTGAGCAACCGGAACAAGGTGATGATGATTACAAACCGACGATGCCCTCAAGAGGGAGGACGACCCTAAAGGCTCCGTCGTCGTCCGATCCTGGAATCCCAGATCAAGGGCTTCCCCCGGAGCAGCCGGAACAAGGTGATGATGATTACAAATTGATGATGCCCTCAAGAGGGAGGACGACCCTAAAGGCTCCCTCATCGTCTGATCCGGGAATCCCAAATCTAGGGTTTCCCCCGGAGCAGCGGGAACAAGGTGACGATGATTGCAAACCGACGATGCCCTCAAGAGGGAGGACGACCCTAAAGGCTCTGTCTTCGTTCGATCCGGGAATCCCAGATCTAGGGTTTCCCCCTGAGCAACCGGAACAAAGTGACGATGATTACAAACCGACGATGCCCTCAAGAGGGAGGACGACCCTAAAGGCTCCGTCGTCGTCCGATCCTGGAATCCCTGATCTAGGGCTTCCCCCAAAGCAGCTGGAACAAGATGACGATGATTACAAACCGACAATGCCCTCAAGAGGGAGGACGACCCTAAAGGCTCCGTCATCGTCCGATCCGGAAATCCCAAATCTAGGGTTTCCCCCGGAGCAGTGGGAACAAGGTGACGATGATTGCAAACCGACGATGCCCTCAAGAGGGAGGACAACTGTGGCACCCCGGCTCAGAGAGACCGGAACACCCCGCATTCCAGCCCAGAGATCAAGTCTTCTGGAATACGACACTGCTTGGCATAGAAGAGAACAGCTCTATATTACAAATAATATGACTACAAGGGTCTGAGTATTACAAAGGATTACATCGGTACGGCGACACTACGCCTGCTAAGGTAGCTCTATGCTAGCAGCGAAACAACTCGTAATAGCGGAATAACTTCTAGCAGTGGAACAACGATGACGGTGAAGGACTCCACTCCGCAGGGACTCTGGCTGGGACGCATCCTAGAGCGCAACCTCGGGATCCTCGATAAACAATCAATCACGGCATCATGATGACCCACAAGTATAGGGGATCAATCGTAGTCCTTTCGATAAGTAAGAGTGTCGAACCCAATGAGGAGTAGAAGGAAATGACAAGTGGTTTTCAGCAAGGTGATTTCTGCAAGCACTAAAATTATCGGTAATGAGTAGTTTCATAGCAAGATAATTTGTAACAAGTGACAAGTAGCAATAGTAACAAAGAGTGCAGCAAGGTAGCCCAATCCTTTTTGTAGCAAATGACAGGCCAGAATGATCTCTTATAATAAGCAAAGCCTTCTCGAGGACACATGGGAATTTCATCTAGTCACTTTCATCATGTTTGTTTGATTCGCGTTCGCTACTTTGATAATTTGATATGTGGGTGGACCGGTGCTTGGGTGTTGTTCTTACTTGAACAAACCTCCCACTTATGATTAACTCCTCTTGCAAGCATCCGCAACTACGAAAGAAGAATTAAGATAAATCTAACCATACCATTAAACATATGGATCCAAATCAGCCCCTTACGGAATAGCGCATAAACTAGGGTTTAAGCTTCTGTCACTCTAGCAACCCATCATCTAATTACTACTCAACAATGCATTCCCTTAGGCCCAAAGATGGTGAAGTGTCATGTAGTCGACGTTGACATGACACCACTAAGAGAATCAACAACATACATATCATCAAAATATCGAACGAATACCAAATTCACATGATTACTTATGACGAGACTTGTCCCATGTCCTCAAGAACAAAAGTAACTACTCACAAATCATATTCATGTCCAAGATCAGAGGGGTATTAAATAGCATAATGGATCTGAACATATAATCTTCCACCAAATAAACCAACTAGCATCAACTACAAGATGTAATCAACACTACTAGCAACCCACAGGTACCAATCTGAGGTTTTGAGACAAAGATTGAATACAAGAGATGAACTAGGGTTTGAGATGAGATGGTTCTGTTGAAGATGTTGATGTAGATTGGTCCTCCCACGATGAGAGGATCGTTGGTGATGCCGATGGCTCCGATCTCCCCCTCCCGGAGGGAAGTATCCCCGGCAGAATCGCTCCACCGGAGAGCAAAAGTGCTCCTGTCCATGTTCCGCCTCGAGACGGCGGTGCCCCATCCCAAAAGTCTTCTCCTTATTTTTTCTAGGGAAAATGGGGTTATATACCAGAAAATGGGCACCGGAGGCTGGCCAGGTGCCCCACAAGCCACCAGGGCGCGCCTGGGGGGTGGCGCGCCCTGGTGCCTTGTGGGCACCTGGGTGGCCCCCTCAGGTATTTCTTTCTTCCAGTATTTTTTATTTATTCGAAAATAAATCTCCGTGAAATTTCAGCTCATTTGGAGATGTGCAGAATAGGTATCTCTGACATAGCTTTTTCAGGTCCAGAATTCTAGCTGCCGGCAATCTCCCTCCTTATGTAAATCTTGCATATTAAGAGAGAAAAGGCATTATAATTGCTCCACAAAGTGTTATATTGATTAAAAACACTACAAATAATAGTAGTAAAACATGATGCAAAATGGACGTATCAACTCCCCCTAGCTTAGACCTCGCTTGTCCTCTAGCGAAAGCCGATATCGATAATCATGTCCACATGTTTGGAGAGAGAGGTGTCGATAAAAACAAAATACGGACATAGTAGCATCATGATCATTATTATAACAGCAATATGCATTATCATAAAACTTCTCATGAGCAAGTAACAATTCATCACAACAACAAAGTATAAGGCATAAACTTTCTTGAAAACTAACAAACTATGTTCTCAGTCAACAATGCAATTGCAATTCATCATATTTTCTGGAAGGGTCTCATGTAGGATCTTTTTAGCAAGTCCACATACTCAACCATCATTTAGTCTTCTATGATTGCTAACACTCACAACATATATATGGAGCAAAATGTTTCAGCCAGACACATAGAAAGATAGGGGCTTATAATTTTGCCTCCCAACTTATTCACCTCAAGGGTAATGTCAACAATAATAACTCATGATCACTCATATCCAACTGGATATATATGGCTAGATCTTTCCCCACCACATGATGCTTGCAAAAGAGAAAAATAAAAAGGAATAGAGGAGAACACTATTGACTCTTGCATAAAAAGTAAATACATAAAAGTAAAAGATAGGCCCTTCGCGGAGGGAAGCAGAGGTTGTCATGCGCTTTTTGCTGTTGGATGCACAAGCTCTTAATGCAAAGGAACGTCACTTTATATTGCCCCTTGTGATAGCAACCTTTATTATGCAGTTTGTCGCTTTTATTTCTTTACCATCACAAGTTCGTACAAAGCTTATTTTCCCTTACAATAAAAGTTCATACATAATTATGAGTCATTTTTATTGCTTTATGCACCGATGACAACTTACTTGAAGGATCTTATTCAATCCATAGGTAGATAGTGGACTCTCATGACATGAAACTGGGTTTAAGGGTTTTGGATGCACAAGTAGTATCTCTACTTGGTGCAGATTTTTGGCTAGCAAAGATATTGGGCAAGCACCACATGTTGGAGGATCTATGACAATATAACTTCTATGTGAATATAAGCAAACATAATTCATTACGTTGTCTTCCTTGTCCAACGTTAACAATTTGACATAAAATACTTAATGGGGGCTCACAATCATAAAAGATGTCCAAGATAGTGTATTTGCATGTGAATCTTCTCTTCCCTATTAATTTTTTCATGAATTGCATCATTGACCAATGCTATGTTTGTTAACTTCCAATAAATTTTACCACTTACACTTTTCTTTATGTAATATCATTACTTTCCATAAGATTAGCATATGATCTTTTTCATTATTTTCATTGCTAGGATTGAAACATGAAAGTAAAGAAGCAAAAACTCAAACTACTCTTTATTATATAACTCTCATCTCAATTACATAGATAGATAGATCACAAAACTAGCACTCGAAAATAAATCATACTAAACTTTTATTCAACTAGATCATGAAATAACTAAGGATCGAACTAAAAGTAGGTAAAGATAACAAAAGTGATGGTGATACGATACCGGGGCACCTCCCCCAAGCTTGGCACAAGCCAAGGGGAGTGCCCATACCCATGTGCTCAAGTTTCTTTCTTCGGTGATGGTGGTGATGATGAAGTGGTGGGCTTAATTCGTTGCCCATTCACCACTCTCGGATTAGTGCCTTCGGAGTTGTTTATTTTGATGGCTCCGGAGCGATAAACTTCTTCGATGATATACGGTCCTTCCCATTTTGAGAGAAGTTTTCCTGCAAAGAATCTCAAACGAGAATTGTACAACAGAACATATTCACCCACTTTGAATTCCTGTTTTTGAATTCTTTTATCATGCCATCTTTTAACTTTTTCTTTAAACAATTTGGCATTTTCATAAGCTTGGCTTCTCCATTCATCTAGTGAGCTAATATCAAATAACCTCTTTTCACCGGCAAGTTTAAAATCATAATTGAGTTCTTTAATTACCCAATATGCTTTATGTTCTAACTCAAGAGGTAAATGACATGCTTTTCCAAAAACCATTTTATAAGGGGACATACCTATAGGATTTTTATAAGCAGTTCTATAAGCCCATAATGCATCATCAAGTTTCTTAGACCAATTCTTTCTGGACCTATTGACGGTCTTTTGAAAAATTAATTTTATTTCTCTATTGCTCAATTCAACTTGACCACTAGATTGAGGGTGATAGGGAGATGCAATTCTATGGTTGACATCATATTTAGCAAGCAGTTTACGGAATGCACCATGAATAAAATGTGAACCACCATCAGTCATTAAATATCTAGGGACTCCGAACCTAGGGAAAATAACTTCTTTAAGCATTTTAATAGAGCTGTTATGATCAACACTACTAGTTGGAATTGCTTCTACCCACTTAGTAACGTAATCAACAGCAACTAAAATATGAGTATACACATTGGATTTAGGAAAAGGTCCTATGTAATCGAATCCCCAAACATCAAATGGTTCAATAGCAAGTGAATAATTCATAGGCATTTCCTGACGTCTACTAATATTACCAATTCTTTGACATTCATCACAAGATAAGATAAACTTATGACCATCCTTGAAAAGAGTAGGCCAATAAAAACCAGATTGTAATACCTTATGTGCAGTTCTGTCTCCCGCATGGTGTCCTCCGTAAGCCTCGGAATGACACTTCCCTAGGATTTGTTCATGTTCATGCTCAGGTATACAACGTCTAATAATACCATCTACTCCTTCTTTATAAAGATGTGGGTCATCCCAGAAGTAATGTCTTAAATCAAAGAAGAACTTTTTCTTTTGTTGGTATGTGAAACTAGGTGGTATAAATTTAGCAACAAGATAATTAGCATAGTCTGCATACCAAGGAGTGTTACGAGAAACATTTATGACAGCTAATTGTTCATCAGGAAAATCATCATTAATAGGAAGTGGGTCATCAAGAACATTTTCCATTCTAGACAAATTATTTGCTACGGGATTCTCAGCTCCCTTTCTATCAATAATATGCAAGTCAAATTCCTGTAGCAGTAGAACCCACCTAATAAGTCTAGGTTTAGCATCTTTCTTTTCCATAATATATTTAATAGCAGCATGATCGGTGTGACCGATTACTTTAGAATCAACTATATAAGATCTGAATTTATCACATGCAAACACAACTGCTAGAAATTCTTTCTCAGTAGTAGCATAATTTCTTTGGGCACTATCTAGAGTTTTGCTAGCATAATGGATAACATTTAATTTCTTATCAACTCTCTGTCCTAGAACAGCACCAACAGCATAATCACTAGCATCACACATAATTTCAAAAGGCAAGTTCCAATCAGGTGGTTGAACAATAGGTGCAGTGGTTAAGGCTTTCTTAAGTGTTTCAAAGGCTTCTACACAATCATCATCAAAAACAAATGGAACATCTTTTTGCAAGAGATTAGTAAGAGGCCTAGAAATTTTAGAGAAGTCTTTAATAAATCTCCTATAGAAACCAGCATGACCTAGGAAACTTCTTATACCTTTAATATCCTTAGGACATGGCATTTTCTCAATTGCATCAACTTTAGCCTTATCAACTTCAATACCTCTTTCAGAAATTTTATGCCCCAAGACAATACCTTCATTAACCATAAAGTGGCACTTCTCCCAGTTCAAGACAAGATTAGTTTCTTCGCATCTCTTCAAAACACGATCAAGGTTGCTTAAGCAGTCATCAAAATAAGTTCCGTAAACGGAAAAATCATCCATGAAGACCTCAACAATCTTTTCACAAAAGTCAGAGAATATAGCAGTCATACATCTTTGAAAGGTGTCAGGTCCATTACATAAACCAAAAGGCATACGACGATAAGCATAAGTTCCAAAAGGACAAGTAAAGGTGGTTTTCTCTTGGTCGGCTTGTGATACATGTATTTGAGAGAAACCAGAATATCCATCAAGAAAGCAAAAGTGTGTATGCTTGGACAGTCTTTCTAACATTTGATCAATAAAAGGTAAGGGGTAATGATCTTTTCTAGTGGCTTTGTTTAATTTTCTAAAATCAATTACCATCCTATAACCAGTTACAATTCTTTGTGGAATGAGTTCATTTTTATCATTAGGAACAACGGTAATACCTCCTTCCTTATGGACACAATGAACGGGACTTACCCATCTACTATCAGCTATGGGATAGATTATACCTGCTTCCAGAAGCTTTAATATTTCAGTTCTTACCACCTCTTTCATTTTAGGATTTAATCTTCGTTGGTGGTCGACAACTGGTTTAGCATCAGGCTCCATATTAATTTTGTGCTGACATAGAGTGGGACTAATGCCCTTAAGATCATCAAGAGTATATCCAATAGCAGCTCGGTGCTTCCTCAGAGTTTTCAGTAATCTCTTTTCTTCATGCTCTGGAAGATTAGCAATAATAATAACAGGATATATCTTCTTTTCATCTAGATAAGCATATTTCAATTTATCAGGCAATTGCTTCAATTCAAATACAGGGTCACCCTTAGGTGGAGGAGGGCCTCCAAGAGTTTCAACAGGCAAATTGTGTTTAAGGATAGGTGGATGATCAAAGAACATCCTATCTATTTCATTTCTTTCATTCATATGCATATCATTTTCATGGTCTAGTAAATATTGTTCTAACGGATCAGTAGGAGGTACGGCAATAGAAGCAAGACCAATAATTTCATATTTACTAGGCAATTCTTTATCATGAGGTTGTCTACGAAACTTGGAGAAATTAAACTCATGAGACATACCTCCAAAATTAACACTAAAAGTTTCTTTAGCGCAATCAATCTTGGCATTAACAGTGTTCAAGAAAGGTCTACCAAATATAATGGGACAAAAATTATCTTGTGGAGAACCGGGGACTAGAAAATCAGTAGGGTATTTTCTTTTTCCACACAAGACTTCAACATCTCTAACGATCCCAAGCGGCGTAATGCTATCTTTATTTGCAAGCTTAATGGTAACATCAATGTCCTCTATTTCAATCGGTGCAATATCATTCATAATTTCTTGATATAAGGTAAACGGAATAGCACTCACACTAGCACCCAAATCACATAAGCCATGATAACAATGATCTCCTATTTTGACAGAGACAACAGGCATGCCTACTACAGGTCTGTTTTTATCTTTAGGGTCTGGTTTAGCGATTCTAGCTGCTTCATCACAGAAGTAAATAGCATGCCCATCTATATTATCGACCAAGAGATCTTTAACCATAGCAACATTAGGTTCAACTTTAATTTGTTCAGAGGGTCTAGGTGCTCTAATATTACCTTTGTTAACCACAGTTGAAACTTTAGCATGTTCCTTAATCCTAACAGGAAACGGTGGTTTCTCAATATAAGCAGTAGGCACAACTGGATCAACATGGTAAACAATTGTTTCTTCTTTAACACTAACGGGTTCCTCAATCTTTTCTTTAACAGGGGGATGATATTTAAACTACTTCTCCTTAGGGAGATCAACATGAGTAGCAAATGATTCACAAAAGGAAGCTACTATCTCAGAGTCAAGTCCATATTTAGCGCTAAACTTATGAAAAGCATCGGTATCCATAAATGATTTAACACAATCGAACTCAAGTATTATACCTGACTCATTACCTTTGTCGAGTTCCCAATCTTCAGAGTTGCGTTTAATTCTTTCCAGAAGATCCCATCTGAATTCAATAGTTTTCTTCATAAAGGAGCCAGTTGAAAAAGAATCGAGCATGGTTTGATCATCATGAGAAAGCCAAGCATAAAAATTCTGTAAGATAATTTCTCTTGAGAGCTCATGATTGGGCCATGTGTACATCATGTACTTAAGCCTCCCCCAAGCTTGAGCGATGCTTTCTCCTTCACGAGGCCAAAAACTATATATATAATTCCGACACGATGAACCAAATGCATAGGATAAAATTTCTGGTGGAATTCCAGTTTCAATCGGTTCCAGTCCCATGTATCGGTATCATCACATAGCCTATACCATGTCAATGCCTTTCCCTCCAAAGATAAAGGGAATACTTTCTTCTTAACTCCATCTCCGGATAAACCTGCAAGCTTAAACAATCCACAAATTTCATCCACATAGATTAAGTGCATATCAGGATGTACCGTTCCATCTCCTGCATAAGGATTAGCCAGCAGTTTCTCTATCATACTCGAAGGAATCTCATAATAAATATTTTCAGTAGGTGTAGTAGGTTGAGGAGCAACACTTGGTGCTTCCGGTCGAGGTGAAGATACCCCGAACAAACCCCTCAAAGGATTACTTTCCATAGTGACAAGTAACAGTAAATTTCAGCACGTAATATAAATGTTTCCTTACCAAATTCCACTCACCAAAGGCGCTTCACTCCCCGGCAATGGCGCCAGAAAAGAGTCTTGATGACCCACAAGTATAGGGGATCAATCGTAGTCCTTTTGATAAGTAAGAGTGTCGAACCCAACGAGGAGCAGAAGGAAATGACAAGTGGTTTTCAGCAAGGTGATTTCTGCAAGCACTGAAATTATCGGTAACGAGTAGTTTGATAGCAAGATAATTTGTAACAAGTGACAAGTAGCAATAGTAACAAAGAGTGCAGCAAGGTAGCCCAATCCTTTTTGTAGCAAAGGACAAGCCAGAACGATCTCTTATAATAAGCAAAGCGTTCTTGAGGACACATGAGAATTTCTTCTAGTCACTTTCATCATATTTGTTTGATTCGCGTTCGCTACTTTGATAATTTGATATGTGGGTGGACCAGTGCTTGGGTGCTATTCTTACTTGAACAATCCTCCCACTTCTCATTAAGCCCTCTCGCAAGCATCCGCAACTACGAAAGAAGAATTAAGATAAATCTAACCATAGCATTAAACATATGGATCCAAATCAGCCCCTTACGGAATAGCGCATAAACTAGGGTTTAAGCTTCTGTCACTCTAGCAACCCATCATCTAATTACTACTCCACAATGCATTCCCTTAGGCCCAAAGATGGTGAAGTGTCATGTAGTCGACATTCACATGACACCACTAAGAGAATCAACAACATACATATCATCAAAATATTGAACGAATACCAAATTCACATGATTACTTATGACGAGACTTCTCCCATGTCCTCAAGAACAAAAGTAACTACTCGCAAATCATATTCATGTCCAAGATCAGAGGGGTATTAAATAGCATAATGGATCTGAACATATAATCTTCAACCAAATAAACCAACTAGCATCAACTACAAGATGTAATCAACACTACTAGCAACCCACAGGTACCAATCTGAGGTTTTGAGACAAAGATTGAATACAAGAGATGAACTAGGGTTTGAGATGAGATGGTGCTGTTGAAGATGTTGATGTAGATTGGTCCTCCCATGATGAGAGGATCGTTGGTGATGCCGAAGACTCCGATCTCCCCCGCCCGGAGGGAAGTATCCCCGGCGGAATCACTCCGCCGAAGAGCAAAAGTGCTCCTGCCCAAGTTCCACCTCAAGACGGCGGCGCCCCATCCCAAAAGTCTTCTCCTTATTTTTTTTTCTAGGTCAAATGGGCTTATATACCAAAAAATGGGCACCGGAGGCTGGCCAGGGGCCCCACAAGCCACCAGGGCGCGCCTGAGGGGGGGAGGGTGGCGCGCCCTAGTGCCTCGTGGGCACCTGGGTGGCCCCTCTGGTATTTCTTTCTTCTAGTATTTTTTATTTATTCGAAAATAAATCTCCGTGAAATTTCAGCTCATTTGGAGATGTGCAGAATAGGTATCTCTGACATAGCTTTTTCAGGTCCAGAATTCCAGCTGCCGGCAATCTCCCTCCTTATGTAAATCTTGCATATTAAGAGAGAAAAGGCATTAGAATTGCTCCACAAAGTGTTATATTGATTAAAAACAATATAAATAAAAGTAGTAAAACATGATGCACAATGGACGTATCTACTCCCCCAAGCTTAGACCTCGCTTGTCCTCAAGCGAAAGCCGATATCGATAATCATGTCCACATGTTTAGAGAGAGAGGTGTCGATAAAAACAAAATACGGACATAGTAGCATCATGATCATTATTATAATAGCAATATGCATTATCATAAAACTTCTCATGAGCAAGTAACAATTCGTCACAATAACAAAGTATAAGGCATAAACTTTCTTGAAAACTAACAAACTATGTTCTCAGTCAACAATGCAATTGCAATTCATCATATTTTCAGGAAGGGTCTCATGTAGGATCTTTTTAGCAAGTCAACATACTCAACCATCATTTAGTCTTCTATGATTGCTAACACTCACAACATATATATGGAGCAAAAAGTTTCAGCCAGACACATAGAAAGATAGGGGCTTATAATTTCGCCTCCCAACTTATTCACCTCAAGGGTAATGTCAACAATAATAACTCATGATCACTCATATCCAACTGGATATATATGCCTAGATCGTTCCCCACCACATGATGCTTGCAAAAGAGAAAAATAAAAAGTAAAAGGGGAGAACACTATTGACTCTTGCATAAAAAGTAAATACATAAAAGTAAAAGATAGGCCCTTCGCAGAGGGAAGCAGAGGTTGTCATGCGCTTTTTGTTGTTGTTTGCACAAGCTCTTAATGTGAAGGAACATCACTTTATATTGCCCCTTGTGATAGCAACCTTTATTATGTAGTCTGTCGCTTTTATTTCTTTACCATCACAAGTTCGTACAAAGCTTATTTTCCCTTGCAATAAAAGTTCATACATAATTATGAGCAATTTGTATTGCTTTATGCACCGATGACAACTTACTTGAAGGATCTTATTCAATCCGTAGGTAGATATAGTGGACTCTCCTGACATGAAACTGGGTTTAAGGGTTTTGGATGCACAAGTAGTATCTCTACTTGGTGCTGATTTTTGGCTAGCAAAGATATTGGGCAAGCATCACATGTTGGAGGATCTATGACAATATAACTTCTATGTGAATATAAGCAAACATAATTCATTACGTTGTCTTCCTTGTCCAATGTCAACAATTTGACATAAAATACTTAATGGGGGCTCACAATCATAAAAGATGTTCAAGATAGTGTATTTGCATGTGAATCTTCTCTTCCCTATTAATTTTTTCATGAATTGCATCATTGACCAATGCTATGTTTGTTAACTTCCAATAAATTTTACCACTTACACTTTTCTTTATGTAATATCGGTACTTTCCATAAGATTAGCATATGATCTTTTTCATTATTTTCATTGCTAGGATTGAAACATGAAAGTAAAGAAGCAAAAACTCAAACTACTCTTTATTATATAACTCTCATCTCAATTACATAGATAGATAGATCACGAAACTAGCACTCGAAAATAGATCATACTAAACTTTTATTCAACTAGATCACGAAATAACTAAGGATCGAACTAAAAGTAGGTAAAGATAACAAAAGTGATGGTGATACGATACCGGGGCACCTCCCCCAAGCTTGGCACAAGCCAAGGGGAGTGCCCATACCCATGTGCTCAAGTTTCTTTCTTCGGTGATGGTGGTGATGATGAAGTGGTGGGCTTGTCCTTCACGACATTAATTAGGATCTCCTTTAGGTTCTGGATTTCCTGGAGCACATGCTGTATCATCTCTGTATTCCTTTGGACTTCGGCCATAATATGCTTATTCTCTCGGCCCCAAGCGTTCTTTCCTGCATCACTTTCACTTGGACGAGAGATGTCCCAATTGAAGGGTATGTGCATACGAGGTGTATTTTCCACCCCATAATTGTGAACCAAGTTATGAAAATTGTTCCTGTAGGAGATATGCCCAAGAGGCAATAATAAGTGTTATTATTTATCTCCATGTTTGTAGTTAAGTTTATATTCCGTGCTATAACTTCTATGGTTCTCGAGTCTGCAATAACCACGAGGCTCAGAGGAAGACTCATATGCACGTGTGGAATAATAAATGGTAAAAAGTATTCCTAGTCTGGCCTCTAAGACTAGCTCAAGTGTTGCATGATGGTTCTGTTTTCCTAATCATGGGCATGACTATGCCGGCAACTTTGAGGGCACAATGTTAGGAGAACACTTGTGTTGAATCGACCCGAATTGATGTTATGCTATGAGATTCATTCATCACAAGTTAATGGTTAATAACACAGAAAAATTTAATGTTTGCATAATTCCTTAGACCATGAGAGTGTCGAGTTTCATCATGCTTGCTTCATGAACTTTGGGGTTTGTTAAACGTCATCCGTAACTGGGTGGCTATTACGGCGGCTTACGGGTTCATGGGAAAGTATGTCAAGGGACTTGATAGCTCAAGATTGGGATTTGCTCCTCCGACGATGGAGAGATATCTCTGTGCCCTCTTGGTGTTACGGTATCCACCATTGTCTGGCCAGACACATTGTGATTTGATCACACGGATGCCGGAACACGGGAACGAGAAAAGAGAACAAAACCGGTAACGAGGTAACTGGCATTGTGGACAAGTGTTGATCCACAGGGATGCCGATGATTCTCACCTCGGGTATTTGTAACATATCGTGAAGCAACAGGAATAGCACACGGCAACTGAAGGTTCACTCGAATATTCATTCGTGTGGGTATAGGGGTCAATATGGGTGTCCACGGCTCCGATGTTGATCATTGATCGGAAAGTGTTACGGGTCATGTCTATACTTCACCGAACCTATAGGGTCACACGCTTAAGGGTCATCTATCTGCTGAATACTACACAGGGAGTCTGAGAGAAAGTCACTGGAAAAGTTTCGGAGACAACGGAAACGTTCCGGAGAGAACAACGGAATAGTTTCGGTAAAATTGAAAAGTTGTTTCGGGGTATGCCATTAAGTCAAATTGGTTTCGGCACACGCCTGGAAATTCTTGGAGGGTGCCAGAATTATTCTGGAAACTTCTGGGATTTTTCCCGGATAAAAACCGGAAAAGTTCTGGAGCTACCGGAACCGGTTTGGTTGCTTTTCGCAAATGAAAATCACTAATCCAGAATTGTTTCGGAACGCGTCCAAAATCATTTTAGTGGGTACTGGAATTATTCTAAGACCCACAGAAATATTTTCGGATTTAACGGTCGCGGAAAAATGTTTCCATGAATAGTGAAAGTGCTTTTTGGGTGGCTTCTTGGAGAAGCCACCTTGAGGGCCTTTTGGTATTTTTCCCCTTGGCTTCTTGGAGAAGCCACCCTTGGGCTTGGCCTATAAATAGGGGTGGAGGGGGATGCCTAAAGAATCATCCCTTGCTCTCATACACATGCCATGACATTTCTGGCTTCTCTCTCCCTCCCAACGAAATAGTTTCGTAGAGCCGAAAGGCTATCTGGGTTCCGGCAGGAACTAGTTCTGGACGGCGAAGCCCTGCCGGACAGATGACACCGTATGTGTGCAACCCCGTAGAGAGGTCGTAGTTTCGATCCTTTGCCCGAGGGGCTGTTTGAGTACCTGCCCGGAGGGCTGTCCGAGTAACCTGCCCGAAGGGCTGTCCGTGAGGCCTCCCGGAGGGCTGTCCGAGGATCCGTCCGGTGGGACTATCTGAGGGATTGTCCAGAGGCCTCCCGAAGGGCTGTCCGAGGATCCGTCTGGTGGGACTATCCGAGGGACTATCCAGAGGCCTCCCGAAGGGCTGTCCGAGGATCCGTCTGGTGGGACTATCTGAGGGACTGTCCCGAGGCCTCCCAAAGGGCTGCCCGGAGATCCGTCCGGTGAGCTGACGAGGGAGTACATCCTCGCGGTTGGGAGGTTTTAAATCATAGCTACGGGGATCTGCACCGCCGATCGTCATCGACCCTACTTCCGCTGCGCTACGAGTCGGTAACGAAAAGATCAAACCTTGTATGCAGTCTCCATAGTGCTCCGGGGCTAGTGCGTAGGTCAAAAAAAATTGTTTTCTGCTGCGTTCCCCTACAGTGGCATCAAGAGCCATGCTATGCGTAGATGTAGGTTACGATCTAGAATACATAGAGATGTATGGGTGTTTCACAATATAATTTGTAGTAGATGAGTTCTACTGCTGATAATTATTTGTGTGGGTAGCAGATGAAATCTGTTACCCGATGTTCTTGTTGCTTCCCTGGAATTTGCATATTTCTGATCTTGATAACAGCATGGTGGAGTTTCAAAGTTCTGGCAATCCACGATCCTGATTGATCAACGAAGTGCTAACAGTTCATTGAATTCCACCATAGTTAGAGAGAAAGATGAAATTTCGCAGACAAAAGGGCAATGCAGATATGATCTGCACGAGGGTCATGCGTATGAAGAAGTTCAGTATGGGGCTCGAGATTTAATTATCTCGTGTTTCATACACCCCGTAAAGTTAATCTAGCGACTTGAATAATCATACTTGATGATGGACGTTGGTAGCTGCGGTTTGTTCAAAACCTTAGAAGCCACGTAAAATGAAATTTTGCATAAACCAATTAGAGGCGTCTAACTTGGTTTTGCAGGATGGTTTGCATTTGCATATGATGTGGTATAGCAGTGCTCATATTAATTTGATTATGTATGAGATGACTATATGATGTAAATTAACATGACCTGCGTGTCATGATTCGGCATGATGGCTGGAGCCATATGATTGTCACTTTAATGACCTGCGTGTCAACCTTTTGTAATGCACTTATTTTATTAGCTATAGAGATAGCAATATTATCTAGTGCATCGACAAGGTGGTGGCAAACTTCGCGAAGGTGAACATCGACGCGAATGCCGAAGACGAAGAAATACAAGACTTCTCCCTCAGAAAGGGATATACCATATCATGCTATTATGAATTGCCTGAGATGTTTATCCCTTATGATGCAGCCTTCTTGATTGCGCGGAAGTCGCTTTTTATTAGGGTGATCTCTCACAAAAATATCAAGTAGTTAGTGTTCTCCCAAGTGTAGCACCATCACGGCACATATCTCTTCGGGGTATCACATGGATGCATGGGTACGAACGATTAGAGAAGTGTGAGGCGGGTGAGCTGAGACCTCACAGCGAGATCACTTGGTTGTCTTGACGTTCTGGCTTGATCGTCCTGAGCTCAGAACACACCCATCGAAAGATGAACAAGAGTCACATAGAGATGTGATTAGCAAGTTGGCCTACCGATTGCAATTCTCGTCACTTGAGATGGATGCATCCTTGGCGTTGAATTGTAATATGGGTCTTGTATCACTCACAATCAATTATGAGAGATATTGTTTTGAGTGGGAGCGCACTTTAGAATTAATTCTTTTAATTCTTAGTGCAATTAATTATGGACACTGTCTAAGTGTAATTTTGCATAATAGTTGTAGAATAATGGCTCGTGTTTCCACCTTCCCTGTTAAAATTGAATAAGTTGTTAAATATCTGGTTAAAACTTTACGGTTGGTAACGTAATGTGAGGATTGTCCTCAAGAGTGCCGAGAAGGACTTTGTCCTATCGCATGCTTTCAGTATTCTCCCGCTAATGCTATGGATAATGTGACTCTCGTCCTTCGATCCAAAAGCTAGAATTCCGTTACGGTCAAGTGCAATATGTTTGCTTCCATGAGACCCGGACTTCAAAAGTTTGGGATAGCTATGTGATATTCATGGAACTGAAAATCATTTTCAGACACAAACAAAGGCTAAAAGATATGGGATATCCAAAGCAATGTTTGTTTTGCAAACTGTTAGTAAAAGTGTTTACTATGCGTTTGACTAATAACAGAGGGATCCAGAAGAACGCCTATCATGTGATGAAGGTGAATAAAACAAACAACTTAAATAGAAAGGAAATGTCCAAAGGGTGTTAGTGTGACTTACACACCTAGGAAGTCCGGGGCTAACGCCACTCTTAAGTTGAGTGCTTCTTCTGAGAGTAGGAGAAATACAGAAAGGTAAACTGTTAGAAGTATAAAGGCAAAAAGAGAGAAGACTGGAATGTCCAGCTCATGTATGAAAGTCATACAAGCTATTGATGTATAGAAGGCTGGTCAAAGAAATAGTTCTTGGGAATTGTGATTAAATTGTTAGTCACTAATTCTTGGGTATTGTGAGCTAATCACAAAGATACCCGCTCGATTGCATTCTGCTGCGACTCGATGCAAGAACTACTACGGCCTAAAAGACTTGCCGGAGTGAGGTTTAGATATGCGCTGGGAACATAGTAAAAGTTGCTATACTCTGTACATTACCTATGTATTTATTTTCATAATTCATTTTAGAGTTTTACACACTCTAGCCCATTGCATAAAGTATCTTGCAAGAAGGTTGTTCATAAGAGAACTTTTGATGTTCGGTGTTATGAATAACATAAGGACCATGCTTCCATCATGGATGGGATGTATGTTATGAATATTGATAATAATATATTACCTCCGTATTTACTTTCATAATTCATTTTAGAGTTTTACACACTCTAGCCCATTGCATAATGTTTGTTGCAAAAGGGTTGTTCATAAAAGAACAATTGTTGTTCAGTGTTATGAATAACATAAGGGCCATACTTCCATCGTGGATGGGATGTATGTTATGAATATTGATGGTAATATGATACATCCATAACACTGACGCTAAATGTCGTAAGATTAAGAGAATACCACACATGTGTGGCACTGCATTTGGTCACATTGGAGAAACCCGCATGGATAAATTCCATAATGATGGATTTTGAAGTCGTTTGATTATAAATCATCTGACACTTGCAACTTTCCTCCAAAAAGTTAAGTGACTGAAATACCGTTCATAGGCCATAAGGAACGAGCAACAAACTTATTGGTGATCATACATTTTGATGTGAGTAGTCCAATAAATGTTGTTGCTGGTAGTGGATTTATCTATCTTCAGAAATGACTCAAGTGGATATATGGATATTTACTTGATGAGACATAAGTCTGGATCTTTTGAAATCATTCATAAGGTTTTCAATATGAAGTAGAAATTATTGTAACAAGAAAATTATGTTTCTGCAATTTGATTGCGGAAAGGAATATTTGAGTTACAAGCTTAGCGAATGTCTGATGAGTTGTGAAAAAGGTTTCATAACTTACACCTCCCGGAACTCCACTGTGAGTGGTACGTCCGTGAAGATGTATTCAAACCATTTGTAACAAGGTAAGATCAAAGATGACATAAATCAATTTGCCATTATCCCTTTTAAAGGTAATGCTTTAGAGACTGCGCCTCTTACACTGAAAAGAGCGCCATCAGGTCTGTTGAAATGACGCCATGGTATGATACGCCCAACCATGCTTTGTCTTTTCTTAACATTTGGAATATGGGCTTGTGTAAAATATTTACAAACCTATTCCAAATCAGACAAGTACTACTTTGTAGGTTATCCCAAGTAATTGGGAATTCCTCCACCACTATACCGAGGCAAAAAGGTTTGCCACCAAGAACGGTATGCTTTTAAAGAGAATGGTTCTTGCAAAAAGGTGAGTGGGAGAACAGTGCTAACTCAACGAGATAACAGTATCTTCGTCATCAGATCAAAGGAAAGAAACCTTGGAAGTAATTCCAGAGTTTCCTACTGCGACTGATACGGAAGCCTCTACATGCGATGTATGGACTTCGGTTGAACTTGCAACTGAACCACGTAAGCAAAACTCGTGCAAACCTCTCAGGTGCGCAAGCGAGATATTGTTGTTAGACAACAGTATACCTACGATACACAAGGAAGCATTGATGGGCCCTGACTCCGGAATTGGCTAAATTCCAATATAATCCAAGATAGTTTCCATAAATTATTCAAGATTATATCTTGATAAACCCTTCGGAAGACTTAGAGTCTAACGAACATTAATGGAACTATAAACTGATGTGGATAAAATGTTTTATCCATAAAGCTCGACTTGTTTCAATAACAAGTTCAAGGAGTTGACTACGATGAGGTTGTCTCACCATAGCGATGCTTAAAGTCAGATCGGGTTAAACTAGCAATTAATACATATTTCAATCTTGAGATATGATACATGGATGCCAAAAGGATTTCCATGTGATGGAAATGCGACCTAGGACTTGCATGTGGTACAGTCCAAGGTATTTTGTCAATCCAGATGATGCTGGTAAGTATGCAAACTTCAGAGTTCCAGCAATGGACAGAAGAGAGCAAAATGGAGTTGGAATCTTCGTTTTTGATGAAATAATCAAAAGAGTTTGATTTCATCAATGGGTAACGAAGATGCTTGTGGTTACAAGAAAGTAAGTGGGAGCATAATAATATTTCTTAAAACCTTGTGTGCTTGACACATTGTTGATTGGAAATAATATAAATTTCTTGACACGAATTAGGACTTCCTTGAAAACAGTTTTCGATGAAGTGCTTGGGCTAAATAGCCTTGACATTAGGCATATTTATCTACGAGATAGAATTGCCTAATAGGCTAAAGCCAAAAATACATATTGACAAGATGCTAAAACATTTTAGCATTAAAATGCCAAGGAGTGATTCTTGCCGAAGTCACATGGAAAGGGTTTTTGCAAGACTCGGTGTCCCAAAATACTGATGAGCGAAATACATGATGGAGATTCCACACACTTTTGTGTTTGGATTATTCATGTATTCCATGGTATGTAAAACAACCAGATATGTCCAGTACTCCCAAGGAGTTGCGAGTATAGATACCAAAGTGATCAAAGTACTGATCATGGGACAACAGTGAAAAATGGCATTGAGTACTGGAGTAGCACTGATGACATGTTTTCTCGCAAGCAGAGATTATGAAGTGCTCGTTGTAAGTAATTGCATCGATACAGTCTTCATCAATACTCCATGCGATTTTCGATTTAAGTTAAGGGTTTTGTGTAAAACACGACATGGTGGCACGGTGTTTGGAAATCGTTCCAAACAGGTTACTATGGCGAATTCTATAACTAAGGCTAAGTATGTTGCCACTTTCAAAGCGACATACAAAATGTTGAATCGTACAGTTCGTTCATGAACTTAGTATGGTTCCAAGATGGCTTTGGTCAATGGAACACTATTGAAGATAGTTGCTCCATAGCTCAGTCTGAGGAATCAAGGTTCGACCAGTGATTCACATATATACGAAGCCAAGTCCACACAAAATATGAATTTTGTGAAAACGTGAAAACGCGAGGATATGCAGAGATACACACGGAACTAAAGTTGTCAGATCCGTTGGACATCAGACTATACCACAAGCGAAGCATGTTTTACACCGGTATGCCATAGGTGTAAAGTGCATCAGCATTGACTAGATTATTGACTCTAGTGCAAGTGGGAGTCTGTAGGAGATATGCCCTAGAGGCACTAATAAGTGTTATTGTTTATCTCCATGTTTGTAGTTAAGTTTATATTCCGTGCTATAACTGCTATGGTTCTCGAGTCTGCAATAACCACGAGGCTCAGAGGAAGACTCATATGCACGTGTGGAATAATAAACGGTAAAAAGTATCCTAGTCTGGCCTCTAAGACTAGCTCAAGTGTTGCATGATGGTTCTGTTTTCCTGATCATGGGCATGACTATGCCGGCAACTTTGAAGGCACAATGTTAGGAGAACACTTGTGTTGAATCGACCCGAATTGATGTTATGCTATGAGATTCATTCGTCACAAGTTAATGGTTAATAACACAGAAAAAGTTAATGTTTGCATAATTCCTTAGACCATGAGAGTGTCGAGTTTCTTCATGCTTGCTTCATGAACTTTGGGGTTTATTAAACGTCATCCGTAACTGGGTGGCTATTACGGCGGCTTACGGGTTCATGGGAAAGTATGTCAAGGGACTTGATAGCTCAAGATTGGGATTTGCTCCTCCGACGATGGAGAGATATCTCTGGGCCCTCTCGGTGTTACGGTATCCACCATCGTCTGGCCAGACACATTGTGATTTGATCACAGGGATGCCGGAACACGGGAACGAGAAAAGAGAACAAAACTGGTAACGAGGTAACTGGCATTGTGGACAAGTGTTGATCCACGGGGATGCCGATGATTCTCACCTCGGGTATTTGTAACATATCGCGAAGCAACAGGAATAGCAGACGGCAACTGAAGGTTCACTCAAATATTCATTCGTGTGGGTATAGGGGTCAATATGGGTGTCCACGGCTCCGATGTTGATCATTGATCAAAAAGTGTTCCGGGTCATGTCTATACTTCACCGAACCAATAGGGTCACATGCTTAAGGGTCATCTATCTGCTGAATACTAGACAGGGAGTCTGAGAGAAAGTCACCGGAAAAGTTTCGGAGACAACGGAAACATTCCGAAGAGATCACTGGAATAGTTTCAGTAAAACTCAAAAGTTGTTTCGAGGTATGCCATTAAGTCAAATTAGTTTCGGCACACGCCTGGAAATTCTTGGAGGGTGCCAGAATTATTCTGGAAACTTTTGGGATTTTTCCGGGATAAAAACCAGAAAAGTTCTGGAGCTACCGGAACCGGTTTGGTTGCTTTTCGCAGATGAAAATCACTAATCCGGAATTGTTTCAGAACGCGTCCAAAATCATTTTAGTGGGTACTAGAATTATTCTAAGACCCACAGAAATATTTTCGGATTTAACGGTCGCGGAAAAATGTTTCCGTGAATTGTGAAAGTGCTTTTTGGATGGCTTCTTGGAGAAGCCACCTTGAGGGCCTTTTGGTATTTTTCCCCTTGGCTTCTTGGAGAAGCCACCCTTGGGCTTGGCCTATAAATAGGGGTGGAGGGGCTGCCTAAAGAATCATCCCTTTCTCTCATACACATGCCATGACATTTCTGGCTTCTCTCTCCCTCCCAGCGAAATAGTTTCGTAGAGCCGAAAGGCTGTCTGGGTTCCGGCAGGAACTAGTTCTGGACGACAAAGCCCTGCCGGATAGATGACACCGTGTGTGTGCAACCCCGTAGAGAGGTCGTAGTTTCGATCCTTTGCCCGAGGGGCTGTTCGAGTACCTGCCCGGAGGGCTGTCCGAGTAACCCGCCCGAAGGGCTGTCCGTGAGGCCTCCCGGAGGGCTGTCCGAGGATCCGTCCGGTGGGACTATCTGAGGGACTGTCCAGAGGCCTCCCGAAGGGCTGTCCGAGGATCCGTCCGGTGGGACTATCCGAGGGACTGTGCAGAGGCCTCCCGAAGGGCTGTCCGAGGATCCGTCCGGTGGGACTATCTGAGGGACTATCCCGAGGCCTCCCGAAGGGCTGCCCGGAGATCCGTCCAGTGAGCTGACGAGGGAGTACATCCTCGCGGTTGGGAGGTTTTAAATCCTAGCTGCGGGGATCTGCACCGCCGATCGTCATCGACTCTACTTCCGCTGCGCTACGAGTCGGTAACGAAAAGATCAAACCTTGTATGCAGTCTCCATAGTGGTCCTGGGCTGGTGCGTAGGTCGAAATTTTTTGTTTTCTGCTGTGTTCCCCAATAGTTCCGATGTAACCTGTGTAAGGGCCTTCTAGGGGGAAGCCCTTCTTGTACCTCTGGATTCCCATGGCCTGTAGTGCTTCTTACGGCTTGATGCGGATTTGGAATTGTGGAGATGCCGGCAAGGGTTCCCCTCTTGGAAGTCGGAGGGTGGACCTTGAGCGAATCTCCATTATCTTCTTCCATGGTGACTTCTCCTTCCTCCCCACTCCTGAGCTTCATCTGCATCAACCAAGCATCGTCTCCCACATTGTTGGAGGAAGAAGAAGACATGGTGTCTGGCCTCAAAATCTGGCAGAAAACAGCACGAAACAAGAACAGAGGAGATTTCTGCGATACGGTGGTCAAATCGTATGGGAGTATATATAAAGAATTTTTATCTTGCAAAACAAGTAATCCAGAAGAAAACGGAGTCGGGGAGGCTCACGAGGGGCCCACGAGCCACCAAGGCACGCCTGGGGGGGTGGCGCGCCCTAGTGCCTCGTGTGCACCTCGTGGGTCCCCTCGGCTGTTTCTTATTTTTGTATTTTTTCTAATATTCCAAAACTGATAGAAAGTATTTTTATGGAATTTTTGGAGTCGGTTTACTTACCGTATCACGTACCTCTTCCTTTTCAGGGTTCCGGAGTGTGCTGGAAGGTCTCTCTTATGCATTCCTCCGGTGTCATTGTTTCAATAATATTAGTTTCAACATTAATAGGGGTACCTGAAATATAGTGCTTAATTCTTTGCCCATTCACCACTCTCGGATTAGTGCCTTTGGAGTTGTTTATTTTGATGGCTCCGGAGCGATAAACTTCTTCGATGATATACGGTCCTTCCCATTTTGAGAGAAGTTTTCCTGCAAAGAATCTCAAACGAGAATTGTACAATAGAACATATTCACCCACTTTGAATTCCCATTTTTGAATTCTTTTATCATGCCATCTTTTAACTTTTTCTTTAAACAATTTGGCATTTTCATAAGCTTGGGTTCTCCATTCATCTAGTGAGCTAATATCAAATAACCTCTTTTCATGGGCAAGTTTAAAATCATAATTGAGTTCTTTAATTGCCCAATATGCTTTATGTTTTAACTCAAGAGGTAAATGACATGCTTTTCCATAAACCATTTTATAAGGGGACATACCCATAGGATTTTTATAAGCAGTTCTATAAGCCCATAATGCATCATCAAGTTTCTTAGACCAATTCTTTCTGGACCTATTGACGGCCTTTTGAAAAATTAATTTTATTTCTCTATTGCTCAATTCAACTTGACCACTAGATTGAGGGTGATAGGGAGATGCAATTCTATGGTTGACATCATATTTAGCAAGCAGTTTACGGAATGCACCATGAATAAAATGTGAACCACCATCAGTCATTAAATATCTAGGGACTCCGAACCTAGGGAAAATAACTTCTTTAAGCATTTTAATAGAGTTGTTATGATCAGCACTACTAGTTGAAATAGCTTCTACCCACTTAGTAACGTAATCAACAGCAAAGGTCCCATGTAATCGAATCCCCAAACATCAAATGGTTCAATAACAAGTGAATAATTCATAGGCATTTCCTGACGTCTACTAATATTACCAATTCTTTGACATTCATCACCAGATAAGACAAACTTATGAGCATCCTTGAAAAGAGTAGGCCAATAAAAACCAGATTGTAATACCTTATGTGCAGTTCTGTCTCCCGCATGGTGTCCTCCGTAAGCCTCGGAATGACACTTCCGTAGGATTTGTTCCTGTTCATGCTCAGGTATACAACGTCTAATAATACCATCTACTCCTTCTTTATAAAGATGTGGGTCATCCCAGAAGTAATCTCTTAAATCAAAGAAGAACTTTTTCTTTTGTTGGTATGTGAAACTAGGTGGTATAAATTTAGCAACAATATAATTAGCATAGTCTGCATACCAAGGAGTGTTACGAGAAACATTTATGACAGCTAATTGTACATCAGGAAAATCATCATTAATAGGAAGTGGGTCATCAAGAACATTTTCCATTCTAGACAAATTATCTGCTACGGGATTCTCAACTCCCTTTCTATCAATAATATGCAAGTCAAATTCCTGTAGCAGTAGAACCCACCTAATAAGTCTAGGTTTAGCATCTTTCTTTTCCATAAGATATTTAATAGCAGCATGATCGGTGTGAGCGGTTACTTTAGAATCAACTATATAAGATCTAAATTTATCACATGCAAACACAACTGCTAGAAATTCTTTCTCAGTAGTAGCATAATTTCTTTTGGCACTGTCTAGAGTTTTGCTAGCATAATGGATAACATTTAATTTCTTATCAACTCTCTGTCCTAGAACAGCACCAACAGCATAATCACTAGCATCACACATAATTTCAAAAGGCAAGTTCCAATCAGGTGGTTGAACAATAGGTGCAGTGGTTAAGGCTTTCTTAAGTGTTTCAAAGGCTTCTACACAATCATCATCAAAAACAAATGGAACATCTTTTTGCAAGAGATTAGTAAGAGGCCTAGAAATTTTAGAGAAGTCTTTAATAAATCTCCTATAGAAACTAGCATGACCTAGGAAACTTCTTATACCTTTAATATCCTTAGGACATGGCATTTTCTCAATTGCATCAACTTTAGCCTTATCAACTTCAATACCTCTTTCAGAAATTTTATGCCCCAAGACAATACCTTCATTAACCATAAAGTGGCACTTCTCCCAGTTCAAGACAAGATTAGTTTCTACGCATCTCTGCAAAACACGATCAAGGTTTCTGAAGCAATCATCAAAAGAAGTTTCGTAAACGGAAAAATCATCCATGAAGACCTCAACAATCTTTTCACAAAAGTCAGAGAATATAGCAGTCATACATCTTTGAAAGGTGGCAGGTGCATTACATAAACCAAAAGGCATACGACGATAAGCATAAGTTCCAAAAGGACAAGTAAAGGTGGTTTTCTCTTGGTCGGCTTGTGATACATGTATTTGAGAGAAACCAGAATATCCATCAAGAAAGCAAAAGTGTGTATGCTTGGACAATCTTTCTAACATTTGATCAATAAAAGGTAAGGGGTAATGATCTTTTCTAGTGGCTTTGTTTAATTTTCTAAAATCAATTACCATCCTATAACCAGTTACAATTCTTTGTGGAATGAGTTCATTTTTATCATTAGTAACAACGGTAATACCTCCTTCCTTAGGGACACAATGAACGGGACTTACCCATCTACTATCAGCTATGGGAGAGATTATACCTGCTTCCAGAAGCTTTAATATTTCAGTTCTTACCACCTCTTTCATTTTAGGATTTAATCGTCGTTGGTGGTCGACAACTGGTTTAGCATCAGGCTCCATATTAATTTTGTGCTGACATAGAGTGGGACTAATGCCCTTAAGATCATCAAGAGTATATCCAATAGCAGCTCGGTGCTTCCTCAGAGTTTTCAGTAATCTCTTTTCTTCATGCTCTGAAAGGTTAGCACTAATAATAATGGGATATATCTTCTTTTCATCTAGATAAGCATATTTCAATGTATCAGGCAATTGCTTCAATTCAAGTACAGGGTCACCCTTAGGTGGAGGAGGGCCTCCAAGAGTTTCAACTGGCAAATTGTGTTTAAGGATAGGTGGTTGATCAAAGAACATCCTATCTATTTCATTTCTTTCCTTCATATGCATATCATTTTCATGGTCTAGTAAATATTGTTCTAACAGATCAGTAGGAGGTACGGTAATAGAAGCAAGACTAATAATTTCATCTTTACTAGGCAATTCTTTATCATGGGTTGTCTACGAAACTTGGAGAAATTAAACTCATGAGACATACCTCCAAAATTAACACTAACAGTTTCTTTAGCGCAATCAATCTTGGCATTAACAGTGTTCAAGAAAGGTCTACCAAATATAATGGGACAAAAATTATCTTGTGGAGAACCGAGGACTAGAAAATCAGTAGGGTATTTTATTTTTCCACACAAGACTTCAACATCTCTAACAATCCCAAGCGGCGTATGGGTATCTCTGTTTGCAAGCTTAATGGTAACATCAATGTCCTCTATTTCAATCGGTGCAATATCATTCACAATTTCTTGATATAAGGTAAACGGAATAGCACTCACACTAGCACCCAAATCACATAAGCCATGATAACAATGATCTCCTATTTTGACAGAGACAACAGGCATGCCTACTACAGGTCTGTTTTTATCTTTAGGGTCTGGTTTAGCGATTCTAGCTGCTTTATCACAAAAATAAATAGCATGCCCATCGATATTATCGACCAAGAGATCTTTAACCATAGCAACATTAGGTTCAACTTTAATTTCTTCCGAGGGTCTAGGTGCTCTAATACTACCTTTGTTAACCACAGTTGAAACTTTAGCATGTTTCTTAATCCTAATAGGAAACGGTGGTTTCTAAATATAAGCAGTAGGCACAACTGGATCAACATGGTAAACAATTGTTTCTTCTTTAACACTAACGGGTTCCTCAATCTTTTCTTTAATAGGGTGATGATATTTCAACCACTTCTCCTTAGGGAGATCAACATGAGTAACAAATGATTCACAAAAGGAAGCTACTATCTCAGAGTCAGGTCCATATTTAGTGCTAAACTTATGAAAAGCATCGGTATCCATAAAAGATTTAACACAATCGAACTCAAGTATTATACCTAACTCATTACCATTGTCGAGTTCCCAATCTTCAGAGTTGCGTTTAATTCTTTCCAGAAGATCCCATCTGAATTCAATAGTTTTCTTCATAAAGGAGCCAGTCGAAGAAGAATCGAGCATGGTTTGATCATCATGAGAAAGCCGAGCATAAAAATTCTGTAAGATAAATTCTCTTGAGAGATCATGATTGAGGCATGTGTACATCATGTACTTAAGCCTCCCCCAAGCTTGAGCGATGCTTTGTCCTTCACGAGGCCAAAAACTATATATATAATTCCGATCACAATGAACCAAATACATAGGATAAAATTTCTGGTGGAATTCCAGTTTCAATCGGTTCCAGTCCCATGTATCAGTATCATCACATAGCCTATACCATGTCAATGCCTTTCCCTCCAAAGATAAAGGGAATACTTTCTTCTTAACTCCATCTCCGGATAAACCTGCAAGCTTAAACAATCCACAAATTTCATCCACATAGATTATGTGCATATCAGGATGTACCGTTCCATCTCCTGCATAAGGATTAGCCAGCAGTTTCTCTATCATACCCGAAGGAATCTCATAATAAATATTTTAAGTAGGTGCAGTAGGTTGAGGAGCAACACTTGGTGCTTCCGGTCGAGGTGAAGATTCCCCGAACAAACCCCTCAAAGGATTACTTTCCATAGTGACAAGTAACAGTAAATTTCAGCACGTAATATAAATGTTTCCTTACCAAATTCCACTCACCAAAGGCGCTTCACTCCCCGGCAATGGCGCCAGAAAAGAGTCTTGATGACCCACAAGTATAGGGGATCAATCGTAGTCCTTTCGATAAGTAAGAGTGTCGAACCCAACGAGGAGCAGAAGGAAATGACAAGTGGTTTTCAGCAAGGTGATTTCTGCAAGCACTGAAATTATCGGTAACGAGTTGTTTGATTGCAAGATAATTTGTAACAAGTGACAAGTAGCAATAGTAACAAAGAGTGCAGCAAGGTAGCCCAATCCTTTTTGTAGCAAAGGATAGGCCGGAACGAACTCTTATAATAAGCAAAGGGTTCTCGAGGACACATGGGAATTTCATCTAGTCACTTTCATCATGTTTGTTTGATTCGCGTTCGCTACTTTGATAATTTGATATGTGGGTGGACCGGTGCTTGGGTGCTGTTCTTACTTGAACAAGCCTCCCACTTATGATTAACCCCTCTCGCAAGCATCCTCAACTACGAAAGAAGAATTAAGATAAATCTAACCATAGCATTAAACATATGGATCCAAATCAGCCCCTTACGGAATAGCGCATAAACTAGGGTTTAAGCTTCTGTCACTCAAGCAACCCATCATCTAATTACTACTCCACAATGCATTCCCTTAGGTCCAAAGATGGTGAAGTGTCATGTAGTCGACGTTCACATGACACCACTAAGAGAATCAACAACATACATATCATCAAAATATCGAACGAATACCAAATTCACATGATTACTTATGACGAGACTTCTCCCATGTCCTCAAGAACAAAAGTAACTACTCACAAATCATATTCATGTCCAAGATTAGAGGGGTATTAAAGAGCATAATGGATCTGAACATATAATCTTCCACCAAATAAACCAACTAGCATCAACTACAAGATGTAATCAACACTACTAGCAACCCACAGGTACCAATCTGAGGTTTTGAGACAAAGATTGAATACAAGAGATGAACTAGGGTTTGAGATGAGATGGTGTTGTTGAAGATGTTGATGTAGATTGGTCCTCCCACGATGAGAGGATCGTTGGTGATGCCGATGGCTCTGATCTCCCCTTCCCGGAGTGAAGTATCCCCGGCGGAATCGCTCCGCCGGAGAGAAAAAGTGCTCCTGCCCAAGTTCCGCCTCGAGACGGCGGCGCCCCGTCCCAAAAGTCTTCTCCTTATTTTTTCTAGGGCAAATGGGGTTATATACCAGAAAATGGGCACCGGAGGCTGGCCAGGTGACGGTGTCCTGGAATAGGGGGTGCTAACCTAGCCGGCCCGTCTCTTCGATTGGGCTGATGGGCCCTCGTACGTGGTCAAGATGGACTCCGGAGGCTGTACACATGAAGCGTGATCAAGGCTGTTTCTACCGAAGACTTGTCGTATACTCCAAGATCTCTCCTCCCGCCTCTCTCCTAAGATACTGACTTTGTAACCCTAGGTACCCTCCCTGGCATGTATATAAGCCATAGGGTTTAGCCCGTAAGGGGGACATCAACGCAATATCGCTCACCTAGCCCTAGAAGTTAGACACACATTACGATCTCGAGGTAGATCAACTCTGTATTTGATACATCTCCATCAATATAAACAGAAGCATGACGTAGGGTTTTACCTCCATTAAGAGGGCCCGAACCTGGGTAAACATTGTCCCTCTTGTCTCTGTTACCACCGATCCGAGATCCACAGCTCGGGACCCCCTACCCCGAGGTCTGCCGGTTTTTACACCGACACTGGTGCTTTCATTGAGAGTTCCACTACGTGATCACCAGAAGGATCGATGGCTCACCTACAGATCAACTGCGCCGACAGCCACGGGGACGTCTATGCCCCCAGCCAGCTTTTTGTCTTCGACAGCATGGTATTTTGCGCCGACTCGACGGGTCACCTGACCTCTGTCGAGAACTTCGCCCCAGGTCGGATTGTGACCTTCGGTGGCCTCGAATACACTGCAGATTCCCGTGGCGAACTCATCCTAACGGGATGGACTTCCGGCCGGATCAAGCGCTTGGCCAGTTCTGGAGGCTCGACTCCGGAACCGAACCCTGTCACGGCGCCTCTTGAGACCCCTAACGCCACCACTTCGGCCAATTTCTCCCCGATCGCCAGTCCGGAGATAGATTCGGCTCCCACTCCCGAAATCATGCCGGTGCTAGAACTGACTTCAACGCAGAACCCGGAATTATGTTCAGATTCCCTTCGCACCGAAAACACATCCAGTTACACGCCGGGCGTACTTTGAGTCAGCCCTGCCTATGGCGCATCAATGAATCCCAAAGAGTTATCTCACCTCGATGAGATGCTTGACCGCATCCGGAGCATGTCCATCTCTGACGGCAAGACTTCGGTCTACAATCAGATCGGACTTAAAGCCGACGATAGGGAAATTTACATCCCGCCCACCACCCACCTAGTCGCCACGATCGACGATTTAACCGATGTGTTGGATTATGGTGAGGCCTCAGACATGGAGGAAGATGCTGATGGCCCCATTGAGAACACCTTGCCCCCGGTAAACGCGGGCAGGTGGACGGCCACGTCCACCTACGATGTTTACATGGTAGACACCCCCAAATCACCTCCAAGACATCGGCGAAGGCACCGAAGGGGCAATAACGGGGAACCCAGTGGTAATGATGTGACAGCCAATAATGGCGATGCGGAGGATGGCAATGCCGGTAACCATGCACAGGACGTTCAAGCCTCCCCAGTAAGGAACGGCACACCAGACCGACTTTCTAGGGACTCAGATCCCGATGACCTCTTCGAAGGGGCCGACGACAACTACATGCCAGAATCTTAGGAGGACGAGAGCCTCGGTACCGAGGACTACATCGTCCCCGAAGACCCTTTTGAACAAGAATGCTTCCGGCGACGGCCCGGAGCATAAAGCGCAAGCAGCAGGAGCTACAGGCCAATACCGATGCACTAAATGAAAAGTGTATCGAGGTGCTCTCCGCCGAGCAAGAAATGGAGAACCGGCGCCATAGTGCGTCAAAATTATACCCACGTAGGCGTCTCTTGCCGGAGTTCGACGAGGAGCTCGCTGACGACCTCGACCGGCCCCCTAGAGGCCGGGACAGGCCAAGACGAGAAGACCCCAGTGAACGGCCACCTCCACGCCGTTATGGCAAGGAACCCGTGGATTACCTAGATCCTCGCGATGCTAGACGTCGCTTTGAGGAAAACAGGGCTCCCCCTCAGTCCATCTATGGATCAAGGGGACGCGTGCCCGCTGGGCTCGACGGCTACGATGCCTGGGTGGACAGGAACGGCCGTGCCCGAGATCAAGCCTACTCACGGCTTTATCCCGACCTCCGACGAGACGTTCCTCGATCCCGAGGACCGGCTCACCCAATCTGCTTCACAGACAGGGTGATGGAACATCAATTCCCGGAAGGATTTAATCCCATCAATATAGAGTCATACGATAGCACCACGGACCCAGCAGTTTGGATTGAAGATTTCCTCCTGCACATACACATGGCCAATGGAGATGATCTCCATGCCATCAGATATCTGCCACTCAAACTAAAGGGGCCGGCAAGGCATTGGCTTAACAGCCTCCCTCCTCACTCTATCGGCAGCTGGGAGGCCCTAAAAGACGTTTTTCGAGCAAACTTCCAGGGCACATATGTCCGATCTCCGGACGCTGATGACCTCAGCCGTGTCACCCAGCAGCCAGGCAAATCAGCCCGGAAATTCTGAAACAGGTTCCTCACCAAGAAGAACCAGATCATAGACTGCTCTGAAGCCGAGGCCATCGCTGCCTTTAAAAACAATATCCGAGATGAATGGTTGGCTCGCCAACTCGGCCAAGATAAACCGAGGACCATGGCGGCCCTGACCTCACTAATGACTCGCTTTTGTGCGGGAGAGGACAGCTAGCTTGCCTGCGGTACTCATAACGGTGAGGCAGGCACCTCGGAAACTCGCGACGCCAATGGAAAACCCAAGCGTAATAAAAATAAGCACAGGTATAAAAATGGCGGAAGCGACACTGAAGACGCCACGGTCAACGCAGGGTTCACCGGACCTAAATCCGGGCAGAAAAGAAAACCCTTTAAAGGGAACAAAGACAGACCTAGCCAGCTTGATAGGCTCCTGGACCGCCCATGTGGGATTCATGGTACTCAGGAAAAACCAGCAACCCACACTAATAGGAATTGCTGGGTCTTTAAACAAGCCGGCAAGATAGCGGTAGAGGGTCAGAGTAAAACCCAACACCGCAGCGAAGACGAGGATGAACCTCGGCAGCCCAATAATGGAGGCCAAAACAAATTTCCTGACGAGGTAACAGAGGTCAACATGATCTATGTCACCCACATCCCTAAATGGGAGAGGAAGCGTGCACTTCGGGATGTATACGCGCTGGAGCCCGTCGCCCCGAAGTATAACCCATGGTCGGCTTACCCGATCACGTTTGACAAGCACGATCATCCGACCAGCATCAGGCATGGTGGATCAGCGGCACTCGTCCTGGACCCTATTGTTGATGGTTATCATCTGACACGCGTCCTGATGGATGGTGGAAGCCGCCTCAACCTCATCTACGAGGACACAGTTCGGAAGATGGGCATCGACTCATCTCGGATCAAGCCGAGCTCCACCACCTTTAAAGGTGTCATTCCGGGCATCGAAGCCCGCTGTACCAGAACAGTCACCCTAGAGGTAGTCTTCGGCTCACCCGAGAACTTCAGAAGCGAGGAGTTAATCTTCGATGTCGTACCCTTTAGAAGTGGATACCATGCGCTCTTAGGGCGCACAGCCTTCGCGCATTTCAACGCAGTCCCGCATTACGCCTACCTCAAGCTCAAAATGCCGGGACCTAACGGTGTTATCACAGTAAACGGTAACACCGAACGTTCACTCCGGACAGAGGAACAGACCGCGGCTTTCGCAGCCGAGCTTCAAGCGTCCGAGGAGGCAGCCCGCAGCGATAAACACGTCGCCCGCTCTTTGAAGCGCGCCTGGGCTACACAAATCGACCTCGGCCAGGTACCCCCGCACCTGAAATAGGGATGCAGGCTCCTCGCGTGCCCTCTCTGGAGTGGGCACTACGTCCCCAGAGTGCATAATTTCGCACTAAAGATTTCCTGGGATGTCGAGGAGCTAGAACACTTACCCAAACGTTGGCACGGTTCAACCAAGCAAAGACGTGGCTTCCAGCCCCTGCATAGGCAAGTATCTGTAAAAGAAACAGCCAAACATGACTACGTCCATGTGGTTTTAACCACAGAACGACTTCGGCAAACACCTCCTCTAAAGGAGCTCGGTCAATCAAACACTTGAAGTGTATAAAGGGCCGGAAGGGAATCAACCTTCGCAAATTCTTCACCATCAATGGTGAACATCTGGTCAACAGTTCAGAAACGCAGACATGCAGCAGGTAGCGGCCTGGATTCTTTAAAATCCATTAGCAATTATCCGCCTTGTTTCTTCCTCTTTCTTCTTTACCATTTACATTGTACTCTTCCAATTACTCTCGCCGCAGCTGGGCATGTACACGATTGATATTATGAAATAAAGAAACGGTGCCCCTTCGAGGTCTCTATCATATTTCTTTATCAGCATAGCCCCTGTGGGACGAAGAAGTCCTCTAAAAAATATGCAATTGTATAACAAGTCCGAAGTATTCGGCGTCTCAGATTTTGGCTTTACATGCATCAGTTTCGAACTTAGATTTTGGTCAATAGTTGGGTTGCCCGGCTCCTACGTGTACCCCTTACGTTTCCGATGAATTCGGCTAAGGGTGTAACGGGAGAACCACTGTGATTGCGCTGCCAGGTCAATTGGCATGGCGCCTCAGTGGAGAAAGCCGAAAACTGACTATCTAGGTATGCGTAAACTGGTCCGCCATCCGAAGACCGCGTCAAGCGATGTGATGATAGAGATCACCCGTCTTAAACGAAGGGCTTTCATTCCTAGACGAAGTGTGCTATGGCCTAGACCTCGGCCGACCTAGCCGAACACTTCCCACACCGGGGGCTGGTCATCAGCCCCCACAGTCAAACTCCAATGACTAAGTGAAAGATATCAAGCCACTATAGTCTGATTGCCTAGTTCCTATGGGGCACCTACCACCTCCGGGTATCGAGATGTTGGCTAAGGGTCCAGTGTGCCTTCAGGAACACCCTTTGTATGACCTACACTGGGGCTGAAGCTGACGACTGGCCACTCTCATTTTAAACAGTCATATCGGAGGAAAAATTAATTATAAAACAACACACATGGAATTTCAAGCCATTTTCATTGAGCCAAAAGATAAAGTTTTACATCGTACACTCCGGCATTCCGAAGTATCATCTAGAAATACATGGTGTCTTTGCGACACATGGCTTCTGTGGTCCGAGCTCCCGCCTCCACCTCGGCGAAGAACTGTTCGGCGGTGCGCGGCTTATCGGCAGGAGGGCCCGCGGCACATGTCTCCGCATCAACCTTGCAGAAGTGCGTCTTCACGCAAGCGTACGCCCTCCATGCCCCTTCAAAGCACGCGGACCTATTCCAGCGATCCACGCAAGGCACGGCGTCTCGCAGACGGGCCGTAAGGCCGAAGAGGCTCTTCGGCATGGCTTCGGCAGGCCACAGGGCGATGCAGAGGTCCTAGAGCGCCGGCCTCATCATGCCAAACAACTCCACCAGCTGCTTCACTCGATGATTCAGCAGCTGCGTTGACGGCGACCCCGGAAACTGCCCCCAGAAGGCTTTCTCCGCCTCGTGGCCCGCCAGCTAGCCGAAGTACGCCACCGCATCCGCCGCGCTCTGCGGGAGATCCGCAAAGACCTCTGCGGAACGCCATAACTGGGTGAGCTTGACACACCCTTTGCTGCCAAACGAACACTACAGCAAAAATATCTTACCCGAGGTGATTTGCTCCACTTGCTGGAGCACCTCGCGGTCAGCTCGGGCCGAGGTCTTGAGCTCGGAGTGGTCACGTTGAAGCTTCTCGAGCTCCTCCTTCGTTCGTTGCCCCTCCTCCTGAAGCTTGTCGCGTGCTTCGAACACGCCCTTCAGGGTCTCCTCAACCTCCAGCACCCGCACTTGGTGCTTCTCCCCTGCTGCCTTCTCGGCGGCCCGGGCCTTCTCGGCCGCGGCGGCAGCAGCCTCCTGCTGCCGCACCTCCTTCTGAGCCCTTTCGAGCTCGGCCTTGAGCGTCTCCAGCTCCGCCAACAATGTTGTTGTCAAAACAGTTCGGCCTTAGTTGTTTTCTTTAACAAAACATGTCATACCTCCTTTGTCCAAAGTACAGGGCAAGTTTAACCATGCTTACCTTGAGACTGCTCGAGCTTCTGGTTCGCCAGGATGAGCTCTTCCTAGGACCTCTCGAGTTTCCAGTTCATCTCCGCGATCTCCTCGGAGACGGAGTCCAGAACCGAGGTCGAAACCTGGCACACAAAAAAGAAGATCCTTGTTACAAAGGGAAAAAATTTAAAAACCACTAAAAGGCTCCAGGACGGCTGCCTCAAGCAGCGCCCTGGGGGCTACTTAACGGGCCCCTACTTAATCAAATGACCCCAATGCCAGTTTCTTGAAACCGACTTCGGGCTCGGGGGCTACTCACTCACTAAGCCATTTAGAAGGCTGTACTCTTATGTCCTCGGACAAATTCATAATTCATAAACGCTCAAATAAACAAATTAAACTGGATGTGCAGACAGAAAGTGTACCTCAAAAACTGCTATGAGGTTCTTAAAAACCTCATGCAGGCCGGCCCCTGCGGACCGGTAGCCCTATAGCGCCGTGCCTATCAAGGCACGGTGCTCTTCCTTGATGGAGGAGCCCTTCAAGGCGTCCTCCATCTCTTCGGTCCACCCCGCGCTTGCCCGACCTAGGGCAGTTGGCTGGGAAGGAGGGAGGACCTCGGATACATTTATCCGAGTATCCTCCACCTGGGGCGGCGGAGCCGAGGTAGATGTCGGTTGGGCCGATGACTGGCCCAGCCCTTCTTCGATGACCATGGGGCGCTTCTCCCCGGGGTCTGGTTGGGCCGAGGTGTCGACCTTGGCCATGACGGCCACCTCGTCGACCCCCGTCGTGTTAACGTCGAGGGCAAAGGTGGATGTTGCCTCCCCTAGCCCGTCATGCACCGGGGGAGGATCCGCGGGCTCCGGAGTCCCGCTGGCGGATGGCAACCCGCTTGAGGAACCACTGGGGATTACCCTCGGTGGGCTGCATAAGAAAAGATGCCTTTGTAAGTTTCCACTTGCCAGGAAATGACTTGTCATATTAACAGGCGGGATGCAAAGACAACGGCTTACCCTCGGGGCGCCGGCTTCTTCCTCCCCCCAGTGAGGAGATCATCTTCTGAGTCGCCGGAGATCTCAGCCCTCTCCGACGACTTGTTGGCAGCCCCGGACGAGGTTCGCCTCGACCTCTTCGGGGCCTTTGGTGGCATGCCCATGTCGGCGTCTTCTAACGCCGACCTCTTCCCCTTCGGGGGGAACCTCTTCCTCCTCACCCTCCTCAGCGTCGCCGTCTTGGGCGGCGGAGGTGTGGGTCTCTTCGAACCGGGTGACCGAAGTCCCCCGAGTCCGAGCACTTGACCTCCCCTTCTGGGACTTCGTCGCTTTGGGGGCCACCACATGCAGCTCCTCGGTCAGAAGCATCCAGAACAGGGGAGTTGGAGGCTGCTCTGGCAGTGGGGCCGGGCATCGAACTCCATGAACCCAGGCCAACCACTTCTGCAAAACATCAAACACGACGATTCAAGTAAAAATGGTACTCATCAGTACAATGAGCAAAGAACAATGATTGAGGGGCAGAACCACTTACCGGGGGGGGCTCGTAGCCGTGTTCGAGGCCGCGGTCCTCCCCTTCCTTGGGGATCTTGTCCTTGGCCAGCTTCATGAGCCTCGTCCACATGGCGGCCAAGGTGGAGCGGAAGAAGGAGGTGATGGTGTCCATGTCCTCGGGCTTTTGTGCCCACTGTAGGAGATATGCCCAAGAGGCAATGATAAAAGTTATTATTTATCTCCGTGCTCATAATTATGTTTATGTTCCATGCTATAACTGCTATGGTTCTCGAGTCTGCAATAACCACGAGGCTTGAAGGAAGACTCATATGCACGTGTGGAATAATAAACGGTAAAATGTATTCCTAGTCTGGCCTCTAAGACTAGCTCAAGTGTTGCATGATGGTTCTGTTTTCCTGATCATGGGCATGACTATGTCGGCAACTTTGTGGGCACAATGTTAGTAGAACACTTGTGTTGAATCGACCCGATTGATGTTATGCTATGAGAATCATTCGTCATAAGTTAATGGTTAATAACACAGAGAAGTTAATGTTTGCATAATTCCTTAGACCATGAGAGTGTCGAGTTTCTTCATGCTTGCTTCATGAACTTTGGGGTTTGTTAAACGTCATCCGTAAATGGGTGGCTATTACGGCGGCTTACGGGTTCATGGGAAAGTATGAGAAGGGACTTGATAGCTCAAGATTTGGATTTGCTCCTCCGACGATGCAGAGATATCTCTGGGCCCTCTCGGTGTTACGGTATCCATCATCGTCTGGCCAGACACAAGTGTGATTTGATCACAGGGATGCCGGAACACAGAAACGAGAAAAGAGAACAAAACCGGTAACGAGGTAACTGGCATTGTGGACAAGTGTTGATCCACGAGGATGCCGATGTTTTCTCACCTCGGGTATTTGTAACATATCGCGAAGCAACAGGAATAGCACACGGCAACTGGAGGTTCACTCGAATATTCATTCGTGTGGGTATAGGGGTCAATATGGGTGTCCACGGCTCCGATGTTGATCATTGATCGGAAAGTGTTCCGGGTCATGTCTATACTTCACCGAACCTATAGGGTCACACGCTTAAGGGTCATCTATCTGCTGAATACTAGACGGGGAGTCTGAGAGAAATTCACCGAAAAAGTTTCGGACGAAACGAAAACGTTCCGGAGAGGATATCGGAATAGTTCCGGTAAAACTGAAAAGTTGTTTCAGAGGATACCATAAAGTCAGATTGGTTTCGGCACATGCCTGATAATTCTTGGAGGGTGCCAGAATCGTTCTGGAAACTTTCTGGAATTTTCCGGGATGAAAACCGGAAATGTTCCGGAGCTGCCGGAACCGCTTCAGATGCTTTTCGCAGATGAAAATCACTAAACCGGAATTGTTCCGGATCGCATTGAAACTTATTTTAGTGGGTACTGGAATTTTTCTAAGCCCACATAAATATTTTCAGTTCGACCGGACGCTGAAAAATGTCGTCGTGAATAGTGAAATCAGATTTATGGATATGGTTGGAAGTTGGCTTTCCACAAATATCTTCCCAAGATATTTTGGGATGACATGGCATTTTGGATATGCCCATCCTACCCCTTGTTTTTCCTATAAATAGAGGGGAGGAGGCAGCCCCATATGCTTCATCCTTGCTCTCACATACACATGCCATGACATTTCTGGCTTCTCTCTCCCTCCCAGCGAAATAGTTTCGTAGAGCCGAAAGGCTGTCTGGGTTCCGGTGGGAACTAGTTCTGGACGGCGAAGCCCTGCCGGATAGATGACACCGTATGTGTGCAACTCTGTAGAGAGATCGTAGTTTCGGTCTAAGTTCGAGAGTGCCTCCCGAAGGGCTGTCCGAGTTACAGTTTGAGTTTCGGGTGTCCTCCCGAAGGGCTGTCCGAGTGACCCGCCCGAAGGGCTGTCCGTGAGGCCTCCCGGAGGGCTGTCCGAGGATTCGTCCGGTGGGACTATCCGAGGGACTGTCCAGGGGCCTCCCGAAGGGCTGTCCGAGGATCCGTCCGGTGGGACTATCCGAGGGACTGTCCCGATGCCTCCCGAAGGGCTGCCCGGAGATTCGTCCGGTGAGCTGACGTGGGAGTACATCCTCGCGGTTGGGAGGTTGTAAATCCTAGCTGCGGGGATCTGCACTGCCGTTCGTCATCGACTCTACTTCCGCTGCGCTACGAGTCGGTAACGAAAAAGATCAAACCTTGTATGCAGTCTCCATAGTGATCCTGGGCTGGTACGTAGGTCGGAAAATTTTTGTTTTCTGCTGCGTTCCCCAACAGTGGCATCAAGAGCCGTGCTATGCGTAGATGCAGGTTGCGATCTAGAATACATAGAGATGTATGGGTGTTGCATAATATAATTAGGTAGTAGATGAGATCTATTACTGAAAATTATTTGTGCGGGTAGCAGATGAAATCTGTTACCCGATGTTCTTGTTGCTTCCCTGGAATTTGCATATTTCTGATCTTGATAACGGTATGGTGGAGTTTCAAAGTTCTGGCAATCCGCGATCCTGATTGATCAACGAAGTGCTAACAGTTCTTTGAATTCCACCGTAGTTAAAAAGAAAGATGAAATTTCGCAGACGAAAGGGCAATGCAGATATGATCTGCACGGGGGTCAAGCGTATGACGAAGTTTAGTATGGGGCTCGAGATTTTATTATCTCGTGTTTCATACACCCTGGAATGTTAATCTAGCGACTTGGATTATCATGCTTGATGATGGACGTTGGTAGCTTCGGTTTGTTTCGAAACCTTAGAAGCCACGAAAAATAAAGTTTTGCATGAACCGATTAGAGGCGTCTAACTTGGTTTTGCAGAATGGTTTGCATGTGCATATGATGTGGTATAGCAGTGTTCATAATAATTTGATTATGTATGAGATGACTATATAATGTAAATTGATTAACATGACCTGCGTGTCATGATTCGGCATGATGGCTGGAGCCATATGATTGCACTTTAATGACCTGCGTGTCAACCTTATGTAATGCACTTATTTTATTAGCTATAGAGATAGCAATATTATCTGGTGCATCGACAAGGTGGTGGCAATCTTCGCGAAGGTGAACACCGACGCAAATGCCGAAGACGAAGAATACAAGACTTCTCCGTCAGAAAGGGCTATACCATATCATGCTATTATGAATTGCTTGAGATGTTTATCCCTTATGATGCACCCTTCTTGATTGCGCGGTAGTCGCTTTTATTAGGGTGATCTCTCACAAAAATATCAAGTAGTGAGTGTTCTCCCAAGTGTAGCACCGTCACGGCACCTAACTTTTCGGGGTATCACATGGTTGCATGGGTACGAACGATTAGGGAAGTGTGAGGCGGGTGAGTTGAGACCTCGCAGCGAGATCACTTGGTTGTCTTGACGTTCAGGCATGAAAGTCATGAGCTCAGAACACACGCATCGAAAGATGAACAAGAGTCACATAGAGATGTGATTGGCAAGTTGGCCTACCGATTGCAATTCTCGTCACTTGAGATGGATGCATCCTTGGCGTTGAATTGTAATATGGGTCTTGAATCACTCACGATCAATTATGAGAGATATTGATTTGAGTGGGAGCGCACTATAGAATTAACTTGTTTAATTCTCAGTGCAATTAATTATGAACTTTGTCTAAGTGAATTTTGCATGATAGTTGTAGAATAATGGCTCGCATTTCCACCTTCCCTGTTAAAATTGAATTAGCTGTTAAATATCTGGTTAAATCTTTACGGTTGGTAAACGTAATGTGAGGATTATCCTCAAGAGTGCCGAGAAGGACTTTGTCCTATCGCATGCTTTTAGTATTCTCCCGCTAATGCTATGGATAATGAGACTCTCGTCCTTTGATCCAAAAGCTAAAATTCCGTTACGGTCAAGTGCAATATGTTTGCTTCCATGAAACCCGGACTTCAAAAGTTTGGGATAGCTATGTGATATTCATGGAACTGAAAATCATTTTTCAGACACAAAAAAAGGCTAAAAAATATGGGATATCCAAAGCAAGGTTTGTTTTGCAAACTGTTAGTAAAAGGTGTTTACTATGCATTTGACTAATAACAGAGGGATCCAGTAGAACGCCTGTCATATGATGAAGGTGAATAAAACAAACAACTTAAAGGAAATGTCCGAAGGGTGTTAGTGAGACTTTCACGCCTAGGAAATCCGGGGCTAACGCCACTCTTAAGTTGGATGCTTCTTCTGAGATAGAAGAAATACTGAAAGTTAAACTGTTAGAAGTATAAAGGCAAATAGAGTGAAGACTGGAATATCCAGCTCATGTATGAATGTCATACAAGTTATTGATGTGTTGAAGGCTGGTCAAAGAAATAGTTCTTGGGAATTATGATTAAACCTGTTAATCACTGATTCTTGGGTATTGTGAGTTGATCACAGAGATACCCGCTCGATTGCATTCCGTTGCAACTCGATGCAAGAACTACTACGGCCTAAAAGGACTTGCCGGAGTGAGGTTTAGATACGCGCTGGGAATATAGTAAATGTTACTATACCTTCCATCGGTGTATTTCTGTCTGTATTAATTTTCAAAATTCATTATAGAGTTTTACACACTCTAGCCCTTTGCATAAGGTATCTTGCAAGAAGGTTGTTCATAAGAGAACTTTTGATGTTCGATGTTATGAATAACATAAGGGCCATACTTTCATTATGAATGAGATGTATGTTATGAATATTGATAATAATACTTTACCTCTGTATTTACTTTCATAATTCATTTTAGAGTTTTGTACACTCTAGCCTATTTGCATAATGTTTGTTGCAAGAGTGTTGTTCATGAAAGAACAATTGTTGTTCGGAATCATGAATAACATAAGGGCCATGCTTCCACAGCGATTCAACGTATGTTATGAATATTGATGGTAATATGATACATCCATAACACTGACGCTAAATGTCACAAGACTAAAGAGAATACCACACATGTGTGGCACTGCATTTGGTCACATTGGAGAAACCCGCATGGAAAATTCCATTATGATGGATTTTGAAGTCGTTTGATTTTGAATCATCTGACACTTGCAACTTTCCTCCGAAAAGTGAAGTGACTGAAATACCGTTCACAGGCCATAAGGAACGAGCAACAAACTTATTGGTGATCATACATTTTGATGTGTGTAGTCCAATAAATGTTGTTGCTGGCAGTGGATTTATCTATCTTCAGAATGACTCAAGTGGATATATGGATATTTACTTGATGAGACGTAAGTCTGGATCTTTTGAATTCATTCATAAGGTTTTCAAAAATGAAGTAGAAATTATTGTAACAAGAAAATTATGTTTCTGCAATTGGATTGCGGAAAGGAATATTTGAGTTACAAGTTTAGCGAATGTCTGATGAGTTGTGAAAAGAGTTTCATAACTTACACCTCCCGGAACTCCACTGAGAGTGGTACGTCAATGAAGATGTAATCAAACCATTTTCGACATGGTAAGATCAAAGATGACATAAATCAATTTGCCATTATCTCTTTTAAAGTAATGCTTTAGTGACTACGGCTTTTACACTGAAAAGAGCGCCATCAGGTCTGTTGAAATGACGCCATGGTATGGTACGCCCAACCATGCTTGGTCTTTCCTTAACATTTGGAATATGGGGCTTGTGTAAAAGGTTACAAACCTATTCCAAATCAGACAAGAACTACTTTGTAGGTTATCCCAAGTAATTGGGAATTCCTCCACCACGATACCGAGGCAAAAGGTTTGCCACAAAGAACGGTACAATTTTGAAAGAAAATGTTTCTTGCAAAAAGGTGAGTGGGAGGACAGTGCAACTCGACGAGATAAACAGTATCTTCGTCATCAGATCAAAGGAAAGGAACCTTGGAAGTGATTCCAGAGTTTCCTACTACGACTGATATGGAAGTCTCTACAATAAAATGTGTGGACTTCGGTCGAACTTGCAGCTGAACCACGTAGGCAAAGCTCGTGCAAACCTATCAGGTGCGCAAACGAGATATTGTTGTTAGACAACAGTATACCTACAGTACACAAGGAAGCGTTGATGGGCCCTGACTCCAGAATTGGCTAAATGCCAATACAATCCGAGATAGTTTCCATATAAGTGATTCAAGATTAAAATCTTGATACACCTTTCGGAAGACTTAGAGTCTAACGAATATTTATGGAACTAAAGACTGATACGGATAAAATGTTTTATCCATAAAGCTTGACTTGTTGCAATAACAAGTTCAAGGAGTTGACTACGATGAGATTGTCTCACCGTAGCGAAGCTTAAAGTCGGTTCGGGTTGAACTAGCAATTAATACATATTTCAATCATGAGATATGAAACATAGATGACAAAAGGATTTCCATCTGATGGAAATGAAACCTAGGACTTGTATGTGATACAGTCCAAAGTAATTTGTCGATCTAGAGGAAGCTAGTAAGTATGCAAACTTCAGAGTTCCAGCAATGGACAGAAGAGAGCAAAGTGGAGTTGGAATCTTCGTTTTTGATGAAATGGTCAAAAGAGTTTGACTTCATCAAATGGGTAACGAAGATGCTTGTGGTTTCAAGAAAGTAAGTGGGAGAATAATGATATTTCTAAAAACCTTGTGTGCCTGAGACATTGTTAAATTGGAAATAAATTTCTTGACACGAATTAGGACTTCATTTAAAAATAGTTTTTCGATGAAGTGCTTGGGCTAAACAGCCTTGATATTAGGCATGATGATCTATGGAGATAGATTTACCTAATGGGGCTAAGCAAAATACATATTGACAAGATGCTAAAACATTTTAGCATTAAACCGCCAAGGAGTGATTCTTGCCGAAGTCACATGGAAAGGGTTCTTGCAAAGACTCAGTGTCTCAAAACACTGATGAGCGAAATACATGATGGAGATTCCACACACTTTCGTGTTTGGATTAATCATGTATTCCATGGTATGTAAAACAACCAGATATGTCCAATACTCCAAAGTTGTTGTGAGTATAGATACCAAAGTGATCAAAAGTACTGATCGTGGGACAACAGTGAAAAAGGGTCATTGAGTACTAAAGTAGCACTGATGACATGTTTTCTCGCAAGCGGAGATTATGAAGAGTTCGTTGTAAAAGGTTACATCGATACAGTCTTCATCATTTCTCCATGCGATTTTCGATTGAATTTGAGGGTTTTGTGTAATACACAATATGGTGGCACGGTAAGTTGGAATTGTTCTAAACAGGTTACTGTGGCGAATTCTATAACAAATGGCTAAGTATGTTGACGCTTTAGAAGCGACAAAGAAGATGTTGAATCATATAGTTCATTCATGAACTTAGTATGATTCCAAAATGGCTTTGCTCAATGGAACACTATTGAAGATAGTTGCTCCATAGCTCAGTCATAGGAATCAAGGTTTGACCAGTGATTCACATATATACGAGGCCAAGTAAACACAAAATATGAATTTTGTGAAAGCGTGAAAACGCGAGGACATGCAAAGATACACACAGAACTGAAGTTGTCAGATCCGTTGGACATCAGGCTATACCACATGCGATGCATAATTTACACCGGTATGCCATAGGTGTAAAGTGCATTAGCATTGACTAGATCATTGACTCTAGTGCAAGTGGGAGTCTGTAGGAGATATGCCCAAGAGGCAATGATAAAAGTTATTATTTATCTCCGTGCTCATAATTATGTTTATGTTCCATGCTATAACTGCTATGGTTCTCGAGTCTGCAATAACCACGAGGCTTGAAGGAAGACTCATATGCACGTGTGGAATAATAAACGGTAAAATGTATTCCTAGTCTGGCCTCTAAGACTAGCTCAAGTGTTGCATGATGGTTCTGTTTTCCTGATCATGGGCATGACTATGTCGGCAACTTTGTGGGCACAATGTTAGTAGAACACTTGTGTTGAATCGACCCGATTGATGTTATGCTATGAGAATCATTCGTCATAAGTTAATGGTTAATAACACAGAGAAGTTAATGTTTGCATAATTCCTTAGACCATGAGAGTGTCGAGTTTCTTCATGCTTGCTTCATGAACTTTGGGGTTTGTTAAACGTCATCCGTAAATGGGTGGCTATTACGGCGGCTTACGGGTTCATGGAAAAGTATGTTAAGTAACATGACAGCTCAAGATTGGGATTTGCTCCTCCGACGATGGAGAGATATCTCTGGGCCCTCTCGGTGTTACGGTATCCATCATCGTCTGGCCAGACACAAGTGTGATTTGATCACAGGGATGCCGGAACACAGAAACGAGAAAAGAGAACAAAACCGGTAACGAGGTAACTGGCATTGTGGACAAGTGTTGATCCACGAGGATGCCGATGTTTTCTCACCTCGGGTATTTGTAACATATCGCGAAGCAACAGGAATAGCACACGGCAACTGGAGGTTCACTCGAATATTCATTCGTGTGGGTATAGGGGTCAATATGGGTGTCCACGGCTCCGATGTTGATCATTGATCGGAAAGTGTTCCGGGTCATGTCTATACTTCACCGAACCTATAGGGTCACACGCTTAAGGGTCATCTATCTGCTGAATACTAGACGGGGAGTCTGAGAGAAATTCACCGAAAAAGTTTCGGACGAAACGAAAACGTTCCGGAGAGGATATCGGAATAGTTCCGGTAAAACTGAAAAGTTGTTTCAGAGGATACCATAAAGTCAGATTGGTTTCGGCACATGCCTGATAATTCTTGGAGGGTGCCAGAATCGTTCTGGAAACTTTCTGGAATTTTCCGGGATGAAAACCGGAAATGTTCCGGAGCTGCCGGAACCGCTTCAGATGCTTTTCGCAGATGAAAATCACTAAACCGGAATTGTTCCGGATCGCATTGAAACTTATTTTAGTGGGTACTGGAATTGTTCTAAGCCCACATAAATATTTTCAGTTCGACCGGACGCTGAAAAATGTCGTCGTGAATAGTGAAATCAGATTTATGGATATGGTTGGAAGTTGGCTTTCCACAAATATCTTCCCAAGATATTTTGGGATGACATGGCATTTTGGATATGCCCATCCTACCCCTTGTTTTTCCTATAAATAGAGGGGAGGAGGCAGCCCCATATGCTTCATCCTTGCTCTCACATACACATGCCATGACATTTCTAGCTTCTCTCTCCCTCCCAGCGAAATAGTTTCGTAGAGCCGAAAGGCTGTCTGGGTTCCGGTGGGAACTAGTTCTGGACGGCGAAGCCCTGCCGGATAGATGACACCGTATGTGTGCAACTCTGTAGAGAGATCGTAGTTTCGGTCTTAGTTCGAGAGTGCCTCCCGAAGGGCTGTCCGAGTTACAGTTTGAGTTTCGGGTGTCCTCCCGAAGGGCTATCCGAGTGACCCGCCCGAAGGGCTGTCCGTGAGGCCTCCCGGAGGGCTGTCCGAGGATCCGTCCGGTGGGACTATCCGAGGGACTGTCCAGGGGCCTCCCGAAGGGCTGTCCGAGGATCCGTCCGGTGGGACTATCCGAGGGACTGTCCCGATGCCTCCCGAAGGGCTGCCCGGAGATCCGTCCGGTGAGCTGACGTGGGAGTACATCCTCGTGGTTGGGAGGTTGTAAATCCTAGCTGCGGGGATCTGCACCGCCGTTCGTCATCGACTCTACTTCCGCTGCGCTACGAGTCGGTAACGAAAAAGATCAAACCTTGTATGCAGTCTCCATAGTGATCCTGGGCTGGTACGTAGGTCGGAAAATTTTTGTTTTCTGCTGCGTTCCCCAACACGCACATCGGGGTAGCCCAAAGTTGGAGAGGGAGTATGCGGCGGTTGAGCATGACGTTGATGACGTCGGCGATCTCGACCTTCTTCGTGGTGGACCACCACAAGATCCTGCCGATCAGGGTCTCCACCTCTTCTGGCTTCCCCCAGGCGACGCCCTTCTCCTTCCAGGACTTGAGCTTCTTGGGAGGCCCGGCTGAGAAGGCCGGGACCTCGGTTTGACCAGGGGCGAGTGGCTCGGTGATGTAAAACCACTCTCTTTGCCACTCTTTCACCGTTTCGATGAAGGTGCCCTTGAACCAGGTGGACCCTGGTTTTTGCTGATCATGGCCCCTCCGCACTCCGCGAGATCTGAGCCGCTCGACTTCGGTTTGATCCCGAAGAGCTTCAGCCACAAGCCGAAGTGTGGCTCGCAGCGGAGGAAGGCCTCGCAGACCATGATGAAGGCAGCGAGGTGAAGAACGGAGTTGGGGGCTAGGTGGTGGAAATCCAACCCGTAGTAGTACATTACCATGCGCACAAAGGGGTGCAGCGGGAACCCCAGGCCTCGGATGAGGTGGGGGACGAAGACCACCCGCTCCCCAGCGGTGGGAGCGGGCACCAGCTGGCCAGCCGCTAGAGCGCGGGCGGCGATGGCGGGGGTCAGATACCCCGCGCTGCGCAGCTCTGAGATGGTCGCGGCCATCACAATGGAGCCGCCCCAGTGCCCCTTGAGGGTGTCAGCCATGGCTGGTTGTGGAAGCTGGGCTCGCGAAAGGGAAAAGCGGGCTGGTTGGATCTGGGCGCTGGAGCTAGACGAAGCAGTAGTTGGGGGGAGGATGGGAGCGTGGGCGATTGCGCTATCCTCCCTTTTGCTCTTATAAGCCTATGAAAGGCCAAGAGTCCCCCTTGCTGCGTCGATAAATTCGTTGTTGCCATCAAAAATGCCGTTGAACAATATGGGGGGAATCAAAATCTTGATGATATCCCTAAGAAAGCGGGCACGATCTCTGCCTCGAGGGGACGTGCCAGTAAAAAGGCTACCTCGAACCGCGATTTGAGGGGGAGGCAGTAACTACTCAGCCCGTCGTGGGGCAAGCCTCTTCGACAAAAGTTGTCAGGCCGGATTGGACGGTTCATACCCGGTCGACAGGCCTTTGAGGCTAAGATATCTGTCCTCTTCGGACAGGGTGCAAGCTCGGATGAACCTCGGACATCCTTGTCCTATTGCGATGAATGAAGTGTGAAGGGGAACTCGTCTGTCGAGCCAAGGACTCCGGATCCGAGATGATGATTTCTGAAAAGTCGTCCTCGGCATAGAAGACCAGTTCGGGGACTACTGACGGTGTCCTGGAATAGGGGGTGCTAACCTAGCCGGCCCGTCTCCTCGGTTGGGCCGATGGGCCCTCGTACGTGGTCAAGATGGACTCCGGAGGCTGTACACAGGAAGCGTGATCAAGGCTGTTTCTACCGAAGACTTGTCGTATACTCCAAGATCTCTCCTGCCGCCTCTCTCCTAAGATACCGACTTTGTAACCCTAGATACCCTCCCTGGCATGTATATAAGCCATAGGGTTTAGCCCGTAAGGGGGACATCAACGCAATATCGCTCACCTAGCCCTAGAAGTTAGACACACGTTACGATCTCGAGGTAGATCAACTCTGTATTTGATACATCTCCATCAATATAAACAGAAGCAGGACGTAGGGTTTTACCTCCATTAAGAGGGCCCGAACCTGGGTAAACATTGTCCCTCTTGTCTTTGTTTCCACCGATCCGAGCTCCACAGCTTGGGACCCCCTACCCCGAGGTCTGCCGGTTTTTACACCGACACCAGGGGGCCCACAAGCCACCAGGGCGCACCTGGGGGGGCGGTGGCGTGCCCTGTTGCCTCGTGGGCACCTGGGTGGCCCCCTCTGGTATTTCTTTCTTCCAGTATTTTTTATTTATTCCAAAATAAATCTTCGTGAAATTTCATCTTATTTGGAGATGTGCAGAATAGGTATCTCTGACATAGCTTTTTCAGGTCCAGAATTCCAGCTGCCGGCAATCTCCCTCCTTATGTAAATCTTGCATATTAAGAGAGAAAAGGCATTAGAATTGCTCCACAAAGTGTTATATTGATTAAAAACACTATAAATAACAGTAGTAAAACATGATGCAAAATGGACGTATCAGTGATCGATACGGAATCGTACTGTATTGGGGATCCGTACCATGTTGTTCATGCAACAATTATCATACATGTATTGCCGGTCTTGCTCCTTCATTATTGTCTGGATCCTTTGCTGAAAGAACTTGGCCTTATATACCCTTAATTCTTTGTGTGACCATAGGTGTTGTCAGATGCAATATTCTGGCAATCATACATTATCCTTGGTCATGACTCGTGTCACAGGAAATGTACCAGGTTCACATGTAGTTGTATGGAGCTCATTGTTGTCGTCAATCATACAAGCCGGTGACGAGGGTTAACGATATCGCCTTGTCGGGTGTGAGGAAGCTGGCCTTGATAACCACTGCCATGATTGTTGTCCCAATGTGGTCTTATGTTATAGCTTGTTGGTCCTTGCATCACACTGAGGTGTATTACTGGCTTTTCTTCCTCTTGCATAACCCATGTCGTTGTCGGATTCTCACCGTGCTTGCATCATCGTACGAGTGACTTGCATTACCTTAGCAGCATGCTCACAATATATATGGAAGCATGTGTAGCTGAGCATTTGATTCCCGAGGCAGACTTGTGTCCTGACTAGCTCGTGTTTCTGACCAAACTGTTGCGGATCTGATTTTTGAGGTGCACTGCTACCAACTCACTGGGTAATTACTTGTACCAATGACGATGACTATTGTTAGTGCCGTACTGACGAAGACTGGATATCTTGTGTTGGAAGCTATCTGAGAGTAGCGTGCTGAAGAAGGCTGGATATCTTGCGTTTGAAGCTTTTGTCGGGATAGCGTGCTGAAGAAGACTGGGTATCGTGCCTCGGAAGCTTTTCCTCCTGTTTGCTTGCTGGGGAAGATTTGGTGACTTCTGCCAGAAGTTTTCTGTGGTGTCTTACCGAAGAAGACTGGGTATCTTACACTGGAAACTATCCACATCTCGTACTGAGGAAGATTGAGGAGCCTTGCATCGTAAGCTTCGCTGGTAGCATGCGGAGGAAGACTGGGTGGCTTATACCAGAAGTTTCTGACTGTGATATGTGGACTGCGTGCCATATAGACCCTTGACATTCCTGCTTTGTTTCGAAATATACTGTTGGCCTTGCACACAAATCATCTTCTTGTTAGTTCATTACGGTTGTAATGGTTGCACACTGAGGTAGACTTGATGCTGATAGCCAATCTAGAATATCATTTGTATTAAAACTAGATATTCCCAATATAATGCAATCGGCTGAGAATTCCATAATGTTAAGCTGAGCTTCCAGATAATTGAATTCCTCTCTGATTCTTCGAGTCCGGTGGCGGTTGATGAGCAACATTCATAAGGGGAAATAAGGTAACACCGAAGGCCCAAAGAATGAAACAAAAGAAAAGACTCAAACAAAAGCACACAAGGCATCAAGATTACATACAAGCAACATCACATTTTACTGATATTCACCACAGTATGCCTGCCTACTTAAGCACACAAATCTCGCGAATCCGGTACTACGATCTAATATGTTGTGGCGGTGTGCACGAATGGATCAGCGTGTGGAGGGGTTGGCATAAACAGAGCTACGCCAAGCGCTGGCTCAGCACCGGTTGCATCTGAACGGGCTCGGAGGTGAGGACGGCCTCGGTGATCATGTAGCGGAACACGGATGTCACGGCCACATCACCATCAAGCGGACGGAAGGGAACCGTACTCGTCCAGGGAAAGGGGGTGACAAGGTAGGATATCGGTGGAAATCAGGGTTTGCTGACATTGCCCTTTTCTGGTAACAACAACCTGTAAGGGTTGCCAAAGCGGCGAGTTGGATGGCAAGATCCGGGGTAGAAACATGTCTACCGCCGAGGTGATAGGTGGCTTGCGGAAAGATATATTGGTGCGATACGTGAGCACAAATCCTACAAATGGTGTCTGGAACACTTGGTACCATGGCATCACTCTGCTGGGACAGAGATGACACCAAACATGGAAAAGCAGGTACGCAAAGCTGGGGGGGTGCAGGTAGTCGATCGAAACCAATGCCACCTACACTCACAAGATCAACCGTTAGCGATAAGATAGTAAGTCTATATGCATGCAATGCGACAAGCAAATGCAGCAATCAAATGCAGCAAATCGACTAGACTCTATACTAACGGTTTCTAACGCTCGCGCGGACTAGGGCGTCCTATAGCCAGACCTGCTCTGATACCAAGCGTTGTGGCACCCCGGCTCAGAGAGACCGGAACACCCCGCATTCCAGCCCAGAGATCAAGTCTTCTGGAATACGGCACTGCTTGGCATAGAACAGAACAGCTCTATATTACAAATAATATGAGTACAAGGGTCTGAGTATTACAAAGGATTACATCGGTACGGCGACACTACGCCTGCTAAGGTAGCTCTATGCTAGCAGCGAAACAACTTGTAACAGCGGAATAACCTCTAGCAGCGGAACCACGACGACGGTGAAGAACTCCACTCCGCAGGGACTCTGGCTGGGACGCATCCTAGAGCGCAACCTCGGGATCCTTGATAACCAATCAATCACGGCATCACCTGCAATCTGGCATGACATGTCAGGTGAGTACTTTGAATGTACTCGCAAGCTCACAGCAACCAAAGCAATCAAGACAAACAACAGCATGGCATTTACAGGTTAATTATCAATGATGATCATGATATTACTAGAACAACATGAGGGTGAACATGGCATGTACATGTTAATCATGATATGAACATGATGATCCTGGAACTAACATGCAAGGGGGGTCGATGTTTAAGGTCCCTTGGACCAACTTACTCTTCTCGGAGGTTATCTCGTAACCACCATATACCTCAAACTTACCATCGTGAACATCACACGATCACCTCAGGATCAACCAAGCTCGGTATCAACAATATCATCGTGATCATCACACGACCACAAGGAGCTTGATCCTCTCCGGTGATCATCGCATGACCACATAAAGATCAACCAACTTCTTTCCTCATGGAATCGGGGTTGTTAATTATCCAGATTATTATTACTGTTGACCCATAGTGTGACCTACTACGAACTGTGTCCATGACCGAGGACGCGTCTATCGATAGATTATACACTCTGCAGAGGTTAGTACACTGTACCCACACCACGGAATTCATGGCCTCGTGCTCCCATTCGGGTGGACTAACGACATTTCGACAAAACCAATCTATTGCATGACACTCTCTCGGCCACTACGACAAACTCCCCTTTGGGCTATGTCATGGGTGACCCCGTGTCACCGTGTGATACACCGCCACCGTCGTGGCCAAACAAAACCGTCCCAAACGGGGACCTGAGCTCAATACCAAAACCGGGTACACAAGGTTATAGCCGCCTACCTGATCAGGGTAGCACGCGCACATAACCTTCCCTGGTTGGAGGTATGGGCGAGAGGCATGACAATAGACCGAATTAGGGCCTCCCCATCCAGGCAAGTGTGGCTGCACTGGTGAGCTCGATTCGGTGGCACCATGACTTAGCCAACAGATTTGTTCAAGTTCGATTAATGTCAGGTTCAACTTGAATGGTGATGAGCTGAGTCATAACAGAATATAACATGATGAGATGCCAATGCATATGAGCATGATATCGACATAAACACTGATGGGCAATATAACCATTTACCATAACATCAACAACAATAAAATCATTTAGTCTAACTGATGCAAATGAGCATGGCATGGCGAGGAACATGAATCTCACAAGTATTTGCATAACAACCCATAACTATTCATGTGAGCATATCCTTATCACTAGCATAGAAAATAAATTCAAGAACTAACATGATAATAATAATACTAGCAAATAATCATTTAACATACTAGATGCAAATGAACATGGCATAAGAACGAGCGTGGATTCACAAGCATATTCGAAGTATTAACAAAATCATTAAATGAACAAACAATTATTTAAATATTTAAGTGGAAACCATGGCTACTGCAAGGCCATCATGCAAGTGGCTGTTGTGGCTTGCCTGGGGTGAAGGATTCATCGGGGAGAGGTGCGATGAGCACGCAGAAAGATTTGCCACAGACATTTCTCTCCCGGCGGAGGTCATAAAAGGGCAAGGGCAAAATGGTCATTTTCATAATGTTACAACATAGTGAAAATGATACCAACGGAACGGCCTCAACGAACAGAGAACGTGGGCTTTCGAATCACCTGAATCGGAGTCACGGTCGCGAAAATACGGCCGTTCGTTCGTTAGGCAGAAAACAAATAGAAAAGTGTTTGTTTCTGCTCTTAACGGGTGAACGCCCGCTAAATAATTGTTTCGGCCGGCGGCTGAAAAAGAGAAAGCGCCTTTTATGGGAATACGTCTTTGGAGCAGTGAAAACGTATTTTCGCTCGAAGACGCAGGAAAGTACGCGTTCATATATCGAAGGCGTATTTGACGGAGTACGTCTCCACTTAAGTCCGCGGACCCGGCCACCTGAGTCACCGACATGCGGGGCCCAGCGGCAGGTCGTCTTCTACCTTGCGCGTGCCCGGCCGAGGACAGGGGCGCACCCCGACGGCGATAGTCGGCGGCACGGGCCACCATAGGCGGCGCCCGACCTACCGACGGCTTCAGGGGAACGAGACAGTCCCGTCCAGGTAGGGCACGGCCGCCGAGGAGCGCTAAGGCGAGTGGGACGTTGGCCGCGGCGGACGACGGCGTCGGCCCTCTCTGAGGAGCAGGGTACACCGCACGGGAGGAGGAGAGGGGCCGCTGAGAGAGCTAGGAGGTGATGGTAGGGGTCTCTAGTGGTGGTTAGAGGGAGAGGGAGGGCCGGCATTGCCCAAATTTAAGAGGAGGTCGGCGGCGGCCATGGCGACCGTGGGCGAGGAGGAGGGACTCCGGGGCTCAAATGAGAGGTCGGGGAGGTTGCTAGGGGGGAGGAGAAGAGGTTGGAGTGCTCGGGGACGCGCGGGAGTGGCCATATATAGCCCGGTGAGGAGATGCCGAGCTCGGGTGCCGCCAAGGGCGCGCGGAAGGTGCTCTGGCGCGACCGCGTACGCGTGCGCACGCGCGGAGGGGCTAACGGTGACGAGTGAGAGCTAGTGGGGCGCCAGGGATTCCGCGAGGAGAAAGAGGACAGAAGCAAGGCGACGACGGCCACGGGCACGTGGTGCGGCGTGGCGCGCCGGAGAGGAAAGAGGAGGGGGAGAGGGGTCCAGAGGGGTGGCGTGGACGGAGGAGAGATCGAGCAGCGTTGTGGACATGGTGTGGTGGCGGGAGCGCGTGGTTTGGGCGGCGGCCGAGGGCCCCGACGTCCAGAGCACGCTTTTGGCACGTCAGACCGCGTGGTCACCGCGTGCACAGGCGCACGTGGTGCGTTCTGGCCAGCAAAAAGATGTCTACTGCGTGGACCCTACTTGATGGAGAAGCACTGTGGTCTTAGTTTGGTTAAAGCACCTTTATGCTAATGCGTAGCATCAACTGAAGTTTGTTGTAGCAAACTTGGGCATGAAGTTGTGGTAAAATGTCTTGACCAATGGGCTAGGAAAGAGGTCACAGGGGTTTAGGGTAGAAAGGACTACAATCCTGTGAAATATGAAAGGAGTTGGATCAAGATTTCTCATAGTTGCTTCACAACTGCAAAATCTGGTCCAGGAACTAGATCATGAAGTTGCACTCACATGGATGATTCGATTGAGCTGAAATTAGGTAGAGGGTGATCATTTGGGCATATGAAGGCACTGTAAAAAATTCATACCATTTAGATAAATATAAATGGTACTTCCTTCACAATGCTTTCCTCTGGACAGAAACTTGGGGCAATTTTGTGGAGAAAATGGCTTGGCAAAATGATATTAATTTTTGGCATGCTCAAAGGATATAGGGATATTTGGGTCCTGTATTAATTTCAGAATTTATGAAGCAATATAAAATATAGTTGCTTCACACCCTGAAAAAGTGACCAGAAGCAAAAATTTGAAGGTGTGCTCACATAGATTGTTGGATGAAGCTGAAATTTTGTGGAGGGGGGTTATTTGAGCATAAGAAAAATATGAAGAAATTTCAACTCATTTGGATAAGCCTAGCTAGTACTTTCTTCACAAAGCTTCTCTCTGGTCAGACACTTTGGAAATTTGATGAGGAAGATTTACTAGGCAAATGAGGCTGAATTTTTGCATGTGGCAATTATTTGGATATGAGAGAGTGCCCAAAATTTTTGAAGGCAATCAAGAAAAGATAAATAGCACTTCCTTCACAAAGTGCCATACTGGACAGAATAGGAAATGAATATTCCTGAATTATTTTTGAACTAGGAAAGGATGGGTTTTGACATATTAGTGGAAGATATTATCCAAAGAATTTATGAGAATTTTGTGGGAATTTTAGGAAAGACAGAAATATAGGTTGCTTCACAACCTAGGGCAAACAGGATTATTCCTTTAATAGAAAAAGGAATATTCCCAAGGAATAAAAATTGGGGTTGGGCTAAGATGGAAATGACATGGTCTTGGGATGGATTTGAGAGTGGCAAGCCACTTGAGAGAGGAAGAAGAGATGATCTCTCCAGGGTTCAGATGCACATAGCCACGGAAAAAGGAACTCCAAATAAAAATTTGAAGAAATCCGAAAGAAAAAGAAAGGGCCAAAAATCGGGGTGTCACAACAACCCTAAAGGCTCTGTCATCGTTCGATCCGGGAATCGTAGATCTAGGGTTTCCCCCTGAGCAACCGGAAAAAGGTGACGATGATTACAAACCGATGATGCCTCAAGAGGGAGGACGACCCTAAAGGCTCCGTCGTCGTCCGATCCTGGAATCCCAGATCTAGGGCTTCCCCCGGAGCAGCCGGAACAAGGTGACAATGATTACAAACTGACGATGCCCTCAAGAGGGAGGACGACCCTAAAAGCTCCGTCGTCGTCCGATCCGGGGATCCCAGATCTAGGGCTTCCCCCGGAGCAGCCGGAACAAGGTGACGATGATTACAAACCGACGATGCCCTCAAGAGGGAGGACAACCCTGAAGGCTCTGTCATCGTTCGATCCGGGAATCCCATATCCAGGGTTTCCCCCTGAGCAGCCAGAACAAGGTGACGATGATTGCAAACCGATGATGCCCTCAAGAGGGAGGACGACCCTAAAGGCTCCGTCATTGTCCGATCCTGGAATCCCAGATCTAGGGCTTCCCCCGGAGCAGCCGGAACAAGGTGACGATGGTTACAAACCGACGATGCCCTCAAGAGGGAGGACGACCCTAAAGGCTCCGTCGTAGTCCGATCCGGGAATCCCAGATCTAGGGCTTTCCCCGGAGCAGCCGGAACAAGGTGACGATGATTACAAACCAACGATGCCCTCAAGAGGGAGGACGACCTTGAAGGCTCTGTCATCGTTCAATCCGGGAATCCCAGATCTAGGGTTTCCCCCTGAGCAGCCGGAACAAGGTGACGATGATTGCAAACCGACGATGCCCTCAAGAGGGAGGATGACCTTAAAGCTTCGTCGTTGTCCGATCCTGGAATCCCAGATTTAGGGATTCCCCCAGAGCAGCCGGAACAAGGTGGCGATGATTACAAACCGACGATGCCCTCAAGAGGGAGGACGACCCTAAAGGCTCCGTCGTCGTCTGATCCTGGAATCCCAGATCTAGGGCTTCCCCGGAGCAGCCGGAACAAGGTGACGATGATTACCAACCGACGATGCCCTCAAGAGGGAGGAAGACCCTGAAGGCTCCGTCATCGTCCGATCCAGGAATCCCAAATCTAGGGTTTCCCCCGGAGCAGCGGGAACAAGGTGACGATGATTGCAAACCGACGATGCCCTCAAGAGGGAGGACAACCCTAAATGCTCTGTCATCGTTCGATCCGGGAATCCCAGATATAGGGTTTCCCCCTGAGCAACCGGAACAAGGTGACGATGATTACAAACCGACGATGCCCTCAAGAGGGAGGACGACCCTAAAGGCTCCGTCGTCGTCCGATCCTGGAATCCCAGATCTAGGGCTTCCCCCGGAGCAGCCGGAACAAGATGACGATGATTAGAAACCGACGATGCCCTCAAGAGGGAGGACGACCCTAAAGGCTCCGTCATCGTCCGATCTGGGAATCCCATATCTATGGTTTCCCCCGGAGCAGCGGGAACAAGGTGACGATGATTGCAAACCGACGATGCCCTCAAGAGGGAGGACAACCCTAAAGGCTCTGTCATCGTTCAATCTGGGAACCCCAGATCTAAGGTTTCCCCCTGAGCAACCGGAACAAGGTGACGATGATTACAAACTGACAATGCCCTCAAGAGGGAGGACGACCCTAAAGGCACTGTCGTCGTCTGATCCTGGAATCCCAGATCTAGGGCTTACCCCGGAGGAGCCGGAACAAGATGACGATGATTACAAACCGACGATGCCCTCAAGAGGGAGGACGACCCTAAAGGCTCCGTCCTCGTCCGATCCGGGAATCCTAGATCTAGGGTTTCCCTCGGAGCAGCCGGAACAAGGTGACGATGATTGCAAACCGACGATGCCCTCAAGAGGGAGGACGACCCTAAAGGCTCCGTCCTCGTCCGATCCGGGAATCCCAGATCTAGGGTTTCCCTCGGAGCAGCCGGAGCAAGGTAACGATGATTGCAAACCGACGATGCCCTCAAGAGGAAGGACAACCCTAAAGCCTCTGTCATCGTTCGATCCGGGAATCCTAGATCTAGGGTTTCCCCCTGAGCAGCCGGAAGAAGGTGACGCGATTGCAAACCGACGATGCCTTCGATAAGGAAACGACGCCCAAGACACCGCCATCGGCCACCATGACCGAGGTTGACACAGTTTTCACCGGCTTTCGCGTCACTCCGAACCAGCAGCTGACGGGAACCGCGTGGAGCTACACCGTGACGGCGCGCACGGCCGCCTGAACGCCGGCAAGGAGCCCTCCTCCCTCGTCGACCCCTCCTCGCGCTGCCAGCCACCCACGGGCATTATTATGAAGACAGTTCATGCATATTTGCACAAAAACTTTGTTCTCCTAATAGTAACCATTTCTTTTTCTGTACAAGAGGAGATGCTAGATCCCTTTGCACCGGTTAAAGATGAAGTGTCCAAAATCTCAAACAAATTGCATTCGGTGGCGGTATCTGAGGTGCATGCTCTAAACTGCACTCCTATCCTGAATTACACATGTGCGCTTTCTGCTTAACCTTGTATCTCCAACATATATTTTTTGCTGCAGGTACCTGAATTGACATCAATGGATAGATACGTACTTCTTTAGAGCTGGAGCTAAAGGGAGAAGAGCACGCCCCACTGTAAGTCCAGACTTCAGGGTGGTACTGAATATCCTGTCATTACATGAAAACATGTCTTGTTGTTTCTTAGACACGCAAGGATATATAAGGTACATGTCCTTACTGCAACAATGTAAGTTATTGATAATCGGCTTGTCATTCCATTCACCTTTTACAGAGAGGGAATGGTTTGTCAATAAGTCTGTTGCTTTTTGCTGTTGTTCAATGGAGTAAGAAATCTGAAAACGATGATGTTAAAAGTAGTTGCCTTACTACGGGTGAGTAAAAGAGCATCTCCAACAGCACCTCTATTTTTAGGCACGAGGTGTTTTTGGACACGAAATGTCAAAAATCGTCCTCCAACAGCTGTCCAATCCTAAATTTTGAGTTAAATTTTTTTTTAGAGGCATCCCTAAAATACAACTTTCCGTGCAGCAAACTGCTGCCGTAAAACAGATACAGCAGCGCGCGACGCCCAACCACCCGTCGTTTTGTTCCCGCGCGCGACCGGAGCCCCGCCCGCCACCGCCGCCGGCCACCGGACCGCCCTGTCTGGCTCATCCGCCGCCGCCGACGACTCTGTCGTCCTCTCCGACGCACCCGTGCTCCTCGCCTTGGCCGGCCGCCAATCCCGTAGCCGCCGACGACGCTCCTCCCTGTAGAGAGATAGTTTGGCAATACAATAATCGTTATATTGATGGGGTGTCGGTGCACGTATATATAAGTACAGGAAGGGCCTCTACCTTAACTATACATGATTAGGAGGTGGGCCACAATATACATAATACATGCAACACAAATATACTCAACACCCCCCCCCCCCCCCCGCAGTCGAAGCGTCGCCGGAGACACAGAGACTGGACCGAAACTCCTCGAAGACGGGAGTAGGCAATCCCTTAGTCATCACATCAGCAAACTGCTGCGACGTCGGAACGTGGAGAACCCGAACACGGCCAAGGGCAACCTGCTCACGCACAAAGTGAATATCGAGCTCAATATGCTTCGTACGTCGATGGTGCACCGGGTTGGCAGAGAGGTAGACCGCGCTGACGTTATCGCAGTAGACAAGAGTGGCCTTGTGAACATCACAAAGCAACTCCTGGAGGAGCTGACGGAGCCAAGAGCATTCGGCCACGGCGTTAGCCACGGCCTGATACTCTGCCTCGGCGCTGGAGCGGGAGACCGTGGGGCTGTCGCTTCGATGACCAAGAGATCAACGAGGGGACAAGGTAGACGCAGTAGCCGGACATAGAGCGTCGGGTGTCGGGGCAGCCTGCCCAGTCGGCTTCCGAGTAGGCGACGAGGTCGATGGAGGCGGAGGCCGTCAGGGTGAGTCCCAAAGACATGGTGCCGCGTATGTAACGGAGAATACGCTTCACTAAGGTCCAATGAGAGTCACGTGGGGAGTGCATGTGGAGGCACACCTGCTGAACAGCGTACTGCAAGTCGGGTCGGGTCAGCGTCAGGTACTGTAAAGCACCAACAATGGAGCGATAGAACGCTGCATCGGACGCGAGAGACCCCTCCAGAGCAGAGACCTTCGCCTTCGTGTCGACGGGGGTGGGCGCCGGCTTGCAGTTAAGCATACCGGCACGCTCCAGAAGCTCGTGGGCATACTTCTGCTGATGCAGAAAGAAGCCGTCAGCCCGACGAACCACCTCGATGCCGAGGAAGTAGTGCAGAGGCCCCAAGTCCTTGAGGGCGAACTCATCACGAAGACGAGCCATCAGCCGCTAAAGGATCTCGGGGGAGGACGCCGTGAGGATGATGTCGTCGACGTAGAGCAGCAAATATGCAGTGTCAGCTCCCTGATGATACACAAAGAGTGAGGCATCGGAGCGAGTGGACCGAAAGCCCAGAGACTGCAGGAAGGCTGCGATACGCTGGTACCAAGCCCGGGGCGCCTGCTTCAACCCGTAAAGAGAACGGGAGAGCAAGCACACGAAGTCCGGATGCGCGGCATCGACGAAACCAGTGGGCTGCTCACAGAACACCTGCTCGTCAAGATGGTCGTGCAAGAAGGCGTTGGAGACATCCAACTGATGCACAGGCCAGGCTCGCGAGACCGCCAACTGAAGCACGGTGCGGATCCAACCCGGTTTGACAACCGGAGCGAAGGTGTCGGTGAAGTCCACGCCCGCGCGCTGCCGAAATCCACGGACCACCCACCGAGCCTTGTAGCGTTCGAGAGAACCATCCGGGCGAGTCTTGTGGCGGAACACCCACTTGCCAGAGATGACGTTGGCACGAGGGGGTCGCGGAACAAGATGCCACGTGCGGTTGCGCTGCAGGGCGTCGAACTCCTCCTGCATCGCGGCTAGCCAGTGGGGATCCCAAAGGGCAGCGCGAGCGGAGGTGGGGATGGGTGACGGCGTCGAGGTCGAGGCGGCGCACACATACTCATCGGAGGAGTAGCGCGTGCTCGGCCGGAGCACACCAGCCCGAGCACGGGTAGTCACGCCGAGAGGCGGGGCAGCAGCGGTGGCGACGGGGCCCGCAGCGGCGGCGGGCGGGGCGGCGGAGGCGGCCACGGGGCTCGCGGCGGCTGCAGCGGCGGGCGAGACGGCGATGGGGACCGGCGAGCCGGCGGCGGGAGTGGCGACGGGCGAGGTGGAAGTCGAGCCCGTCGCTGGAGTGACAGTGTCGGCCGGGGAGGCTGGCGGGGTGGCCGTCGCGAAGCCGGGTGGGGGGACCCGGTCGGGCTCAACCTCTGAGGAGGGAGCCGGAGACCCAGGGGCTCAGTCAGACTCGACCTCAGGGGAGGGAGTCGAAAACCCGGGCGGCGGCGGAAGGCACCGGGAAGGGGGGACCACCGGGGGTCGCCGCCGCGCATCACTCCAAGCAGGGGGCGCGGGGTTCGGCGCCGTAGGAGCCGAAGCCGGAGGAACCTGAAAAAAAGGGAACACCGTCTTGACAAAATACACGTGCCTCGAGGTGTACACACGATGAGTGACAGGATCATAGCACCGGTAACCTTTGGTGTTAGAGGGATAGCCAAGAAAGACGCAGGGTACGGAACGTGGTGCGAGTTTGTGTGGCGTGGTGGACGCGGTGCTAGGATAACAAAGACACCCAAAAATGCGAAGACCGTCATAGGATGGCGGTGTACCGAAGAGAAGGTGATGAGGGGCGTAGTTCCACCGAGGACGACATGGACGAATATTAACTAAGAGAGTGGCGGTGGCGAGAGCATCGGGCCAAAACCGAGCGGGCACGTTAGAGTGGAAGAGTAACGTGCGAACGCAGTCATTAAGAGTGCGGAGGATACGCTCGGCGCGGCCGTTCTGCTAAGATGTGTAAGGGCAAGTCAGACGGAAGATGGTGCCGTGAGAGGCAAGAAGTGTGCGAAGAGCGATGTTGTCAAACTCTTTTCCGTTATCGGTTTGGAGTGCAAGAATGGGGCGACCGAACTGTGTGGTGACATAGGAATAGAATGAGGTGAGTGTGGCTAAAGCATCGGATTTACGACGAAGAGGAAAAGTCCACACATAGTGAGAATAATCATCTAAAATCACCAAATAGTATAGATAGCCCGTGTTACTTGCAACGGGAGACGTCCAAACATCACTATGAAGTAACTGAAACGGAAAAGTGGAAACTGTGGTAGACGCACTAAAGGGAAGACGAACGTGCTTGCCCAAACGACAAGCCTCACAAGTATGCTCGTCGAGCTTATTACATGAGAATGAAAAACTATGAAGAATCTGACGCAAAACGGGTTGGGATGACCCAAGCGAGCATGCCAAAGGTCGACGCCGGCGGCGAAGGCGACGGGTGTGGAGGTGGAGGCGCCGGCGTGCACGGGATAGAGCTCATCAGGGCTGTCACATCGGTGGAGGACCATCCGGGTACGGGCGTCCTTCACAGAAAAACTAACACCGTCAAATTCAACAGTAAGGGGGTTCTCACGAGTAAGACGACGAACGGAAACTAAGTTAGTGACTAAGTCAGGTGAAACCAGGACATTAGACATAGTGATACGTGTGGAACTAGAAGGAAAATGAGTGCTACCGATATGAGTGATAGGTAAAGAAGAACCGTTGCCAACGGTGATGTGAGTGGGTGTGTGAACGGGAGTGGAGGAGGATAGGTTACCGGGATGAGCTGTCATGTGCGCAGTAGCACCTGAGTCCATGTACCAGTCGCCTCCACCGCCATAGTTACTCGGCGACGGCGCCGAGTGCAGGGCGGCCAGGAGGGCGGGATCCCACGGTGCAGGTACCGGCGGCGGCTGGGGAGCGCCGTAGGGCGGCGCCTGGGCGGGCGGGCCATAGCCACCGAAAGGCGGCGGCGTGAGGGGGGCGCCGTAGCCGGCCCCAGCCGGCTGGTAGGGCGCGCCGAGGAACGCCTGGTGGCCCGCGGGACTAGGTCCGAGGAGACTCGGAGCAGGAGCCCGTGGGACGGGCATATGATAGGCATGCACGACGCCCGTCCAGGGGTTCTGCCCGGCTGCCCACGGCGGAGGAGGCTGCTGGTAGCGCCCCCCCCCCCCCCGGCGCCCTGGGCCGGCTGCTGCTGCTGCTGACGGCGGCCACCACCGCCCTGCCGGTTGCGCCGGCCCCCGCCACCTTGCGGCTGCTGAGGAGGCGCGGGGGGCACGGGTGGCAGCGGGTAATACCCGGCGGGCACGGGCGGCGCGGGTGGGCGGGGCGCGGCCGGTGGAGTGGGACCGCCGCGGGTGGTGCCGGCGGTGAGGGCGGTGTGCTGAACCCGCTGCTTCACCTTCGTCATCCGGCGCTCCTCAAGCTTGAGGTACGCGACGACGCGCGGGAAGGTGGGCTGCGGCAGCAAGGTGAGGTTGGACGCCGCGTTGCCGAAATCCTCGTTGAGGCCGGCGGTGAGGGTGCTCAGCATGAGTTCGTCGGAGATCTTGGCGCCGATGTCGCGAAGCTCATCGGCGAGCATCTTAAGCCTCATGCTGTACTCATCGATGGTGGAGTTGTCCTGGTGACAGCCGAAGAACTCCTGCTGCAAGAAAACAAGGCGCTGAAGTTTGTTGTCGGTGAAGAGCGCGTTGATCTTGGTCCACACGGCGTAGGCGTCGTCGTCCTCGGCGACAACCGTCTGGAAGATGTCCTTCGAGACGGTTTGGTAGAACCATCGGATGAGCGTGGCCTCAATGGCGGACCACTCCGGATCGCCCTTCATGTAGTCACCGTCCACGGAGCCGTCGATGTGCTCGGTGAGATAGTACTCGCGGAAGACGAGGTTGAAGTAGGTCTTCCACGCGAAGTACGACGTGCTGGAGCTGTCGAGGCGGATGGGGACCTTGGTCTCGATGTTGAGGTCACGGATGGCCTCGGCGGAGGGCTCGGGGCCGGCGAATGGGTTCGATGAGCGAGTGGTGGAGGAGCCAGGGGAGTCCATGGCGCGGCGCGGCTAGGGTGAGGGTTTTAGGGAGAGGAAGACAGCGGCGGCGGGAGAGGCGGCGGCTGTGAGGCGCGGCTGCGGGGAAGGGGGCGGCAGCGACGACGGGTTGAAGAGGGTGGCGCGGCGGGCGGGCAGCGGGCGGCGGCTTATGCGGCGGGCGGCGCGACAGGGGGCGGAAGCAGGCGGCATGGGGCGGCGGCGGCGCTGGTAGGGGAAGGGCGCGGCGGCGGCGGGGTGCGGCGGTGGTGGGTGCGGCGGCGGCGGCGGCGCGCGCGAGGAGGCGCGGCGGCAGCGGCGGCGGCGCGCGCGAGGAGGCGCGGCGGCAGCGGCGGCTAACCCTAAGGGAGGAACGAGAAGGATGATACCATGTAGAGAGATAGTTTGGCAATACAATAATCGTTATATTGATGGGGTGCCGGTGCACGTATATATAAGTACAGGCAGGGCCTCTACCTCAACTATACATGACTAGAAGGTGGGCCACAATATACATAATACATGCAACACAAATATACCAACACTCCCATGGCCTGCTCCTCCCCTCGAAGCAGGCGAAGAGCAGCGCCGCCACGTGCCCAGGCCGGCGCGCCGGCCAACGAGCAGCGCCCCGCCCTGCCGACAGCCCAAGCCAACGAGCAGCGCAGGATTGGCCGCGGACGGCGGCGAGTGCAGGCGCGACAGCGGGGGAAGCTATGGCGGCCGCCAGGTCGGCTCGTCGTTCGTGGCCGGCTGGAGTCCGGCGAGGCGCTGTAGTCCATGGAGTCGGGTGGCTGGCTGACGAGCAATTGCTCTTGGACGCCGCTGCGGCTGCTCGTTTTCTAAATTTTCTGAATTTGTCATGCAACACTATTTTACACCAATCAGTTCAGCGGCTAGCGGTGCCAAGTGCTCGATGGTCTTGGATGTTCGATGCTCGTTTTCTGAATATGCGATTGCTCTTGGCCTAAGTGCGTTTTCTGAATTTTCAGTTCAGCGGCTAGCTGTCCCAAGTGCGTTTTCTGAATTTTCGCAAGTGCAGCGGCCAAGTTCAGTTTCAATTGAGTGTAGTTACTAGTGCCGGCTTTGGAAGCTCAGTTATAGTTCAGTGTAGTATTAGTGTATGACTAACAAATTAAATGTTACTCCCTCTATCGCATAATATAAGAGCGTTTTTGACACTACAGAGGAAGTACTAGTGTAGTATTTGTTATAGTTCAGTGTAGTATTAGTGTATGACACTACACTAGCGTAGAAAACGCTCTTATATTATGGGACGGAGGAAGTAGTAGATAGATGCACAGTTAGTTCAGCAATGTCAAGTTCAGTTTTAGTTCAGAGTAGTCCTAGTATAGTACTGCTCAAGTTGAGTTTAGTTCAGGTATAAAATTATTTGTTCATGCTTATGTTGCAGCAGATAGATATATTTTTATAAAATTATCTGTTCATGCTCAATTGATCAATTTCTGTATAGTATAGAAGATTTCAATGCATTTTTTGGGTGAACGGAAGCAATTGTGAAGAAGAAAGACATAGAGTAGTGGTGCCCTATTATAGGGCTGTTGTTGGAGACGGCGACTTCTCATGCCCAAGAAAACCAGTTTTTGTGTCCAATTTTGTTTACTATACATCATTTTGTGTTTTAAAATAGGGCAGCTGTTGGAGATGCTATGAGAACAGTAGCTTCGGTTGAACTACTTCATTTTAGCTATCTAGCCGTTCTCAAAATACAAAAATATTGTCAGAATTAATTCAGTGATTGATTGAGAAAGAAAGATATTCCATCTGCGGCTCATTGAGTTGAAGCATTATAAAGTTTTTAAAAAACTGTTAACAAAAGAATAGTAGCTGTGGGTAATGTTATGACATGAACACATCCAATTTTTAGCCAAAAGCATCAAAACTTGTGCCAAAAAAATTTCTGACAAACGGTCAAGCTGTAGCATGTCCAACTCCCACAAAATGTTCAATACTTTTATTTAACACTAGAGTGCACAAACTGTTAGAAAAGAATTCATAGATCTACATTAGAATATTGCTCGAAGCAGTGACCGGAAGCAGCGCTGTAAGTAGCCCTATGGCCAGATACCCTTTTTTTTTAATGGCAGGATTCCTGCATTTATTAAGAAGAAAAAATTGCTCGGTTAATTAGAAAAAACCGAGCGGAAACCAGATTGCCCAGTTACTATGGATAACCGGGCAAAAACCCTCACAACAGCTGAGCGGAACCCATAAGATACCCCACACACACCACACTAAAGAGGACCTTGCCGAGACAACACGTAAGCGTCATCGCCAATTCATCATCACTCTCCCCTAGAGGCGTCATCACCAACGCTAAACCCTGAGCAAACGACTCCGACTTCACCGTAGACGATCTTCGACTCAACCCACACTGTAGAGGCTGTGTGGAGTTGCATGAAGATCCACGCCAGAACTCAACCACCTGCGACCAGACAGCGCGGCTCCGGCTTTAACAGTGACTGCGAAGGAGAACTAAGGCATGGTGGCGCCGCAGAGAATCACTGAACGAACCACCTGCTACCCGTCATCGTACACCACCATGACCCGCCACCGCAGTTTCGACTTCACAACAGCAAACTAGTTGAAGCAATCTCGCGGACACACCGGAGAAGAGCCGGCTACCTCAACCATAGTCCCGTCTCCGACGTCGCTCTCCCAGCATCGTTGGCTAAAAGTGCTAGGGGAAACACCCTAGGGTGACGAGGAAATCTTTGTTTCCCTTGGATTTCAGGAGAGTACCCTAGGTAACAAATAATTTCCTTGGTTTGGAGATTCTTTTTTTTGAAAGGAACACATTGTATTCCATTACGTTAGAACATTTGGCATATCGCCAATAACAGCATCCAGTACAAATTCTGGGAAATTGCCAAGCCAAGTCTCAAAGCAGTCATTTCCCATGCATAGACCATGTTAGGTAAAACGTGTGCTGCTACATTACACTCTCTATTACAATGTTCAAAGCTTACAACAGTCAAACCTACACGCATCTGAAATATTACATCTTGGAATGATGATCCCAACTTTGATAAATCATATTCCGTACTGGTGATTGCTTGCTTCAGCATCATGGAATCCGTTTCAAACATTACCTGCTGGCACCCCATTCCGATCGCAATATTTGTAGCATGTTGCAGGGCAAGCGCTTCGGCGTGTAGCGGGTCAGAGACATGCTCCAGCTTACCCGCACCAGCAGCCAATAAAACTCCTTGATCATTTCTCAGCGTGAAACCCCATCCTCCTGTGTTTGATGCCTCGATGAAAGCCCCATCTATATTAATCTTCAGGTTTCCCTCTGGAGGTGGTTTCCATTTCTGCATTTTCCTGTTGCTATTCTCTTTTCCTTGAGTCTTGTCATTCATACAGTTAAAGAGATGATATTCAGCAGAAGATGAAACTTCCCCTATGGATCTAATTTTGTCACCATTATTGGCTTTATTTCTCTCATTCCACCACAACCATATTAAGAAGCAGACTTTGAGACATTCACCCAATTTTAGTTTAAAAATTTCCTCAAGGACCTTTTTCGAATCTGGACAATCAAGAAGTTTAATTCTAATATGTTCTAACATGGATGTTCTCCACAATTCTCTTACTTTTTTGCATTTAAAAAATATATGTCCACCATCTTCATCAAATCTAAAACATACAGGGCATCTAGTATCAATAGGCATACCTTTTCTTTTTAGCTTTGTCCTTAGAGGCAGGCTATATGTTGCAATTCTCCATAGAAAATGCCTCACTTTGCTTGGTAGGGGAAGTGCCCATAACTTCTTCCAGTCAAAATCTGAATTCTCTATTTCTGCATTAGAAGTTGAAGTTAGTCCTGAAGACGATTCTCTTACTGCATTATCTACAGCAACCTTGTATGCGGACTTTACCGAGAAGAGACCCTTTTTATCATAATGCCAAGCGAGGAAGTCACCTGTTTGTTCTTGAATAGGTATCTGAAGGATGATATTCGCATCTTCTGGCCAAAATGTTTGCTTTATTAGGTCAGCATCCCATTGGTTTGTTGTAGGATTTATCAATTCAGAAACCCTTCCTATTAAGTTTCTTCCTTTTGGCGAACTGATCCTCCTCGTGCTTCCCCTTGGGATCCATGGGTCCTCCCATATTCGGATGTCTTCTCCATTTCCTACTCGCCAAATGATTCCCTTTTTGAGCAACTGTACCCCTTTGAGAATACTTCGTCATGAATACGAAATACCATTCATTGGCTTCGCTTCGAGTATTGAACCATCTGGAAAATATTTAGCAGCAAGAACTTGTGCGCACAATGAGCAAGGATTTTGCAATATCCGCCACGCTTGCCTGGCCAACAAGGTCAAGTTAAAATAGTACAGGTTCCTAAATCCTAATCCACCTTCTGCCTTTGGTTTTGATATTATGTCCCAACTCACCCAATGAATCTTATTTGTTTTATCCATCTGACTCCACCAGTACCTCCCGATTATTGCACTTAACTCTTCTGATATGGGGTGTCCTGATCTTCTCAGTAAGCGGCGGCGGTGATGATGATGGTGTAGGATAACTTGTATGTCGCCGATGAACTCTCCCTCGCTTGATCCCTGATGCCAATGCAAAAGGTCTCAACCCTTTGGATATTCACAACGTCACACACTTGCGCACGCAGCCGTCGACCACGAACGGTTAGAATTGCAATATACTAATTCCCAATGGAACAGCAGATCACACTTGACTTGCAGTATATAATCACCAGATCGATACGAATTGGTGATGAGGATTCAAGATGAATGCTTACAAGCAATCTCATGAACTAGGGTTTATCTTAAACGTGGTCTAACTCTAACTAACCCTAAGGAAGAGTATTTATATCCTAAGATAGATCGAAGGGGTACATGGGCTGTCAGCCCGAAACTCTGCGCGCAGGCAGCACGGTAGTACCGCTGATGTCATGCGGTACTACCGCTCCAAGCGGTACTACCGCTTCAGTACCGCTCTACTACCGGTTAGCGCCAAAAGATGCCAGTAGTTTTCACGGTAGTAGGGGCGGTAGTACCGTCTCAAGCGGTACTACCGCTGGTGTAGGGCGGTACTACCGCCCTGGAAACTCCAAGATCCTTTTCCCAGCCCAGCTGCATTGCCTCCTTGTTCTCCTCCTTGCTCCCTCGTGCCATGCCTTCCTCTCCAATGTACCTAATGACACATACACACAAGGATTTAGGCAGTATAAAGCTCTCATTAAAAGAAATAGCATTATCAACTAAGAGAGAATTCACCTGTTGTTCTAGTAACTTAGCACGAGCTCTTGTAGTTGGTCCAATCCTGATTTCATCATTGGACGTCTTCTTTGCAGCAACAGGTTGTTCATCTTCAAGGGATGGAACCATAGTAGGGATGTCCTCATCATCCTCCCCCCCTTCAAAAGGCGTCGACCCCGACGCTCCAAGGTCATCGACGTCACATGGGGACAAATCAGCAACGTTGAAACTGTTGCTAACGCCACCAAATTCAGCAATAGGAATATCAATCGAGTAGGCATTGTCATTTATCTTGGCTAACACCTTGTAAGGACCAGCACCACGTGGCCGAAGTTTAGAACGTCTCAACTGTGGAAACCTGTCCTTGCGAAGATGCACCCACACCATATCACCAGGCTGGAACAAAACTTTCTTTCTTGATTGATTTCGTGCAGCAGCAATGTTCTTGCCTTGCTTCTCAATAGCCTCTCGTGTCTTCTCATGAATCTTCTTCACATAATCTGCTCTGTTTGATGCCTCCATATTAACCCTCTCATGTAATGGAAGAGGCAGCAAATCTAGTGGTGTAATTGGTTTGAAGCCATACACCACCTCAAAAGGACAAAGCTGGGTGGTAGTGTGCACAGCCCTGTTATAGGCGAACTCAACATGTGGCAAACACTCCTCCCACTCACGCAGATTTTTCTTAATCATAACTCGCAGCAATTGGGACAATGTGCGATTCACCACCTCCGTTTGACCATCAGTTTGTGGGTGACATGTTGTACTGAACAGCAACTTCGTTCCTAGCTTTCCCCACAAAGTCTTCCAGAAGTAGCTCATAAACTTCACGTCCCTGTCAGAAACAATTGTCTTTGGCACTCCATGCAAGCGTACGATGTCCCTGAAAAACAGGTTAGCAACATGCGACGCATCGTCGCTTTTGTGGCATGCAATAAAATGTGCCATCTTAGAAAATCTATCCACTACCACAAATATAGAATCATGACCTCTTTTAGTGCGTGGCAAACCTAACACAAAATCCATACTTATATCTTCCCATGGTGTGGTAGGTGTAGGTAGTGGCGTATACAAACCGTGAGGCTTCAGTTTGGACTTGGACTTGTGACATGTAATGCAGCGCCGAACAAACCTGTCCACATCGCGCCTCATCTTGGGCCAATAAAAGTGATCAGCCAGCATGAGCAACGTCTTCTCACGCCCAAAGTGACCCATCAATCCTCCTGCATGTGATTCCTGCAACAATAGCAAACGGACGGACGATTCTGGAACACAAAGTTTGTTAGCTCGAAACAAGTAGCGATCATGGATGTGGTATTTCTCCCATGCATTTCGAAGCAAACATAAACGATATGGTTCAGCAAAATCATGATCAGTTGCATACAAATCACACAAACTCTCTAAACCAGGAATTTGAATATCGAGACGTGTCAAGAGCATGTTCTTCCTAGAGAGAGCATCAGCAACAATGTTATCTTTTCCCTTCTTATGCGTAATGATATATGGAAAAGACTCAATAAACTCAACCCACTTAGCTAAGCGTCGATGCAAATTGGATTGAGCTTTCAAATACTTCAATGCTTCATGATCAGAATGAATGATAAATTCTTTTGGCCACAAATAATGTTGCCAAACCTCAAGAACTCGAACAAGCGCATACAATTCTTTATCATAAACAGGATAATTCAGTCTAGCACCAGAAAGTTTCTCGCTGAAATAGGCAATAGGTCTACCTTCTTGCATCAACACACCACCAATACCAATACCACTAGCATCACATTCAACTTCAAATTGTTTGGAAAAATCTGGTAGTGCAAGTAATGGTGCAGAAGTAAGCAAACGTTTCAGCTCATCAAAAGCATGATCTTGGGCTGCGCCCCACACAAAAGGCACACCTTTCTTCGTTAATTCATTCAATGGTGCAGCAATAGTACTAAAGTCTTTCACAAAACGGCGATAGAAACCAGCAAGACCGTGAAAACTTCGTACTTGACTAACATTCATGGGAGTAGGCCAATCTTGAATTGCTTCAATCTTAGATGAATCTACTTCTACCCCATGCTTAGATACAACGTATCCCAGAAATATCACTTTATCTTTTGCAAATGTGCACTTCTCAAGATTAGCATACAATTTATTGTCACGCAACACTTGCAAAACCTGTCTAATATGATCACAATGTTCAGATTCATTGCGGCTGTAAATAAGGATATCATCAAAATATACAACCACAAAACGACCAATAAACTTTCTCAAAACATGATTCATTAATCTCATGAAGGTACTAGGTGCATTAGTAAGACCAAAAGGCATAACTAACCACTCATATAAACCGAATTTAGTTTTGAAAGCAGTTTTCCATTCATCCTCTTCCTTCATGCGAATTTGATGGTAACCACTACGCAAATCAATCTTAGAGAAAACAGCAGCACCACTCAATTCATCTAACATATCCTCTAAGCGTGGAATAGGATGACGATATCGAATAGTGATGTTGTTAATAGCTCTACAATCTACGCACATGCGCCATGTACCATCTTTCTTAGGCACCAAAATAACAGGAACAGCACAAGGACTAAGAGAAACACGAATATACCCTTTGTCTAGTAGTGCTTGCACTTGCTTCTGTATTTCCTTCGTTTCTTCGGGATTGGTCCTGTATGGCGCTCGGTTGGGGAGGGTGGCGCCGGGTATAAGATCAATTTGGTGCTCAATTCCACGCAATGGTGGCAGCCCCGATGGTACCTCCTCCGGAAACACATCGCCATATTCCTGCAAAACAGTAGACACACCAAGAGAAACAGATTGTGTATCATTAGAAACTAAAACCTCGCCTTTGTACATAAGCACAAGAGGCAGGGCTGTAGGATCCTCTCGAAATTCTCTCATGTCTTTTTTGGTGGCTAATATAAGCAAACTAGGCTCTCTTGCACTTTTCGTTATATTATCACTCACGGCTTTTACATTGTTCTCTCGTGCAGGTGGCTGTTCAATATTCACTTCTGTTTTCTGACGAGACTCATTCACAATTTGCTGTGGTGACATAGGCTGTAGATTGATCTTCTTGCCCTTGAACTCCAAGTGATAAGTATTGGCACGGCCATTGTGTTGCACATGACGGTCATAGAGCCATGGCCGACCCAATAAAAGATGGCAAACTGTCATAGGTACCACATCAAATTCAATGGAATCCTTGTATGGTCCTATCTCAAAATTTACGCGCACCATATGACTCACCTTCATCTCACCATTGTCACTCAACCATTGTACATAATACGGATTGGGGTGAGGTAAATATTTCAGATTTAACTTGGCACATAATTCCTTGCTTGCAAGATTGCGGCAGCTACCTCCATCAATGATCACCTTGCAAGCTTTGTTGGGGCCAACTAGTGCTTTTGTTTGGAACAAATTGCAGCGCTGTGAATCAACATGTGGCTGCACACTAAGAGCACGCTGCGAAACAACAATAGTAGGTGCTGGAGAAGCAAAAGCATCAATGCCCTCATCACGTGTGTACTCATCGTCATCGGAAGCATATGGATCAGCATCATCTCCAGTCTCATACTCATTGTCATCGTTTACAATCATCACTTTTCTATTGGGGCACTCTCGCTTGAAGTGTCCCTTGCCTCCACATGTATGACAAAGCATATCTCTATTACGGGCGGTAGACATATTGGAACCTGAGCTAGCAACAGGGGCAGCAGGTTGCTTGGAATGTGGAACTGTGGAGGCTGGTTTGGTTGCTGAAGAAGAGGGGCGGTTGGCAGCGCCCTCACTAGGGGGCGGCGGTGTTCTGTTAGAGAACCGCCCTGCTGTAGTATAACGGCTTTTGATTTGAGCTTCTTCAGCCAACTGGGATTCAGCTTCTCTTGCATGATGGAGCAGCTCATTCATTGTAGTGTACTGGTGATGTCTAACAATACCCTTAATGTTATATTTCAGCCCATGGAGAAAACGTTGCATAGTCATCTCAACAGATTCGCGCACTCGAGCACGCTGCATCAACATCTCCATCTCCATATAATATGCATCAACCGTCATGGAACCTTGCTTCAATTGTGTCAATTTATCAAAAACTGTCCGCAAGTAATTAGTGGGAACAAAACGAGCTTTCATCACCGCCTTCATCTCACGCCATGTACGAACAGGAAGCTCATTGTCCTCGCGGCGAGTACTCACCACGCTATCCCACCAACGCAATGCATAACCATCAAATTCAGAAGAAGCAAGCTTGACCTTCCTATCTTCAGTATAATCATGCAAACGCCATAATTTCTCCATCTTAAGCTCCCAAGTGAGATACTCTTCAACATCAGTGGAGCCTTCAAATCTAGGAATCGTGAACTTGGGCTTGCCCAAACCATCATCCTCCTGAAGCGGTACACGCCGAGCACCCTGTGGTGGTAGACGACCAGGCCCTTGAAAACCACGCCCACGGCCATGATTGCCCACCATGTTATCATTGTCATCATGCACACTATCAGCATCGTCATGGTCGTCATGTTGGCGTTGCTCAAGAGCGACACGGAGCCCATTGACTGAAGCTGTCAACTGCTGTATACTTGTTTGGAGAGCATTGACTTGAGTTTGCATAGCGTTGACGGTAGTATCAGTGGCATCCACTTTCATTTGTATAACTTGCATATCAGCCTCAATTTTTTCAGCGGATCTATCAAGAGCCCCCGTCAAATGAACGCGGAGAGCTTCATGGTCTTTCCAGGAAACACACTCGTCATCAGCCTTTTTCTGCAGCACATCAACATCACTAGAAGACATGATTAGTAGGTTAGTGCAAAAATCAAAATCTGTGTGGGGGCACACTCACAACTCACTCAAAACTGACAAGAAAAGGAAATCTTACCGTTCCAAAGTGAATAGTAATGCTTACCCGTTCAGATGGATGACGAATGCACGGATGTGATGAAGTGAATACCCGGGTATGAGAGCAATCACACGACAGAGCAGGATTATATGGTGGAGCTAGGTATGGTATCCTATCTACACCGAAGACAAGTCCTAGTGCTGATCGTGTGACAACACCCCAGGAAACACACACGGTGGAGAAAAATGTGGCAAAGCAACTATAAAACAAGATGTGGTGCAATGCACTCGAGAGACACTAGCAATGCTCAAAGTAAACAGGCACAAGATTGCTCAATTCTACTAGTGCACAATCGCACGATAAAACTCCAACAATGCAATAGATAGCAACAACTTCCGGCCACTGATTCTTTCTTTCTTTTCGTTGTCTCTGTTTTTTCTTTTCGTTGTCTTTGCAGCAACAGGTTGTTCATCTTCAAGGGATGGAACCATAGTAGGGATGTCCTCATCATCTTCACAAAAGGATTTTGTCAAGTCAAAACAAGCCATTGCGTATACTTGTATTGCCTGGGCTACAGCTTTGATCAATACTTCCTTGCCAGCCTTTGATAAGAGCTTTTCTTTCCATCCATGTATTATTTTCCATACTTTCTCTTTGATGTAGCTGAAGGCCCTTGCTTTGTTCTTCCCAATATATACCGGCAGGCCTAAGTACTTCCCTTTAAACCCTTCAACATTTATCCCCAGAATTCTCTTCATCTCATCCCTCTTGCTTTCAACAGTGTTTTTGCTGAATAGAATGGCCGACTTCTCTTTATTAATCATTTGCCCAGAACATGCTTCATAAGCGCTTAGGATATTATTCACTTCCCGCGCTGCATTTGCATTTGCCTCCATCAACAAGTGGTGTCGTGGTCCTCAACCTTTACCCGACTATTTCTCCAGCGTTGTGGAAGAGCCATGCACTCTCCCATCGCTAGGATCCGGCGTCAGCCGGCACGGAGGTTGGTGACAGTGATTGAACGGTTGCGCGCAAGGCAAACAGATGGCTCTCGAGGCGTCGCTCGTGCTAGTCGACTAACGGCTGGTGTCAGCCTATTGTGTTTGTATCTTTTGATTCGGAATCCATAAAATTCACCCTTTATCGAAAGAATACGACATTCATAGTAGTAATACAGAATTGACTAGCAGGCAGCAGGCGCGGCGGCACGCCGCGCCCATCAAAAAGCCTGTGCATATATACATGAACACAAATACACAATAATTTAATTTAAAAGTTCATTTTAGAAATTTGTTGGGCTAGCCGGGGCCTTTGGACCTTGTTATACAAAAATGTTGTCGAACTGAAGCATGTTTGCAATATGGATTGCTAACATTAGTTGCAAAATTAACAAATACAATTAAGTGAAGAGTGAAAGCTCAGAAAATATAGTGCTGGAAAACCCATCGGGAAGCCTGTGCGTGTTCTTTTCAGTAAAGTTCTTAACATTTTCTTTTTTCTGCGTTGCTTTTGACAGAGCTTCTTAGCAGGATGACGGAACGGCAAATGGACGTATGAAGCATTTAGTGATGGATGCAGGTTTGCCGACAGAAAAGCCTTTTGATTTTGTGCTGTCAGCAAGACAAATAAGTGCGCATGCTATTGTTGGAGACTCATAAGATGAGAAGAACAGGGTCGATCCTTTTGCCTCATCCATGGAAACACCCATGAGTTTCACCTGACCACCTATGAAAAACGCCACGCTTCACCTGATCAGCAAGTGGCAGGCAACAACTTTATCATTCATTTGTTGATACAGTAATTCGAAATTCAGAAGTAGAAACAGAAGCTAATGCAGTTGCCGATCAACCATAGCTAATAGACTACAGAATTCACTGTTCTTCGCTTGTGATGCACACAATGAAAAATTGCAGGTTCAGTTTTGCATCAAACGAACTTAATAGAATGAAATTATTAACCATTGATAAAATTATAGCTCATGTTTACACGTTTCCATTTTATCTTTCATGTAATACAAAGCATATTATAAGACGGTAATAACCATATTGCCACAATGAATCATTATCTCTATAACTCGGACGACCAAAAATCAAAATTGAAGGACATACAGCAGGGGCATTCCTTTCATCCTAACTTATCGAGATGCTAATCTAGCTGTACCAAGAAGCTAAAAACATATGAAGGAGAGCGAACGAAAAAGGAAAGCATGACATACAAATAGGAGGTGGCACGTCGAAGTACTTCCTTGGCGATGATGACTATTCCTTTGCGCCGCCCACAACTGTCGGGCTGTGAGCGGGCCTCATTGCCGCGTTTTGAGATTCCTCCACTGAAAAGTTTAAACATTAGTTATTTATAAGGAAGTAAAATTAAAATATACGTGGCATTCATATGAGCCTCCTAGCCATGTCAACAAAGCAATAAGTCAGGATACTAAGATACTAAGGATAAGCTATGCTTGGATGCTATATATTACATGGATGATCAAATAGGGAAAACAATTGTAGAGAAGCAATATAGAAACATGTGTCCATCTTCTCCTAGGCTGTTAGATAAACATTTGTAATATCATTCCCTTGGCCACTGATTGATATAAGTATCCTCCCTCGAACCCCACATGCTGACCGTACCTCATTATCTTCTCTGTAGCCTAATCAGTAAGCTAGATTAGGCAAGTGTAAAATCAGAGGTTGCAGATCAGCATAAACCAACAAACGAATCATCAATCATTTTAGAACTCATGATTGTTAGCTATATATGTACATATAATCACACTGCCTTTCGCTTTTAACATTTTCTCATTTGCTTCTAGGTATGAATGTAAATAACATTAAGACTCTTCCCTACTATTGTTGGTTCTAGAATTTCAGCGAGAACTCCCCGATTTCAAGTAAAGAATTATGTAAGAAAGAAAACTATCAAAGTAATATAACTGTTAGTCCCGACATGTATTTAATATTGCCATATTCGCATTTCAGTCACGGAAATTAATATATATTCCAAGTAAGTTCCATACTATGGTCCGAGCTTGTGTGCAAATTTAGATGATCCATGTATTCATCATTTACATACGATGACACAGTATGTATCCGAAAACATACATTATCATAACAGAAAGCTCTCTGTTATGATTTAGGACTAATTTTTATGAGCTGCAAGATTGTCAATGTTAGCATATACCTAGATTTTCAGATGTTTTAACTGTAACAAAAATGACATATGAAGACAACAAACCTTCAGAAGAGAAGGCAACTTCTAATCATCTCAATACTGCTCTAGTAGTGCCAGAAATAAGTGGGACAGAGGGTACCACATTAAGTCATTTTAACACAGCCATACTAAGTTGCATCAAGTATGTTGCAACAGTAGTAACTGTTTGAACCTGTAACAAAATCCACAAAATTGGCTCTCTGTTAAAATAATTTCTGTAAGCAAACAAAAATGGCAGTTTGTAGGCCGAAATCTCACCTGCAGTTCCATATCCAATTCAACTATATGAGACTGAATGCAAGTATATACCGAGAAAAGAAATCAAGAGTGAAACCAGGTAATTTTTTACCAACCTATATATGCAAGAAATGCATATCGCTGAGTTTGTATTTTCTAACCCACTGTTCATCTCTACTTGAAAACTTGTCAAAAAGAGAACATATGCCCAAAATTCTCCTACTTTGACTGACTGCATAGGTCACGGTTATTTGTCAGCACATTGAGCATTCTCCAACACCTGACGGACTCCCCTGTGACAGCAATGTTTTGAACATAAGCAATTGGCATGATACAACTCCTTATACCATAGATTCATCACATAACAAAAGCATGCAGCGTTGCATGAGTGAGATCACAGAAAAGTGCTTGTGACATGTGAAACATTCTTAAATATAGAGCTAAAGCTAGAATTTTGAGTCTAAAAAATCTGAACATGACATAAATGACTAAGTACATATGACACATTGAACGATTAGATCATCCATCATATAAATGCATCGCAAGAGGACCGAAGAGAACAATTGCACTACATAAAGACAACAATCTATATAATAAATAATCTGTACTGGACTTATGAAGCTGGGGACTTTAGAGTCTGCCCATCATGTAAACATAGAATAGTTACCTTAAAACATTATTAATATCAACATTTGAATGGTCTAGCTTCAAGCTATTTTTCACAATTCTCTCATGCCTTTTTTTAATGCTGCAAGAAAAGATAATGTTAGAAAATGATTATAGCGGCAGAACTGTTTTGCTATGTACAGGAAAAGCTGGTAGACCATCTGTTTAGCAAGCAGACCAACTGTTTACCAAGCAAATTTTGCAAGATACATACAGAAACAAAATCATGCCAAGTAGCAAAGGTACACACATCTAGAAATACATGTCTGGATCGTACACTATACAGCTACTGACTTGGTTATTCTAGTAAAATAGTGTCAATGCTTGTGTATACCTATTTTCAACTTGCCGCACAACGTCATAAAAGCAGTAAATACATCCAGCTATTTGCTACAAATTCATATAATTTTCTATTGAAGGTTGTACTACTTAATTCAGATAATGAAAATCGATACTTGTTAGCCTACAAAAACCGAGGCAGCGACATATAGACTTAATCCATCTCTTAGATTGTCCACATAGATTTTTTTACAGCAATCTAGACAAATACAGAAGGAAAAACAAATCTGTGTTTTACTTCCAGAAAGCATCAGAACAGACGCCAACTATAGAAGCTAATTCCCACCTCTAACTTAACGGTACAATTCTAGTTAGTTAACATACATCAGTATACTACCGTATAGAGCCAACCCTCTCGGCACAAAGTTTGCCAACATTAGTAACATACAGTAAAAGATTTATATTTCAGCAGAAATGCCGACTCTTAGAAGCTAGAATCAGTCGCCGGCAAATTGATTTGATTAATCAGAGCCATCTACTATTCCAATCTAGATTCACAGCCATTGACTAAATTTAGTAGCATATGGATTTCACCTCGTAGAGAAAAAATCGAAAAATATGCTAGGATTCTGTCACCACAGTGTTTCACTCGACCTAAAAGACTGAACAAATTCATTATGGTTTGCGAAAGTTTATGCGTAATTAAAACCGTACCATGAGGCCGTAGGCAAAGACCTGGATGATGGTGTTTCCAAGGGAATCGGAGGAATGCCCAAAGTGTACCGGCCTCCTCTCGCGTCAACGTCTTGTGCACCGCTCGTAGCCTGGACGAACACCTAAATCAGCATGGCCGCATCAGTAGCAGCCGCGCTGTGTTTTCCATGGCTTTAGGAGATGGGAGTTGGAGGAAGAGGAAGGGGTAAGGCGAGGAAGGAGGAGGAAGCCGCAGGACAACAACTGGGGAACACACAAGGGCAGCAGGACCACAAGACGGTGAGGACCTCGGGGAGGCCTCTAGCACGCCTTGCCGTCGATGGCCACCGCCCTACGCCTCAGGCTTCGTCACAACGCGGTCCCCCGGCCACCAAGATCTAGGTTTGGGGCTGGAGAATGCCGCTGCTGCGAGGAGGAGAGAAGAGAAAGGGGCGAGGAGAAGGATTTTTCTAGCGATCTCTCTCTGGAAGAAAGGAGAAGGGGCGAGCGATTGGGTATTGGCGGTGGGTTGGGGCCCAATTTAAGATATCTATCTGGTCCCAAGCGGTAAATCCCCATTTGACAGTAAAAAAAAATCAAAAATCTACAGCCAATCGAGCATAAAAGAAAACACGTGGCACGCACGGAAAAGCGATCGCTTAGCGCTGGGAACGCACCGCAGGAGGGCCTGCTTAGTAGCTTTAATATTTGTATGTAATATATGTAACAGGGTGAGACAGGGAGGCGAAATTCAAAAAGGAAACGAAGAGGAGCGTGAAGGGCTTGGCGCGACTGAGCTGGGCGCCGTAGACTTGGGTAGACCCGTCCTAGCGTGTCAGCCCCACGCACCACTCGCTTACCCATCGTCTCGATCGGCCCGGAAAGGCCCAACGGACAGGGACGCCTTGATACGACGATACCCGTCGCCGTCGGCCCGGAAGACGCCGGAAGCCAGGCCCAGCCAAAAGCGCTGGCCGCGCGCGTGGACGCCACGCCGCCTGTCGTCTCCCCCAACCACACCGAGCTCACACTCGCTCAGCTCGCCAAAAGCACACCAGCCAGCCAGCTCGTCCGTCCGTTCGTTTCCTTATCTCCTCTCCTCCTCCTCCCTCCACCCCCACCACCAGTCCACGACGCACGCACGCAGCTCGAACGCCTATGGCCGCACCGATGGCCTCGCCGCTCACGGCCGTCGCCCGCGCCGCCCGCCTCCACCCCGTCTCCTGCTCCGTCTCCTCCTCCTCTCCCAAGAACTCCAAACAGTCGTCGTCGTCTTCGCCTTCGCCGCAGCATCAGGCTGCTGCTGCTGCTGTGCCGTCGCTCAGGTCCGTGGCGGTGGCGGTGGCGGGGGCGGTGCCGTTGCTGGCGGCGCTCCCGCCGCCGGACGCGCTGGCGGTGGGCGGCGAGCTGGGGATCATCGAGGGGCGCACCGTCGCGCTGCTGCACCCGGCCATCATGGGCGGCCTCTTCGCCTACACGCTCTGGGCGGGCTACCTCGGCTGGCAGTGGCGCCGCGTCCGCACCGTCCAGGACGAGATCACCGAGCTCAAGAAGCAGGTCCGCCCCGCCGCCGCCGCCACACCCGCCGCGGTCGGCGCCGGGGACTCCGCCCCGCCCCCGCCCCCCGCCGCCAAGTCCCCCACCGAGATCAAGATCGACGAGCTCAGCGAGGTAAGTGACCAGCATAACAATCGCCTTCCATTCCAGCTTCGTTCAACCTATTGTTCCTGCAATGGCGCCGTGATTGATTGCTCTGTTCCATGGACATGGACGACGCAGGAGAGGAAGAAGCTGGTGAAGGGCGGGTTCCGGGACCGGCACTTCAACGCGGGGTCGATCCTGCTGGGCCTCGGCGTCACGGAGTCCGTCGGCGGCGCGCTCAACACCTGGCTCCGCACCGGCAAGCTCTTCCCGGGCCCGCACCTGTTCGCGGGGGCGGCCATCACCGTGCTCTGGGCGGTGGCCGCGGCGCTGGTGCCGGCGATGCAGAAGGGGAACGAGACGGCCAGGAGCCTGCACATCGCGCTCAACACCATCAACGTGCTGCTCTTCATCTGGCAGATCCCCACGGGGCTCGAGATCGTCGGCAAGGTCTTCGAGTTCACCAACTGGCCATGAGCTCCACCTAGGCAGGCCCGATCCACACGCAGGGTTGTTTGCTTCGTCTCTCTCTGTTCATAAGATCGTAGCTGGCTTTGGAGTGTGAAGTTTTGCTGTCACGAGTAAATAAAAAACGAATTTGCAGGGTTTTTTGTGTTCATTTGCGGGGGAAACGAAATCGCCATTGCTCAGAGCTCCATCTTATCCGAGGCCGGGGCGAGGGAATGTGCCGCGTTGTGAGTTAGATGTTCCAGTTCACGGGTAGAGGAAGTAACACGGTGGCTCATAAGTTAGATGCGCTGGCTAAATCATCAGGTCTTAGGGCCTGTTCGAAGCTCCTCCACTCCACGACTCCGCTCCCGGAGTAGGCGGAGCTGCAGTTGAAAATAACGGAGCGGACAAACAAATGCTTCGCAGATCCTCGTATTTCTCGGAGCTGTGGATTGCCGAACAGGAGTTAGTATTGTACGAAATCATGCACACGTGGATTACAAAACTGTATTCAATGTACTAAAGCCTGCACCTGTGGATCACATCATAAATTAGAAGAGTAGCATGTGAGTATATTAGAAGGTGAGCCCCGCTTCGGTACAACTCCGCACTAAATTAAATGTATAAAGGTTAATATGGAATCATACCCATTTTTTTATGCAGGGTGGATCGCCCGTCGGAACGTATATGCCATACGTTCGAGCATTTTCTAGTTGGCCCTGAACTTTGATTTTTGCAAACGGACACCCCCTGGCCGGCTTATTTTGCATTTTTTTTCCTCTTCTGTAAAACCTTCAGAAAATGAATGCCCGGCAAGATTCGTACCAAGCACATCTATGCTTCGTACAAGCGCGGTAACCAACTGGACTACTTTCTTGTTATGCTTAGCTACCTTCTTTTTTCTTCTTCAAATAACACTAACCAACGAGAGCCTATTTGGTGTTCTTTTTTTCGGTTTTTGTTTGTCCGGTTTTTGTTCTATTTTTTATTTATTTTTCTCTTTATTTTTTTCGTTTTCATTTCTTTTTTAAAATTTGCAAACTATTTTTTAAATAATGAAGATTTTCCTAAATTCGTGAACTTTGTTTTCATATCCGTGAACTTTTTCCAAATCCATAAACTTTTTTCAAATCCACTAACTCTTTTCAACTTTTATAAAAAAAATTCAAAGTCCATGAATTTTTTTCAAATTCGTGAACAGTTTTTCAAAATTGATGAACTTTTTTCAAATCCGCAAGCGCTTGGGCCGGCCCAACAGACGCCTGATGGGATCGATTTCGTCGCCTAGTTGGGCCAAGGCCTAAGCTTTTTTATTATTTCTGTTTTTCTTCTCTTTTTTTGTTAATTCATTTTCTCCTTTTTGAACTTTATTATTCTTTTTAAAACCTATTCAAAATTTTGAAATATTGTTTGGTATACCAAAATAATAGTTTTAAGTAACTGTTTTAAATTATGATTTTAAATTCTTTTTTCCTTCAAATATTTATTAAAAAACATTTATTGTTTTTAATTTTATCCCTTTGTATTTATTAATTATGTTAAAAACTTAAAATAATAGATTTAAGTACCTATTTAAATTATGATTTTAAACACTTTTTTCTTTCAAACTTGACATGGATACCTACCATGGGCATGCCCATCTGCTGGCAAAAGTTGGATTCAATTCAAGAATGTTCAAAACAACATCATGTTCAGCGTAGGGTGTCCGGTAGGCCAGAAGGCTTAGTTTGAGAGCACGTTGTTTCTCGACATCCGTCAAATGACCTCAATTTTTTTTGTTGGCTTGTATGACCAATTCAAGGCACCATGCCAAGTTGTTTTGGTTTTCTACAAATTTTGCATTTTATGATGTTTTCTCGATCAAAAAAGGCCGATAAATGGCCGGACGTGTCGCAACTTGCATACGGTGTCAGAAATCGTTAATACCTGGCATGGTTGCCTACCATGGGCATGACCACATGCTTGCAAAAGTTGGGGTCATTTCAAGATTTTCAAAACTAGACCATGTTCAACGGAGGGTGGCCGGGTAGGCGAGAAGGCTTAGTTTGAGAGCACGTTGTTTCTCGATATCCGTCAAATGACCTCAATTTTTTTCGTTGGCTTGTATGACCAATTCAAGGCACCATGCCAAGTTGTTTTGGTTTTCTACAAATTTTGCATTTTATGGAGTTTTCTTCGTAAAAAAGTCTGATAAATCGCCGGACGTGTCACAACTTGCATACGGTGTCGAAAATCATTCAAACCTGGCATGGTTTCCAACCATGGGCATGCCCACCTGCTTGCAAAATTGGGATCATTTCAAGAATTTTCAAAACCAGACCATGATCAACGGAGGGTGATCGGGTAGGCCAGAAAGCTCCGTCTAAGAGCACGTTGTTTCTCGACATCCATAAAATGGCCCCAGCTTTTTCCATGGCCTTATATGACCAATTCAAGGCACCATGCCAAATTGTTTTAGTTTTCGACATTTTTTGCATTTTATGGAGTTTTCTTTCTCAAAAAAAGGCCGATAAATGGCCAGACATGTCACAACTTGCATACGGCGTCGGAATTCGTTCAAACCTGGCACGGATGCCTACCATGGGCATGCCCACCTGCTGGCAAAAGTTGGGGTCATTTCATGTATGTCCAAAAAGAGATTATGTTCAATGGAGGATGTTCGGGTAGGCCATAGGGTCCGTTTCAGAGCACGTTTTTTTAGACATCCGTCAAATGACCTCAAATTTGTTCCATGAGCTTCGGTTGGTGGAGCATCGGCTTTGACAAGGAAAAAACGGTGAGAGGCTGTCGACGGGGTTCAATGGGTGGAGTAGCAAAACGATAGGAACAAATACGAATTCCCCTTTAATACTAGAGAGTAAGCTCCCTAGATTTGAAGCCTCCTCGTCCATGGGGCCATGGGTGATACTATGGGCCCGTCTGTAATACTAAGTTTCCTATATTTGGAACCTCCTGTGTAACACCCCCATGTATTAAGCTACAGTAATCCATCATGATTATGCTAAGTCACTTTGCTTTACAGTGCTTGATCATATTGGATTCATATCTCATTTCAAATTCCATCTCTGAAATCAATTCAAATTGCAAGTGAAATTTAAAGTTTCACAAACATGTCTGAAAAATAGTCATGTTTTAGCAGATATTCCATATGTAATTAATGTGGAAGAAAACCACACAACTTGTTTGCTCATTTGGAATCTAGAAGCTAAAACAATACCCAAAACAACTCATTTAATCCCTTTCTCTTTAATACAAAATTCAAATGAAATTATAATGCCCTCAAACTTTTTGTGACGGTGCAGAAAAATGCAATGCTATTTATGAGCAAAGCTCCACATTTTTGCAAAGTCATTTGGTGGCTTATTTAAAATGCAAAACTGTTGCTGGAAAAAGAAAACAGAAAACAGAAAAGGGGAAAAGACAAAACCCTCTGTACACTGGGCCTAAGTGCACAGTGCACCGGCCCAGCCCATCTCTCTCTCTCCTTCCACCTCTCGTCTCTCTCCCCAGTGTGTGTCGACGCCGCGCGCGCCCGAGTCGGCGATGGGCACGCGTCGGCCATCCCCCGGCGCCGTCGTCGCCGTGGGGAGATAAGGTCGACCGCAGGGCACCCCCAGGCGAACCCTAGACCCACTCCCTCCTCCTCCTTCGCTCTCTCCATCGATCTGGAGGAGCTCCCGACGCAGCCGTCGCCGTTCGTCGTTGATCCCGCGGCCACTGGCCTCCCCGCACCGTACCACCGTGTCCGGGGGCTCCGCCGTCGTCTTCCACGTCATCTGCGCGAAGCCATTCGAGCCGAGGAGCACCGCAGCGACCGCTTCGTCCTCGGCCACCACAGATCGCCGCCGCCCGTACGTCGCCGTCGAGCCTTCCCCGAGCCCACTTTGCTCATCTGCAGGCTCGCTGTGAGCCCCTCTCTCTTTCCCCTCTCTCCACGCGCTCATTTACGAGCTCTAGCTCCCGATCCACCGTTGGCCGAAGCTCGCCGCCGCCTCCCTTGGTCGCTGGCGTTGCTCCGGTGACCAAATGGTCACGCATGCGTGCCCATCCGCTTCGCAGCCACCCATAGAGCCTCGCTAGCCCCTTCTTTTGCTTGTTTGCGCGCCGCTGTGGCTAGCTCGCCCCCACCCGAACTCCGGCGTCCGCAAACCTCGATGCCGGCGACGCTACGGTCCACCTCCGGCCATGCTACCGGTGCCATTCGACGCGGCATTGAGCGCCCGTTCGAACGCGACCAGCCACGCCCGTTTTGGTGGCCTGTAGGCGATTTCCGACGCCGGCCCGAGCCCTCTGCCACGTTTCGACGTCGCCGGTGGCTAAACGCCGGTGATCCGACGTGGCGCAGCCCTGGGGCCCACCCTGGGTCACTGCCAGTGGGTCCCGTGGGCCCCGTTGACCACATTGACCTGGTCAACTGTGCTGACTGGGCAACCCCCAGTCTATGACATGTGGACCCCACGCGCTTAATTAAATATTTTTATAAATAAACCTAATATGTTAATTAATTGTGTCACTGACAGATGGGGTCCACCTGCTAATTAACCCCTTTTAGTTAATTTAAACACTAGTTAACTCCCTGTGTATGACATGTGGGGCCCGGGCACTGTTTAAATGGATAAGGTTGGCTGAGTCAGCCTGCTGACTCAGCAGCTGGCCCCACTAGTCAGCCTCTGCTGACTGGGCAGTTGACCCAGTCAACTGACCCCAACTGTCAGCCTCACAGCCCTCTGTTGTGTACACAGTTTTGTGTGCACCTAGCAATTTAAACATTTATTTTCAAAATTAAATAAATTCCAGAAATTTTAGAAAATCGTTAAAACTTTGAAAAATCATATAAAATAATCCGTAACTCAGATGAAAATAATTTATATATGAAAAATGATCAGAAAAATAAGACGAATCTGAATACGCCATCCACATACCTACCACATGCCCCCAACACAGCAAACATGGAATCTTCCCCTCCAGATCGTCTGACCGATAAATGCCTGGGGCCGGGAAAATATCCTCGGATATTTTCCCGCTCCGTCTATAACACCTAGCACTGCATTAGGCCACCCCTAGCATAGCATATCACCATGTCATGCTTTGTGATGCATCTGTGTGCTTTATATTTACTGTTTCTTCCCCCTCTTCTCTCCGGTAGACCCCAAGACCGACGCTGACGCCGCTGGTTACGACTACGCCGCAGACGAACAGCCCCTTTCAGCAGAGCTTCCAGGCAAGCAAAACCCCCTTGATCATTCCTATATCGCCCATTCTTTCTCTCTCGTGCTTGCATTAGATTTTGCTACCGTTGTCCGATAGCTCCTATTCTGATGCATAGCCTGATTTTGTAACCTGCTGTTGATACCTTACCTGCTGTCATATATGCTTAGTATAGACTGGTTAGTGATCCATCAGTGGCCCCACACCCTTGTCCGTGTTGCCCTGCTTTGCTACCGGAAGATTCGATCAATGTGATCGATGTACAAAGACCGATCACACCACCAGCACCCCCCTTAGTTGTACGACTCTGCAGAGTTATTATCGAGTGCCGAGGGTGATACCTCCTACCTCACTCCTGATGATATCTCTGTAGCGTAGCTAGTCGGTTGTGGGTTACCGAGGGTGATTCCTCTTTCACCACCTCCGATGATGTCTCTATCGTGCAGCCCCTCAAGTGTGAACCCATCGAGGGTGATTCCTCTAAGTTCACCTTGACGGATACATCGAGTGGGAATCCATCGAGGGTGATTCCTCGGATTTCCCCCTTGATGTTACGGACACACTGTTACCTTTACCTGTTCCCCGTTTACTGTTTCTACGGGACTGAAGGGACATGCGGTACCACCCCGGTAGAGGTGGACCTGAGTTCCCGACAGTCTCTTGTGAAGTCGGGTTGACCTGGAGGGTACCCGCGAGATAATTACGCGGCACGGCCGGGCAGACAGACCGCCCTAGAGAGGGATGGGCCTGGCCCATGCCGTAAGTCCGCGAGACAGGGCGACAGGAGCACTGATCGTCACCGCGCGCTCCCAACATACTAATGGGTTTGGATATATGATCTGAGTAGGCCTCTGGCCTTTTCGCACTAACCACCACGCGGGATAAGTTATGGGCACTCGGCGTCGTACGATTCTCCCGAAAGCTCCGTCAGACGTCCAAATCAGCATTGTGGGCCTGTCAGGCCAGTGCCATCCAGGATGAGGTGGCGCTCGTCCTGACTCGTCGCACAACGACCAGGAGTGCTTAGGGCGATGCGCCCATGACCCCTGAGCGCTTAGGCCGGGCATGACCCGGAAAAGTGTGTCTGGCCAGAGCTAATCGAGCGTGTTGGGTAAGTTGGTGCATCCCTGCAGGGAAGTTATCTATTCGAATAGCCGTGTCCACGGTAACAGGACGCTCGGAGTTGTATCCCGATCTACTACAATTTGAACTGGATACTTGTGATACTTAATAATTTGATGACTCCGGGATCACTTTCTCGCAGGGAGTCGAGGAAGGATCTCTGGGCATTGCTATTACCTACTTATTGCTTTATTATACTGCTAATCTGCACTCTTCTAATGTTGCAAGACGCTGCAAGATGCTAGTCTTCGATAGGCTAGGCCTTCCCCTCTATTCCGGCAATTCTGCAGTATAGTCCACAGATACAGCCCCTTCCCTTTGATACCGATGCATAATTAGCATAGATCTGATGTAAGTCTTGCGAGTACTTTGGATGAGTACTCACGGTTGCTTTGCTACCTTTCTTCCCCCTACCCGATTGTTGCGATCAGATGACGGAGCCCCGGAGACAGCTGATCCCGCCGACGACTACTACTACCCTGACGGAGCCTACTATTACGTGAAGACCGACGACCAGGAGTAGTTCGGAGGCTCCCAGGCAGGATGTCTGCGCCTTTTCGATCTAGATGTCGTTGTTTTGCTCAGCCTTCTTAAGGAAACCTTGGCTAATTATGTCTGTACTCAGATACTGATGCTTCCGCTGACTCTTGTGTATTTGAGCTTATGTATTCGAGCCCTCGAGGCCCCTGGTTTGTAATATAAAGCTTGTATTATTTTATTTTGTGTCTAGAGTTGTGTTGTGATATCTTTCCGTGAGTCTCTCTCGTGCGCATTTGCGTGTATGATTAGTGCACGATTGAGTCAGGGGCGTCACATCCTGGCCCATCGGGGGTGGTTGCGGGGGACACGATGACTCGTCTGTAATGGTGTGTGTCGCTGGGTCGGTTGTTTTTTACGGTGTGAGAAGGTATTCCTTGATTTTTTTTTATGTGTTTTCCAATGTTTTAATAATTTTTATTTTGCTTTTTTCAAGCCTTTTTCTTTCTCTGTTTGTTTTCTCTTTTTTTTGTTTTTCTTCTCTTTCCATTTTTTCATTTTATATTTTCACATGCTGATTCATGAATATTTATTAAAAGCATAAACATTTTAAAAGGCCATACACATTTTTTAGATTCAGGAACATTTTTTTCAATTCATGAATATTCTTACAGTTTGTGAACATTTTAAAAGGCTATACACATTTTTCAAATTCATGAACACTGTTTGAAATCCACAAATAATTTTAAATTCTTGAAAAAAAATAATTTGTGTGTTTTAATTCACAACATTTTTTAAAATACAAGATTTTAAAAATGCGTGAGCTTCTTTTCATTTAATAAATGTCTTCAAATAAAAAATACAATGGCCGTTTTTTTCTAAGCTAGCAATGGAGTGAGCAGAAAAAAAAGCGAGCGAGCGAAGCAGGGAGCTAAGTTGAGCCAGCGAGAGTTTCATGGACCGGCGCCCACATGAGCGTTATAACGACAATTTCATGGTTTCAACGTCAAATAAGATCTCACACAATCACCACAGGCTGACACCGAAGCCAAAACGTGCAAGGACCCCACAACCACTCACCTAATAACTTCACTCTTCTCATAAGAGCATTTCCAATAGCAACCCTATTTTCAGGCGCGAGAGGACAAAAATCAGCCTCCAACGGCTGCCCAATCCTAAAAAAATTGTAAAAAAAAAATGGGCAACCCAGAAAAGGGCTCCAACTGTAGCAAATATAGGGAGTCGGGCAGTTGCCGCAAAAACGTGAGGCTGCAACAGGACGCGCGCGCGCGACCGTTTCTCTCCCGCCCGCAGCCGGAAACCCCTGGATCCACCTATCGACCGTCCGCACGCGCCATGGCCAGCTCCTACGAACCCGCCGCCGACCCCGATACGCTCACCGCCGCTCCCGCCCTCCTCTCGATGGCCGGCGGAGGCTCTGCCGCCGCCCATGGCCACAGTGCTGGGTTTGAAGTCCCCTGACCGGCTACTGCCGCCGGAAAGGAAGGCGGCTGGTCGAAGAAGCCCAAGGAGGTGGCGTCAAGCGGTTGAGAGACTATGTTTCTTTTCTCTATGTTGGTCTTATGCACTTTTGTTTATGTTGGTTAGCACTATGATTACGACTTGCATTTGAATTTCATCTGCGGATTTGAAGTTGAATTACATATGTTGTTGCTTTTTTATTCGTTTAGTGAGTTTTCATAATTGTGGTGCAAAATTTCGTATGTTTAAATTCGTATAATTGTGGTTGAAATGCATATGCAAATTGTGGTGTAGATGCCCTATTTTAGGTCAGCTGTTGGAGCAGTTGTGCCCTATTTCGTGTCATGTTATAAGTTTGCTGTTAGAGACGACGCTTGCTCGTGCCCAAAAAAATCAGTTTTCGTGTAAACTTTTTTTTACTGCACCAACTTTTCGTGCTAAAAAATAGGGAGATGCTCTAACAGATATCATCTTCAACAACAGCCTAACATGTTTTGAATTTTTGATGCAAATTGCCTAAAAAAATGTCTAACATGATATGTGAATGAACATAATTAAAACTCAAGGCAGCTAGATTATAAAAAAAACTCAAGCCAGCGTACATAAAGCCAAAACGATACAACCGACCGCAATAATCTACTTCTATTATAGAGAAAAAAAAATCCTAGAAATGAAGAACGGCGCGACGAAGCGCGGGTTAGCCTCACAGTTCCACAACCATTTCACATCCCCCCCCCCCTCCCCCCCAAAAAAAAACTATTTCACATTTTCACGTGAACCTTGCAGTGTGTAAAAGTTCACCTCAGTGCATCCGAACTACTACTACAGTGGTAGCCAACAAGGACAGGCACAACAGAACGACACAGGCAGGCCGCGGGGCGCACGCCGCTGTCTCTCGTCTCTCCCCTCCTGAACCCCCGCTCTCCCCGCAGCCCCCCTCCGTCCCCGCCGCCGCCGGCAATGGAGGGCTTCCACAACCTCCTCGCGCGCCCCAACTCCGCGCCGCTCGCCTTCTCCCTCCGGCGCCCGCGCCGCAGGCCGCCCGCCGCCGCCTTCGCTTGCCGCGCCGCGAGCCGCTGGGCCGACCGCCTCTTCGCCGACTTCCACCTCCTCCCCGCCGCCGCCGCGCCCGAGCCGCCGGCCGCGGCCCCCTTCGTTCCGCTCTTCCCCGACGCCGCCGACCGGTCCCTTCCCGTCCAGGTCGACTTCTACAAGGTATCTCGCGTGATTTAACTGAACCTAGTAATATCCATCTGATAGAGGAGGAATGCATTGTTTCTTGAAATCTTATCATACTTTGTCGTACAACGGCTGTATCATCTAGCATTGTGCTTAGGTTATCAATTTTGAAGACTTTTCTTAGGTTATCCTTAGCCAATCCCAGAAAAACAAGACCCATTTTTACCTGATAAATGAAGTACAGATGAATTTTCTGGAACATTTGATTTGTTTGGAATATGATTGCTTGCTTGGTTTGCTTCGAAAGTATGACCTATTTTAGCTGATAAGTGAACTGGGGATATGAAGTTTCTGGAACAATTGATTAGTGTGGGAAATGATTGCTTGGCTTGCTCTGCTCAGGTTCTTGGTGCAGAGCCGCATTTCCTCAGTGACGGTGTCAGACGGGCATTCGAGGCGCGGGCTGCCAAGCCACCACAGTACGGCTACAGCACAGATGCCCTTGTTGGCCGTCGGCAAATACTGCAGATGGCACATGATACTCTCACAAACCAGAGCTCCCGCACCGAGTATGATCGCACGCTCTCTGAAAACCGTGACGCGGCGCTTACATTGGATGTTGCTTGGGACAAGGTGAGGCTGTAGGGACGGTAAATGGTGCACTTGAATCTTGTAGGATTTCATATAGCATTAACATATACTCCCTCTGTAAAGAAATATAAGAGTGTTTAGATCACTACTTTAGTGAGTAGTGATCTAAACAATCTTATATTTCTTTACAGAGGGAGTACTTGGTCTCTGCTTAAATTGGATGCCTTGCCAAGCAGGTTCCTGGTGTGATGTGTGCCCTTCAGGAGGCTGGGGAGGCACAGGCAGTGCTTGCAATTGGAGAGCACTTACTGGAGGACCGCCCGCCCAAGCGGTTCAAGCAGGATGTGGTGCTGGCGATGGCTCTGGCTTATGTGGATCTATCAAGGGACGCAATGGCGGCTAGCCCTCCAGATGTAATCCGCTGCTGTGAGGTGCTTGAAAGGGCTCTCAAGCTCTTGCAGGTCAGCTGTTTCTACCATCAACCAGTATTGCAGATTTAACATGTGTATGGTGGCTTTACACAAACACCTATTTATTAATCCCAGTGTTACATGTTGACTTAGGTGAAAACATTTTTTCTTCTTCTTTTACTGCTGTATATACTATGTAGTCTTGATTGATCTAATTGGTGTTAATGCTGAGTATTAATTCTGATTTTATTTGGCTAAGTAAGTCCCCTTATGGTAAACATAAGATGCAGCACCTTTTCCTTTAGTATTTCCGTATGTGATTTCTTTTAATTAGGATGCATCAAACTTCTGCTTCCATGTCTAAGAGCAGGGACAGATCCTACTAAATAAGTTTTTATAAGTAGTCTAATAAAATGTACAAGTCTAGCTATACAAGATAAATGTATTAAAAGGAGACTCAATAAAACAATGGTCTTTGCATTTATATTTTCACTGGGACGATATTGGAATTGGATAGATTTAGATAAATATGTGAAGACCAGCATGAATGCATGTGCTGTATGTTGCTAAGAAAGATCTTCTGGAAGCAGTACTAAGATATATGTTATCCTTTAGGAGGATGGGGCAATCAATCTCGCACCTGGTCTGCTTTCACAAATTGATGAAACTCTGGAGGAGATCACACCTCGTTGTGTTTTGGAGCTTCTTGCCCTTCCTCTTGATGAAAAACATCAGAATGAACGCCAAGAAGGTCTTCGTGGTGTGAGAAACATTTTGTGGAGTGTTGGTAGAGGAGGTATTGCTACTGTTGGAGGAGGATTTTCACGTGAAGCCTACATGAATGAGGCCTTCCTGCAGATGACATCAGCGGAGCAGGTTTGTAATTATCACCAGTTTTCATGAGGTAGTAGCCTTTTCATGTTGCTGTAGCACATATTTTGAGAATGTGTTGATTCATTTGTATTACAAATCACAGATGGATTTCTTTTCAAAAACACCGAATAGCATACCGCCTGAATGGTTTGAAATCTATAGCGTGGCACTTGCAAATGTTGCTCAAGCAATTGTAAGTAAAAGGCCAGAGCTCATCATGATGGCAGATGATCTTTTCGAACAGCTCCAGAAGTTCAATATAGGTTCTCAATATGCTTATGATAACGAGATGGATCTTGCGTTGGAAAGGGCACTTTGCTCATTACTTGTGGGAGACATTAGCAACTGCAGAATTTGGCTTGCGATTGATAATGAATCCTCATCACATAGAGACCCCAAAATTGTAGAGTTTATTGTGAACAACTCTACCATCGACCACCAGGAGAATGATCTTCTTCCAGGCCTGTGTAAGCTTTTGGAGACTTGGCTTGTCTCAGAGGTTTTCCCTAGGGGTAGAGATACTCGAGGCATGCAGTTTACACTTGGAGACTACTATGATGATCCAAAAGTTTTAAGCTACCTAGAAATGATGGAAGGTGGTGGTGCTTCTCATTTGGCTGCTGCTGCTGCTATTGCAAAACTCGGTGCTCAAGCTACAGCTGCTCTTGGTACCGTGAAATCAAGTGCTGTCCAAGCATTCAACAAGATTTTTCCATTGATAGAACAGCTAGATCGATCAGCCATGGAGAATCCTAATGATGGCCTTGAGGAATCTGTCAGTAAATTTGACCAGAAAAATATTATGGGATTTGATATCCATGATTCCAAAAATGCTGCCCTGAAGATTGTCTCTGCCAGTGCATTATTTGCTCTGTTGACAGTAATAGGCCTGAAGTACTTGCCTCGTAACAAGGTGCTCCCTGCTATCAGAAGCGAGCATGAGTCCATGCCAGTTGCTAATGTTGTTGACTCAGTTGATGGTAAGTAGACACTCTTTTACTTACAACTAGTAAAACAAGGAAAAAGCTCTGATCATGTGTTTACTACTGGGCATGCTTGATATCTAGTGGCATTACATTTTCGAGATAGCAGCTTTGGGTTGATGTTTTTAACAAAGCTGCGTACCAAATGCTTGATCCATATACAGAGTTGTTTCTGGAATCATAGTACTTACATACTCCTTCCCTTCCAGAATATAAAGTGCATCAATTTTCATGAAAGTCAAACATTTGTATGTTTGACCAAGATTATAGAGTAGAATATCAACATCTGTAATACCTAATAGATAAAATATGAAAATACTGGTGGATGTCTCGGACATCAGCATCACCTCTTACCGTCTCTCGACCATGTTACACATGTTGAAGTGTATATGTGGGTTGCCTACCCCTTTCCATCAGTTCGGACTTTTGGTTGCGTTGGCTAGGGCATGAAGCTTAACATGGTATTAGAGCTTAAGGTCTTGAGTTCAAGTCCTGTCTTTCGCAATCTATCCAAAAATTGCTGCTGCCCCCTATGTGTCCACATATAGGCCTCTTGAGCCATAACTCCAAGTATATTCAAGCATTGACTTCCCGCGTCACATGTGAGAGGGGGTGTTGAAGTGTATATGTGGATTGCCTAGCCCTTTCCATCAGTTTGGACTTTTGGTTGCGTTGGCTAGTGCATGAAGCTTAACAACACATTCGTGGCACTGTCGTGCGTTATGAGCTCACTTTGGTCTATGGGCCTACTGATCCTTCTTGCAAAGACGTTTTTTTGCCAAGCTTGTCGGCCAAAAACCGCCATGCGGGGTCATGTGGCTCGTCTCAGGCGATTTCAACCAAATACACCGTGCACGGGACAAAAAAAAAAAGAAACATCAATAGAAGCCGCATCAATCGTTTCCGGGCTGCTCTTCATGATTGCGAGTTGTTCGAAATTCACCTTCAAAACCGGCGCTTCACTTGGAGCAACTGAGAGGGTCAACCCTACTCTGTGCAAGCTTGACGCTTTCTTCTGCAAGTTCGAGTGGGATGCTCAATTCAACACTCATGTGCTTCATGCCCTTTCAACCTCGCCCTCCCACCATTGCCCCCTCTTGCTCGCCGATGATACGGATCCTAGAAGACCGCAGACTTTCAAGTTTGAAAACTTTTGGGCTTCGCTTCCGGGTTGTCAAGAGGTCGTGCACAAAAGCGTGGAATAAACCCTCCAACCACGTTGAGCCTTACCAAGTGTTGCACCACAAGCTCAAGTTGATCGGGGCTAGGCTCTCCGAATGGAGTTGATGGCTCTTCTCCAAGGCAAAAATCCATTTTCACGCCGCCCTCCTTGTCATCCTCCATCTTAGCATTGCTCAAGAAGACAACCAACTCTCCAATGAGGAGCATGACCTTTGCGCAAGGCTCAAAAGAAGGGTCATAAGCTTATTAATTCTTGAGAGGACAAGGAAAAAATAATGCGCAAGAATGTCCAACTTAAAGGATGGTGATGCTAACACCAAATTTCCCACCAGCGATAAATGATAGAAGAAGAAAAAACCACATCCATAGGCTCAAACACAACCATGGTTGGATCACCGAGCATGAAAAAGAGAGGATATAATCCATGACCACTTCACGAGGTCATGGGAAAAGGGAGCCCAAGTGCGATGGATTTTAATTGGGAGGAGCTCAACTTTGAGACGCATGACTTGAGTGGCTTGGAGGAGCCGATCACCGAGGAGGAGGTGAAGGCGGCCACTGATGCTATGCCGTGCGACAAGGCCCCCGACCCGGATGGCTTCATGGGGCTTTTTTCAAGGCCCATCGTCAAGCATGACATCATGAGGGTAATCCACCTTTTTGGCAACTTGCACAGTGCCAACCTTCATTGGCTCAATGCGACTAATGTTGTGCTATTTCCATAGAAGGAAGGGGCGGAGGGCATCTCGCACTATCGACCTATAAGCCTCATCCATGCGATTGCAAAAATTATTGCAAAAGTGCTTGCTACTCGGCTTGGCTCTCACATGAATGACCTCATCTCCAACGCCCAAAGCGCTTTCATAAAGAGAAGTATGCATGACAACTTCAGTATGTTCGGAATCTCGCGCGTAAACTTCACAAGAGCAAGACAGCGTCCCTCCTTTTCAAGCTTGATATCCGTAAAACTTTCGACTCGGTGAAGTGGGAATACATCATTGACCTTCTCCAAAAAAGAGGGTTCTCGAGCAAGTTTCATGATTGGATCACCGCCTTGCTTTGGACCTCCTCGTCCAGGATTCCTTTAAATGGTGTGGCTAGCTCACACATTAAGCACGGTCGAGGTCTTTGGCAAGGAGACCCTTTATCTCCTCTCCTCTTCGTCATTGCTATCGACCCCCTCCAACAACTCCTCGAATTGGCAACTCGGAAAGGGCTTCTCCACAAGATTAGGGGCAGGGCATCCATGATGCAAACTTCTATGCGGATGATGCGGCAGTGTTTATGGCACCCATCAAGAGAGACATTGACAATCTCTCCACCATCTTGAGATACTTTGGGGAGGTGACGGGCCTTGCTACCAATTTCAACAAGAGTTCGGTGGTCCCCATTCGGTGCGGTCTTCTCAATCTTGAGCCTATGCTTCAAAATTTGTCGGCCACGGGAGCTTCCTTTCCGATGCGGTATTTGGGTCTTCCGCTTTCGGTTTGGCAACTCAGGAAGGTGGACCTTCAATTCCTTGAGGACAAGGTGGTGGCCAAATTAGTTTCTTGGGATGGCAACAACATCACTACCATCAACCGCATTACCGTTGTCAAGTCGTGCTCTCCACCCAAGCGGTTTACTACATCACTACCCTCATTGTTCCGGCAAGCACCCTCCACAACACAAACAAGCTCGAAAGTGTGTTCCTATGGGCCGGATCTAACAAGACGACGGGGGCCAAGTGCAAGGTTAATTGGGATACCGTGTGCCGGCCTCTCGACCGTGGGGGCCTTGGGGTGCTCGACACCGACAAGTTTGCTAGGGCACTAAGATTGCAGTGGCCATGGTATGAATGGAAAGATCCGACCAAATCTTGGGTTGGAATGAGCAACCCTTGTGATGAGACGGATCCTGACCTTTTCTATGCCTCCACATAGTTGACGATGGTGCGAGAACCCCTTTTTGGGATGCACCTTGGGTGCAAGACCATAAGCCCAAGGAAATTGCACCACTCATTTATGAGGCATCAACACGCAAGAATTGGAAGATGCGGGAGGCACTACATGGGAACGCTTGGGTTTCCAAAATCAAGATGTCCGGCATGCTCTCCATGGCTCACTTCCGCCAATTCATTGCTCTTTGGGCGCTCATTGGCGACTTCCATCTTGAAGAAAATGCCCAAGACGACATCACATGGAAGCACATGTCTAATGGCCACTACATGGCTGCCTCTGTCTACTCGGCGCAATTCTTGGGAATCATTTACTCCCCTATGGAGCACACGGTTTGGAAGGCTTGGGCGCCGCCTAAAGTTAAATTCTTCACGTGGTTGGCCATTCAAGACCGAATTTGGACCGCCGACAGTTTGGCTAAGCGTGGTTGGCCAAATTGTGGCCTTTGTCCTCTATGCAAAAGAGAACAAGAGTCTGGGATGCATCTTCTCTTCAAATGCCGCTTCACCCCTCGGCTCTGGAATCTGGTGAATGAATGGCTTCACCTTGGGCGATTGGACATCACCTCTTGGCATCTGGAGCTCTCAATCAAGGGGTGGTGGGTTAGCCTCTCCGCCAAGTGTGTGGCCAATAGAAAAGCGATGGCGTCCCTAACGATGCTCATCAGTTGGACTATTTGGAACAAGAGCAACGCCCAGGTATTCCGTCACAAGAGTACTCCACCTCCAATCTTGCTGAACATCATAAAGCTTGAGGCAAGGCTTTGGGTTACCGCGGTGCAAAGAAATTTGGGAAAATAATAACGGGAGAGTAAAAAATTTTGTATCGAGGGATCGTGTATCACAAACTCTATTCTCTTCTTAATTAATAGATGAGGCAAATCTTATGCCTCCGTTTTGAAAAAAAAAGGATACAAATTTGGTATTGTAGATATTGGTATTTATTTATAAAAACTTTGTCAAACACAAGTACACCTTATATTTTGAAACGAAGGGAGTATTAATTATATAACAAACGTCATACCCAATAAAATCCTTACATATTTGTTTATTGAAGATGATGCCCCAGATGAGCCAATACAGATTCCTAGAATGGATGAGAAGCTGGCAGAAGATATTGTTCGCAAGTGGCAGAGTATCAAATCCAAGGCCTTGGGATCAGATCATTCTGTGGAATCATTGCAAGAGGTGAGTTCAAAACTTTGGCCGGCTGTCCTCTGTTGCTGGTCTGTACTTCCACTCACGAGATACCTTATGCAGCCAGAGGCACTTTTGGATAGTCATATAGGTTCACTGTTCATAAGTATACTTGCCCTGCTTATCTGGGTTGCATTTAACACTTCTATTGTTTCAGCATAATTTCTTGAGAGTTATTTCCACTGCCAACTTATCTCCCTTACGATGATATCTGAAAACGGGCATTTCCCTGATGCCCACAGGTTCTTGATGGCAACATGCTGAAGGTATGGACGGACCGAGCAGCGGAGATTGAGCGCAAAGGCTGGTTCTGGGACTACACACTGTCCGACGTGGCGATCGACAGCATCACCGTCTCCCTGGACGGACGGCGGGCGACCGTGGAGGCAACGATCGAGGAGGCAGGCCAGCTCATCGACGCAACCGACCCCAGGAACAACGACTCGTACGACACGAAGTACACCACCCGGTACGAGATGACCTTCACCGGACCAGGAGGGTGGAAGATAACCGAAGGCGCGGTCCTCAGGTCGTCTTAGGGCATTCGGTGCACAGTAACCTCATTAAGTTTGTTAATTCCTTCCAGTTTTTTTTTCCTTTTTTTTTTTGGGCGTGTAAATAAGCAGTCTAGGCCCTTTTCAGTTTGGAAGACAGATAGTTTCGTTAGTCTGATGTGATCAACGAGGAGCTTTGTTTTTCTTGTGTTGTATTTGGATTATTGGTACTAGGCTAGATCCTTGGAGATAAAGAGAAACATAGTGCTAGATTTGCAGATGAAATCATCTTGGTTCTTCTTCTGTGCTTGAGATTTTTCTTGCTATGTTAATGTCGAAGGCACGCAATCCTCCTGCATGTGTTGATGAAGGCGGCACTATTCCTAGCCATGATCACAAGAATGGCATGACAAAGGATTTTATTGTTTCTTACTCCCTCCGTAAAAAAAAAAAAGAGCATTTAGATCACTAACGCTCTTATATTTCTTTACAGAGGGAGTATTTTCCAGATCGACCACAAAGTGGCTGCATGAATTGCATTCGAAACTTTATGTGCATTGTCACCGAACCACCAGCTAGAGACAAACAATACATCAGTCCTAGCTCTAGTACCAGTCAAGACGGCAAATAACATGCCAAACACTCAGATGCAACAGTGCATTTAAAAATAGATGATCACAAGATTCAGCTTCACTACAAAATAGGCAAGAGATATCAGCAACATTTTGTCTCTTACAAAGATTGTCTCTAGTAAGTAGCTTGTTATGAGCTAACAGCCAGAGGAAAATATGGATCTTGGGAGGGACAGTGATCTTCCAAACAGCTGGGACATTGATTTGGAAGATATAATTAAAAATTGCATATAAAGAACTAACAGAGTAAACCCCTTTAGACTCAAATTTCCAGATAAGGAAATCCTCTTCAGTAGTATACACCACTGTTTTGGCAATGATGCAAAGATCAAACCACATATTCATAAGCTTTTGATCAAGCAACTTCTAAAGGAGATTTTAAGCTGACTTCCATCCCAAATTTCAACTATAGTTAGATTCAGCTCATTACAGATTAGATATAAATCCCAAAATTTGGTAACCGGACAAGTAGAGCCAAACCAATGGTCCTCCCAGAATTTAGTCTTTTTGCCATTACCCAGTTTCCATCATTACCCCATCTTAGCAACTTTAGCAGCCCAAAGAACCTCTTTCCAAGAATGGGAGGTATCATTGTGTGGACAAGCAAAAAGGGTTAGGGCTCTAGGTCCTATATTTGAGATCAATAATTTGTTTCGAGATATTCTTATCAGTTCAATGATGTCTCTTGACACAAGAGGCTAGCAAGCACTGATTAACTTCAGAGATATTAGGTAAACGTAATCCTCCAAATTCCTTTTTCATAGTTATTAATTGCCAGCTAGCTAGATGAAACTTATGATGACCATCATAGTTATCCTAGAAACAGTGGGCCATTTGAGAATTAATAAGATTAATAGTCCACTTTGGGAATTTAATGAAACTCATTAGAAAAGTAGGAATACTAGCTAAGCATGATTGAATCAAAGTTAATCTACCACTATGAGCCAATAATCTGCCCCTCCACCCCGTTGTTCTTTTGATGATTTTATCGACCACATGTTGTAAATCCTCTTTCCTAGCTTTGCATGATGGAGAGGAACCCCAAGATATTGGATGGGCAACTCACTGATTCTGCAACATAAAGTTTGAGCAAAAGGTTGGGGTTCATCAACATCAATGTTGATGGGCGCCAAGTCTCATTTATGAAAATTAATTCTCATCCCAGAGATTTGCTCAAAGCAAGACTCGACGCATTTACGGGTTCTAACAAATTCTAGGCTATTCGCTCAGAAAAGCAAGGCGTCATCAGCTGCATGCTAATAACACCAACAAGTCTAAGTTGTTGAAATAAACCAGCAACATGACCACACATGGTAGATTTAATAAGCATTCTAGCAAATACATTTGCAACAAGATTAAAAGGCAAAGGAGGAGATCTTCCTGTCTAACCCCACTTCCAATTTCAAATAAATCATTGTTGATGTCATTAATCCTGACACAAACAGATCCTTAATTTGAATAATGAGTTGATTAGATTGATCCACTTCTCACTATAACTTCTATGTTTCATCATGGATACGAGAAATGCTCTATTCACCATGTAATATGCTCTCTCAAATAAAACCAGTTTGCCCACTCCTAGCTGCATCATGTATGATTTCCTGAGCAGAAACAACACTCTCCATAATATATCTACCTCTTAAAAAGGCAGTTTGTTAGGAGAAATTAATACCTCAAAGACCCTATTGAATCTAGTAGTGGCAGCACACTTCAACAGAAAAAATCTTAGAATCATAGTTGGTAAGCGCAATAGGCCTATAATTAAGAATTGAGGTAGCATCTCGCTCTTTAGGAATCTAGGTCAACAAGGAAAATCTAAGTCTGAACAAATCTAATCTATCTTTATGCCATTCATTAAACAATTCCATTAAATCATCTTTAATAAGATCCCATAATTGTTGAAAAAACAGAAAAGGTAGGCCATTAGGACCAGTAGCTCCTTCAACATAAGACCTAAAGACAGCTTCCCTAACTTCTGTTTCAAAGAAGTCATAATCTAGATAAGAGTTTTTCTCACTAGAAACTTTTTCACGAGTCTCCCAAAAATACCCAGCTAAGCCAACATGCAGCTTCAAGTGAAAACTAAAAAGGTTTTTATAATAATCAAGAGCAATATTTAGAACACCTTGAGGGTCTTCCAAAGGATCACTAGCGCCTTCAAGCATATATAGTTATCGTCTTCTTCCTCCTCCTCTGGTTAGCCATTGAGTGGAAGTAGGCAATGTTCTTACCCCCCCCCCCCCCCCCCCCCCCTCTCCAGGATGTATTTTTCTCTAGCCCTCTATCTAGTTTTGATCTCCTCGTTATGCCAAGTTTGTTTCAGCTCACTGGCAATAGCATGCATTTTTTCTTCTTAGAGACAGGAATAGGGGTTGAGACTCAGCCAAAAATCTAAAGAATCGTACTCACAATCATTGCTTGTGCTTCTTTTGGACACCCTCAAAAAGTTAGCATTCCACTCTTTGAAAAGGCTGGTACCAAGCAGGGCAAGCATCCATATGATGTCTTGCAAATGAAACACACCTTGAGGACCGAGCAGAGACCGACAAAGTGACCTAGCACCCCACAATTGAAGTTGTCCATTCCCCTGTATTTCGGATCACAATTGCCATCTCCAACAATTTTTTTGTAACCCTCCTCGCTACCCTTAGCATTCTCATCAGAATTACCAGCTAACCCTTCTTGATCTCAACAGTATACATCGCATCTTCTTTGTTGAGGGTGGAATACATTGCATCTTTTGCAACAACTCGCAAACCAGAAAGCATTTTAAAACGATCGTGTATGCTTCATGCATTGGCTTATGGATCCGTTGGTTATAAAATGCTGCAGTATACACTGGTCTGCTGCACCTCAATTTTCTAATACACACCGTAATATCTCTGTCTCTACTACTTTCTGGCACAAAAGCACTCTATGTTTCACTTATAATATCTGGTAAAAAGACTTTAAGTCTAGCAGCAAGGAGCTTTGATATGATTTTATACACCACATTACAAAGGTTAACGGGTCTAAACTGAGATATTTTCTCTGCATTATCAACTTTTGGTATTAGCATCATGGTTGTTGTGTTCCAACCATCCGGAGTTATACCACTGTTAACAGCAGCAAGTACTTTTTTCACCAATTCATCGCCAACTAGAGGCCAGATTTCTTTTATAGAATATAGCATGCAATCCATTTAGGCCCGGGGCTTTCATGTCACCGATACTAAACAAAGCATTTTTCAGCTCTTCTACGGTATACCGAGCAAGCAAAGACTTGTTCATGTAATCGTGACTTTCCTTCTAACCTTGTTCAACACCTCATGTTTAATCCGTTGGGGAGTAGGGATTAGAATACCTTTTTTAAGGAATTGTATAAGATTCGTGCAAAAAAATTGGGGTGTACCGAAGCAAAACTCAACTGAATATATGAAAAGAAACAGTTATTTCGAATTAGTTTTGGCAGCGAAGCCAGAATCTGATTCGGGCAATTTTTTAATTAAAGTTATTGAATAAGCGGAGGACGCACGGACGTAACTCGTGACCGCATCCGTTCCGTTTCGTCTCCTCGCCCCCAAGCGCACAGAGCCAGCCAGCTAGGCAGAGCCCGACCCGTCAATCCTTTCCCCTCCAGAACCCTCCTGCCCCCTCCCCCCCGCCACCAGCCGCCGCCGCCGCCTCGCCGCGGAAACCCTAGACCCCTCCCCGTCCCCTCGTCCGCCACCCGCTCCGTCACCGCCGCTAGCCGCTTCAGATCTCGAGGACTTCCGCCCACGATGGAGGACTGGGGTGAGCGCCTCTCCCCTCTATCTCTCTCTCTCTCCAGCGCCTCCCGGTCTTCGTGGGAGCCGATGCTCGATTCGTTCCCGATGCGGGCAGTTCGTTTTTGCGACGAACCTCCCTTGAGTCGCCGAATCTTAGGCGTCGGTTGTTTCGCCGGCGCGGCCAGTTCGTCGGGCGATTGGCGGACCTAATGGGCCGCTTGCGTGCGATGACAATCGCGAATTTCGGGCGCTGCGATTGTGCACGAGATCGGGTCACGTTGCTGCTGAGATCCCAGTGCGTTTAGGATTCTGGGCGCAATCGTTAGGAATTTGGGTTTTTGGTATTTGTACGGTGTACTTGCTTGTGTACGAGTACATCGACCAGTTCCAGGCGCAGGTTGTGTATTGTTTTCTGAGCCCTGGCACCGCCCGTAATCAGTTAGCCCTCTGCATGTTTCTGTTTCAGTACTACAATGTAATGATTTCGTGCTTTCGTGAAGTATTTTGTGCTGCTTTTATCTGTCGAGCAATTTAGAAGACCTGTAGAGCATTTAGGGCGGGTTCTTACTTTCGTCGTAGAAACTAGGCAGTTGAATTTGCATGTGCAACTATGCTTGCTTAGAGCAGCCCTTGACAGGTTACATTATTGCGATGGCCTGTGCTGTTCTTAGTTGTGCTACAAAATGTGTTCCGTGTAGTTTGGACTTGTTAGCCAAATCATTGCACACACAGTATTTTGATGGTTAATGCAATGTTGCGAGTTTGTGACCTAGGAATTTGGCCGAATTCCTGTTTGTACAATTTATTTATTTTGGGAGGCTGAGTGATATCTGATGGTGCTTGCAACATTTTATTAAAGACAACTTTAGTGCATTATCAGAACAGGTTGTACGAAACCTTGAAATCGTCACTTCTTTTTTTATTGAATCTATGGTGCTTGTTTGTTCTGACACTTAATATTCTTTTGACACTTAATTTTTTTTTTTGGTATTTACAGAGAATGATGATTTTCAACCAATCGCACCTGTTGTGAAAGCTCAACCTCTTAAAAGTAACTGGGAAGATGAAGATGTGGATGAAGATGATGTCAAAGAATCTTGGGAAGAGGAGGAAGAGGTACTGGAAAGATTTGCACACTTTTTAGTGCACATAACCCTCCTTTCCCCCTGGCCCACATTTTTGTAGCTCTTCATTTTATAGAAAGTTTAAAAAGGGAATCACCTGGTTATTTTCAGATTTTGTCATTTATTTCTGGGCATTATTAACACTGCAAATATGGTTAGGAGTGTACCGATTGGCGAGAGGCTCTTCATAGGAGGAGACCTCAATGGCCACGTGGGCACATCTAACACAGGTTTTGAAGGGGTGCATGGGGGTTTTGGCTATGGCATCAGGAACCAAGAAGGAGAAGATGTCTTAAGCTTTGCGCTAGCCTACAACATGATCATAGCTAACACCCTCTTTAAGAAGAGAGAATCACATCTAGTGACTTACAGTAGTGGGCAACACTCTAGCCAGATTGATTTCATCCTCTCGAGAAGAGAAGACAGGCGTGCATGCCTAGACTGTAAGGTGATACCTGGAGAGAGTGTTGTCCCTCAGCATAAGCTTGTGGTTGCTGACCTCCGCTTTCGGATTCGTGTCCAGCGGGACAAGCGTGCCAAAGTCGCTAGAACGAAGTGGTGGAAGCTCAAGGGGGAGGTAGCTCAGGCGTTCAAGGAGAGGGTCATTAAGGAGGGCCCTTGGGAGGAAGGAGGTGACGTAGACAACATGTGGATGAAGATGGCGACTTGCATTCGTAAGGTGGCCTCAGAGGAGTTTGGAGTGTCCAGGGGAAGTAGAAGAGAAGCTAAAGATACCTGGTGGTGGAACGATGATGTCCAGAAGGCAATTAAGGAGAAGAAAGAGTGTTTCAGACGCCTATATCTGGATAGGAGTGCAGACAACATAGAGAAGTACAAGATGGCAAAGAAGGCCGCAAAGCGAGCTGTGAGTGAAGCAAGGGGCCGGGCGTATGAGGACCTCTACCAACGGTTAGACACGAAGGAAGGCGAAAGGGACATCTATAAGATGGCCAAGATCCGAGAGAGGAAGACGAGGGATGTTGACCAAATCAAGTGCATCAAGGACGAAGCAGATCAACTCCTGGTGAAGAACGAGGAGATTAAGCATAGATGGCGGGAGTACTTTGACAAGCTGTTCAATGGGGAGAGTGAGAGCTCTACCATTGATCTGGATGACTCCTTTGCCGATACTAGCAGGCTTTTTGTGCGGCGAATCCAGGAGTCGGAGGTCAAGGAGGCTTTGAAGAGGATGAAAGGAGGCAAGGCGATGGGCCCTGATTGTATCCCCATTGAGGTGTGGAGAGGCCTCGGGGACATAGCGATAGTATGGCTAACCAAACTTTTCAACCTCATTTTTCGGGCAAACAAGATGCCAGAAGAATGGAGACGGAGTATATTAGTACCAATCTTCAAGAATAAGGGGGATGTTCAGAGTTGTACTAATTACCGTGGAATTAAACTGATGAGCCATACAATGAAGCTATGGGAGAGAGTCATTGAGCACCGCTTAAGAAGAATGACAAGCGTGACCAAAAATCAGTTTGGTTTCATGCCTGGGAGGTCGACCATGGAAGCCATTTTCTTGGTACGACAACTTATGGAGAGATATAGGGAGCAAAAGAAGGACCTGCATATGGTGTTCATTGACTTGGAGAAGGCCTATGATAAGATACCGCGGAATGTTATGTGGTGGGCCTTGGAGAAACACAAAGTCCCAGCAAAGTACATTACCCTCATCAAGGACATGTACGATAATGTTGTGACAAGTGTTCGAACAAGTGATGGCGACACTGATGACTTCCCGATTAAGATAGGACTGCATCAAGGGTCAGCTTTGAGCCCTTATCTTTTTGCCTTGGTGATGGATGAGGTCACAAGGGATATACAAGGAGATATCCCATGGTGTATGCTCTTTGCGGACGATGTGGTGCTAGTCGATGAGAGTCGGACGGGGGTCAACAGGAAGTTGGAGTTATGGAGGCAAACTTTGGAATCGAAAGATTTTAGACTTAGTAGGACTAAAACCGAGTACATGAGGTGCGCTTTCGGTACTACTAGGCACGAGGAGGAGGAGGATGTTAGCCTTGATGGGCAGGTGGTGCCGCAGAAGGACACCTTTCGATATTTGGGGTCAATGTTGCAGAAGGATGGGGATATCGATGAAGATGTGAACCATCGAATTAAAGCCGGATGGATGAAGTGGCGCCAAGCTTCTAGCATTCTCTGTGACAAGAGGGTGCCACAAAAGCTAAAAGGCAAGTTCTATAGGACGGCGGTTCGACCCGCAATGTTGTATGGCGTTGAGTGTTGGCCGACTAAAAGGCGACATGTGCAACAGTTAGGTGTGGCGGAGATGCGCATGTTGAGATGGATGTGTGGCCACACAAGGAAGGACCGAATCCGGAATGATGATATACGAGATAGAGTTGGGGTAGCGCCAATTGAAGAGAAGCTTGTCCAACATCGTCTGAGATGGTTTGGACATATTCAGCGCAGGCCTCCAGAAGCCCCAGTACATAGCGGACGGCTAAAGCGTGCTGATAATGTCAAAAGAGGCCGGGGTAGACCGAACTTGACATGAGAAGAGTCCGTAAAGAGAGACCTGAAGGATTGGAGCATCACCAAAGAACTAGCCATGGACAGGGGTGCGTGGAAGCTTGCTATCCATGTGCCAGAACCATGAGTTGGTCGCGAGATCTTATGGGTTTCACCTCTAGCCTACCCCAACTTGTTTGGGACTAAAGGCTTTGTTGTTGTTGTTGTTGTTGTTGTTGTTGTTGTTGTTGTATTAACACTGTAAATATGTGAAACTAGAAAGTAACATCCAATCTGAGGGTTATCAGGGACATGTGTGGCATGTGCCCACTTGCCAAACATTAATTCCACCCCCAATGATTTTGTACTGTTGCTGGAAATTCGCCAAGTAATCCTTGGTGTTCATTGTCGCCATGAATTTCAACATATATCACTTTAATGTGTAGATGAATCCCTAACAAATCAAACTGCTGTGTCTTTCTTGCACTATGTTCTGTCTGTTCGCGTGGTCTATTCATTTTGCCTCAACAAGTATATGTTTGGTGAATTGTTTAACAGTGACCATATATGCTCTTTTGTGTATGACTGGTTCTGATGTGCAAATTAATTACCAAAACTTCATGTTTATGCTATGCTGTCAGTAGTAAGCTTTTATTTGGATATGTGCTACTAATATTGAATTGTCATTGATTCAACACTGGTTCTGTAATACATACAATGCAGAAACCTAAGCCACAACCTGTAGAAAAGCCTGCTCCAAAACCTAGTGCTAAAGCTGCTGTGAAAAAAGGCAAACAGCCCTCAACGAGTACTGAAGTAGTGGAAGATGATGTTCTTGATGATCCCATTTCAGAGAAGCTTCGCCAACAAAGGTATTGCTATTTCTTTTCTTGCCGTGGCCTTCTGGTATGATGTGCCTACCGTTCAGTTTGTTCACTCTGATGCTTTACTTATTACAGGCTAGTGGAAGAAGCTGACTTTAAGGCAACAGCAGAGCTTTTTGCAAAGAAGGACGGCAGTGAAAAGTCACTAGAGACTTTCATCCCGAAGTCTGAGAGCGACTTTGCGGAATATGCTGAGCTTATCGCAAACAAAATACGCCCCTATGAGGTCTGTTCAACGTTTGCAGAGCTCTCTGTTTGGTTTATATTGATACTCCCTTTCCTTCAGGAACTGACCTCGTTGGCTCATGTATACAGAAAAGCTTTCACTACATGGGTCTACTTAAGAATGTCATGAGACTTTCCATGACATCGTTGAAAGGTGCGGATGCGAAAGAAATATCCTCCTCCGTGACGGCAATTGCTAATGAAAAGATCAAAGCTGAGAAAGAAGCTGCAGCAGGCAAAAAGAAAGGAGGTGAGATTCTTGGACCTAATCTAGGCACTTTCTGTTTCTGGCCAAACATAATATGTAGCGCTAGGATGGGAATGCTGTTACTATCATATGCCTTCTATGCTGATGTTTGCCATAAATCTCCAGGAGCAAAAAAGAAGCAGCTCCATATAGAGAAAGGAGAGGAGGACTTTGTTGCCCGACCGGGTGCATCTTTTGACGACCCCGACGAGTTCGACTTCATGTGATTGGCTGGGAGGGGAATAGCCTCTTCCGTGTAACACCTTTGAGGCAAAGCAGAGATTAGGGTTTGCGGCGGTCTGTATTCCCTTCAGAGGCACCTGAACACTTGGAACTGCGTGGGAACATGTCTTATCTATTTGAGGTTGATTTTGACACTCGGAGAATAAGAAGAACGCTTGCGGCTCTGTGAGGCGTTTTTCTTGTTCGAGACCTGTTTGTGTATTTTACTCTTGTTCTGTGGGTTGGGATATGTTCCTTTTTGGCCAACTGTACTATAACGTGTTTCTGGTTATATTGGAGTCATGCAAGTAAATTTTGGTGGTTGCCTCAGTTAAATTCTCGAGTTCTTGTGAGTGTGCTTTGAAAGAGAATATCCGGTTATTGCAGCATATTTTTTGTCTGGCATGGCTCTGAATCTGTGAGTATCTCAAGTGGTATGCTGCATAGTGCTCAGGACAAGCTGCGCGTAGGCAGGCTCGTTTTGTAGAAAAAGAGGTCATTGTTTTCTGTCACGTCGGGCCTGCGGCCAGCAGTTCTCTCCTAGGACGTTGGCCGCGAATCATAGATCTTCCTAACATTGTTCATGCTAACATTTTCAGTCCGGAGGCAGTGTTCCTGTGTACATCGGTTTTGAAATATTCCGTAGGCCTTGTTTGTTTCTGCTTTGATATGATTCGAATCACCTTGGGATTCACTTTAGTGGCAAAGTTGATTCACAGTTATATAAGATCATGTTTGTTTCAGCTCTGGTTGGATTCGAATCACTTGTAGATTCGCTTTAGTGGTAAAGCTGATTCGTAGAATCAGCTTCGCCACCGAAGTACACTTTTGAGGTGCTTCAACAAATTGCACTAAAAATGGCCCAAATCCAGATTCAGCTTCATTGGCAAAGCTGATTTGAAATAGCTGTTTGTTTCAGATTCTAGATTCAGTTTCACTGGCAAAGCTGGCTTCACTGGTAAAGCTGATTCGAAATAACTGTTTGTTTCAGATTCCAGTTTCAGCTTCACTGACAAAGCTGAATCTGGTTCCTGAAGCTCAAACAAACAGGGCCGTAATCTTTCGGAAAGGTTGGGGACTCCCTAGGGCTGCCCCTGGAAGGCCCATGGGGTGACAGCCATGTCACCCCATGGGCTGAAGGGGCCCAATAGTTGGGTACACCCTTGTGCCTTGGAGGCCAAGGCGGGTGGGGCCGAGGCCCGGGTTCGAGGCCCAATAGTTGGGTACACCCACACACATGGCAATTTTAGGGCAATTGTGTTCTCTAATACATGGCATTTTTTGAATTTTTTTGAAATGATTTTTATGTGAAAAGTATAAAATGTTTTCTTTTTCTTTTTTCAAGACACATGGCAATCTGTAAAAGATTTTTAATTGAATACATGCTAAATTATCTTTTTTAGCTAATACCATGATTTTAATCGAACCTAGCCAATACAACGTTTGCCTTTGATAATAGGGTAGTAAATTTTACCATGATATGTCTAGTTGCCCTGATACAAGTAATTTTTTATCCACATGCCATGATTTTTGTACCATCGCAAATTTTTTTTGTCCCATGGCAAATTTCTTTCTTTTAGGACCATGAGAAATTCACTTTATGGACCATGGGAAAAAAAATTGAACCATAGAAAATTTATAAATTTCACAAAATTGCCATGTTTTTAGAGAACCAAATTCCTAAATTTGCCATGTGTCCGTAGAATATTCTTAAAATTTGACATCTTTTTTTAAAGAACATAATTCCTAACTTTGCTATGTGCCCATTACAAATTCCCAAAACTTGCCATGTATTTTTAGAGAACAAATTTCCTACATTTGGCATGTACAATTTTATTATAGGTAGCATGACAGCTATATTATTTAGACAATAGCAATTTTATTATTTTGACCATGTTAGTTTTTTTTGGCAATTTCATTATTTAGACAATGTCAATTTTATTAATTGGACCATGGTAATTTTATTGTAGGTAGCATGATAATTATATTATTGAGATCACACATGACAATTTTTCTCGTCTTACAAATATTTTTGTTTTTGTTTTTTTGGACCATGGCAAATTATTTTAACATACCACGGTAAATTCTTGGGAAATGATATGGTTCAATCGGCGGATTATCACGCTCGTGTCCGCCACCTTGGTTGCACACTACGCATCCCATGTGACGTGCTGGACCTGGTTCCCCACGACCTCTTCTTTCTGCAATAAGGCCCCTGCTGCAAGAAAAAAACTGTAGCAGGACCTCTGTTACAAGAATAATTAAATTGCAGCAAGGCCTCTGTTGAAAAAAAAAACTGTAACAAGACCTCTATTGTAAATGTTTTTTGCAACATGACCTCCGTTGCATTAAAAAAATATAACAAGGCCTCTGTTGCAAAAAAAAATCTGCAACTTGACCTATGGTTTGCAAAATTTTCTGCAACATGACCCATCTTGCAGAAAATTACTGCAACACGAGCTTTGTTGCAATGGTAGAGGGTGACAATCGGCCGCTCACTCTGCCCGATCCGACGTCTCGCGAGGCGGCGCCGACCGAAGCGTAGCAGCGCCCTAAATTCTTTCTTTATATACTATCAAATTTATTGAGACGACACATTTTTGCCTTCCTCACGAGCATAAATTTTTTTTGCAACACAAAATTTGACACGTGAACAGTACATTTCTTTTCATAAATTTGCAATGTTTTATAGAGAACAACAACTTTCTAATTTTTTCATGAGACTATTTTTTTCAACATTTGTTGTTGTTGTTTTTAAGTTTATATATGATTTTTCTATCCAAATATGCGGCGGTTTTATGCTCTATAACATGGCAAATTAATTGTGTATAAGATGCCATTTTTCTAACACTGTCTATTTTTTTTACCTACATCATGGCAAATCTGTTGTTTACATTTTGTTAATTTTTTTGCACAAGGGAATGATGATTGGGCCAGGAGGCCTAACAAAGGGCATGTGTGCCGTCGCGTTCGCACGGGTTTATCATAGCAAACAAAAACATACGCGCAAACGGGAATGCTATGTCTTGCTTATTGTGAGACTAGCATCCGTCGCTAAAGCTTTTCCTGCACAGCGCGCGCGTAAGGCCTGACCCAATAGCGTGTAGTTGTTTCCTTCGTTCGTTGCTCGTTCTGTTTTTTTCTCTTTTCTTTTCTTTTCTGATTTCTTCTCCAATTTTCTTTGGTTTTCTTTTTTTCCGTCATTATACTTCGGTTTCTTTCGTTTTTCTTTGGTTTCTCTTTTGTTTCATTCATGGTTTTCTGCGGTATTTCTTTTCTATCTCATGTTCCTTTTTTTGTGGTGTTTAGTTTCTTTCTTGGTTTTCAATGTTTTTGGTTTTTCTTTGTTTCTTTACCTATTTTCACTTTTTTCCATCTTTTTGCACTTTTTTTACAGTTTTATTTTTTGTTTCCTTTTTATTTGGTTCCTTTTGTTTTTTTTTCGTTTTTATAGTTTTTTCAATTTTCTTTGTTTCTTTTGGTTTTTTTATTTTACATTCTTAGTATACGTCAAGAATATTTTCCTAATATATGTTTAACATTGTTCGATTACAAACTTAATAATTTTTTAATACATGGTCAACTTTTTTTCTATGCATATATTTAACATTTTTAGAGCTTGATTAAAATTTTGCAAATACAACATTAACTTTTTTCAAATGCTTGATTAACATTTTTGAATACATGGGGACAATTTTTCTATACATATTTTAACATTATCAAATGGTTGATTAACATTTTTCAAATACAAGATTAACATTTTTTGAATACATGCTCAATTTTTTAATACATATTTAACATTTTTTTAAATGCTTGATTAACATTTTCGAATATTTCTTTTACATTTTTTTAAATGCTTAATTAACATTTTCGAAATACATGATGAACTTTTTTCACACACATTGTATATTTTTGTATAATTTTTTTTGTATACATGAGAAACATTTTCTTCATACACATTTAACATTTTTCAATTGCTTGTATAATAATTTTTTAATAGATGGTCACATTTTTTACTTTACACATTTTTAACATTTTCAAATATTTGATTAACATTTTTGAATACATGGTCAGCATTTTTTTCTATGCACATTTTAACATTGTCAAATGCTTGATTATCATTTTTTAAATACTTGTTATCATTTTTATCATATGCTTGATTAAAATTCTTTAAATACATGATCAACTTTTTTCACACATATTGCATATTTTTCGTATAAATGAGAAACATTTTATTTATACACTTTAACATTTTTCAAATGATTGGTTAACAATTTTTTTTCAAATGTTTTATGTAAATTGTTTTTGTAATTTATTTATTTATTTAGAATATTTGGAAGTATAAAAGTAAGTAAGAAAAAGAAAATACAAAAACAAAAAACATTAAAAAAACGATGCCGTGGCACCCGCACGCCTGGGCCCGTCTATTTTGGGAGGAGCCTGACGTGAGAGTACGCTAGGTAGGTCTAGTTATAAGCGAGAAATAGCATTGCTCTTGCGCAAACAAGTAAGTTTTAATGCTTGTCTAAAAAAATGCAAGTATTAATGCCATTATATGGTTTCCAATATGCGAGCTTTACCAGGAATGAAATACCTTTCCAAATTGTGCCAAAACTAGCGGGGTTATAGATTCCGTATACAATAAGATCGTACATGCCAATACGATTTGAATCCTTTTGGTGGTCTATCTGTGTGTTCGATCAGCTTGATTAAATACCTAGCTACACGAGCGATCGTCGCAACGACTCGCGGGTGTTTCCTTCCGGCCACCGATCGACGATGTCGACATGGCTACCGAACGACGTCGTCTCCGAGATACTCTCCCGGACGCCGGTGAAATCGGCGTGCCGGTTCCTGTGCGTGTCCAGGGAGTGGCGCGCGCTCATCTCCGACTCCGCGTTCGTCGCGGCGCACAAGGCCCGAACGGAGCCGCAGCTCCTCATCGTCGCCAACTCCTTCCATGGCGTAGCCAGCGGAGGGCTCCGCGACCTGCGGCTGCTGGAAATAGACGGCAGCGTCGTGAGGGTGATCAAGGGCGTGGGCACCCTCTGGACCGTCACCTCCGGCCCCGGCGGCCCCGTCTGCGCCACTCGCGACGGCCGCGTCCTCAACGTGATCGATCTGGCCACCGGGAGAGTGCTCATGACCTCCACGGAGATGGGCCGCGGCGGAGCGTTCTATACTACCTTTGGCATCGGCTACGCCGCCCCGTCGGGCGAGTTCAAGGTGGTTCGCCGGACGAGCAATAGGATATATATTTTCTACGATGTTCTCACGTTGTTGTTACCTCAAGAAAGAAAAGAAAAGAGAGGTTCTCACGTTGGAAGACGGCGCGAGAAGATGGAGGATTGGAGGCGGATGCAATCACCCCCAATTGCAGACCATGTCGGCTATCGCCAGAACTCTGCGATCACGATAGATGGTGTGATATACTTCCTTTACTGGTTGGATGGTCTGATGTGCTTCTTTTGCGGGTTGGTGGCATTACCGCAGGTGGACGAGGGTTATGTCATCTGCCTCGACCTCGAGAGCGAGCAATGGAAGAGGTCCATCAAAGCCCCGGTGAGGCTACTAAAGCTGAGATCGGAGACCCGTATGGTCGAGCTCAATGGCACCCTTTGCATGGTTCACTCGGAGGGACGTGGGACCAAACATGCTTGCACGACCATTTGGCTTCTGTCTGATTTGGCCGAGGGGACCTGGGTCGAGGCGTATGTGATCCCGATGGCTCGAACCATTGATCTAGTGATCCCTTTCAGGGTGATGCATCATGGTGGAAAGCTAATGTGCTATTGCTTACTTAATGACAAAGCAAGTCCGATGCTACAAGTCTATGATCCGCTCAATGAGACATGCACACACCTCGCGGATCTTGCGGGTAACCATATGGGTGATGTTAGTTTTTGCGACTTGCACTTGGAGTGTTCTGTCTATTGGACGGCGAAACTGTGTGCGGCAGATGAGAAGATTAAGAGCGGTAGCACTAAATCCAGTACTGCATCCTACCTTGAGGGCTTTGACTCTGATGAAAACACATCAGGGAACTCGGGCACTAGGGCACCACAAGCTCAGAATAGCCATGGCTGTGGAGCTTCTGATATGCGTGGTGAGGCCACCTCCCCGCACAAGCATGGCGGTAGGGGACGCACGTCTAGGGGACATGGATGTGGTCCTACAGAGGGGGCAGGAAAAGAACTCTTCACCAACGAAAACGAGTGGAGATCAATGTTGACCGTAAACGCAAACAACAGAAACCCATGGATATTGCCGCCGGCGTGGGTTGAGATATGCCATCGAATCAGCTTGCTTGGACCCCGACGGCAAATAACAATGCCTCCCAAGCAGTGATGCAAGATGAGGAGGAGAATAGCAATGACTCCAACAAGATGCAAAGAACTATCCGAGATTGTCGAGATTGATCGGTGGATCCCGCGGCGATGGATCTGGCACAGACGCAATGAGGTCGGACTTGACAGTGAGAGAGCTTCGCTGGTTAGTGAAGATGTAGCGCCCCTCCTTCATCTTCCTTTCTAAAACGAAGATATTGGTTCGAATTTCATGTGGTGGCTGGTTACTTGAGTTCTTTTGTTGTTAGTTGTGTCGGCCTCAATGGAGGTTTGGCGCTTTTCTGGTTGCAGCCGGTCTTAGTGTCCGTCTTTGAAAGGCTTTAACTCACATTTCATTGATGTGGTTATCCCCCAACCCGTTGATGTTCCTTGATGTGTAACCTTTTTTATGGCGAACATTGCCGTGTATGTTACCTTTTTTCGATAAAAGGGCGATTTATTAACTCAAAATGTAGCATCAAGCGGATACAAAGCATAATGAGTAACACCCGGCCTCTGCATAGTTAGGATACCGTGTATGTTACATGGATACTTTTGGAAACTGTCGTATCTAGTGTATCAACGTATCGGATACTCAGACACTCGGATACATCCAGATACTACTCGAAACATATCGCCCAATTTTATGTTTCTTCAAATAAATATATTAATACTTTGAGGATATCTGTGGGGTACACCTCGTGGACACGAGAAAACCTATATGTCCATACCCACGAGTCCATATGATAACCCCCTCCTTTTTCTCGCCTCATTATTTCTCACCCCGAGTGACCAAATGTGACTGATCCTACTCTTCAGCAGCTTGAAATTGAAGTTGCAACAGGTCAAGAGAACTAGGATCATATTTATGGTGCATTTTCCATGTGTTCTATCACCTTATTAGTGTTCTTAAACAGTCATATTTTCATATAATCACTATTTTCTATATAATTTTAGTATTTATTATATATACAAACATATCCTAGTATCTGCATTTTTTCAATAATTGCGTATCACGGTGTCTGTATCCGTATCACCGTATCCGTGCAACTTAGTTTGCCATGAGGACTTAATCGCGGTGTCACCAACAGGGAGCTTTCACTTCTGTTTGATGAATATGAGGTGATGAACGGCATCACTCCGACGTTAGACTACTATGCAATCTCTATATCTCAAAAGAACCTAAGCAAGAACCGAAGCGGTCCTCCAGTTCAGCGAGGTTTTAGTTTACCAGCTTATATTTCAGTAATCCCTTTCTGCACCCAATGACAGTGTTACTCACTACTAGAGTCTGTTTAATTGCCGAGTTCCCAAAAAATGTGGTAAAACCTAGTTAAAACTCGGCAAAGGCTTTGCCAAGTTTTGCTCTTGGTAAAGTGAACTCGGCGTAAACCTTTCAGGAAAAGTGAGGTTTGCCGAGGTCCCTTTCTGGGGGACTCGAAAAAAATGTTTCCGGGAAACAGATGTGGGTACTCGACACAATAAAGTGGCTTGATGGGTGACGGAGGGAGATGGTGCTTGCCATGTGGCACCAACGTTGCCAAGTTCCTCAAGGCGACACTCGGCAACACAGTAGGCAACCACATATCCTCGTGGCTGGCCGTGGGACCCATGCTTTCCCTATCGTAAGAGTGGTTGGGGTAACCCCCAAGTGTAAGGGTAAGTAACCTAGCAATAAGTATTTCCTCGATTGAAAATCAAGGTTTATCGAACCAGTATGAATTTCTTCTGCAACTAAAGTCCTTGGTACCTGCACACCAAACACAAAAAATCTTGCCCCCAATATTTCAAGAAGGTTGTCAAGTTTTTTTCCTGCTAGTTACAAGGATAAATTGTATGGTATGGTAGGAATTGATAGATAGAACAAGATAATAAAATGATACAACAAGAAAATAAATTGTAACGGTGTATGCAATTAAGAAAGATAGACCGGGGGGCATAATTTCACTAGAGGCATCTCTCTAAGCAAGATAAATGTGTTGTGACGAACAAATTACAGTTGGACAATGATTAAATTGCAATGTTTATATTTATGACAATAATCATTAATCGCATAATCTTCTATAGGCAATATTTATGTAGACGGTTATCCGACCACATCTACAACTAATACTCCACCTAAAGACCGCTATCCAGCATGCATCTCAAGGTATTAAGTTTATAACAAACAAAGTACTGCTATAAGCAAAGTGACATAATGTAGATAGTAAAATTGTCATCCAAGGGTGGTAAAGAAACCATCGTTTTATCCTTAGTAGCAACAATACAATACGTTTCCGTCCCCTTTTTGCCACTGGGATGAATCGCCGCAAAATTAAATCCACTGCAATTTACAACACCCTCTGAAGAACTACTAATCAATCTTGACCAAAGAAGGCAAATAGATCAGAGAGCATACACGAATACTTAATTATACAGCAAAGAAACTTCAAAAGATTCAATATAATTCAATGAACAATCTGATCATAAAGTGACAATTCATCATATACCAACAAACACAACCATCGATTACATTATATGGATTCCGATCATGTGAGGCAGCTCACAGGAACTTTGTATTGAATCATAAGGGAGAGATGATGCCATCTAGCTACTGCTATGGACCATAAGGTCCTAAGGAAAATACTCACACATGGTCATGGTGGCAGCAAATTCGATGAAGATGGCTCCGGTAATGGATTCCCCTTTCGGGAGAATGTCGAAACAAGCCTGCAGATTGGGTCTCCCCGGAACAGGAGCTTGCGGCGGCAGAAAAAATTGCAAAAAAAATGGTCCGGAGGGTTTTGGGAAATATGAGATATATGTGAAATATGGATGTAAGGCGGTGCCAGGGGTGCCCACGCGGCCTCCCCGCACGGATGGCACCCTGGCCGCGTGGGGGCCTGGGGTGGCCCCTTGGCCCCTCCTGGTACTGTCTGGATTCTTCTTCTTCTGAAAACATTCCTCGTAAATCCCCAAGTTATCTTGAGCTCCGTAAATATGGATTTTCTGTAAAACCAAAAACATGTTGAACATAACAACTGGCTTTGGGCACTGAATTAATAGGTTAGTTCAGAAAAATAATATGAATTTCTATAAAAATTATTCAAAAGTGTATTATAATAGCATGAAACTAGAAAATAATACATACGTTTAAGACGTATCAACCCACATGATTTGCCGAGAACCAGGACATGGCAAAGCCACTTGCTCTTTACTGAGCCCCCACTTTGTCGAGTCCCGCCTTACTCCGGGCGAAGTGAAGTGCGTACATAACACCATGTGTTGACGCTCTAAAGTTCACGAAGTCCGACGTGGTCCACACTGTTGCCGAGAGCTTTCACTCATCAAAGGTGCATGCTCTTTGCCATGTTTCGGGCACTCTGTGTACTTATCAGCAACCACGCACCTAGCACGGGTTGCTTTACCGAGAGCGGTCGTGGACACTCAACAAATGTGTTGTCGAGCTATCAAATCACGCATGTTGCACCTTTACCGAGCGCAGTTCTCGACAAATGTAACTTTGCTGAGTGCAGCACTCGACAAACCATCTGTAAGCAGTTTAAGAAAAAATTGTTTTCCAGTTAGCCTTGCAAAAAAATATAGCACTAATATCCCACAAATATAGCAATTAGAACACATCCCACATATCACAAACAATACGGCATTTTAGCCAAATCACCATCCGCAACATACATAGCAATAATATGTTCTCGATAACACAAGCACAAGTTCTTAGGCTTCTAAAGCACACAAGCACAAGTTCTCAAACACACAAGCAAAAGTAGAAGCATACGAAGTCCACAAGCACGAAGTTCACCAATAAAACTAGGATTTTACATGGTTTTGGAGTTCGGAGTGGGACCATTATGAGGCATCATTGGCTTTGCTTTCCCAACTCTAGGTGCAGCTATTGGCACATTGTTCGACCCAGAAGACGGATTAGGTTATAAGCACATGAGACAATAAGATGAATGATAAGATAGATAATGGTGATTGAAAAAAGTTCCAATAGAACTCACAAAGTTCAAGTTAGGAGCCTGTGGAGGAGGGGTTGGTATCTCTGGCAAAGGTCTGCCCTGAAGAGCGAAAAGTTCAGCCACCAACGCTTGCAACGACCGCACTTGCACATCCTGTGCATCGACACTAACAATTGTGTATGATCATCAAAACACATAACTATAGGTGTGTATGGTAGCAATGATATACAATGTATTTTTTTAACACAGTACAAACGCAGATACTCATTCCCTATGAACGCACACACCTACACCCTACCCCTATGAGTACCTCCGAAAGACCGAGGCGACACTTTATCTTGAGATTGTCGAAGCCAACACAGGCGCCTCCGTAATCGACGAGGACCTCTCAGACATCGCCGGAAAGCCTGAAAAAATGCAGGAAAATGCGAGCACCAGTGCTAAATTTAGGACTTGAACTCTGGTGTGCTGGTTCCACCATACAGAACCTAACCATCAGAGCTAGGATCAGTTTGTGATATACCATGTCTTTCTGAAATATTAACATGTATGTGAGCACCGTGCGTCATATGTGTACATGAAGCCTCAAGAGTGCTATCAATTCACTGCTGAAGCTCATTGTTGTGGTGTTTTCCATTTGCCTCTTAGGAGCACAATTTAGCTTTCTTGTTCATCTCTAATACACAATTACTATGCATCGGTACAAGACAAACATTTGTGGTGTTTAAATAGGCATCTCTCGGACTCTAAATCCGGGACAACTTGAATGATCAGTGGTTGGATGGTTAGGAGGACAGCGGTATCCCAAGCCCATCAGGGTTCAAGTCCTAGACTTGACATTGGTGTTCATATTTTTCTCGATTTATTTCAGGTCTTCCAGCAATGTGTGTTCAGTGGGGGGAGGCATTCCCGTCAACTATGAAAGCGTCTATGACGACTTCGTCAATCTTAAGATGATGTGCCGGCTCAGTCTCTCGGAGGTGCTCATAGGAGTAGGGTGTGCGTGCGTGCGATTATAGGCATGAGTGTATGTGCATATGTATGAGCGTCTGCGTCTGTACTGTGTTAAAAAAAGGACTTGATAGCGTTGCCTCCACCTCCCAACAGTTTTTTTTCTCCCGCGTTTCCCTCCCACGTTTGTTTCTTGTTGGTCTTTTAGCCCCAACCAATGCCGCACAAAGTAAAACCAACATAAATCGATACTTTCCCAAAATAATGTCCTGCATTAACTCAATCAAATCAAATCAATCTTACTAAAATCTCAATTAAATTGAAAACTTTCCTTGCCTTATTCTACCCGTACTCCCATCAAATTACATGTTACAAAAATTGAGTACGAAGGCGTCTATGGCGACTTCGTCAATATCAAGATGATGTGTCGGCTCAGTATCTCGGAGATGCTCATAGGGTAAGGTGTGTGTGCATTCATTGGGGTAAGTATATGTGCATATATATATATATATATATATATATATAAGCGTCTGCGTCTATAGTGTGTTAAAAAAAAATAAGTACACACCCGTTGCAACCTACCAGCAATTAGCTAGTATATTTTGCTGCTCATGTCTGTCATTTTCTCTCTGTCTCTCTCTTACTTGCCTTACTTTAGGTAGCTTTCTTTCCTTTAGCCAACATTGCCATCCTTTCGCACATTTCACGAAACCATTTTGTTCTTCTTTGTATTCTATTCAAATCGCAATGCATTTTCATTGTGCGTGATTGAGCACTTCTTATGCAAGTATATATTCCCGTAAATACAAGTTCTGTTCATGCATGTCCGTCCTTTGTTGTATTTGTGCCATTCACATTTGTAATTGATGAAATGAGTAATAATCAGATATATCGGCCAGATGATTACTATGGGTCTATGCACAAGTTGATGAAACGCGATGAAAACATTATGAAACGGAAGTACACTGGCTACCAAATTAAATCCAGTTGTAGGCATAACTAATTTACACATTGATCTATCATTTAAAACTATTAATTTTGTAGTTCATTGCTGGGGTTAGCTAACCATTTAGGCCTAATGTGTTGTATATGTGAATATGTATAACATATATGTTCACTACTGGAATTTCAATGTATGCCAAGTGCTTGTCTCTTCGCCGAGAACCAAAACACGGGCACTCGGCAAAGCTATGAAAGCCGAGAGGCAAACTCGGCAATAGATGCAGCATGGCAAACACATGTATTTACTGAGACACGTGTCCGAAACATACTCGGCAAAAGGGAGAAACTCGTCAAACGCTCTGTATGCCGAGAGCCAAACAGTCAACCCACGACAAAGAGGTGCCACGTGGCAAGTCCGGCAGTGGTTAACGGCTCGGTGACGGTGAGTATACATTGCCGAGAGCCCGTGACTTGGCGCTTGACAAAGTGTGGTTTGATTGCATGATTATTTTAGTCAGAGAGTCATTAGTATGTGCTCGATGAGAAGAGAAATCATGAATTAGGCAATGGTAGAGAGGGGACAGAGAATCATTACAATCAGTATGTGCTCGATGAGAAGAGAAATCATGAATTAGGCAATGGTGCAGGCCAGCTTATCGAGCTGAGTGGATTGAAGAACTTGATAATCCTCTTTCTGTTCGTCCTAATTGTGGTGTTGCTTTTATCATGTGGTCGTATGTAGACATGCATTGACCACTTTGTTGTTTATTGAGAAGTCACTTGTGCTAAATAATTACTCTCTGACTTCATAAGAAGCTTGTGTGAACCATATATAATGCTTTCATGAGTTTGTTGTTATGTGTGTGATTCTTAGATAGTATACAAAGTTCTCTAAGTGGATATTCTTGTTATATCTGTTTTTGCCGCAGGGTTACATGAAAAAGAGGCATACCAATGCCGGCAGTGCATCTTTGCCGAGAGCTACACTCGGTAAAACAACTTTTTCCGAGAACAACGCTCGGCCGAAGGGACACATGCCACGCATTGGCAGTTTGGTTGTGATTTTGTCGAGTGGCCAACAAGGGTACTCGGTAAAGGAGAGTTGCTGGAGCAGCTTGTTTCAGTTAGGCCGAGTGTAAGCTCTCGGCAATGTGCACGAGTTTGCCGAGTGGTATGTCTCGGCAAAGAGCTGACAGAACCAGCGGCCGTGAAGTCACTTTTGCCGAGACGCATTGTTTGGCTCTTGACAACCTGTTTGCTGAGTGCCAGACAGTTGGTTCTTGGCGAAGTATTGTTTGCCTAAGAGGTGTACGCCGGGTACTCTTTGCGAAGAACAATTCTCGCAAAGACTTCGCTGAGTTTATTTGGCTCGTTGCCGAGTGTTTGTGGCACTCGGCATAGGGTGTAATTCCAGTAGTGGTTAACATATATTCATACTTGAATAAGTTTTCCTCCTCTCCTTCCACGAGCGAGTCCCCTGCTAGGGTTTCTCTGCCTCCCGCCAGCGTCACCGCCGATCTGACTATGGCCTTAGGGCCATGGAGGCGCAGTGGATCCCGGACCTTGCCGGTGGGAGGGCTTGTACTCCGTTTTAAGGTGTTTTTTAAAGTTGTTTAGAGTTGTGTCCTGCTCAAGAAGACGAGACGGCAGCAGCTCCCTGAAGATGGAATAAGGTTCTCCTCGCCTAGCACCCGTCATGGTGGTGCATCTAGTATCATCATAGGGCGCGCGAACGTGTGTCCCCGGCGGATCTCACGAGATTCGATCGGTGTTTGTTTCTGGTGGATCTGTTTGGATTCACCATGGGTTTGTACAAGACAAACAAATATGTAGGATCCTTTCGATCTGGCTTCCCTTCATCAGCGACGGTTGATGTTCTGTTGTGTTGGTCCTGTGGGGACTTAGCACGACGATTTCCCGACTATCTACTACAACAAGGTTTGTCTGGCTCCGATGAGGAAGCGGCTATGACGGCTGTGCGTCTTCGGCTCACTCCGGTGCTTGCAGTCGTCGCTAGGTGGTCTAGGAACATATATGTAATTTCTACTGTTTTTTGTGTTCTTTATACTGCCATGATATTTGATGAATAGATCAGGAAAAAAATTCTCGCAAAAAAAACATATATTCATACTTGAGACAGAGTATTTGTGGACTCTTTGTGATGTCATTGTTTTGATTTTTTTGCATGGTAATACGTGTCTCATTTATATCACAAGGATCATAGTACAAGCCACGTACACAGCGACCTGGCAAAACTGAACAAATAGCAGAACGCTAGCCTTTGCACAAAGAAACATCAACCAAGAAGTAAAATTACAAATAGGACCGAAGAAACCTCTGAGCTTGACACCAACGCCCGTCACCTACCTTTGGCACCACCAGAGCAGCCACCAAAGAAAAAAAAATGAAGGATGACCTCCACACCCGAGCTCGATGCGGCTCCATCTCTGATATGCAGCTTTGCGGACCTCCAAGGTGGCTCGCCAATGGCGAAACCATTACTGTTGAACGAATCAGACCAGGGCAATACCCCGACATGCCATCGAACTCCAGATCTGGCACCCCCACATGACTAAGACGTCGGAGGAAGAAACCATACCTGTCATCCACGTACCATGAACCCAACACACGATCCACCATCTTTCAGATGCTGCCGATGCTGACCACAATCTGCATCCGCTCCTGGACTACCTCCCAAGCTCCGCGCCGGTGCTGGAGCAGACACCGTCGCAATGACGGAGCCCGAGGACACAGGTCCACCGCGAGGATGCCGCCGCCGCCGCAGCATCCTTGCTTGAACAGACTGGATTCCAAATCCACCCCAACCATAAGACCGATCATTGTTTTGATATGATCTTTCATGTAATAATGTGCCTTCACTTCATACTGAGCAAATACATGTATTGATTTTCTCAAACATAACTTTTGTTATTTTTTTAATATGGACGGGCGCGCCTTCGTGACCTAGTAATAATGTACCTAATTACTTATTAGTGCGCGCACGCTGGTTTGCTGAAGCGAGCGGCCGGATACGAACCCCACGATGTGTTCCAATTGTGCGGCTGCGATGCCAGGTGTCCCCTGGTCGGGTTTTGTCTTCGCACAGAGACCGCGGACCTGGTCCGGTTGCATCCTTCGGCGCACGAACTTTTTTTTGTGTGGTGGGCCCCCGTTGTCATTGACGCTGTAGGTTGAATCGGTGGTGAGTGAGGAAAGAGTAGTGGGCGTCGGCGGTTTCGAATTTCGTGCCACTATCATCTCCCACACATCGGCCATTTCCCCCATCCTCTCCCCTCTCTCCTCTCTCACCAGTCCCTCACCAGCACCAACCGCAGACGCAACGGGCGGTGCCGCCGCAACTGCACCGGAGACGGGGCGCAGGGAGGCGAAGGCGTAGCGTGGGCGGCATCCGCTGCTCATCGCTGGCGCAGGTACGGTCCCTGGCCGTCCTCGAATCTTCTCCCCTTGCTGTTTGTCCATTCGACGCGGTTGTTTTGCTAATGGTCGTCGACGGGGGAAGCAGTGGTTACCGCAGTGTCAGAGGGGTGGAGGTGATTATCGCGGCGGCGATGAGGCAGTTTTCTGGCAGTTTTTGATGTCAAATTTTTGAGTTCTACCGCAACGTTGTAGGGCGATTTTCCTTCCGATTTGATTTGCTATTTTGTCGGTTAGATCCCGTCTCAGACATGCGCATCCACATCACGTAGTTACGGCGAGGTATTTTGGTCCTTTTCGTCCGGTGCCCCAGAAATCTTCAGGGGGAGGGGTGATTTTAGGTTGATTTTACAGTTTCTCCTCAAACCCTAGATATGCAATTTGTCCGCAATTTTTTGGTTCAAACTTGATGGGGTAGAGAAATCAGTAGTTGTGGTTGATCCTCTATTCTATTTTGTGGTTTGTTTTTTTCCTGCACACTTGCCACTGAGGTGTATCCAGTTGGCATTTGTAGATGTATGAGTTGCACCAAAACAAAAAGCAGTTGCCTACATTGGGTTGGGTATGGTGTAGACCTAGTTTATGTGTAGAGATGTACATTCAACTTGAACTTGTTGTAACTATGTGTTTTTGCACCTGTGGATGTGTGTAACTGAAACAAGTTTTGTGTGCAACTACATGCCCTTTAGCGTGCAACTTGAATAATTAATCTGTGCAACCAGTAGTTGACACTGTGTGCAAACTGTTTTTTGCAGTGAAAATGGGTGTAGAAGGAGAAACTGGTGGAAGCAAAGGAGGGGTAATTTCTTATTACCCATGTGCTTTTCCTAGAGAAGGCTTTATTTGAGCAAGCTCGATGTGTTATGCGCGTTGTGTTCAATTTTTCTTTGTAATGTTGTTGTTGTTGTTGTTGTTGTTGTTTCATGCAGGGGAATCGGCGAAATCAGAAAAGGGCTGCTGAGTGGGCCCTTCGCAGCTCCGCTGACGGGGGTGATGAAATTGAGGTAAGGTTCTAGGATAACCTGAACAGACGTTTCTCGTAATTGCACAGTGGGCACATTACAGTTGCAGATATAGGTATAGTAGTTGCACAAGAATCACCATAGAGTATACATAACAGTTTTGTAACTACAATTTTTTCACTCATGAACATGTTGCCATGCACATTATAGTTGTTGCACATCACAGAGATGGACTTTGCACATTTGTTTCATGTCTTTTGCTATATCAGCAAAGGTTCTTGCTACTTTCTGTAGAACATAATTAGGTAGTTGCACACTGGACCTTAACACTTGCACATATAGGGACAATAGTTGCACAACACTCTGGAATTGCATATCAGTTTTCCAAATAAACTTTTTCACTCTTCAACATGTTTGCCATACACACAGAAGTTGTTTGCACATCATAGAGATGTATTTGCACATTTTTTACTGGTGAAAATAGTTTCACCATATAAGCAAATGACACATAATCAGGTAGTTGCACAGTGACACATCATAGTTGCAGATATAGGGACAATAGTTGCACAACTAAAAGACTGGAGTTGCATAACAGTTTTCTAATTACACTTTTTCACTTATTAACTTGTTGCCATACATCACAGTTGCAGATATAGGGACAGTAGTTTTTCCACAGTTTTCTTTTTTTAGTTGCACAGAAAAGAAAGTAGAACAAAGATGTAGTGTTGTTTATAGGAGGCTAAAGAGAACACACCTGAAGTCAGGTTACAGTTGTATAGGATCTCTAGAAACTTTTTTTCTTCTGGAGGTATCCCATGGTGAGATCGCAGGTATTTGGACAATGAAGGTTTGGCCACCAGAGGATGTGTATGATCACAGACAAAGTGAGTTACTGATAACCCACAAGTATAGGGGATCGCAACAGTTTTCTTGGGTAGTATTTCACCCAGATTTATTGATTCGACACAAGGGGAGCCAAAGAATATTTGCGAGTATTTGCAGTTGAGTTGTCAATTCAACCACACCTGGAGAACTAAATATCTGCAGCAAAGTGTTTAGTAGCACAGTAGTATGACAGTTTTGATAGCAGTAGTAACAGTAGCAGTAGCAGTTTTGTAGTGATTGTAACAGCAGCAGCAACGAAAGTAACTTAGCAAAGATCAATATGCAAAAAACGTAGGCATTGGATCGGTGATGGATAATTATGTTGGATGACATTCATCATATAACAGTCACAACCTAGGGCGATACACAATAGCTCCAATTCATCAATGTAATGTAGGCATGTATTCCGTATATAGTCATACGTGCTTATAGTAAGAACTTGCATGACATCTTTTGTCCTACCCTCCCGTGGCAGCGGGGTCCATAAGGAAATCTAAGGGATATTAAGGCCTCCTTTTAATAGAGAACCGGAACAAAGCATTAGCACTTAGTGAATACATGAACTCCTCAAACTACTGCAATCACCGGAAAGAATCCCAATTATTGTCACCTTGGGGTATGCGGATCATAACACGTATTAGGTGCATATAACTTGCAAGATAGGATCAAGAACACAAATATATTCATGAAAACATAGAGAGTTCAGATCTGAAATCATGGCACTCGGGCCCTAGTGACAAGCATTAAGCATAGCAAAGTCATAGCAACATCAATCTCAGAACATAGTGGATACTAGGGATCAAAGCCCTAACAAATTGACTCTATTACATGATAAATCTCATCCAACCCATCACTGTCCAGCAAGCCTACGGAGAAATTACTCACACACGGTGGTGAGCATCATGAAATTGGTGATGGAGGATGGTTGATGATGACGACGGCGTCGAATTTCCCTCTCCGGAGCCCCGAACAGACTCCAGATCAGCCCTCCCGATGAAGAACAGGAGGTGGCGGTGGCTCCGTATTGTAAAACGCGATGAAACTTCTTCTCCTATTTTTTTCTCGGGGAAAGTGAATTTATAGCGTTGGAATTAGGTCAGACGACTGCTACTTGTAGTCTCCGTTGGTATTTCCCCAAAGAGGAGAGGATGATGCAGTACAGTAGAGATAAGTATTTCCCTCAGTTAAGAACCAAGGTTATCAATCCAGTAGGAGAACCAAGCAAAATTCCGTTAAGCGGACCTGCACACAAAAGGGCAAACACTTGCACCCAACGCAAATAAGAGGGTTGTCAATCCTCTTAGCGGTTATTTGCAAGGATTAAATCTTATAGAGATTAATAGATAAACTAAAATACTAATTAAAATAAAAGTAAATAAATTACAGCAAGGTATTTTTAGGTTTTTAATATATGATAAAGTAGACCGGGGGCCATAGTTTTCACTAGAGGCTTCTCTCTTGAACACATAGCATACGGTGGGTAGACAAATTACTGTTGGGCAATTGATAGAAAAACAAATAATTATGACGGATTCATGGCAATGATCATGTATATAGGCATCACATCCGAGACAAGTAGACCGACTCTTGCCGGCATCTACTACTATTACTCCACCCATCGACCGCTATCCAGCATGCATCTAGGGTATTAAGTATGAAACAGAGTAACGCCTTAAGCAAGATGACATGATGTAGACAAAGTAAACTCAAGCAATATGATTAAACCCCATCTTTTTATCCTTAATGGCAACAATACAAATACGTGTCATGTCCCCTACTATCACTGGGATTGAGCACCGCAAGATTGAACCCATCACAAAGCACCTCTCCCATTGCAAGATAAATCAATCTAGTTGGCCAAACCAAATCGATAGATCGAAGATAAATACAAATATATAATAATCATGCATAAAAGAGTTCAGAGAAGACTCAAATATTTCTCATGAATAATCTGATCATAAACTCACAATTCATCGAATCCCAACAAACACACCACAAAAGAAGATTACATCGGATAGAACTCCAAGAACATCGAGGAGAACATGGTATTGAAGATCAAAGAGAGAGAAGAAGCCATCTAGCTACTAGCTATGGACTCATAGGTCTGTGGTAAACTATTCACACATCATCGGAAGGGCAGCAAGGTTGATGAAGAAGCCCTCCGTCATCGATTCCCCCTCCGGCAGAGTACCGGAAAAGGCCTCCAGATGGGATCACGGAAGAACAGAGGCTTGAGGCGGCGTAAAGGTTTTCTCTTCTGGCTCTCTGTTGGTTTTGGAATATTTGGGTATTTATAGCGTTCGAATTAGGTCAAGAGGTGCCACGAGGGGCCCACAAGCCTGGGGGGCGCGCCCTACCCCCTGGGCGCGCCCTCCAGGCTTGCCCTCTCCTCGTGGCTCTTCTGGTCTTGTCCCGAAGCTTCCTGGGTCTCTTCTGGTCCAGAAAAAATTAATCCAAAGTTATTTTCTCGTTTGGACACTTTTTGATAATGATTTTCTGAAAAAGGCAAAAACAAGCAGAAAACAACAACTGGCACTGGGCACTGGGTTAATAGGTTAGTCCCAAAAATGATATATAATGGCATATAATTGCATATAAAACATCCAAGATTGATGCTATAATAGCATGGAACAATCAAAAATTATAGATACGTTGGAGACGTATCAAGCATCTCCAAGCTTAATTCCTGCTCGTCCTCGAGTAGGTAAATGATAAAAATAGAATTTTTGATGTGGAATGCTACCTATCATGTTTCATCATGTAATCTCTCTTATGGTATGAATAATAAGATCCGAATGATTCAAAGCAATAGTCTATAATTTGATATAAAGACATCAATACTCAGGCATACCAATAAACAATCATGTCTTTCAAAATAAAAATGCTAAAGAACGTTATCCCTAGAAAATCATATAATCCTGTCATGCTCCATCTTCTTAACACAAAGTATTTATCATGCACTACCCCAATGACAAGCCGAGCAATTGGTTCATACTTTTTAACGCGCTTCAGCTTTTTCAACTCCCACGCAATACATGAGCGCAAGCCATGGATATAGCACTATGGGTGGAATAGAGTGTGGTGGTAGAGATAAATAAGAGAAGTCAAAAATAAGAAGATAGTCTCACATCGACGAGGCTAATCAATGGGCTATGGAGATGCCCATCAATTGATGTCAATGCGAGGAGTAGGGATTGCCATGCAACGGATGCACTAAGAGCTATAAGTGTATGAAAGCACAACATGAAAACTAAGTGGGTGTGCATCCAACTTGCTTGCTCATGAAGACCTCGGGCATTTGAGGAAGCCCATCATCAGAATATACAAGCCAAGTTCTATAATGAAAAATTCCCACTAGTATATGAAAGTGACAAAATAGGAGACTCTCTATATGAAAAACATGGTGCTACTCTGAAGCACAAGTGTGGAAAAAGGATAGTAACATTGCCCCTTCTCTCTTTTTCTCTCATTTTTTATGGCTCTTTTTGGCCTTTTTTTAAAATTTTCGTCCGGAGTCTCATCTCGACTTGTGGGGGAATCATGGTCTCCATCATCCTTTCCTCACTAGGACAATGCTCTAATAATGATGATCATCACACTTTTATTTACTTACAACTCAATATTACAACTCGATACTAGAACAAAAATATGACTCTATATGAATGCCTCTGGCAGTGTACCAGGATGTGCAATGATGCTAGCGTAACATGTATAAAAATGATGAATGGTGGCTGAGCCACAAATACTATGTCAGCTATATGATCATGCAAAGCAATATGACAATGATGATGTGTGTCATAAAAATGGAACGGTGGAAGTTGCATGGCAATATATCTCGGAATGGCTATGGAAATGCCATGATAGGTAGGTATGGTGGCTGTTTTGAGGAAGATATAAAGAGGCTTATGTGTGATAGAGTGTATCATATCACGGGGTTTGGATGCACCGGCGAAGTTTGCACCAACTCTCAATGTGAGAAAGGGCAATGCACGGTACTGAAGAGGCTAGCAAATTGCGGAAGGGTGAGAGTGCGTATAATCCATGGACTCACATTAGTCATAAAGAACTCACATACTTATTGTGAAAGTTTATTAGCCCTCGAAGCAAAGTACTACTACGCATGCCCTTAGAGGGATAGATTGGTAGGACAAGGTCCATCGCTCGTCCTCGACCGCCACTCATAAGGTAGACAATCAACAATAAATCATGCTCCAACTTCTTAGCATAACGACAGATCATACGTGCATGCTTCGGGAATCACAAACCTTAACACCAATATTCTTACTAAACCACAATCATCTACTAATACCTCCCACATATTACCATCTTAATATCGCAAAACTATTGCAAGGAATCAAACTTATCATATTCAGTGATCTACATGAAAGTTTTTATTATATCCCTCTTCAATACCTATCATATCAGGACCAAATTCATAACCCATGCATATTACCATTGCTATTCATTAGACTCTCAAAAAGATATAAGTGAAGCATGAGAGTGCAACTATTTCTTTAAAATATAACCACCGCCGTGCTCTAAAAGATATAAGTGAAGCACTAGAGCAACTGCTTAGCTCAAAAGATATAAGTGAAGCACAAAGAGTATTCTAACAAATCACGAATAATGTGTGTCCCTCTCAAAAAGGTGTGTTCAGAAAAGATGATTGTGACAAAATAAAAAGCAAACAATCTATATCACAAGACGCTCCAAGTAAAACACATATCATGTGATGAATAAAAATATAGCTCCAAGTGAGTTACCGATAGATTGTAGACGAAAGAGGGGATGCCTTCCGGGGCATCCCCAAGCTTAGACGCTTGAGTCTTCCTTGAATATTACCTTGGGGTGCCTTGGGCATCCCCAAGCGTAGGTTCTTGCCGCTCCTTATTCCTTTATCCATCGTAGTCTCACCCAAAACTTGAAAACTTCAGCACACAAAACTCAACAGAAACCTCGTGAGATCCGTTAGTATAACAAACAAATCTTAAACTTTAGGTACTGTTGTAAATTGATTCATATTTAATATTGGCATAATGATACTGTACTCCAACTTCTCCATGACTCATACCCCCCGATAGGATCCATAGATTCATCAAAATAAGCAAACTATGCAACAAAAACAGAATTTGTCTAAAACAGAACAGTCTGTAAAGACCTGAATTAACGTCATACTTCTGTAACTCAAAAAATTCTGAAAAATTAGGAAAACATGGGAAATTCATATATCAATACTTTGTAAAACATTCAGAAGGTTCTGATGCTCCAGCGAAATAACAATATTCAAGCACTGGACAGAAAAGTTTCTGTTTTCAAACAACATCTATCATACTATCTTCCAGATCATCCCAAAGGCATTACTTGGCACAAACACTAATTCAAACATAAAAATACAATCATAACAGAAGCTATAATTGTGTAAACACTCAAGAACAGAAAGAAAAAGCAAAAAATTATTTTATTCATTGGGTTGCCTCCCAACAAGCGCTATTGTTTTATGCCCCTAGCTAGGCATAATGCATAGTTTCAAGTGTTGTCATCCTTGAAGTTAATTCCATAAGTGGCCCTCATAATAGATTCATAAGGTGCTTTGATTCTCTTTCTAGGGAAGTGTTCCATCCCTTTCTTTAATGGAAATTGAAATCTTATATTACTTTCTTTCATATCAAGAATAGCACCAATTGTTCGTAGAAAAGGCCTACCAAGTATTATGGGGCAAGAAGGATTGCATTCAATATCAAGAACAATAAAGTCCACGGGCACATAATTTCTATTTGCAAGAATAAGCACATCGTTTATTCTACCCAATGGCTTTTTAATAGTGGAATCTGCAAGATGCAAATTAAGGGAACAAGGATCCATGTCGGTGAGACCTAGCACATCACACAAAGACTTTGGTATAGTGGAAACGCTAGCACCAAGATCACAAAGAGCATTACATTCATAATCTTTAATTTTGACTTTAATAGTAGGTTCCCATTCACCTTGTAATTTTCTAGGAATTGAAACTTCTAACTCAAGCTATTCTTCATGTGCTTTCATCATGGCTTCTACAATATGTTTAGTGAAAGCTTTATTTTGTTCATATGCATTTGGTGAATTAATCATGGATTGCAACAAGGAAATACACTCAATTAAAGAACAACTATCACAATTAAAGTCCTTGTAATCCAAAGTAGTGGGTGCATTACTATTTAAAGTTTTGACCTCTCCAAACCCACTTTTTTCATTTTTATGATCAAGATTATCACCCTCCAAGCAATTGGGACTCCTTCTATCTAAAGTTGACTCTTCTTCAGTCCCTTTTTCATCAAGTTTTATGTTACTAAATAATGATTCAATAGCAGTGACACCAATCATTTTAATATTGTAACACCCCACGTATTATGCTACAGTGATCACTCTTTTGATAATGCCAAGTCACCATGATTAACAGTGCTTAATCATCATTATGTTAAGGAAAACACCATCACTAGAAATCACTAGATGACTCTAACATCATCAAAACAGTACAAAACAGCAACATTTCACCCCTTTCTACTTAATAAAAGTTCAAGTGAATTCAATTATTACCCCAAGCAATTTCTGGCAGTGCTAATTATTACTATGCAATTATGTGGCACAACCCTACATTTTTCTAAAGTCATTTAGTGGCCTAGTAATTTACAAAACAGAAAGATTACAGAAAACAGAAAAAGAAATGAAAGAAAAAGAAAAAGGCCACGCTACGGGGCCTAAGTCACCCGCGCCAGGCCCAGCCCACCTCGTCCTCCTCCTTCTTACTGCTCCTCCTCGGTCGAACGCGCCCGACCGCGCACGTCGCCGGCGAGCTGTTCCCGCCGCGCCCGGCCAGCCCGCGTCGCTATAGGAGATGGGGTGGATAAGAAGGCCCCCCTGGCAACCCTAGCCGCCTCCCCAGATCTTTTTCTTCCTCCCCTCGCTGTCTCTCTCTCCTCGCCCGAGAGCTCCCTCGTCGCTGCCGCTCGATCCCTCGGCCACCGTGCCCCGATCGCCACTCCGCCGTGTCCATCGTCACCGCCGTCCTCGACTACTCCCTCTGCCCCGACTGCTTCGAGCTCGGAGCCCCCATGTCGAGCTGCACGCCGTCGTCTTCAACCTTCGGCCGCCCGCGTCGCCGCCATCGATTCGCCGCCTCGAGCCCTCCCCGCGCCCACTTTAGCACATCTACGGGCTCCCGGTGAGCCTCGCCGTCTTCTCCCTCTCTCCCCGCTCTCTCTCCGTAGCCGTAGCGGCCATTCCCGACATGCCCGAGCTCGCCGCCACGTGGCTCGTCGCCGGCGCCATTCCGGCGACCAAACGGCCCTGCACTCGTGCCCGTTCGCTTCGCCGCATCGAGTAGGCCTCGCCTAGCCCCTTTACTCCCTCGCTAGCACGCCGTAGCGCCAAACCCGAGCACCACCCGAAGTAGCCGCCGCTCGCCGTCGTCGCCGGCGACCATTCCGGCCACCCCAGCCGCCGTGACCCCCACCATTGGACGCGGCCTCGAGTACTCGTTCCAAAGAGCCATAGCGCGTGCGAAATGATGCACCGTAGGAGAAACCCGAGCTCGCCGGAGTTGCCGCCGCGCTCGGGCTCGCCGGCGTGCTCCGGTGGCCGGCGTCCGACGTGGCCGACCGGGCCCCCACCCGCCGTGACGCTGAACGCTGGGCCCCGCGGGCCCAGTTGACCCGGTCAACGCTGACTAGTCTGGCCCCGTGTCACTGACATGTGGGTCCCCCCTAAATAAACTGATTTAAAAAAATAAATAAAACATTAGTTAATTTGTTAATTAAAATTAATTAGTTAATTAGTCACTAACAGTGGGTCCCTCTAACTAATTAGTTTAATTAGTTAAATTAAACTACTGGTTAATTGGTCTAGTGTATGACAGGTGGCCCCCACCTGTCAGGTTTGACTCTGGTCAGCCAGAGTTGACTGCTGACGTCACCCCCACGTAATGCTGACGTCACCGTACACTGTTTTGGATAATTCTAAGTAAATAATTTCAGAAATTCCAGAAATTAATAAAAACTTTAGAAAATCATATCTTTTAAACCGTAACTTGGATGAAAATAATTTATATATGAAAAACGATCTGAAAAATATGACGAATCCGAATATCCTACCCACATACCTGCCACACCCCTCTAACATACTGAACATGGAACTTTTTGCCTGTTTCCAATATGTGAATAGTGCATGACCTTAGTAAAATAAATCCAAATAAATTCCTAAATTATCTAAAACAATTAGTTAGGCAATATATCACATCTGCATATCGTTTAGACATGTCATGCATCCTTGTTGCATTTTTGCCGTGTATTTATTGTTTCTTCCCCTCCTTCTCTCCCGCAAGCCCCCGAGATTGCCGACGACATTGCAGTGTACGACAACGCCACCGACGACCAGACCCCTTCAACTGAGCTTCCAGGCAAGCAAAACCCCCTTGATCATCAGATATCGCCCATTCCTTCTCTCTTATGCTTGCATTAGTATTGCTTCTGTTGTTGCTCCGATAGCTCCTATTCCGATGCATAGCCTGATTTTGTCGCCTGCTACTGATATATTACCTGTTATCCCATGATGCTTAGTTAGCTATGCTGCTGTTTCATCTGTGGCCCTTCACCCTTGTCCGTTTGCCATGCTTGTTACCGGGCCGTGATCACTCTGGGTGTGATCGCGGAAATGTTTACACTACTACATTACTTAAACTGTTAAAGTCGGGCTGGCCCCAAGGGTGCCCGCGAGAGAATAACATTAAAGACGGGTCAGCTCCAAGAGCACCCGCGCGTCATGTTTTACCCAGTCGGAGCGACAGGAACCCTGCTTGTCTCTGTGAGTTACTAAACGTGCTTGACGGATTTGGGTATTTGATCTGAGTTGGCTATGTGCCTATACGCACTACCACCACGTGGGATAATGGTTTAATGGGGCCCTCTACGTCGTAGTATCAGCCGAAAGCTCTTCAGACGTCGCAGCTCAGAGATGCGGGCTGATCGTTGGGGTGGGCTGGTTACGTCACTGGTGTATTCAGTGTCGCGCCTGGGCCCTGAACAGCCACGTAACGTGCAGAAGTGCGAAGGGCGATGGCCCAAGACCCCTTCGTGCTTAGGATTTAGACCGGCGTGTTGACCTCTTTGCTGAGCCTAGGTAGGACTGCGTCATGTCGATCACCCGAGGCCGGGTATTACCCAGCAAGTGTGTCCGACCAGATGTGATCGAGCATGTTGGGTAACAGTAGTGCACCCCTGTAGGGAAGTTATCTATTCGAATAGCCGTGTCCACGGTAATAGGACGCTCAGAGTTGTATCTTGATTTGCTACAACTACAAATGGATACCAAGTGATTACTAAACTGTTACTACTGCTCTCGGGATCACTTTCTCGCAGGGTAGTCAAGGAAGGATCTCAAGGTTTTACTAAATATGATTGATTATATATTATCTTGCTCTACTCTCTTCTGATGCTGCAAGATTGCTTCAAGATGCTAGTCTTCGATAGGCTAGGCTTCTCCCCCTCTGTTCCAGCATTTCTGCAGTTTAGTCCAAAGATATAGCCCCATTCCTTTGATACCAATGCATTTTAGTATAGTTCTGATGTCAGTCTTGCGATTACTTTGGATGAGTACTCACGGTTGCTTTGCTATTCTTTTTCCCCATACCCGATTGATGCGATCAGACGACGGAGCCCCGGAGCCAGACGCCACCGCAGGAGCCTACTACCAGGAGAGTCCCGGAGGCACGTACTACTGGGTTGAGCCAGCCGACCAGGAGTAGTTCGGAGGCCCTAGGCAGGAGGCCTTCGCCTTTCGATCAGTATCGTTGTTTCTGCTAGCCTTCTTAAGGCAAACTTGACTAACTATGTCTGTACTCAGATATTATGGTTTGTATGACTTATGTATTCGGGTCCTCGTTACCCCTGGTTTGTAATATAAAGATTTATGTTTAATTTGAGTTTAGAGTTGTGTTGTGATACCACCCGTGAGTCTCTGATCTCGAGCGTGCATGTTTGCGTGTATGATTAGTGAACGGTCGAGCAGGGGCGTCACAAGTTGGTATCAGAGCCGACTGCCTGTAGGAAGCCCCCTTCCGATTCCTTGGTCGAAGTTGAGTCTAGTCGTTGAAAAACTATTTTACTAACAGTGCTGTGTGGCTTATGGGCCCACGTTGCACATGGATGGGATTAGGATCTTTTATTCCTCTTCTTTACTCTGGGATTCTACTCTCTCTTCTATTCGGGTTAAATTTTTACTAACTCTGACTTTAGGTTCTCGTGATCACATCCACCTGGAGCTTTGATTATCTGCAATATTACTTCTTTGAATGCACGATGCAAGAATTCACTCACTGTCATTTGACAATCTTGAATTTCCTCTGTTTCAGATGGATCGTTTGTTTCCGTCGCGCCCTGCGACGCAGCTTGTGCTTCGCACTTGGGCTCGTGATGCCCCTGGTTTTCCAGCTGTCCTGATCGCCCTCCCGACCAGACTGGGCTACCGCTGGTACCCCGAGTACATGGTTTACAAGGATTAAACTTCCATGTTTCACCCATCATCCTGAAAACTTCCACCATAGACCTCATTCTGGGAATGGATTGGTTGAAAGCTCACATTGCTTCGATCAATTGTGCCACCAAAGTCGTCCAACTCCTACACCCCTCCGGCAAGATAGTGAACTACACCGCCCGGATTACCCGGAATGCCGAAGCTCAGATATATGCTCTGAATGCTCTGAACGCCTCACCTCTTGAGGGAATTGAGAACATTCCAGTCGTTCGTGATTTTCCGGAAGAACTTCCAGAAATACCCCCTGTTAGAGCTGTTGAATTCGTCATCGACTTGAAACCAGGCACCACTCCTATTGCTAAACGTCCCTACAAGATGCCGCCACATGAACTCCTTGAGCTTAAGGAGGAAATCGACAAGTCACTTAAAAAGGGCTTCATCCGCCCCAGTTCCTCTGCTTGGGGAGCACCTTCTCTCTTTGTTAAGAAGAAGGACGGAACTAACCGATTGGTCCAGGACTATCGGCCTATTAACCAAGCAACAATCCAGAACAAATATCCACTTCCCCGGATCAACGATCACTATGATCAACTTGCTGGATCCTCTGTGTTCTCTAAACTCGACTTGAGGTTGGGTTACCATCAGATCCGAGTTCGTAAAGAGGATATTCCGAAGACCGCTTTCGTTACTCGCTATGGATCATACGAGTACACCGTTATGTCCTTCGGATTAACTAATGCTCCGGCAACTTTCTCTCGATTGATGAACTATATCTTCATGGACTACCTCGACAAATTCGTCGTGGTTTATTTGGATGATATCCTTATATTCTCCAAGAATGAAGAAGAACACGCCGAACATCTTCGGCTTGTATTGGAGAGACTTCGAGAACATCAACTATATGCCAAATTTTCCAAGTGTGAATTCTGGTTATCCGAGGTGACCCATCTTGGTCACGTGATTTCAAAAGATGGCATTGCCGTTAACCTAGAACGAGTTCAGGCTATTCTTGACTGAACTCCCCCGAAGAATGTCAAGCAAGTCAGAAGTTTTCTCGATCTTGCTAGCTATTGCCGCCGATTCGTTGAGAACTTTTCCAAGATTGCAAAGCCACTGACTGACTTGCTCCACAAAGGCGTTAAGTTTGAATGGACAGAAAAATGTCTGGAAAGTTTCCAAACACTCAAGGACAAGCTGACATCTACACCAGTGCTTGCTCCCCCTGATTCCCGCAAGGACTTCGTGATATATTGCGACGCATCCCGTCAAGGATTAGGCTATGTCCTAATGCAAGAGCGCAGAGTAATTGCTTATGGCTCTCGTCAGTTGCGTCCTCACGAAGATAAGTATCCAACACATGATCTCGAGTTAGCAGCAGTTATCTATGCTTTGTAGCTGTGGCGACATTACCTTCTCGGTAATCATTGCGAAATATACACGGACCACCAAAGTCTGAAATATCTATATACTCAACCAGATTTGAACCTCCGTCAACAAAGATGGCTCGAGACAATAGCCGACTATGACATGGATATCTCTTATACCCCTGGCAAGGCTAATGTAATGGCCGATGCCTTGAGTCGCAAGTCTTATTGCAACAACCTCATGGTTCAGGAAGCACAACCCCTTCTCTATGAAGAAATTCGCAAGTTGAACGTTCACATTGTGCCTCAGGGTTATCTCAACACCCTGGTTGTTGAACCAGACCTCGAGCACAACATCAAGACAAGACAGAAATATGACTCTGAAGTCGAGAAGATTAAGAAGTTCCTCTCCAAGGGAAATTCTTCATTCTACCATGTTGGTGATGATGGTGCCTTGTTTTTCAAAGGCCGCCTAGTGGTTCCCAGAAAGCACAATCTGGACTCTCGTTCGGATGTCATGAAAGAAGCACATGACACACCTTTGTCTATTCATCCCGGTAGTACTAAGATGTACCAAGACATTCGAAAGAGGTACTGATGGCCTGATATGAAGCACGACATTGCTCGCTATGTTGCTGAGTGTGACGTTTGTCGTCGCATCAAAGCAGAACATCAAAGGCCTGTTGGAACTCTGCAACCACTTGCTATTCCTGAATGGAAATGGGACAAAGTTGAAATGGATTTCATTACTGGTTTTCCTAGATCGCAGAAGGGTCATGATGCTATTTTTGTCATCATTGACCGATTCTCAAAGGTTGCTCACTTTCTGCCAGTCAAGGAGACAATCATTGCTAGTCAGTTAGCAGACTTGTATGTTTCCATAATCGTGTCACTCCACGGTATTCCGTTGGAGATCAGCTCAGACCGTGGCAGCCTCTTTACCTCAAGGTTCTGGAATAGTTTCCAAGAAGCTATGGAACTCATCTGTCCTTCAGCACCGCTTTTCACCCCCAGTCCCAGGGACAAGTTGAACGAGTCAATCAAGTGCTTGAAGATATGCTTCGAGCTTGTGTCATCTTATTCGGTAAGAAATGGGAGGAATCTCTCCCCTATGCTAAATTCTCATACAACAATAGCTATCAAGCTAGTTTGAAGATGGCATCCTTTGAAGTTCTCTATGGACGTAAGTGCCGAACCCCTTTGAATTGGTCAGAAACTGGGGAACGGTCACTCGTTGGCCCGGACATTATCCAACAAGCTGAATAACAAGTCCGCATTGTCCGTGAACATTTTAAAACCGCTCAGTCTCGTCAGAAGAGCAATTATGACCGAAAGCATCAGGTAATGGTCTATCAACCTGGCGAGCAAGCTTACCTTCGTGTCACTCCGATGACGGGCACCCATCGAATTGGAATCAAGGGCAAGTTAGCTCCTCGCTACATTGGCCCGTTCCACATTCTCGCAAGACGAGGAGAAGTGGCATATAAATTGGAATTGCCGCCAAACCTTTCTCAAGTTCATGATGTCTTCCATGTGTCGCAACTCCGTCGCTGCTTCAAGGATCCTATCCGAGCATTGGATCATGAAATGCTTGAGCTGCAAGAGGATCTTTCTTATCAAGAGTATCCAATCCGTATTCTTGATCAAGCTGAACGTCGAACTCGTCAGAAGGCAATCAAGTTCCTTAAAGTTTAGTGGTCGAATCATTCTGAAGATGAAGCCACTTGGGAACGCGAAGATCGTCTTCGTGAAGAATACCCCGCTCTCTTTCAGCCTACCTCTTAATTCTCGGGACGAGAATTTCTTTTAGAGGAGGAGAATTGTAACACCCCATGTATTATGCTACAATGATCACTCTTTTGATAATGCCAAGTCACCATGTTTAACAGTGCTTAATCATCATTTGGATCATATCTCATTTCAAATTCCAAGTCAAATTGAAATTCAAATATAAAGTGGATTCAAAAGTTGTTCAAATCCAGAAACAAAAATGTTCATTAAATAGCAAATAATTCATACCTAATTATGTTAAGGAAAACACCATCACTAGAAATCACTAGATGACTCTAACATCATCAAAACAGTACAAAACAGCAACATTTCACCCCTTTCAACTTAATAAAAATTCAAGTGAATTCAATTATTACCCCAAGCAATTTCTGGCAGTGCTAATTATTACTATGCAATTATGTGGCACAACCCCACATTTTTCTAAAGTCATTTAGTGGCCTAGTAATTTACAAAACAGAAAGATTACAGAAAACAGAAAAAGAAATGAAAGAAAAAGAAAAAGGCCGCGCTACGGGGCCTAAGTCACCCGCGCCAGGCCCAGCCCACCTCGTTCTCCTCCTTCTTACTGCTCCTCCTCGGTCGAACGCGCCCGACCGCGCATGTCGCCGGCGAGCCGTTCCCGCCGCGCCCGGCCAGCCCGCGTCGCTACAGGAGATGGGGTGGATAAGAAGACCCCCCTGGCAACCCTAGCCGCCTCCCCAGATCTTTTCTTCCTCCCCTCGCTCTCTCTCCCTCCTCGCCCGAGAGCTCCCTCGTCGCCGCCGCTCGATCCCGCGGCCACCGTGCCCCGATCGCCACTCCGCCGTGTCCATCGTCACTGATGTCCTCGACTACTCCCTCTGCCCCGACTGCTTCGAGCTCGGAGCCCCCACGTCGAGCTGCCCGCCGTCGTCTTCAACCTTCGGCCACCCGCGTCGCCGCCGTCGATTCGCCGCCTCGAGCCCTCCCCGCGCCCACTTTAGCACATCTACGGGCTCCCGGTGAGCCTCGCCGTCTTCTCCCTATCTCCCCGCTCTCTCTCCGTAGCCGTAGCGGCCATTCCCGACATGCCCGAGCTCGCCGCCGCGTGGCTCGTCGCCGGCGCGGTTCCGGCGACCAAACGGCCCTGCACTCGTGCCCGTTCGCTTCGCCGCATCGAGTAGGCCTCGCCTAGCCCCTTTGCTCCCTCGCTAGCACGCCGTAGCGCCAAACCCAAGCACCACCCGAAGTAGCCGCCGCCCGCCGTCATCGCCGGCGACCATTCCGGCCACCCCAGCCGCCGTGACCCCCACCATCGGACGCGGCCTCGAGTACTCATTCCAGAGAGCCATAGCGCGTGCGAAATGATGCACCGTAGGAGAAACCCGAGCTCGCCGGAGTTGTCGCCGCGCTCGGGCTCGCCGGCGTGCTTCGGTGGCCGGCGTCCGACGTGGCCGACCGGGCCCCCACCCGCTGTGACGCTGACCGCTGGGCCCCGCGGGCCCAGTTGACCCGGTCAACGCTGACTAGGCTGGCCCCGTGTCACTGACATGTGGGTCCCGCCTAAATAAACTGATTTTTAAAAATAAATAAAACATTAGTTAATTTGTTAATTAAAATTAATTAGTTAATTAGTCACTGACAGTGGGTCCCTCTAACTAATTAGTTTAATTAGTTAAATTAAACTACTGGTTAATTAGTCTAGTCTATGACAGGTGGCCCCCACCTGTCAGGTTTGACTCTGGTCAGCCAGAGTTGACCGCTGACGTCACCCCCACGTAATGCCAACGTCACCCTACACTGTTTCGGATAATTCTAATTAAATAATTTCAGAAATTCCAGAAATTAATAAAAACTTTAGAAAATCATATCTTTTAAACCGTAACTCGGATGAAAATAATTTATATATGAAAAAGGATCAGAAAAATATGAAGAATCCGAATATCCTACCCACATACCTGCCACACCCCTCTAACATACTGAACATGGAACTTTTTGCCTGTTTCCAATATGTGAATAGTGCATGACCTTAGTAAAATAAATCCAAATAAATTCCTAAATTATCTAAAACAATTAGTTAGGCAATATATCACATCTGCATATCGTTTAGGCATGTCATGCATCCCTGTTGCATTTTTGCCGTGTATTTATTGTTTCTTCCCCCTCCTTCTCCCCCGCTAGCCCCCGAAACTGCCGACGACACTGCATTGTACGCGCCGCCGCCGACGACCAGACCCCTTCAGCTGAGCTTGCAGGCAAGCAAACCCCCCTTGATCATCAGATATCGCCCATTCCTTCTCTCTTTGCTTGCATTAGTATTGCTAGTGTTGTTGCTCCGATAGCTCCTATTCCGATGCATAGCCTGATTTTGTCGCCTGCTACTAATACATTACCTGTTATCCCATGATGCTTAGTTAGCTATGCTGTTGTTTCATCTGTGGCCCTTCACCCTTGTCCATTTGCCATGCTTGTTACCGGGCCGTGATCACTCTGGGTGTGATCGCGGAAATGTTCACACTACTGCATTACTTAAACTGTTAAAGTCGGGCTGGCCCCAAGGGTGCTCGTGAGAGAATAACATTAAAGACGGGTCGGCTCCAAGAGCACCCGCGCGTCATGTTTTACCCAGTCGGAGCGACAGGAACCCTGTTCGTCTCTGCGAGTTACTAAACGTGCTTAACGGATTTGGGTATTTGATCTGAGGTGGCTACGTGCCTATACGCACTACCACCACGTGGGATAATGGTTTAATGGGGCCCTCTACGTCGTAGTATTAGCCGAAAGCTCTTCAGACGTCGCAGCTCAGATATGCGGGCTGATCGTTGGGGTGGGCTGGTTACGTCACTGGTGTATTCAGTGTCGCGCCTGGGCCCTGACCAGCCACGTAACGTGCAGGAGTGCGAAGGGCGATGGCCCAAGAACCCTTCGTGCTTAGGATTTAGACCGGCGTGTTGACCTCTCTGCTGAGCCTAGGTAGGACTGCATCGTGTCGATCACCAGAGGCCGGGTATTACCCAGCAAGTGTGTCCGGCCAGATGTGATCGAGCGTGTTGGGTAACAGTAGTGCACCCCTGCATGGAAGTTATATATTCGAGTAGCCGTGTCCACGGTAACATGACGCTCAGAGTTGTATCCGTATCTGCTACAACTATAAATGGATACCAAGTGATTACTAAACTGTTACTACTGCTCTCGGGATCACTTTCTCGCAGGGTAGTCGAGGAAGGATCTAAGGGTTTTACTAAATATGATTGATTATATATTATCTTGCTCCACTCTCTTCTGATGCTGCAAGATTGCTTCAAGATGCTAGTCTTCGATAGGCTAGGCTTCTCCCCCTCTGTTCCAGCATTTCTGCAGTTTAGTCCAAATATATAGCCCCATTCCTTTGATACCAATGCATTTTAGTATAGTTCTGATGTCAGTCTTGTGAGTACTTTGGATGAGTACTCACGGTTGCTATGCTATTCTTTTTCCCCATACCCGATTGATGCGATCAGACGACGGAGCCCCGGAGCCAGACGCCACCGCAGGAGCCTACTACCAGGAGAGTCCCGGAGGCACGTACTACTGGGTTGAGCCAGCCGACCAGGAGTAGTTCGGAGGCCCTAGGCAGGAGGCCTTCGCCTTTCGATCAGTATCGTTGTTTGTGCTTGCCTTCTTAAGGCAAACTTGATTAACTATGTCTGTACTCAGATATTATGGTTTGTATGACTTATGTATTCGGGTCCTCGTGACCCCTGGTTTGTAATATAAAGATTTATGTTTAATTTGAGTTTAGAGTTGTGTTGTGATACCACCCGTGAGTCTCTGATCTCGAGCGTGCACGTTTGCGTGTATGATTAGTGCACGGTCGAGCAGGGGCATCACAAATATCTTCATCATTACTACGATAGAAACCGGGTGGAATCGCTTTTTCTATAAATTCTCGCTTAGCTCTCAACCTAGCGGTCCTTTCTTTACTTTCATTAATGGAGACAATGATAGCTTTAATAGACTCATTTATATCATGCTTGGGTGGCAAAATTTTAGTTTTGAGATTTTCCACATCATGAGCAATTCTATCCATGTTCCTAGCCAATTCATCAACTCTATTCAATTTTTCTTCTATCATAGTATTGAAATTCTTTTGCAAACTAATAAATTCTTTAATATTACTTTCAAGATCAGAGGGCATCCTATTATTATTATTATTATTATTATTATTATTATTATTATTATTATTATAAGAATTACCATAAGGATTGCCATAATTATTAGAGGAATTTCCAGGAAACGGTCTAGGATTGAAATTACCCCTATAAGCATTGTTGTTGAAATTATTTCTAGAGATAAAATTCACATCAATAGCATCATTATTTTGCTCAATCAAAGTAGACAATGACACATCATTAGGATCAATATGAGCAATTTTTACTAGCAACCAATTTCAATAGAGCATCCATCTTATCACTCAAAGTATTAATTTCTTCAACAGAATTTACCGTCTTACTAGTTGGAGTTCGTTCAGTGTGCCATTGAGAATAATTTGTCATGATATTATCAAGAAGTTTTGTAGCTTCTCCCAATGTAATTTCCATAAAAGTACCACCTGCGGCAGAGTCTAGCAAATTTCTAGAGACAAAGTTTAGTCCCGTATAATTTTTTTGTATGATCATCAATAAATTCAAGCCATGAGTTGGGCAATTTCTTATCATTAATTTCATTCTCTCCCAAGATTGTGCAACATGTTCATGCTCAAGTTGCTTAAATTTCATAATTTGATTTCTTAGAGAAATAATCTTAGCGGGAGGAAAATACTTGGTAATGAAAGCATCCTTACACTTATCCCATGAATCAATACTATTTCTAGGCAAGGATGAAAACCAAGTTTTAGCACGGTCTCGTAGTGAGAATGGAAATAATTTTAACTTGAAAATATCATTATCCCCATCTTTCTTCTTTTGCATATCAGAAAGTTCAACGAAAGTATTTAGATGGGATGCAACATCTTCATTTGGACTACCAGAAAATTGTTCTTTCATAACAAGATTAAGCAAGGCAGCATTAATGTCACATGTCTCCGCACTAGTGGCAGGAGGAGCAATAGGAGTACTAATAAAATCATTATTATTAGTATTGGAAAAGTCACACAATTTTGTATTTTCTTGAGACATCGCGCCGAAGCAAGTAAACAAGCAAATAAAAATATTTTTGTGTTTTTGTAAAAATAATTAGAAGTGGGGGAGATGAAAACGAGAGGCAAATGCAAATAAAAGGCAAATAAAATAAATGCAAGTGGATGATAGTTTGTGTGAAGGTACTTGGTAATTTTGATGATGTCTCCCCGGCAACGGCGCCAGAAATTATTCCTGCTACTTGTAGTCTGCGTTGGTATTTCCCCGAAGAGGAGAGGATGATGCAGTACAGTAGAGATAAGTATTTCCCTCAGTTAAGAACCAAGGTTATCAATCTAGTAGGAGAACCAAGCAAAATTCCATTAAGCGCACCTGCACACAAAAGAGCAAACACTTGCACCCGACGCAAATAAGAGGGTTATCAATCCTCTTAGCGGTTATTTGCAAGGATTAAATCTTATAGAGATAAATAGATAAACTAAAATACTAATTAAAATAAAAGTAAATAAATTGCAGCAAGGTATTTTTAGGTTTTTAATATATGATAAAGTAGACCGGGGGCCATAGTTTTCACTAGAGGCTTCTCTCTCGAACACATAGCATACGGTGGGTAGACAAATTACTGTTGGGCAATTGATAGAAAAGCAAATAATTATGACGGATTCATGGCAATGGTCATGTATATAGGCATCACGTCTGAGACAAGTAGACCGACTCCTGCCTGCATCTACTACCATTAGTCCACCCATCGACCGCTATGCGGCATGCATCTAGGGTATTAAGTATGAAACAGAGTAACGCCTTAAGCAAGATGACATGATGTAGACAAAGTAAACTCAAGCAATATGATTAAACCCCATCTTTTTTATCCTTAATGGCAACAATACAAATACGTGTCATGTCCCCTACTGTCACTGGGATTGAGCACCGCAAAATTGAACCCATCACAAAGCACCTCTCCCATTGCAAGATAAATCAATCTAGTAGGCCAAACCAAATCGATAGATTGGAGAGAAATACAAAGCTATAATAATCATGCATAAAAGAGTTCAGAGAAGACTCAAATATTTCTCATGAATAATCTGATCATAAACTCACAATTCATCGGATCCCAGCAAACACACCGCAAAAGAAGATTACATCGGATAGAACTCCAAGAACATCGAGGAGAACATGGTATTGATGATCAAAGAGAGAGAAGAAGCCATCTAACTACTAGATGTGGACCCGTAGGTCTATGGTAAACTACTCACACATCATCAGAAGGGCAGCAAGGTTGATGAAGAAGCCCTCCGTGATCGATTCCCCCTCCGGCAGAGTATCGGAAAAGGCCTCTAGATGGGATCGCGGAAGAACAGAGGCTTGCGGCAGTGGAAAGGTTTTCTCTTCTGGCTATCTGTTGGTTTTGGAATATTTGGGAATTTATAGCATTGGAATTTAGTCAAGAGGTGCTACGAGGGGCCCACAAGCCTTGGGGATGCGCCCTACCCCCCTGGGCGCGCCCTCCAGGCTTGCCGCCTCCTCGTGGCTCTTCTGGTCTTCTCCCGAAGCTTCCTGGGTCTCTTCTGGTCCAGAAAAAAATTAATCCAAAGTTTTTTTTTCTCGTGTGGACACTTTTTGATAATGATTTTCTGAAAAGGCAAAAACAAGCAGAAAACATCAACTGGCACTGGGCACTGGGTTAATAGGTTAGTCCCAAATAATGATATATAATGGCATATAATTGCATATAAAGCATCCAAGATTGATACTATAATAGCATGGAATAATAAAAAATTATAGATACGTTGGACACGTATCAACAGCCGCCTGTGGGCCCCACAAGGCATCAGGGTGCGCCCTAGGGGGGTCGTGCCCTGTTGCCTTATGGGCAACAGGTGGCCCCTCTTCTGTTGATTCTTGCGCCAGTAATTTTTATTTATTCCATAAAAAATCTCCAAAAAGTTTCATCCAATTCCGATAATTTTGATTTCTGCACAAAAACAACACCATGGTAGTTCTGCTGAAAACAACGTCAGTCCGGGTTAGTTTCGTTCAAATCATGCAAATTAGAGTCCAAAACAAGAGCAAAAGTGTTTGGAAAAGTAGATACGACGGAGACGTATCAACTCCCCCAAGCTTAACTCATTGCTTGTCCTCAAGCAATTCAGTTGACAAACTGAAAGTGATAAAGAAAAACTTTTACGAACTCTTTTGTTCTTGTATCCGTATATAAGCTTAAATAGTACCCATGTTTTCAGCAAAGATCATGAACTAACCATGCTCATAATAACACTTAGGAATGATATTTACTCATATCAATGGCATAATCAACTAGCGAGCAATAATAACATATCTGAAGTGCCAACAATTTGTCAAAATAATCATGATATAATATGATAACATGGTATCTTAATAGCCCTTTCTGAGACAGCAAAACATAAATGCAGAGCACCTCCAAAGTTCAAGCAGCGACTAAACATTGTAATTCAGGGTAGAAGAGATCCAGTCATGATTTACATAACATTAACTATACTCAATGCATAAGGATGATAATAGTGCTCTCAGGATTGGTGCTTATAACGAGGGGGTTGAGGGTGTCCCGGACTAGGGGGTACTCGGGCTGCCGGCCTATCTCTCGTAGGCCGGGCTGGTGGGCCGCTCTCTACTCGTTGATGGAAGGCCGGATTGTGGGTGACCCCGTGTATCAGAAGGAAACTTCCGAAGACTTGGCGTCCCCTCCAAGGAATAATTGGTGTGACCGGCACGTTTATCCCCTGATGGTAACCGACCATATGTAACCCTAGGACCTTCTGGTGTCTATATAAACCAGAAGGCTTAGTCCGTAGAGGATCATCATATTCATTACCTAGGGTTTAGCCCATCTGATCTTGAGGTAGATCAACTCTGTAACCTTCATACAATCACATCAATACAATCTAGTAGGACGTAGGGTATTACCTCTTCGAGAGGGCCCGAACCTGGGTAAATCACCGTCTCTACGCTCTCTGTTACCCATTGATTCCTAGACCCATAGTTTGGATCCCCTACCCGAGATCTGCCGGTTTTGGTACCGACATTGGTGCTTTCATTGAGAGTTCCACCGTGGGTCATCAAGGATCAATGGCTCGCCTAATCATCAGCAACAGCGCTAGCCGCAGGGACACTTTCGTTCCCGTCCAGCTCTTCGCGTTCGGCAGCGTCATGCTGCACGCCGATCCGGCCGGTCGCCTCGGCCGGGTCGCATCTTTACCCCCGACTAGGAGATCAGGTTCGGAAACTTAGAGTTTGTCGCCGACTCCTGGGGAGATCTTATCCTCACAGGGTCCTCAGCCTCGCCTGAAGGACCCGCAAGTCCTGAAGCATTAACTTCAGGTACGGACAACCCCACTACTGGAACGGCCGCCACTACGGGTCCAACCTTGAGCCCGGATCTAATCTCCGCACTCGGCTCCCGAAGATCAGCCCCGGCTGAACATGACGGCGTGGCAAATTCAGACGCCCCTGTCACGGCCATACTGCGGGTCGACCCCGTAAACTGCCAGAACTTGGAGCCGACGGATCTCTCACTGTTAAATGGGATACTAGATCGGATCCAAGCCCTGGGAATCACCGATGGTCAGTCCTCGGTTTATGATCTGATCGGGCTTAAAACCGACGACAGGGAAACTCACGCCCCTCCTGCCACCCACTTGGTCGCCACTATCGAAGGCCCCACGGAGGGCTCGCCCCTTCCCCCAGAACCGAAAGCGCATGGGGTACAAGTTTCTGACCAGCAGGCTTCATCCTCCAGCTCGGCAGCTGAACTCCGCTCCGGAGAGGGTTTAGAGCCGAGGTCTGGTTCAGCGCGCAATTCCAGGTCCACGCACCCGCGCCCGGCTAACTATCCGTAGCTTGGCGCATTGGATACCATGTCAGTCCAGGACGCAGCCGCAAAAACCCCGGACTCACACTCCGCTGGGATCAAATTTTTTATCCCACCCACCCCCCACATCAAGTACTGTCCAAATAACTCAGGACGGCCCGACATATGGGACCTAATGTATGTAAAGCAACAGCCCGGAGAGACAGTTCGTCACTTCTGGGCCAGATTCCTTATCGTCAAAAACAAGATGACGGACGGCTGCAACAAGGAAATTCTGGAGATCTTCCGACAGAATTGCCGAGACGAGGGTGTCTTAAACGCCCTCACCCGCCGCCACATCCAAAATTTCTCTGATTTATCGGTTCTGGTATCCAAATACTACGCCATGGAGTATGCTTGGCAGGCTTAGCTTGAGCAAACGGAGTCAATCCGTACAGAGGAACCAAACCGAGCTCGGGCAAAACACGTGCACCCTCGCCGGACACCCCAATACGAGCCATCCGAGAAAAGATTGAAACCCCTGACAAGATCCAGAACGGTCCTTGACGGACTACTGGACAAACCATGTCCCATACACTTCGTCCTCCTCAACACAAACCCAACCCACAGCCTTCGAGCTTGCTGGGTGGTCAGGCAAGTCGCCAAGAGCGGCGAAGTCATCCTCGGAGGCCCGCACTCAAATAAATGTCCAGCAGCGCCCTTTGATGACGACGCCGAGATCCTAACAATCTACGAGACGTATTCCTCGAAGAATCAGAGGAAGAGAGCCCTTCGAGAGCTCGGTCAAATTCACCATGTGGCAGTGACAAACACATGGGCAGACACACCCATCACTTTCAATGAACAAGATCAGCCGAGGTCCTGCCCTATTCGAGCTGCTGCCACCCTTGTCGTTGATCCCATAGTGGATGGATTTCGACTCCAAAAGGTATTAATGGACGGCGGTAGCGGGCTAAACCTCATTTACGAGGACACCTTGGACAAAATGCAGTTTGACAGATCCCGCATCGAGCAAATTCACACCACCTTTCGAGGGATCATCCCCGTAAAGGAGGCACGTTGTAGTGGCCAAGTTGCTCTTGATGTGGTCTTCGGAACCCCCGAGAACTACCGATCCGAAGAACTGCTTTTCCACATCGTGCCCTTTCGCAGTGGCTACCATGCCTTATTAGGGCGCGACGCTTTCGCATGATTCCACGCCATCCCACACTATGGGTACATGAAGCTCAAAATGCCAGGGCCAAACGGCGTAATCACAGTAATAAGTGACCCGGACAGAGCCCTTCAAGCCGAGAATAAAACAGCATCGCTCGCCCTCGAAGCGTTGTCCGAAGCCCTCAGAGCCGAAGAACTGACCGCGCTCCGCTCAACGGTGGATAAGGACGACGTAATTCTCGACAAAAGGCCCAAATCCACGTCCTTTAAACCAGCGGATGAAATCGTCAAATTCCAAGTGCACTCAACAGATCCCAACAAGACGGCGTCCATTGGAGCTCAGCTGGACCCCACGGTCGATGAAGAGTTGCGCAAATTTTTGCGCGCGAACTGGGATATCTTTGCCTAGCACCCGTCAGACATGCCAGGGATCCCGCGTAGATTAGCCGAGCACAGCCTGAATATAATTAAAGGTTTCAAGCCAGTCAAATAGACTCTTCGTCAGTTTTTTGAACCCAAGCGTCAAGCTATGGGCGAGGAACTGGCAAAGTTGCTCGAAGCCGGATTCATCCGAGACATCAAACATTCCGAGTGGTTGGTCAATTTAGTCATGGTACCCAAGAAAGATAAATCCTGGCGGTTGTGTGTCGATTTCAAGGATTTAAACAAGGCTTGCCCCAAGGATCCTTTTCCCTTGCCCCGCATAGACCAGATCATAGACGCCACCGCGGGGCATGACTCGCTGTGTTTTCTCGACGCTTACTCCGGATACCACCAAATCAAAATGAAGGAGTCCGACCAAGCGGCCACAACATTCATTACTCCCCACGGACCATTCTGTTTCAACACAATGCCCTTCGGATTAAAGAATGCAGGGGCTACATACCAACGCATGATTCAAACATGTTTGGAAAAACAAATCGGCAAAACGGTCGAGGCATATGTGGATGACGTGGTCGTTAAGACCAAACATGTCAGCCAGTTGGTGGACGATCTTCGACAAACCTTCGTAGTCTTCGGACCTTCGATATACGGCTCAATCCGGAAAAGTGCGTCTTCGGAGTGTCGGCCGGTAAGCTGCTCGGATTCATTGTTTCCCATAGAGGAATAGAGGCCAACCCAGCGAAAATACGGGCACTGTCCGAGCTGGCGATCCCCACTGAGCTAAAAAACGTCCAGAAATTGGCCGGCTGCGTTGCAGCCTTAAGCCGCTTCATCTCACGCCTCGGAGAAAAAGCCTTACTGCTCTATAAATTGCTCAAACGAACGAAGAACTTCGAGTGGACCAGCGAGGCGGGACTCAACAATAAAAGTAAAATAACATAAAAGTAGATAGATAGGCCCTTCGCAGAGGGAAGCATGGACTTGCAGAGGTGCCAGAGCTCGAAGCTTAAATCAGAGATGAAAAATAATTTTGGGAAGTATACTTTTCCTGTCAACGTCACGACCGAGAATTTTCAATATCTTCCATGCTAAACACATTATAGGCGGTTCCCAAGCGGAAAGGTAAAGTTTACTCCCCCTCCACCATACCAACACAGGCCATGGCTAGCCGAATCCTCAGGTGCCCTCCATACCAACAATTTTTTGGGGGAGTTTGTTTGCATTATGTATTTTCGTTTTGAGCATAGGACTGGGCATCCCAAATACCAGCCTCTCTCATGCAATGACAAGTGAATAAACACTCATCTCAAGAATAACCCGCTTAACATGGAAGATACTGACCGCCGCCTGTCGCTCCATGAGCGGTACGGGCACACAAAACAAATGTTTGTTTGAATGATTAGAGGTGGCACATGCAAATTTAGTTGGAACGACAGAGTAATACCGCACATAGGTAGATATAGTGGACTCATCTGGAACAACTTTGGTTTAAGGATTTTGGATGCACAAGCAGTATTCCCGCTTAGTACAGGTGAAGGCTAGCAAATAGATTGAGAAGCGACCAACTAGAGAGCGAAAACGGTCATGATCATGCATTGAGAATAATTAACATTGAATACTAGCATGAGTAGGATATAAACACCCTGAACATAAATATCGTGGAGGCTATGTTGGTTTTGAATGAACTACATGCATGAACATGTGCCAAGTCAAGCCACTTGAAACATTCAGAGGAGGATACCATATTAACATAATACATCATAACCATTTTAATGCATGTTGACATCCACGATAAATCATTATCCACTCCTAGCTACTTAAGCATGGCATGAGCAACTATAATCTCTAATTGTCATCACAAACATGTTTACTCATAATATGCTGAATGATACGTCTCCAACGTATCTATAATTCATGAAGTATTCATGCCATATTTATTATAGTTTTATATGATTTTGGTGCACTTTTATATGGATTTTATATGATTTTCATGGACTAACATATTGATCTAGTGTAGAAAATCAATATCAAATGAAGTCCAAATGCAGCGAAACTTTTTGACGATTTTTTCTGGAACATAAGAGACACTAGAAGCTTCGGGAGGAGGCCAGAAGACCCACAGTGGCCCCACGAGACACTAGGGCGCGCCACCCCCCCAGGCGCGCCCTGGTGCCTCGTGGGCCCCCCTGTGGCCCTTCTTCGCGTGATTCCAACGCCAAAAAATAATATATATTCAGAAACCCCCGAAAGTTAACCTAGATGAGTTTTTACGCCGCCGCAAGCCTCTGTACCTCCACGATCTCATCTACAGCCCTTTTCCGGCACCCTGCCGGAGGGGGGGAATCATCACCGGAGGCCATCTTCATCATCCCGGCGGTCTCCATGACGAGGAGGGAGTAGTTCACCCTCGGGGCTGAGGGTTTGTACCAGTAGCTATGTGTTTGATCTTTCTGTCTTGTGTTCTTGATTTGGCATGATCTTGATGTACCGCGAGCTTTGTTAATATAGTTGGATCATATGGTGTTTCTCCCTCTCTATCTTGTTGTGATGAATTGAGTTTTTACCTTTGAGGTTTCACTATTATCGGATTGAATATTTTTATGGATTTGAGAACACTTGATGTATGTCTTGCATATGAATACCTGTGGTGACAATGGGGTATTATATTGATTCACTTGATATATGTTTTGGCACTCAACTCACGGATTCCCGAGGTGACATTGGGGTAATCTATGGATAGGGGTTTATGCACGTTTTCGTCCTACTTTCTCCGGTAAAAATCTTGGGGCACTCTTTGAAGTTCTTTGTGTTGGATTGAATATTATGAATCTGAAGTTGTTTGATGCATATCGTATAATCAACTCATGGATATTTGTGGTGACATTAGAGTATCTAGGTGACATTTGGGTTGGTTGATGTGTATCATATGGTGTTATTTTAGTACGAACTCTAGGGCTATTTGTGACACCTATAGGAATAGCTCAATAGATTGATCGGAAAAGATAACGTTGAGGTGGTTTCGTACCCTACAACAATTTCTATCTTATGTTCTCCACGAATAGGAACTTTGGAGTGATTCTTTGTCGCACGTTGAGGGATTGTTATATGATCCAATTATGTTAGCATTGTTGAGAGATTGCACTAGTGAAAGTATGAACCCTAGGCCTTGTTTCTAAGCATTGCAATACCATTTGTGCTCACTTTTGTTACTTGCTACCTTGCTGTTTTTATATTTTCATATTACAAAAACCTATATCTATTATCCATACTACACTTTTATCACCATCTCTTCGCCGAACTAGTGCACCCATACGATTTACCATTGTATTGGGTGTGTTGGGGACACAAGAGATTTCTTGTATTTGGTTGCAGGGTTGTTTGAGAGCTACCATCTTCAACCTACGCCTCCCACGGATTGATAAACCTTAGGTCATCCACTTGAGGGAAAATTGCTACTGTCCTAAAAAACTCTGCGCTTGGAGGCCCAACACGAGTCTACAAGAATAAGTTGTGTAGTAGACATCACTGAATCATGGATACTAAGTTAAACATATTTACAAAAACAAAAACAAGAAGAGTTCATACCAGCTTTTACTTGCCACAGTCACTTCATCAAATCATCGTCATTATTGCCTTTCACTTGCAAGACCGAATGATGTGAAAATAATAATAGTGCAAGAGTGCCATGGACTAAGCTGGAATCTGCAAACATTTTATCCAAGGGAGAGGATAAAATAATATTGGCTCTTCGTTAGATCAACAATAAAGCATATGAGAGCCACTCAACATTTTCATCGTGGTCTTCTCCCTACGACAACTCAACAAAAAGAAAAGAAATTCAGAGAAACACACTGAAATATTTTTGGATTTTTTAGTTTTTCTGAAGGAAAGCAAATTAACAAAGAAAAATGAAAAGCGAGAAAAACTATTTACATGGGAGAGCTCTCAACAAGCAAAAGAAGAAGCGAGAAATCTTTTTGGGTTTTCTCTTAATACTACGAACTAACTAAATGGAAAGAAAAACCGAAAAGAAGCGAGAAATATTTTTGGGTTTTTGAAGTTTTTCAAACACACAGAAATAAAACTAACATGGATAATACAATGAAAAAGGATGAACACCGACAACTGGAATGAATGTGTGAACATGAATGTAATGTCAGTGAGAAATACGTACTCCCCCAAGCTTAGGCTTTTGGCCTAGCTTGGTCTACTGCCATGGCTGACCAGGATAATAATCGAAGTGGTAGCTCGTGAAGGCGCTATGTGCCGCCTCCTCAGCGAGGTGAGCAGACTCAACTACCGCGTTATACTCGTGCACCTCATTCTCATGAAGAAAATATCTCTGTTTGTTCTGGAAATCAAAGAGGACAGGAGCAGGCAAAACAACAAACACATAACAATATTTATCGAATATCAAGTTATAGTCATATCTGTGAGTGTTGCGCTTAATAAACTCATGGTTCTGCATTGCCTCAAAATTCAAATATTTATCAGGTAAAAGAGGATCATTGGGCCTGGGCGAGACCCCTAGCCTTGCAGCTACGCGGGAGGCATAAATTCCTCCATACAAATCACCATTACCCGAGTTGCGGTGCAACCTACGTGCAACACTAGCCCCAAGATTATAATGTCTGCTACCCGTTAAAGCAGCGTGAATAAGGCTCAGGTCAGGAGCACAAAGTGCACTACAGTGTTGTTTACCAACAATGCATTTGCCATTAAAGAGTGCAAAATACCGAATAGAGGGAAAGTGAATGCTTTTTATTCTAGCTTGCGTAACCCCCCTATTCTCACCATTGCAAAGACTATTGAGGAACAGTTCATAATGAGATTGTCGTGGTTCGCTAAGTGAACCCCAAAATGGAATTTTGCATGCATCACAAAACTATTCTAGAGACATACCATAAGATCTATCATAGAGATGAAATAAAACTCTAAAAGTACGAAGGTGATACTCAAAATTTTGAGTAAATGAATGACCAAGGTTGTAGTGCTGCAGTGGCTTATCTACGATGAAGGCTGAGAGCTCGGTGTTGTGAATATATTGGTCAAATTCTTCCTTAATGCCTGCACCTAGCATGAACTCGTTGCACGGCCATCGACAAGATTTTGCTTTGGCACCTCGCACCGAACTTGCCCTTGGTTCAACATATGATTGGCGCTCGATGATGCTTCAGAGGTACTCCTTCTTGAAGAACTCCTCCTGAAAAGGTTCATATTCCTACGAACAAATTTCTGAAAATTTTGGACCACAAAAAGATGTTAACAAAACTTCACAAGATTGATAACAACTACTCATACAAGTGCCTAGAGGCTATATCAAGCATTCAAACTACTTAAAACTCAAAGAATTTAACATGCAAGCTCATTTTCAGTAGCACCAATAGCAGCAATTTATGCAAAATATAATCCACTAAAGCAAAAACTAATTGGAGCAATGGGAGAGTCACATACCAAGGAGCAATCCCTCAAAACAGTTTTGGAAACGGAGCTCCGAGCAAAGAGATCGAAAATCTCAGGTTTGGGAGCAAGAACACGAGAGAGAGAGAGCTACCACGATTTTTTTTCTTGAGGTTGGAGATGAAATGGGCCGAATAGATAAGTGAGTGGGTCCCTATGGGACCCACAAGGTATCTTGGCGCGCCCTGGGGGGTGGCCGCGCCCTGTTGCCTTGTGGGCAACAGTTGCACTCCCCCTGGGTTGTTTTCAGTGCCAAAAATTCTTATATATTCCAGAAAAAATCATGTTAAAATTTTATTGCATTCTGAGCACTTTTATTTTTGGGCCATTTTTTATTGCACAGATAATTCAGAAATAGGATAATCATGGCATTTTATTTTATTAAACTATAATTGACAGATAGCAAACTGAGATTACAGAAAGTTGTGCTTACTAAATTCAGCGACCACATGCCCTTCAAAAAGAATCCATTAATAAGGTTGATCAAGTCTTATTAACAAACTATTTCCGAGTAACATGAAATCGAAAAACTTTCGTATAATACTAAGTTACCTCAACGGGGATATGCATCTCCCCAACAATAAGAATTTCATATTTCTTTTTGACCGTAGGAAGAGGAAATTTGAATCCTCCAATAGTGATTGTCGAGACCTTTTCAATACAATTGATACCATTCACTGAAGTTTGTTTCTTCGGGAAATAAACCGTATGCTCATTACCATTGACATGAAAAGTGACCTTGCTTTTATTGCAATCAATAACAGCCCCTGTAGTATTCAAAAAGGGTCTTCCAAGGATAATCGACATGTTGTCGTCCTCGGGCATATCAAGTATAACAAAGTCCGTTAAGATAGTAACATTTGCAACAACAACAGGCACATCCTCGCAAATTTCAATAGGTATAGCAGTTGATTTATCAGCCATTTGCAAAGATATTTCACTGGGTGTGAGCTTATTCAAATCAAGTCTTCTATATAAAGAGAAAGGCATAACACTAACACCGGCTACCAAATCACATAAGGCAGTTTTAACATAACTTCTTTTAATGGAGCATGGTATAGTAGGTATTCCCGGATCTCCTAACTTTTTAGGTACTCCACCCTTAAAAGAATAATTTGCAAGCATGGTGGAAATTTCAGCTTCAGGTATCTTCCTTTTATTAGTGACAATATCTTTCATGCATTTAGCATAGGGAGACATTTTCAACATATTAATCAAGCGAGTGCGCAAAAAGATAGGTCTAATCATTTCAACAAAGCGCTCAAAATCTTCCTCACCCTTGTTTTTAGAAGGTTTAGTAGGAAAAGGCATAGGTTTTTGAACCCATGGTTCTCTTTCCTTTCCATGTTTTCTAGCAACAAAGTCTCTTTTATCATATCTTTTATTCTTAGGAGGTGGGTTATCAAGATCAACAACAGGTTCTATTTCTACGTCATTATCTGGTTGATCATCAACATGAACATCATCATTATCATTATCGCTTGGTGGATGTTCATTACCAGATTGTGTCTCAGCATCAGAAATAGAAACATCATTTTGGTTCTCAGGAGGTTTTTCTATCTCAGGTTCACTAGAAGTATGCAGAGTCCTATCATTTTTCTTTTTCCTTTTCTTCTTAGATGGACTAGGCACATCAATATTATTTCTTTGAGAGTCTTGCTCAATTATTTTAGGATGACCTTCAGGATACAGGGGATCCTGAGTCATTCTAACTCCTCTAGTGACAACTCTAACAGCATGATCATTCGTTTTATTATTCATCTCATCAAGCAAATCATTTTGTGACTTAGCTATTTGTTCTAACTGAGTCTGAACCATAGAAGCATGTTTACTCAAGCATTTAACATCCTTAGCAGTTCTAAACATCAAATCACTCAAGCGATCAATCATGATGGCATTTCGTTTTAATTGATTGCTAACATATATATTGAAATTCTCTTGCTTAACAATGTAGTTATTAAATTCATCCAAGCATTGACTAGCAGATTTATTATAGGGAATATCACTTTCATTGAATCTACGAAGAGAATTTACCTCTACTACCTGTGTCGGGATATCAAGACCATGTATTTCTTCAATAGGTGGTAGGTTCTTAACATCTTCAGCTTTAATACCTTTTTCCTTTATAGATTTCTTAGCTTCTTGCATATCTTCTGGACTAAGAAATAGAATACCTCTTTTCTTCGGGGTTGGCTTAGGTGGTGGTTCAGGAAGTGTCAAATCATCGACATTTCTCAATATATTATTCAGTGTTTCTTCAGCCTGTCCAACAGTTCGTTCCCTGAAAACACAACCAGCACAACTATCTAGGTAGTCCCGAGAAGCATCGGCTAGTCCATTATAAAAGATATCAAGTATTTCATTCTTCTTAAGGGGATGATTAGGCAAAGCATTAAGTAATTGGAGAAGCCTCCTGATACGCCTCCGTCGTATCTATAATTTTTGATTGTTTCATGCCAATATCCTACAATTTCCACATACTTTTGGCAACATTTTATATGATTTCTTGGACTAACATATTGATCCAGTGCCCAGTGCCAGTTCCTGTTTGTTGCATGTTTTTTTTGTTTCATAGAAAATCCATACCAAACGAAGTCCAAACGCGATAAAAATTTACGAACATTTATTTTGGAATATATGTGATTTTTGGGAAGAAGAATCAATGCGAGACGATGACCGAGGGGGCCACAAGCCCAGAGGGCGCGCCCCCTACCTAGGGCGCGCCTCGCAGGCTTGTGGGTCCCCTGTAGGTCGGTTGGGGGTGTCCTTTGTCCCCAAGGAAGCTAATATCCGAATAAAAATTCCCTCAAAATTTCAGCCCAATCGGAGTTACGGATCTCCGGGAATATAAGAAACAGTTTTCGGCCAGAAAACAGGAACGCGAAACAGAAGAGAACAGAGAGAGATCCAATCTCGGAGGGGCTCCACCCCTCCGGGAGCCATGGCGGCCGTGGACCAGAGGGGAAACTCTCCTTCCATCTAGGGGAGAGTCCAAGGAAGAAGAAGAAGATGGAGGGGGCTCTCTCCCCCTCTCTCCCGGTGGCGCCGGAACGCCGCCGGGGCAATCATCGTGACGACGATCTACACCAATAACTTCGCCGCCGTCAACACCTACACTCTCACCCTCTATGCAGTGGTGTAACACCTCTTCTCCCCACTGTAATCTCTACTTAAACATGGTGCTTAATGCTACATATTATTATCCAATGATGTGTTGCCATCCTATGATGTTTGAGTAGATTCTTTTTGTCCTATGGGTTGATTGATGATCGTGATTGGTTTGAGTTGTATGTTTTATTTTGGTGTTGTCCTATGGTGCCCTCCATGTCGCGCAAGCGTGAGGGATTCCCGCTGTAGGGTTTGCAATACGTTCATAATTATCTTATAGTGGGCGGCTAGAGTGACAGAAGTTTACACCCGAGTAAGGGGGTTGTTGCGTATGGGAGTAAAGAGGACTTGTTACTTAATGCTATGGTTGGGTTTTACCTTAATGATCTTTGGTAGTTGCGGATGCTTGCTAGAGTTCGAATCATAAGTGCATATAATCCAAGTACGGAAAGTATGTTAGCTCATGCCTATCCCTCATATAAAATTGCAATAATGATTACCGGTCAAGTTATCGATTGCCTAGGGACAAATCCTTCTCTTGTGTTACAAAATCTTTCTACTAAACAACTAACTTTTATTATCTTGCAAATTACTCGTAGTTTTATTTTTGCAAAGTACTCCTAGTTTTATTCTTGCAAAGTAGTTCTAGCATTACACCTACAAAGTACTAGTAGTTTCATTCTTGTTCTAGGTAAAGCGAACGTTAAGTGTGCGTAGAGTTGTATCGGTGGTCGATAGAACTTGAAGGGAATATTGATTCTACATTTAGCTCCTCGTTGGGTTCGTCACTCTTATTTATCGAGAAAGGCTACAACTGATCCCCTATACTTGTGGGTTATCACCTCCCCCAAGCTTGAGGGAGATTCTCTTCTTAAATTTGCGCAAAGTTAAATATTTTTTGTAAGGCAGCTTGTTTCTTATGAGCAGAAAAATATTTTTCAGAGAAGTAATATATCATATCCTGGGGACTACGCACACAACCAGGAGCAAGAGTATTAAACCATTTCTTAGCATCACCTTTTAATGAGAAAGGAAACAACTTAAAAATATAACAATAGCGAATTTTTTCCTCATGAGCAAATAAGGTGGCAATATCATTTAATTTAGTAAGGTGTGTCACAACAGTTTCAGTTTCATAACCATGAAAAGGATCAGATTCAACCAAAGTAATTAACTCAGGATCGACAGAAAATTCATAATCCTTATCGTTAACAAATATGGGAGATGTAGCAAACTTAGGATCATATTTCATTCTCTCCCTCATTGATTTTTCTTTCAACTCAGCAAGCAATTTTCTAACATCATCTCTATCATTACAAGCAAGAATTGCCTTAGCTGTCTCTTCATTGAAAACATAACCATCAGGTATCTTAGGCATTTCAACTCTAGTAGGAGAGCTAGGCATAATAGGTGAATCATAATTTTCAAAAGTTTCAACATTTTTAGTTTCTTTAGCTCTAGCAATTTGTTCATCAAGAAATTCTCCTAGTGGCACAGTATCATCAAGCATAGTACCTACTAGCATCATCAATAGTTTCATTCATAGCAGAAGTAGTATCATCAATGACTTGCGACATATCATAATGAATAGCAGGTGGTGGTGTCGCAAGCCTACTCAAAACAAAAGGTGAATCAAGTGCGGAGCTAGATGGCAGTTCCTTACCTCCCCTCGTCTTAGAGGGAACGATCTTGTTCTTAGCATCTTTCAGATTCTTCTTAGTGATCAACAGATATAAATCCCAAGTGACTCAACAAATAGAGCTATGCTCCCCCGCAACAGCGCCAGAAAAAGGTCTTGATAACCCACAAGTATAGGGGATCGCAACAGTTTTCGCGGGTAGTATTTCACCCAGATTTATTGATTCGACACAAGGGGAGCCAAAGAATATTTGCGAGTATTTGCAGTTGAGTTGTCAATTCAACCACACCTGGAGAACTAAATATCTGCAGCAAAGTGTTTAGTAGCACAGTAGTATGGTAGTTTTGATAGCAGTAGTAACAGTAGCACAGTAATAGTAACAGTAGCAGTAGCAGTTTTGTAGTGATTGTAACAGCAACAGCAACGAAAGTAACTTAGCAAAGATCAATATGCGAAAAGCGTAGGCATTGGATCGGTGATGGATAATTATGTTGGATGACATTCATCATATAACAGTCACAACCTAGGGCGATACACAATAGCTCCAATTCATCAATGTAATGTAGGCATGTATTCCGTATATAGTCATATGTGCTTATAGTAAGAACTTGCATGACATCTTTTGTCCTACCCTCCCATGGCAGCGGGGTCCATAAGGAAATCTAAGGGATATTAAGGCCTCCTTTTAATAGAGAACCGGAACAAAGCATTAGCACTTAGTGAATACATGAACTCCTCAAACTACGGCAATCACCGGAAAGAAACCCAATTATTGTTACCTTGGGGTATGCGGATCATAACACGTATTAGGTGCATATAACTTGAAAGATAGGATCAAGAACACAAATATATTCATGAAAACATAGAGGGTTCAGATCTGAAATCATAGCACTCGGGCCCTAGTGACAAGCATTAAGCATAGCAAAGTCATAGCAACATCAATCTCAGAACATAGTGGATACTAGGGATCAAAGCCCTAACAAATTGACTCGATTACATGATAAATCTCATCCAACCCATCACCGTCCAGCAAGCCTACGGAGAAATTACTCACACACGGTGGTGAGCATCATGATATTGGTGATGGAGGATGGTTGATGATGACGACGGCGTCGAATCCCCCTCTCTGGAGCCCCGAACGGACTCTAGATCAGCCCTCCTGATGAAGAACAGGAGGTGGCGGTGGCTCCGTATCGTAAAACGCGATGAAACTTCTTCTCCTTTTTTTTTCTCGGGGAAAGTGAATTTATAGCGTTGGAATTAGGTCAGACGGTCACCTGTGGGCCCCACAAGGCATCAGGGCGCACCCTACGGGGAGTCGCGCCCTGTTGCCTTGTGGGCAACAGGTGGCCCCTCTTCTGTTGATTCTTGCGCCAGTAATTTTTATTTATTCCATAAAAAATCTCCAAAAAGTTTCGTCCAATTCCGAGAACTTTGATTTCTGCACAAAAACAACACCATGATAGTTCTGCTGAAAACAGCGTCAGTCCGGGTTAGTTTCATTCAAATCATGCAAATTAGAGTCCAAAACAAGAGCAAAAGTGTTTGGAAAAGTAGATACGACGGAGACGTATCAGTTACCTCCCACCTACCATCCTTCAACTTAAGCAACATTTTTGCCTTACAATCTGTTTGCTTTATTCTTTCTCTTTTCCTCTTCTTCTTCTTCTTGTCACTCTCTTCTCCACGGAATATTGGCACATCATCCATTTCACCATCTTCACACATTGGTTTTGAATCTGGTATAGGATCTAGCACAGGTGGTAACTCAGCACCACCATCATCAACTTTTGGCTTCCTAAACTTGTTGAAAGCAAATTGATGTTTCTCCAATTGATTTGTGTAAGCAGACCTCCTTGAAGTGTTCATCTTAATAGGGAAACCCATTCTCAGGGCATAGGAGTTGTAATGATCCCTAGCATCTTTTAGGCTGTCAAATCTCATCCCAACAAATGGCTCCATTGGCTGGGATCCAGCATCATCTTCTTCTGCACCATTCTGATCATGACCAACCCCCCTGCATTGAATTATGTTTCGGTAGGTGCAGCTACCGTGTTGCTTGTTTCTTCTATAGTATGACTCTCTGATTGCAAAGTAACTCCAACATCATCCATCACAATATCTTCTGGAATCTGCTGCGTGGAAGACTGTGGCTGCACAAACTCAGCATTATCACCAGGCAACTCGTTGAGGTCGGGAGGCAACTCATTGAGATCTATCATCTTTTTTACGCGCTGATGGCAACCTGCATTTTTTCATCAAAAGTAGGGAAACAACAAAAACATCAGCAATCTTTTTTGCCACTTCATTCGGAACTTTTTTATTTTCAATGAAATCAACGATATAGATGCAAGTAAAATTAACGATGGATCAACATCGATGTTCTCAATTTTAGTTTTGACATTTGCATGCAGTAACTTTCTTTTGCTCATCTTTTCCTTCTTTTAAGTTGCACACAGGGGGGACAAGATAGTTGCACAGCACCACCTAATTGGCCATAAAATGCTACAAGTTGCACACATTTGTTAGTTTCTATAAGTTGCAACCTTTGCACAATGTAGTAGTAATCCCCCAGTAGTAGTAATACCCCAGGGCAGGCAGTCAAGTGCTTACAGTCACATAGATTGGTAGGAAACAACAAGTAACCTCCCAGTTGCACAGAGTAAGCATGTTGGTTACAAACAGCATGTACACAAGATGCACAGAAGTACTATAAGAAGTTACACCAGTTGGAAGCAATCACTTTTCCTTTTGCACATTTTTTCTTCTGTAAGTTGCACACATGGGGGATAAGAAACTTGTACAACACCACCAACTTGGCCATAAAATGCTCCAAGTTGCACACAATTTTTAGTTTCTACAAGTAGTAATAACCTTGGGTAGGCAGTCAGGTGGTTACATTCAAACAGATTGGTAGGAAAAACCAACTAACCCCCCAGTTGCACATAGTAGGCATGTTGGTTGCACGCAGGATGTACACAAGTTGCACAGAAGTCCCATAAAACTTGCACAAATAGATTTTTTCAGGCAATAAGCATTCTTTTCTTTCTTAGGTGTTTGTTTTTTATGTACCATGTGCAGGTCTTAGAGGGTGGGGAGGACATGATGGCAGATCAATGCAAGATGAACATACTAAGCAAGGTCTGCTGCTACTTCAAAAAGATGATGAAAGCAAAAAACAGTTGTCAATTTTATTTGTCTTTATTTGTGTAGCTATCTGTTAGGTTGCATAGTTACAGGAACATTTATTTCGTTCTCTTTGTGTTTTTCTTATGCCCGTGTGTGAACCCTAAACTTTTACCTATTAAGACCTCTTATGTGTCTATTTTCATCGGATCTTTGTGTGAACAATCTTTTATGCACACTGTGTGTCTACAGGTGGCTGCTGCAACTTGTTTAGTTGCACGAAAGCAGTATAAACTGGGATCTCTTCTTGTGCAACACCCTTCAACACAATGTTTGTTGTTTTTTGTTGTCTACTTTTTTTTGGCACACAGTGTGGCTACGGTTGGCTGCTGTAACTTGATTAGTTGCACGAAAGCAGCATAATTGTTGCACAGATTCTGTGCCAACCCCCTACACAATCCATGTGATTTCTGTACCAAATTCATGAATCAAATGTTCGTTCAAGAAAACCAGCAAGAGGACAAGTCTGCAAGTCATGTCAAGGGAGGAAGCAAAGCAGAGGAAGGGGGATTCTCATCTGGAGTTCTTTCCTCCTGGTACGTTTCTTGTTTGCTCCTTTTTGTTTGGCTTTTTCTTGATGTTTTCCTGGTTCTTTTTCCCTTTCTCCCTCTCTTCCCCTCTTATGTTCTTAATTTTTTGGAGCCGCCATGGTTCCTGGCGATGGAGGTTTCACCATGGTGAATCCTTCTTTCGTGGGGAAGAAGTAGATGGCGTGGGGGCAGTTATAGGGAAGATTCGGGTGTGGAGGGGGAAGGCAGGGGCGGGTGGTTGGGTGCAAGTGATCCCCACGGCCAGCTGTCGCGCGCAGGTACCGTGGTTGGTTGTTGATGTTTCGCGTGGGGGGATTGGTGACTTTCCTTTTTGACCACGCGCCCCGAACAGGTCTTTCCTTTTATGTCAACCACTCGGTAACCCTCCCAGGCGCCCGGGCACCAGCTAGACGCGTCCAATAATGTAATATAGCAAAATACGAGGGGATTGAGATTCCCCAAAAAAATGAGGGGATTGAGTAACAGAATACTGTTGAAATCCTAGCTAGAAGGAAGGGACGACGCACGTAGTGCATGCGCGCGCATGGATAAGATAAGGGCCTCGGGCACCGGTAGACGCGTTCCGTAGTCCATCTGCGATCGATTTGGTTTGATTTGAATCCTTTTCCAAGGTCCATCAGCTTGATTAAATACCTAGCAGGTGCAATCCTCGCAAGGACTCGCGGCCTCGCGGGTGGTTGGTTCCTTCCGGCCACCGATCGACCATGCCGACGTCGCTACCGGACGACGTCGTCTCCGAGATACTCTCCTGGGTGCCGGTGAAGTCGGGCGTGCCGGTTCCGGTGCGTGTCCAGGGGTTGGCGCGCGCTCATTTCCGACCCCGCGTTCCTCGCGGCGCACAAGGTCCGCACGGAGCCGCATCTCCTCCTCGTCGCCAACTCCTTCCATGGTGTAGCCAGCGCAGGGCCACGCGACCTGCGGCTGCTGGACACGGCGGACGGCAGCGTCGTGAGGGTGATCAAGGGCTTAGGCGACCTCCAGACCATCACCTCCGACTCCGGCGGCCCGGTCTGCACCACCCGCATCGACCGCGTCCTCAACGTGATCGATCTGGCCACCGGGAACGTTCTCATGACATACACGGCTAACCAATTCTGCGCCTTTGGCATGGGCTACGCCGCCCCGTCGGGCGCGTGCAAGGTGGTAAGCCTCACGGACGGCCCTGGACGGCATACATGCGAGGTCCTCACGCCAGAAGACGACGCCAGAAGATGGAGGCGGATGCAGTCACCCCCGATCGCACTCCATCCCCATCTCCATCTCCGCTATCACCGGAACTCCACCGTCACGATATATGGTGTGATGTACCTTCTTTACAACATGCAGTCACCGTACCTTCCTTACAACTCGAAGCCACAGCAGGTGGAGAACCATGTGCACTACCGGAATAAGGCACGTTGTTGACGGCCCCGACTATGCCGACGGAGGCCGTCGGCATAGAAGGGGGTATGCCGACGGCCTAAGGCAAACCGTCGGCGTAGTTCGGCCATCGGCATACCACCATCTATGTCGACGGGGGCCGTCGGCGTAACTAAGCCGTCGGCATAGGTCGTGATATGCCTACGGTGGCCGTCGGCATAGATAGGTCGTCGGCATATATGTGAGCCCGGCCACCCGGTGGTTAACTGCCGTTTGACGCCGTCAAATATATGTCGACGGCCGTAACGGCGGCCGTCGGCATACTTTTGCCACGTCATCGATCCGCGGCACGTGCCACGTCATTGATCCGTGGCACGTGCCGCGTCATCGATCCGGGGCATAGCTATGCCGACGGCTTTGCCGTCGGCATAGCCATGTATTATTATTTTTTATTTTTTTATTTTTTTTCTAAATTGAAATTTGATTAATTTAAATGTGCCTTATCTAAACATAAACATACATAGATACACCACGCGTGTCTGTCGGGCCCAGTTTGCCGCCCGGTCAACAGTGTCAGGGTTAGACGGGACGGGGTACTTGGGGGGTAGCTATGCCGTCAGGTCTTGCGCTGGGCCCTCTCGGCGGGTGCTTGCACCTGCCACCACATTTCCAGATGTGTAAGAGGGCCAAGCGCAAGACCTGACGGCATAGCTACCCCCCAAGTACACCGTCCCGTCTAACCCTGACACTGTTGACCGGCAGATCTAGGCCTTTGACTTTCGCCGGACGGGGTTTGACCGATGGACATTTTCACCTGGCTGTGATAGGCCAGCCCATAGGTAGACTTCAGATCAAGGTCCGGGCACAACCCACTGCAAGATTCCCACCGTGTCTGCCCGACGTGGCCGTTTCCCCCCTCCGTGCGACGGCGGCAGCGACGTCCGTGAGGGGGGTCACACTACGGAGCCGCGTGCCAGGTGCTTGCACCTGCCACCACACTTCCATACGTGTAAGAGGGCCCAGCGCAAGACCTGGCGGCATAGCTACCCCCCCAAGTACCCCGTCCCGTCTAACCCTGGCACTGTTGACCGGGCGGCAAACTGGGACCAACAGACACGCGTGGTGTATCTATGTATGTTTATGTTTAGATAAGGCACATTTAAATTAATCAAATTTTAATTTAGGGAATAATAATAATAATAAGCCGTCGGCATAGCTATGCCCCTGATCGATGACGTGGCACGTGCTAAAGAAATTGTGAGAAAAAAGCAAAAAAAAAATACCTATGCCGACGGCTAAGCCGTCGGCATACGTGCCCCTTATCCACTCACGGCCGCTCCTCCTCCACTCATTCTCTTGCTCTCTCTCGATCCCCTCTCTCTCTCGCGCCCGCAACCGCCGCCGCCACCCACTCTGCGCCCCGCCGCCGCCACCCGACCCCCGGCCCGCCCGCGCCGCCACCTTCCCGACCGCCCGCGCCGCTCTCCACCCCGCACCGCCGTCGTCCTAGTCCCGCACCGCCCCGCGCCGCCGCCTCCCCGACCCCAACCGCCGCCCCATCCCCTTCAGCGTCGGCCGCCCCGCCGCGCTCCGCCTCCCGCGCGGCCCCTCCTGCGTCGAGCGCCTCTGTGGCCGGCCCTCCGCGCGCCCCCTCCGCCTCCCGCGCGCCCCCTTCGCACCGGACCCGCCTCACCGGCGCCGTCCTAGCCGCCGGCCCTCTTCCTCCTCTGGACAGCGACGCCGCCGGCCACCCCTCTGCCTCCTCCGGACTCCAACGCCGGCCGTCCATCAGCCCACGGTGAGCATCCCTTTGCCTCCTCTTTTTTTATGCTAATTTGTTAGATGTATTGATGATGATTGATGATGTTAGATGGATGAATGATGATGTTATGTAGATGAATGATGATGTTGCTACTGTTAATGTTAACTTGCTAAAAAATGTTAATGAATGCATGATGATGGTCTACTATTAATGAATGATGATGCATGCTGCTACTAGATGAATTCATGATGATGGTCTACTGTTAATGAATGATGAATGATGATGATGCTGTTGTTGCTAGATGGATGTTGATGGTCTTGCTAAAAAATAGACATTTGAGGAAAAATAGTATTTGAGAAAAAACGTTTGGCTAAAAAATGTTAACTTGCTAAAAAACGCACGGAGGGGGGAAACGCATATTAATAATGAAGATGTTGATGGTCTTGCTAAAAATAGGTATTTGATATGATGATCTAAGTTGTTTTGTCGGTAAAATTTACAGGCTTTGTGGTGTTGCATCTCTTTGGAGTCATCGTCGTCGAAGTTGTTGGTCCGTGATCCCGCCGCTATTCGACTACTTCCTCTATAGCCGAGGGTGAGCTACGAAGTGACCTTCACCTCCTACGCTCTTTTAATCATGTCACTAGATTTCATTATCTCGTCAAGTCGCGTAACCTAGGCGTCTCCCGTCCGAAAGGGTTGCATCGATAAATATGCATTCAATTGCATATTTATCACCGCAACTTTTTCGGATTGTCCAGCTTTTTCCACGGACAGCCCGAGGATGTGTAGATTGGGTACGTTTTCCATGCTCTACCCCGTTCCGAGACAGGATTTCGGCGGCGCCTCCCCGTTGTTCTGCTGATGCACATTCTCTCGGCTTATTGCCGAGACGTGTATCTGGAGAACAACGGGGAGGTGCTGCCAAAATTTTGTCTCGGAACGGGGTAGAGCATGGAGAACGTACTCAATCTACACATCCTCAGGTGGGATTAGGACCTATCTTTGCCTATTAGAGATGTAGGTGGATTCAATGCCGTCAACGCGGTAGAAAATAAAAATTTGATGTGATTAATTTAAATGAATCCTTAATTTTGTTGTGTGGCTCCCAATAAAGCAGAGGATGGCAGATAATCTGTGGATGTACATTGGTTTTATCCGCCGGAATCGAGTTACACCAGAGTGGGTCGCGAGAACCGATGTGTTTTTGAAGGAGATATTCCGTCGTCCAATGAGAATTATCCCACAATGCCCCTGTGCGAAATGTGAAAGACGTCTTCGTAAAAATCAGAAGGACATGTCTGAGCACCTTCGCACGCACAGATATATGCCAAACTTTGACATGCCGCCGATAAACTTTGCCGTGCGGGACCGTGGTAGAGAGGAGGTGATGCGACAACGCATCGGTGGTTATGCGGACGACGGGGTCAGAGACATGCTAGATGATGTCATTGCTGCAGAGATGGCACATGTGACACCTTCAGGGAATGAACCGGAGGAGCCGGAGGCAACCGCAAAGGCCTTCTTGGAGATCTTGGCATCGTCAAAGAAACCTCTTTATGCGGGTGCCAAAGTCTCTTAGCTGGATGCCATCTCGCAACTGATGGCAGTCAAGGCTGAGTACGGCTGTAGCCGAGCTTGCTTCGAAGCATTTCTAGGAGTATGGGCTAACAGCCTCCCCGAGGGTCATGAACTGCCGAAAAGCACGTATGCCACGAAGAAACTCATGAAGGCACTCTCTATGAATTATGAGAAAATACATGTTTGTCCGAAGAATTGCCTTTTGTTTAGGCACGAGTATGCGGATGACAAGTACTGTAGGGAGTGCGGTTCCTCTCGGTACCTTGAGGTGGTCGGTGAGGATGGTGAGAAGAGGCAGCTAGGCATCCCTGCAAAGGTTCTTCGGTATCTACATTTCATCGAAAGACTGCAGCGCCTTTTCATCACGGAGGAGTCTGCCAAAATGATGAAGTGGCACAAGGAAGGTATAAGGTACCATCCAAATGAAATCGTACATCCATCAAAAGGCGAAGCATGGAAGTCGTTCGATGAAGAATACCCCGAGGAAGCAGCCGAGGCTGGGAATGTCAGAATTGCCCTATCAGGTGATGGGTTCAATCCATATGGTATGTCGTCCAATGCATACAGCTACTGGCCCGTGTTTGTTATTCCGCTCAATCTCCCTCCCGGTGCCCTAATGCAACGCAAGACCATGTTCTTGTCGCTCATCATTCCGAGGCCTGAATACCCGGGGAAGAATATGGGTGTGTTTATGTAGCCGCTGGTGGATGATTTGCACCATTCTTGGTACTTCCCGAGGTTGGCATACGACCGAGATCTGCAGAGAAATTTCTTGATGAAAGTTTGGTTGCACTATTGCATGCATGACTTTCCCGGTTATGCCCTTTTCTGCGAATGGTGTACAAGTGGGAAGATGCCATGCCCAGTGTGCATGCAGGCTCTACGTTTAATTTGGCTGAAGAAGGGTGGCAAGTATGTAGCATTTGACCTGCATCGACAGTTCCTCCCTCCAGACCATTCAGACAGGGAAGACAAGAAGAACTTCACGAAAGGCCGGGTTGTCCATGAAGTAAACGAGATTCCAACGTTTTCGGGGGCAGATGTTCTTGCTCAGCTAAAAGCTCTCAAGCCAAAAGGCGAAGGCAAAGGCAAAACCAAAGCCAAAGCCAAAGCCAAAGCCAAAGCCAAAGCCAAAGCCAAAGGAGAAGGCGAAGGCGAAGGCGAAGGCGAAGTCCAAGGCAAATGCAAAGGCAAAGCCAAAGGCTTCGAGGGATATGGTGAGACGCACAACTGGACTCACATTACCCCCTTCACGAAGCTTCCCTATTTCAAGGACCTCAAACTTCCTTACAACATCGATGTGATGCACACCGAAAAGAATGTCGCAGAGTCCCTTTTCCGCACGATCCTCAACATTCCTGATAAGACAAAATATAACGTTAAAGCTAGAGCCGATCAACAGAAAATTTATGTTAGACCACGTCTAAACATGAAGCCTCCCACAGGCGGTCGAAGAAACTGGTTCAAGCCAGATGCTGACTTCGTACTTAAAACACCAGAAAAGATGGAGGTATTGAAGTGGCTCAAACACATAGTGAAGTTCACTGATGGTTATGCATCGAATATAAGTAAGGGAGTCAATCTTACAACGGGCAAAGTGACCAGGCTCAAGAGTCATGACTATCATGTATGGATTGAGCGGATAATGCCGGTGATGGTTCGAGGCTATGTCCCTGAGCATGTCTGGCGAGTGCTTGCGGAGCTAAGCCATTTCTTCCGCACGCTCTGTGCTAAAGAAGTATGTCCCGAGGTGATTAGACAATTGCATAAGAAGGCACCGGAGTTGATATGCAAGCTAGAGAAGATCTTTCCGCCAGGCTTCTTTACTGCGATGACACATCTCATTTTGCACCTCGCGAACGAGGTATTGTTGGGGGGGGGGGTTGTGCAGAATCATTGGCAGTACGGCCCTGAGAGACAGAACAAGCATCTCCGACACAAATGTGGAAACAAAGCTAAGATTGAAGCTTCCATAGCTGAGGCAGTTATCCTAGAGGAGGTGTCAGACCTCAGGACATCGTACTATCCAGACCACGTTCTCACTCTGCATAATAAGGTGCCTCGATACAATATAGAAGAGCCCAAGTATAAACCCAAGCTCCATCTATTCAGCGGGCAAGGTGGCAGGGCTGGGGGCTCGAAATCTTATAACATGCCACAACAAGAGTGGGAGGACCTCATGTTCTATGTCTTGCACAACATCAAGGAAGTTGAGGATGTGTGGATGAGGTAATACCACTACACCATTCCTTTATGTCTTGCACAACATCATGTTCTATGTTCACTTAGTCCCGGTCTAACACCGCTTTTCTTCTTTTAGTCAATTCGTTCATGAGGAGTGGACGGGAATGATTCCTCCTACTGAGGCGGAGGAACTTACTCTTCTCCGGCATGGAAACCCTGGAAGGAAAAATTTTGTTGCTTGGTTCATGGAGAAACTAGACTTTCACATTCCCCTATTAAATACCTAGTTCAACATTTATTAGTTTACCGAACTAATGCACCCAGCAATTTCAATTAAACTTGTAGGGAAAAGATCCGAACATATCCATGGATGACGAATTGAGATGGGTTTCCATGGGTTTTGACCCTCGGGTCAAGACATGTGAAATGTATGATGTGAATGGGTATCGCTTCCATACAGAGGAGCACCAGAACAGCCGGCCTGATCCCAAGACTATAAATACCGGAGTGTACACGCAAGGTCAAAATTCAGTTGACTACTACGGAAGGGTAGAAAAAATATACGAGCTTACATTCAGCCGTGGGCGCGAAACCCTAAGTCTCCCTGTGTTCAAATGCCGATGGTTCGACCCAGTAGAGGGGCTGAGACATACGCCTTCCGTTGGTTTGGTCGAAGTTAAACCATCAACCGTGTATGCCGGAGCCGATCTCTTTGTTGCGGCTACCCAAGCCACACAAGTTTATTACCTGCCTTACCCATGCCAGAAAGAGTACCTAAAGGATTGGGAAGTTGTGTTCAAGGTGTCGCCACATGGTAAGCTACCGGACCCGAACGATGATGATTACTACAACATTAACCCCATGACATACGAGGGAGTGCTCTATCAAGAGCAACCTGTTGATGATGTGGTCAGAAACGATGACGCTGACGCCTTGGGTGATGATGAAGTGGATCCAAATGATGACGATGCACGGAATGATGGTGAGACCATTGTTAATGAAAATGGCATACTTATGCTAGAAAAGTTAAACGAAGACGCCGACTTAGGGGTGTCCTCTTCGAGGCCCTCCTCTACTGAGGTACCCTCCTCTAGTGAGGTACTGTTGGAAATATGCCCTAGAGGCAATGATAAATTGGTTATTATTATATTTCCTTGTTCATGATAATCGTTTATTATCCATGCTATAATTGTATTGATTGGAAACTCAAATACATGTGTGGGTACATAGACAACACTGTGTCCCTAGTAAGCCTCTAGTTGACTAGCTCGTTGATCAAAGATGGTTAAGGTTTCCTAGCCATTGACATGAGATGTCATTTGATAACGGGATCACATCATTAGGAGAATGATGTGATGGACAAGACCCAAACTGTAAACGTAGCATTTGATCGTGTCAGTTTATTGCTATTGTTTTCTGCATGTCAAGTATCTGTTCCTTTGACCATGAGATCATGCAACTCACTGACACCGGAGGAATACCTTGTGTGTATCAAACGTCGCAACGTAACTGGGTGACTATAAAGGTGCTCTACAGGTATCTCCGAGGGTGTCTGTTGGGTTGGCATGGATCAAGACTGGGATTTGTTACTCCGTGTGACGGAGAGGTATCTCAGGGCCCACTCGGTAATACAACATCACATTGAGCCTTGCAAGCAAAGTGACTAAAGAGTTAGCCACAGGATCTTGTATTACGGAACGAGTAAAGAGACTTGCCGGTAACGAGATTGAACTAGGTATAGTGATACCGACGATCGAATCTCGGGCAAGTAACATACCGAAGAACAAAGGGAACAGCATACGGGATTAACTGAATCCTTGACATAGAGGTTCGACCGATAAAGATCTTCGTAGAATATGTAGGAGCCAATATGGGCATCCAGGTCCCGCTATTGGTTATTGGCCGTAGAGGTGTCTCGGTCATGTCTACATAGTTCTCGAACCCGCAGGGTCTACACACTTAACGTTTGGTGACGATTAGTATAATTGAGTTATTATGTTGGTGACCGAAAGTTGTTCGGAGTCCCGGATAAGATCCCGGACATGACGAGGATCTCCGGAATAGTCCGGAGGTAAAGATTGATATATGTGATAATAGTGTTTTGATCTCTGGAAGGGTTCTGGAGTTCACCGGAAGGGGTTCCGGATGTTTACCGAAGTGTTCGGGTGCAGCAACACTTTATGTGAGCCAAAGGGATAAAACCCACAAGGTATTGGAAAGTGCAAAAGTAGTTTTGCTGCCGCGTAAGCGGTACTACCGCTTGGTGAAGCGGTACTACCGCCGGAGCGGTACTACCGCTTGTGTGAAGCGGTACTACCGCCCGAGCGGTACTACCGCTTGTGTGAAGCGGTACTACCGCCCAAGCGGTACTACCGCTTGTGTGAAGCGGTACTACCGCTTGTGCGCGGCTGTGCGCGGTTCGGCAGGGATCCGAGTTGGACTCTTTCCCTGCGGGCCAAACCGACCTTGTGCGGGCAAAACCGACCCAGAGGAGGCTTTTACTCCAAGTTTAGACCCCAAGGCTCAACATATAAATAGAGGGGCAGGGCTAGCACACGGGACACATCAGGATTTCCCAAGCCGTGTGCCGGCAACCCTAGCCCTCTAGTTCCTCCGTCATAATCTCCGTAGTGCTTGGCGAAGCCCTGCAGAGATTGTTCCTCACCACCATCACCACGCCGTCGTGCTGCTGGAACTCAACCACTACTTCATCATCGCTCGCTGGATCGAGGAGGTGAAGGCGTCATCAAGCCGTACGTGTGTTGAACGCGGAGGTGCCGTCCGTTCGGCACTAGATCGGAAGGATCGTGATTGGATCGCGGGACGCTCGGCGATTTGGATCGCGAAGACGTTCGACTACATCAACCGCGTTTATTAACGCTTCCGCTTAGCGATCTACAAGGGTATGTAGATTCACTCTCCCTCTCGTAGATGCTCATCACCATGGATAGATCTTGCGTGTGCGTAGGAAAATTTTTGTTTCCCATGCAACGTTCCCCAACAGTGGCATCTGAGCTAGGTCTATGCGTAGATGAGATCTCGAGTAGAACACAAACGAGTTGTGGGCGTGGATGTATACATATTGCTTGCCGTTACTAGTTGATACTTGATTCCGCGGTATTGTGAGATGAAGTGGCCCGGACCGACATTACGCGTACACTTACGCGAGACTGGTTTCACCGCTGCGTGCACTTGTTGCATAAAGGTGACTGGCGGGTGTCTGTCTCTCTCACTTTAGTTGAATCGGTTCAATGAAGAGGGTTCTTTTAGAAGATCAAAAAGCAATCACTACACCACGTTGTGGTTTTGCGTAGGTAAGAATCGTTCTTGCTAGATACCCGTAGCAGCCACGTAAAATTTGCAACAACAATTAGAGGACGTCTAACTTGTTTTTGCAGGGTATGTTGTGATGTGATATGGCCAATTACATGATGAGATATATGTGATGTATGAGATGATCATGTATTGTATAGAATATCACGACTTGCATGTCGATGAGTACGGCAACTGGCAGGAGCCATAGAGTTGTCTTTAATTATTGTATGACCTGCGTGTCAATCATTAAGCGCTATGTAATGCTTTACTTTATCGCTAAACGTTAGCTATAATCGTGGAAGCAACAGTCGGCGCGACAACCTTATGGCGACACGTTGATGGAGATCAAGATGATGGAGATCATGGTGTCATGCCGGTGACGATGGAGATCATGCCGGTGCTTTGGAGATGGAGATCAAAAGCACAAGTTCATGGCCATATCATGTCACTTATGATTTGCATGTGATGTTAATCCTTTTATGCATCTTATTTTGCTTAGGACGACGGTAGCATTATAAGGTGATCCCTCACTTAAATTTCAAGATAAATTGTGTTCTCCCCAAGTGTGCACCGTTGCGAAAGTTCGTCGTTTCGAGACACGCCGTGATGATCGGGTGTGATAGACTCTACGTTCGCATACAACGGGTGTAAGCCATGTTACACGTGCGGAACACTCGGGTTAAACTTGACGAGCCTAGCATGTACAGACATGGCCTCGGAACACAAGAGACCGAAAGGTCGAACATGAGTCATATAGTAGATATGATCAACATGAAGATGTTCACCATTGAAACCACCTCAACTCACGTGATGATCGGACTTGAGTTGGTGGATTTGGATCATGTTACACTCGAATGATCGGAGGGATGTCAATTTGAGTGGGAGTTTTTTAAAATATGATTAACTAAACTCATTATCTAAGAACAATAGTCTAAGTTGTCTTTGCTATATTTATGTTGTAGATCATGGCTCGCGCAGTAGCACCCCTGAATTTTAATGCGTTCCTAGAGAAAGCTAAGTTGAAAGATGATGGAAGTAACTTTGTGGACTGGGCCCGTAATCTAAAGATTATCCTTACGGCTTCCCAGAAGGCTTATGTCCTTGATGCACCGCTTGGTGATCCACCCGCTCCAGTTGAGTCTCTAGACGTTGTGAACGCCTGGCAGGCTCGTTCTGATGATTACTCAATAGTTCAATGTGCAATGTTGTATGGCTTAGAACCGGGACTTCAAAGACGTTTTGAACGTCATGGAGCATATGAGATGTTCCAGGAGTTGAAGTTTATCTTTCAGAAGAATGCCCGGATCGAGAGATATGAGATCTCCGATAAGTTCTATGCTTGCAAGATGGAGGAGAACGGGTCTATCAGTGATCACGTGCTCAGAATGTCTGGGTACTCCACCCGTCTGGCTGAGTTAGGGATGCCCCTTCCGCCAGAGGCTATCACTGACAGAGTTCTTCAATCATTGCCACCTAGCTACAAGAGCTTCGTGTTGAACTATAACATGCACGGGATGAACAAGTCAGTCGCCGAGCTGTTTGCGATGCTGAAAGCCGCTGAGTCTGAAATTCAGAAGGAGCATCAAGTGTTGATGGTCAATAAAACCACTAGTTTCAAGAAAAATGGCAAGGGTAAGAAGGGTAACTCCAAGCAGAGTGGCAAAGCAGTTGCTCCTCTCGTGAAGAAACCCAAGGCTGGACCCAAACCAGAAACTGTGTGTTTTCATTGCAAGGGAACTGGACACTGGAAGCGAAATTGCCCCAAGTATTTGGCTGACAAGAAGGCGGCCAACAACAAACAAGGTATATATGATATACATGTTATTGATGTGTACCTTACCAACTCTCGTTGTAGTGCCTGGGTATTTGATACCGGTGCGGTTGCTCATATTTGCAACTCAAAACAGGAACTGCGGAATAGACGGAGGCTGGCAAAGGACGAAGTGACGATGCGCGTGGGAAATGGTTCCAAGGTTGATGTGATCGCCGTCGGCACGCTCGCTCTTCGATTACCATCGGGATTAGTGATGAACCTGAATAATTGTTATTTAGTGCCTGCGTTAAGCATGAACATTATATCTGGATCTTGTTTATTGCGAGACGGTTACTCATTTAAATCAGAGAATAATGGTTGTTCTATTTATATGAGTAATATCTTTTATGGTCATGCACCCGATGTGAGGGGTTTATTCTTGTTGAATCTCGATAGTAATGATACACATGTTCATAACATTGATGCCAAAAGATATAGAATTGATAATGATAATACCACTTTCTTGTGGCACTGCCGTTTAGGTCATATTGGCGTAAAACGCATGAAGAAGCTCCATGCTGATGGACTTTTGGAGTCACTTGATTTTGAATCACTTGACACATGTGAGCCATGCCTCATGGGCAAGATGACTAAAACGCCGTTCTCTGGTACGATGGAACGGGCAAGTGACTTGTTGGAAATCATACATACTGATGTGTGCGGTCCGATGAGTATTGAGGCGCGCGGTGGTTATCATTACTTTCTCACCTTCACTGATGACTTAAGTAGATATGGGTATATTTACTTAATGAAACACAAGTCTGAAACATTTGAAAAGTTCAAACAATTTCAGAGTGAAGTTGAGAATCATCGTAACAAGAAGATTAAATTCCTACGATCTGATCGAGGAGGAGAATATCTGAGTTATGAGTTTGGCAGTCACTTAAGACAGTGTGGAATTGTTTCACAATTAACACCGCCTGGAACACCACAGCGTAATGGTGTGTCCGAACGTCGTAATCGAACCTTATTGGATATGGTGCGATCTATGATGTCTCTTGCCGATTTGCCACTATCGTTTTGGGGTTATGCATTAGAGACAGCTGCATTCACTTTAAATAGGGCACCATCGAAATCCGTTGAGACAACGCCATATGAACTTTGGTTTGACAAGAAGCCAAAGCTGTCGTTTCTTAAAGTTTGGGGATGTGATGCTTATGTCAAAAAGCTTCAGCCTGAAAAGCTGGAACCCAAAGCGGAGAAATGCGTCTTCATAGGATACCCAAAAGAGACAGTTGGGTATACCTTCTACCTCAGATCCGAAGGCAAAGTGTTTGTCACTAAAAACGGAACATTTCTTGAGAAAGAGTTTCTCTCGAAAGAATTGAGTGGGAGGAAGATAGAACTTGATGAGGTTGTTGAACCTTTACTTCAACCTGAGAGTAGCGCAGCGCAGAAAGTTGTTTCTGTGGAGCCTACATTAGCTGAAGAGGAAGTTAATGATGATGATCATGAAGCTTTGGATCAAGTTGCTATCGAACCTCGTAGGTCGACAAGGACGCGTACTGCTCCCGAGTGGTACGGCAACCCTGTCTTAGAGGTCATGTTGTTAAACAACGATGAACCTACGAGCTATGGAGAAGCGATGATGGGCCCGGATTCCGAGAAGTGGTTAGAGGCCATGAAATCCGAGATGGGATCCATGTATGAAAACAAAGTATGGACTTTGGAAGTATTACCTGAAGGGCGTAAGGCCATTCAGAACAAATGGATCTTTAAGAGGAAGACGGACGCGGACGGTAATGTCACCGTCTATAAAGCTCGACTTGTGGCAAAGGGTTTTTCACAAGTTCAAGGAGTTGACTACGATGAGACCTTCTCACCCGTAGCGATGCTTAAGTCCGTCAGAATCATGTTAGCAATAGCTGCCTTTTTCGATTATGAAATTTGGCAGACGGATGTCAAAACAGCGTTCCTTAACGGTTACCTTAAGGAAGAGTTGTATATGATGCAACCAGAAGGTTTTGTCGATCCAGAGAATGCTGACAAAGTTTGCAAACTCCAGCGATCCATTTATGGACTGGTGCAAGCATCTCGGAGTTGGAATCTTCGTTTTGATGAGGTGATCAAAGCGTTCGAGTTTATACAAGTTTACGGAGAAGCTTGTATTTACAAGAAAGTGAGTGGGAGCTCTATAGCGTTTCTAATATTATATGTGGATTTCATATTGCTGATTGGAAACAATATAGAAATGCTGGAAAGCGTAAAGGAATATTTGAACAAGAGTTTTTCAATGAAGGACCTAGGAGAAGCTGCTTTCATATTAGGCATCAAGATCTATAGAGATAGATCGAGACGCTTAATAGGACTTTCACAAAGCACATACCTTGATAAGATTTTGAAGAAGTTCAAAATGGATCAGTCCAAGAAGGGGTTCTTGCCTGTTTTGCAAGGTGTGAAGTTGAGTAAGACTCAATGCCCAGTGACTGCAGAAGATAGAGAAAAGATGAGTGTCATCCCCTATGCTTCAGCCATAGGCTCTATCATGTATGCAATGCTGTGCACAAGACCCGATGTCAGCCTTGCCATAAGTATGGCCGGAAGGTTTCAAAGTGATCCAGGAATGGAACACTGGACGGCGGTCAAGAATATCCTGAAGTACCTGAAAAGGACTAAGGACATGTTTCTCGTTTATGGAGGTGATCAAGAGCTCGTCGTAAAGGGTTACGTCGATGCAAGCTTTGACACTGATCCGGATGACTCTAAGTCGCAAACCGGATACGTATTTATTCTTAATGGGGGTGCGGTTAGCTGGTGCAGTTCCAAGCAAAGCGTGGTAGCTGATTCTACATGCGAAGCGGAGTACATCGCTGCCTCGGAGGCAGCGAAGGAAGGTGTCTGGATGAAGGAGTTCATGACAGATCTTGGAGTAGTGCCTAGTGCGCTTAACCCAATGACTCTGTTTTGTGATAATACTGGTGCCATTGCTCTAGCCAAGGAACCAAGATTTCACAAGAGGACCAGACACATAAAACGACGTTTCAATTCCATCCGCGATTACATCAAGGAGGACGACATAAATATTTGCAAAGTACACACGGATCTAAATGTTGCAGATCCGTTGACTAAACCGCTTCCAAGGGCTAAACATGAACAACACCAGAACTGCATGGGTGTTCGATTCATTACAATGTAAATCACATAGTGATGTGAACTAGATTATTGACTCTAGTGCAAGTGGGAGACTGTTGGAAATATGCCCTAGAGGCAATGATAAATTGGTTATTATTATATTTCCTTGTTCATGATAATCGTTTATTATCCATGCTATAATTGTATTGATTGGAAACTCAAATACATGTGTGGGTACATAGACAACACTGTGTCCCTAGTAAGCCTCTAGTTGACTAGCTCGTTGATCAAAGATGGTTAAGGTTTCCTAGCCATTGACATGAGATGTCATTTGATAACGGGATCACATCATTAGGAGAATGATGTGATGGACAAGACCCAAACTGTAAACGTAGCATTTGATCGTGTCAGTTTATTGCTATTGTTTTCTGCATGTCAAGTATCTGTTCCTTTGACCATGAGATCATGCAACTCACTGACACCGGAGGAATACCTTGTGTGTATCAAACGTCGCAACGTAACTGGGTGACTATAAAGGTGCTCTACAGGTATCTCCGAGGGTGTCTGTTGGGTTGGCATGGATCAAGACTGGGATTTGTTACTCCGTGTGACGGAGAGGTATCTCAGGGCCCACTCGGTAATACAACATCACATTGAGCCTTGCAAGCAAAGTGACTAAAGAGTTAGCCACAGGATCTTGTATTACGGAACGAGTAAAGAGACTTGCCGGTAACGAGATTGAACTAGGTATAGTGATACCGACGATCGAATCTCGGGCAAGTAACATACCGAAGAACAAAGGGAACAGCATACGGGATTAACTGAATCCTTGACATAGAGGTTCGACCGATAAAGATCTTCGTAGAATATGTAGGAGCCAATATGGGCATCCAGGTCCCGCTATTGGTTATTGGCCGTAGAGGTGTCTCGGTCATGTCTACATAGTTCTCGAACCCGCAGGGTCTACACACTTAACGTTTGGTGACGATTAGTATAATTGAGTTATTATGTTGGTGACCGAAAGTTGTTCGGAGTCCCGGATAAGATCCCGGACATGACGAGGATCTCCGGAATAGTCCGGAGGTAAAGATTGATATATGTGATAATAGTGTTTTGATCTCTGGAAGGGTTCCGGAGTTCACCGGAAGGGGTTCCGGATGTTTACCGAAGTGTTCGGGTGCAGCAACACTTTATGTGAGCCAAAGGGATAAAACCCACAAGGTATTGGAAAGTGCAAAAGTAGTTTTGCTGCCGCGTAAGCGGTACTACCGCTTGGTGAAGCGGTACTACCGCCGGAGCGGTACTACCGCTTGTGTGAAGCGGTACTACCGCCCGAGCGGTACTACCGCTTGTGTGAAGCGGTACTACCGCCCAAGCGGTACTACCGCTTGTGTGAAGCGGTACTACCGCTTGTGCGCGGCTGTGCGCGGTTCGGCAGGGATCCGAGTTGGACTCTTTCCCTGCGGGCCAAACCGACCTTGTGCGGGCAAAACCGACCCAGAGGAGGCTTTTACTCCAAGTTTAGACCCCAAGGCTCAACATATAAATAGAGGGGCAGGGCTAGCACACGGGACACATCAGGATTTCCCAAGCCGTGTGCCGGCAACCCTAGCCCTCTAGTTCCTCCGTCATAATCTCCGTAGTGCTTGGCGAAGCCCTGCAGAGATTGTTCCTCACCACCATCACCACGCCGTCGTGCTGCTGGAACTCAACCACTACTTCATCATCGCTCGCTGGATCGAGGAGGTGAAGGCGTCATCAAGCCGTACGTGTGTTGAACGCGGAGGTGCCGTCCGTTCGGCACTAGATCGGAAGGATCGTGATTGGATCGCGGGACGCTCGGCGATTTGGATCGCGAAGACGTTCGACTACATCAACCGCGTTTATTAACGCTTCCGCTTAGCGATCTACAAGGGTATGTAGATTCACTCTCCCTCTCGTAGATGCTCATCACCATGGATAGATCTTGCGTGTGCGTAGGAAAATTTTTGTTTCCCATGCAACGTTCCCCAACAGGTACCCTCTGCCGAGGAGGAGGAGGAGGTTCGCGAGGAGGAGGAGGTTCAGGGGGGAGGAGGAGGAGGAGGTTGGGGAGGGGGACGAGGAGGAGGAGGAGGCAGGCGAGGAGGATGGTGATGGCGGGGAGGATGGTGGTGGCAGCGAGGGGGTTGCCCACAACAAGGGGTGGTTGTGTGGTAATGCAAAGCTCCCTCCCCTTCATGCTACCGAGGAGCAGAAGTGGCTCATTGAGCCCAAGGGGAAAGAGTAAGTGCCACTTAATCATAATTTAATTCTTTTGGTTGTACACATGCTAATATTTTCATTCTTTTGATTGTACACATGCTCATATTTTCATTCTTTCTATCTTTTGCAGCAACTGGATAATTCCTAAAGGAGCTCGTCTTCCAAACGGCGTCATCACCGTTTTGCTGAAGGAACACTGGCCGGGGCTGTTCCGTCCGGATCCAGTCAGGCAGCCTGAGCACCGGGTTTTGGCCACGAGCTGGGACCACTGGGAAGCGGCCCCCCACCCGGACCATACCACGTATGCTAAGGCCGTGATCACAAATTTTTGGGTAAGTTCTCTTCAAAAGCATGAGTCTTGAGTTTCGTTCGTAGTTTATCATCGAATGGTTTAACTCATGGCTTCTTCCATTCTGGTTTTCTGAATGATTGTAGAAATACTATCGAGTTCTTGAGGAGCACAAGTCCACTGCCAACGAGATCGTGCTGCGCCAAGCGAGGAAGAAGGCCCGTCAGATGCAGTACGAGGTGCGCTGGGTGGCCATCTCGCAATATCATCACGACGCTCTTGAGACGAAGATGACCAAGGAAGACGCGCGGAGGATGCATGTTACCTTGGAGAGGGAGGAGTACTTGGCCGTAAGTATAACAGACTTTTCATTCCGGCGTTTGTGGTAAATTTCATCGTTTCGTGTTGACATGCCATTATGCTTTCATTATGTAGGTGTGTCCTGCTTGGTGTTATGGAAAGGACGATGGATGGGCGGCATTGGTGGATCTGTAGCTCGGTCAGGATGTAGAGTGGGCTGCTAAGAGCAAGAAAAACCGGGCTAACCGAGGGACCGATGGAACACATGGTCAGGGAAACCAGAACCACTTTAGCCACAAGAAAGTTCAGGTATATCTATTTACATGAAACATTCTTCTTCTTCTATTTACCGTCACTTTCTTATGTATCACTAACCTCTGTTTGGTGGTGCAGGAGGAGAAACTAAAGCGGCCGCTCTCTGACATAGAGGCGTGGCAGATCGCCCATACGCGGAATAAGTCCAAGGAGGGCAAGGGCGACTACTACGGCAAGAGCGAGGAGAACCTCAAGGCCTACGAGGAGGAGTATCTGAGGGTAAATCCTGGCACACCTGACCCCTTAAAGCAGGCTACGGACGAGAGGGTGGTGGTGGGCATAGGGTCGAAGCTTCATGATCGGCAGGCGGTTCTGGATGCCGTGTGTACTCCTTCTATCTCCTTCACACGGCTCCGAGCTACCGACCCGAGCCGGAGCCAGCGCACGAGCACGACCAGTGCACAGTCACACTCCCTCCTAGCCCAGCAGACCAGCATAAGTATTTTCCCTCTTATCTTCCTTTTTGCTCACTTTATTTTCCGCATTGAGATGTTTTATGAGTTCATCATGTCATATCGTAGGCCTACATGGAGTACACACGCCAGGAGACCATGGCGTGGCAAGCGAGAGTTGCAGCAGTCCAGGAGCACAGCAGTCGCATGATGACGGTTAGTTTAGCCTCTTTCATTTCACTTCCATATTTGCACTTTCATTTCTTCTGACTTTCGTGTTTGCTTGGTCAATTCACGTGCAGCGCGTTTTTGAGAGCATGGCGGCCGGCACGGTTCCTGTAATGGAACCACCACCACCACCTGCTGGACCTGCACCAGTGCTCCTTACCTTTGAGGAGTTTCTGGCATAGAACATGGAGACTCCGGTTAGTACATCCCCAAACTCATCAACCACTGCTTACCGTTTATTCAACACAATCATATATCCCCTTAACATGTCTTTTCGAACATCCAGGGAACCGGTGGATCATCCGTTGGTGGTGGTGCCAATGATGGCATCACTCCCGAGTCACGGAGCCCGGTCACTCCGATCCACCGAGGTGGCGGTGGCGGTAGCGCTGCCGCAAGCAGTGACGACCTGGGCTTTGGCCATCTGGGCGGTGAGGACCTTGGTAGTGGACCTCGTAGGGCTTAAGCCCTTTGTATGCTCGTAGGACTTGTGTGCTTCTCCTTATGTTTCTGTTATTGTGATGATGATGATGATGATGATGTTATTGTGATGATGATACTTATGTGATGACGATACTTATTGTGATGATGATGTTATTGTGATGATGATATTATATGTATATGTGTTGTGAATTTGAATATATGTATATGTATATGTGCTGTGAATTTGAAATGAATTCAAACAGAAATCAGAAAAAAAAATAGGCAGCATCTATGCCGACGGCTTTGCCGTCGGCATAGCCACCCGTCGAGGCACCAGTGGGCGACACATGGCACCTATGCCGACGGCTAAGCCGTCGGCATAGGTGCCACGTGTCACGCAACTGTACTCCCTGGCACCAGTATATGCCGACGGCCTGGCCGTCGGCATATGTTCAAATCTATGCCGACGGCTTAGCCGTCGGCATATGCTGGCACCAGAGAATGCCAGCATTGGCCACGTGTCAGCACTATGCCGACTGCTTAGCCGTCGGCATAGATTTGAACATATGCCGACGGCTTAGCCGTCGGTATAGTGCTGACACGTGGCGCGTTTTTATTGGGCGTAACTTGACGACGGCGCCGTCTGCCGCCGCCATATGTACGAGTTTGCCGACGGCCAATCTGTGCCGACGGCCGTACGGGTACCTATGCCGACGGCAGGCCCAGGTACGCCGACGTATACGATGCCGACGGCGGCCGTCGGCATAGGTCTATCCCGACGGGATTTGGACCTATGCCGACGGCTTTCCCGGTAGTGGTGCTCTACCTTGACCTCGAGAGCGAGCAATGGAAGGGGTCCATCAAAGCCCCCGTGGGATGCGGAAGTTGATATCAGCGATCCATCTGGTCGAGCTCAATGGCACCCTTTGCATGGTTCACTCGGAGGGATGTGGGAGCAAACATGCTTGCACGACCATATGGCTGCTGTCTGATTTGGCCGAGGGCATCTGGGTCGAGGCGTATGTGATCCCGATGGATCGAACCATTGATCTAGTGACCCCTTTTAGGGCGATGCGTCATGGTGGAAAGCTAATGTGCTATTGCTTACTTAGTGGCAGCGCAAGCCCGACGCTACAAGTCTACGATCCGCTCAATGGGACGTTCACGCACCTTGCGGATCCTCCGGGTAACCATTTGGCTGACATTGGTTTTTGCGACTTGCACTTGGAATGTTATGTACGTCGCACCTAAGATCTCGCTGGTGGCTACAACGGTTGAGTTGATTCTCTCTTCTGTGAGTGTTTTTTTGACAAACCAAATAATGGGGTTTGATGTTTTCTTTGTTGGAGGCTTGGAACAACATGAAGACCCCAAGAGCTGAGCTCCGGATGACTATTTCGCTTGAATTTTATGTAGCTTTATCTTTACCAATGGTCTTCGTTGTACTCTCTTTGTTTAATCAAATTAAACAATAATATCAATTCAATATCAATTCATTTCATGTAAAAAAAAGCCAAGCATTAGACCATAGAATGGCATCTGTGACGAAATCCAGGTTCGCAGCACCAATTCATTCATACATTAGCATGCGTCAAATATACTAGTATAAAGCCCGCGATTGGCTGTGGATATTATCAGTTGTTTTTAGTGAGTTTATTTCAAATGTTATTAAAGTGCATAAACAACTTTAAATTTGTAAATGTTTAAATGTTATAAACTCACTAAATGTTTAAACTTTAAATGTTATTAAAGTGCATAAACAACTTGAAATGCTAAATTTTGTTGCATTAGTTTTCTGGCGCAGTTAATGCAATATCAATGTTCGCATCTTTTGGAAGTTACTAACTGAAATTTGTAACGTGTTAATCTAACAATTAGTGTGATTCTTTTCATTATTGTCCAATGTCTTTTCATGAAGAGACATCATTTCACCAATATATGTGTCTTTCCGTGATGTGAGCCGCCATGAAAACGCCATATGTGATCTTTTGGTAGTGCAGGTAATGGGTTTTGCATGGTGTCAGAACCTCGCTGATGTAGTACACCGGGTGTTGGCCCCGCTATGCCTTTCCTTGCTCTTCCCTCTCGACCGCCATGACCATGCTGGCGACTTGCGTGGTGGCGCGTACGTATACCAAGAGTGGCTCTGCTTGCGCCGGTGAAGCCATCAACGGGTTGGATTGTAGAAGGGACTTGAGGTCTGCAAATGCGACATTTGCTTCATCGCTCCGATAAAACTTGTTGTTCTTGCGCAGAAGCCAGTACAGTTGTAGGGTTTCTCCCCGAGCCGTGATAAGAACGGGCTCAGAGCTGCGACGTAACCCGCGAGCTTCTGTACTTCCCGATTTGTTTCTAGTGGTTTGAGGTTGACGATGGCATGCATGTTCTCCAGGTTTGCTTCGATGCCTCGCTGAGATACGATGAAGACGAGGAGCTGTTCGGAGGGCACCCCGAAGACACATTTTTCTGGATTTAGCTTCATGCTGAAACGGCGCAGGTGGGTGAAGATCTACTCGAGGTCAGAGAGGAGGTTGGAGTCGCGCCTTGACTTGATGACTACGTCGTTGACGTATGCCTTGACGTTGACACCGATCTGGTCATGGAGGCCTTTCTGCATCGTATGCTGGTATGTTGTCCCAGTATTCTTGAGCCCAAAGGGCATGGTGATGTAGAAAAAAGGCCTGAAAGGTGTGATGAAGGAGGTCTTTTCCTAGTCCGACTCCTTCATGCGTATTTGATGTCAGCTGGAGTAGGTTTCCAGGCACATGCGTTCGCAACTCGCGGTTGAATCTATGACCTGGTCGATATGAGGCATAGGGAATGTGTCCTTGGGGCATGCTTTTTGAGGTCGGTGTAGTAAACTCACATGCGCCAGGACATGTTCTTCTTTCATACCATAACAGGGTTGGCCAGCTACTCCAGGTGCGGGACTTCTCAGATGAACTCGATAACTAGGAGCCGGGCAATCTCCTCACCAATGGCCTGCCGTTTCTCTGTGTCGAAGCGATGTAGGGCTTGCTTGACTGGCTTGGCATCCTTCCGGACATCGAGGTTGTGTTGTGCAATCTTTGCCTGAACCCGGGCATGTCCGCGGGCCTCCAGTCAAAGATGTCCCAGTTGCCTCGGAGGAATTGTAGAAGTGCGGCTTCCTGCTCTCTTCTGGTAGGTCTCCTCCAATGATCACTATCTTTGCTGGGTCTTCTGGGTGTACTTGGAATTTTTTGGTTTCCTTCGCTGGCTGGAAGGCCGGCACTAGCCTCGGCTTGGCTGGCAGTGTCGTTGTAGATGGGTCGACGGAATTCTTGATGTGCTCGAGCTATACTGAGGCTAGTGTTGCCTCAGCGAGCTTCACGTTCATGACTTCTGCTTCGAGAGCCCTCTCGGGACTGCCGTGAATCATTATCGTGTCATTCAGACCTGGCATCTTGAGCTGGAGATATGCGTAGGACGGTAGCACCATGAACTTGACGTAGGAACGGCGCGACCTTGAATCTGATTGCTTTCGATCTGGAGTTTTCCTCGTCCCCAAATACGACCTCTAGATCTGGGTCCACCTGCCCACCTTGCACGAAACCGTGGAAGCTGGTGGGCGAGTGCTGCAGAGATCCCCATCTTGGCTAGAGTGTCCTTAAAGATGATGTTTACGCCACTATTGCCGTCCATCAGAACGCGCGCGCGGGGGGGGGGGGGGTGTGGAAGCCCTCGACGATCAGATCTACCACCAGGGCGAATTTGCCTGGGTGGGGAACGTAGGCCGGATGGTCGGTGCGATCGAAGGCGATCGTGGAGTTGGACCACTCCAGGAGCTCTTTTGGGGTCATCGCGACTACGTAGACCATGCATCGGGTGAGCTTCTGAGCCCGACGTGTATCGGCAGCTTGGAGGATCATGTTGATGCCTACCGATTGGGAGGGCTGGTGGGTTGATGAAGGCCCAGCCACCCGGAGGTCGGCCGAGATTGGCCCTTTCTTCTTCGCCAGTGGTGATGGAGGGGCGTTGGAGCACACGATAACGTCGTGTTAGTTGAAGTAGAAATAGAGGCTTCAGAATCAGATGGTGCCAAAGGAGGAGGGTGGCGTTACGTTGTAAAGCATCCCCCGATTATTGACCTCGAGCTCGAAAGAGCCAAAGACTAAAGTCTGGCCCAACATGAAGTCGACGGGCATGTGTAACGATCTGAACTGGGTTTGTTCTCTGGCTAGTATAGCCCATGCCTGGCACACCAACTGAGGGTACGTAGAACCGTCAATTCCCTCGGTAGGGTGACGAACACGGTCTGAAGTAACAGGACGGGGTTCACACGAGGGGGTTACCCAGGTTCGGGCCCTCTGGGAGAGGTAATACCCTACATTCTGCTTCTGATCTGTATTCATGGGGGGGGGGGGATGGATGACTATTGAGAGTGTGTTTCTACGAGAATAGATGGACATAGCCGATCCCTACCCCCACCTTATATAGACAATGGGGGCTAGGGTTTACACAGGGATCTAACCGACCTCAAGCCGTCACCATCTGTGGCTTGCACTCCAAGATGATCGTCGTGTCCCGGACTCCCCCCTATCGTCGGGATCCCTCCAAACCGTACATGCCCTGTGGTAGGCGTGCTGCCGTGGTTCCCCTCGGTAAGCCACCCCGGTGTATTGCACCATCAAACAACAACATGTTTAACTCACAACAACAGCTGCTTTCTACAAGCTCCTGGTTTTAAGCAAGTTTGCTCCGCTGAGACGAAGGACCAGAGACGGCAACGAGCTTGCAGCACAGAGCTTTGCTCATGGCGCTGCCTATGAATACAGTAGGAAGAAGACTTCGACACCTAAAATTTTGGATGTATTTTTAAATTTCTGTATAAGTGTTTTTGTAAGGGTTTCTGAGATCGGCCAATTTGTATGCGAGTGTGACCATACAATACCTTTCCAGGTTGTGACAAACTAACGGGGTTGTAGCTTTCGTGTACAATACGAACGATACCATCGTGCCTGCCGATCCGATCTTTCAGCCTCGCAACGACTCGCGCGCGGGTGGATCCTTCCATCCAGCCACCGATCGACCATGCCGACGTCTGTACCGAACGACGTCGTCTCCGAGATACTCTCCTGGGCGCCGGTGAAGTCAGCGTGCCGGTTCCGGTGCGCGTCCAAGGGGTGGCGCGCGCTCATCTCCAACCCCGCGTTCGTTGCGGCGCACAAGACCCGCACGGAGCCGCAGCTCCTCATCGTCGTCAACTCCTTCCATGGCGTGGCCAGCGGAGGGCGCCGCCACCGCCGCGACCTGCGGCTGCTGGACACGGACGGTAGTGTCGTGAGGGTGGTGAAGTCCGTAGGTGACCTCTGGACCATCACCTCCGGTCCCCGCGGCCCGTCTGCGCCACCCGCGTCGGCCGCGTCCTCAGCGTGATCGATCTGGCCACCGGGGACGTGCTCGTGACCTCCACGGAGATGGGCGACGGCGGACCGTTCTGCACCTTTGGCATCGGCTACGCTGCCCCGTCGGGCAAGTGTAAGGTGGTCCGCCTCATGACCACGTTCAGTCATGGTCATCGGCCGGAGCACACCTGCGAGCTTCTCGCGTTGGAAAACGGCGCCAGAGGATGGACGCGGATGCAATCACCACCAATTGCAGACTATTTCGGCCTCCACAAAAACTCTATGGTCGCGATAGATGGTGTGCTCTACTTCCTTTACAGCTTGTCGCCACCGGCGGTGGGCGGGGACTATGTCCTCTGCCTTGACCTCGAGACCGAGCAATCGAAGAGGTCCATCAAAGCCCCAAAGATGAGATCAACCACGCCCCGTATGGTCGAGCTCAATGGCACCCTTTCCATGGTTCACTCGGAGGGACGCGGGACCAAACATGCTTGCACGACCATATGGCTCCTGTCTGATTTGGCCAAGGGCACCTGGGTCAAAGCGTATGTGATCCCGATGCCTCATTTTTTTTGAGCAAAAGAGGGGGTTTCCCTCCGATTTCATTAACGAAACCCAAAGTCGAACAGGTACCAAAGTTTCTAGACTTACAAGTTTAAACTACCAAGCCAAGTCAAGTTAAAGAGCTCTAAGAGGAGGTTTATAAGCCACAGGTCGGCAAGTTGGGTGGGTCGCAGCCCACATAACAAACACTAGGGGGAAACAGCCTTAAGAAACACCCAAAAGACATTGGTAAGGGGAGCCACCACGATCATCTTCATCCTCCCAATCTTCGCTTCCCAGGCCTCCAACCTTGTGTCGCCCGGTATACCTCACTTGCCACCTGCTCTATTAGCTTTGCCCCCAGCATCAGAAGGTTTTGATCTGGTTTTTTATCTGCAAAATAGACCAATCCAGAATCCAATTGTAGGTTAGTTTCACCAGAGACATTGGATCTTGCATTTTCTTATCTCTGAAAGAAATATAATTCCTATATTTCCAAATGGCCCAAAACATTGTAGAGACCCCCACTAACGCCAGGGATCTATCTTTTTTCTGAAATGTTTTTAGCCAAACATGCAAGTATTCATCTAGAGTAGATGGAGTTGTTCTTAAATCAAAAGAGCATTTCACAAGACTCCACAACAATCTGGCAGCAGAACATGTGAAGAATAGATGATTAATACTCTCATCTTGCCCACAATATACACACCCCTGGCCCCCTTTCCATCCTTTTTTGATCAAATTGTGTTTAGTTAATATGCTTCTGTGTACAAGCAGCCAGAAGAACATTTTAATTTTCGCTGGTACTTTAGTTTTCCACAAGAATTTGTGTTTAAATCCTATGTCACATTTGACTAGGAACAAATACAAAGATTTGACAGAGAATTTTCTATCTGCAGTAAGCATCCATTGGGGTTTATCTTTTCCCCCATACATCCTGACCTCTTCACATCTAGCGTTAAGACTAGCCCACAGATCTGTCTTATCTCCCCTAATATCTCTCCTAAAAGTAAATTGTTCCCATCCCATATGTATTGCCTCTGCTACAGAAATCTCATGGTTGAAACAGATGTTATACAGGCTGGGGTAGGCGTCTTTAAGTGGTTTGGATCCCACCCACCAGTCTTCCCAGAATCTGGTGTTGCATCCATCCCCCAACTTTTTCTTCACATGTTGGTAGTAAATTTCCCTAACCTGCAGCAGGCTTTTCCAAAATTGTGAATCACCAGGTTTCCCCTTGATCCCAGAGATACATTTCCCATTGACATATTTATTCATAATGAGGTCAATCCACATACCTTCCTCAGTTTCCAGTTTCCATAGCCATTTGGCTAGTAGAGCTTTATTCATAATCTCTAGATTCAGTATTCCCAAACCCCCCATGCTTCTTGGAAGACAGCATGTTTTCCAGTTGACTAAGTGATATTTCTTTTTATCTTCATTTTCCTGCCATACCAACCTGGCTCTAAAGAAACCAGCTTTCTTCCTAACACCCACAGGCAGTGGGTAAAAGGACATCATGTAAATTGGTATATTCGAAAGGCATGATTGCACTAATGTCACTCTTCCACCCATGTTCAACAGCCTACCTTGCCAACAGGCACATCTTTTTTCAATTTTTTCTGTGACCCCCTTCCACAATTTGTTTCTAAGCCTCACATCAGAGACTGGTAATCCTAGGTATTTCAAAGGTAACTCTCCCCTTTGACATGTGAATATCTCCTGGTAGAGATCAGCTTTTTCTTTAGCTTCCCCAAACAAGAAAATTTCACTTTTATGGAAGTTTATTGATAACCCAGACATCTGTTCAAAAGCACTAAGGATGAATTTCAAATGTCTAGCACTTTCTTCATCATCCTGTATTAGGAAAATGGTGTCATCTGCATATTGCAGCATGTTCACCCCATTGTTACCAAATTCAGGCATAACTCCCTTAACAAACCCATGTTGTTTGGCTTTATCTAAGATGATAGCCAAAGCATCAGCAGCAATATCAAATAGGAGTGGAGACATTGCATCTCCTTGCCTCAGGCCTTTGTGAGTTTTAAAATATGGTCCAATTGTGTCATTAACTTTGACTCCCACACGTCCCCCAATCATTGTGTGCATCACTAGGTCACACCATTTGTCAGGAGTTTTTTTCAATTTCAGCATCTTATATACAAATGGCCATTTTATTTTGTCATAGGCTTTTTCAAAGTCTACCTTAAACATGATAGCACTTTGTTTCTTATGGTGAATAGTGTTTAGAGCTTCATGAAGCACCACCACTCCCTCCATAATATATCTGCCTTTAATAAAGGCAGTTTGTGTGGGGGAGATGACTGATTTGATCACATTGTTCAACCTATTCATCAAAACTTTTGTGATAATCTTAAAACTCACATTCAGTAAACAAATAGGTCTGAATTTTTTAATTTGCTTTGCATCAGCAACTTTTGGGATGAAAGTAATAACACCATAGTTAAGTCTTGAAATGTCCAATTTCCCATCATGAAAATCGTTTAGAAGGTCCATTAAATCCCACTTCACCAGCTCCCAGAAGTGTTGATAGAAGTCGACAGGCAAACCATCAGGTCCTGGACTTTTATTTTTCTCCATACCAAATACTACTCTATGTAATTCTTCCATTGAAAATGGTTCCACAAGAGAGTCAGCTTGCTCTCTAGTGATAATCCCGATGCCTCATACCGTCGATCTAGTGATCCCTCTGAGGGTGATGCGTCTTGGTGGAAAGCTAATGTGCTATCACTTAGTTAGTGACAGAGCAAGTCCGACGCTACAAGTCTATGATCCGCTCAATGGGATATGCACACAGCTGGCAGATCTTCCGGGTAACCATTTGGCTGACGTTGGTTTTTGCGACCTGCACTTGGAATGTCATGTACGTCCCACCTAAGATCTCGCGAGCGGCTGAAACAGTTGAATCGACACTCTCTTTTGTGAGTGTTTTAGACAAACCAGATAATGGGGTTTGATGTTTTCTTTGTCGGAGGCTTGAAACAACATGAAGACGCGAAGAGCAGAGCTCTATATGGCAATTTTCGCAGGAATTTTATGTAGCTTTATTTTTATCAATGGTCTTCCTTGTACTCTCTTTGTTTAATCAAGCCAAACAATAATGTCAATTCATTTCCTGTAAAAAAAGAAGCCACACACTGGACTATAGAATGGCATTCGTGACGAAATCCAGGTTTGAAGCGCCCATTCGTTCATAATATACTAGAGGATGGCAGTTTGTTTTCATCGGACTATTTCATAACTTTTATTTTCAAAAAATAAATTGCCATCATATTATGAAACAATGGCTACTTAGGTTCAAACATAATTGTTTAGCTTTCCTGTTTATTTTAAAGATATGGCAGATATAGTTTCTCATGCATGGCAATCGTAAAATTTCATGTATGGCTTTTAGGTATGTCAAACTTATGTTTAAACATTCATCCAACCACCTGGTAAGTTTATAAATTATAGGACAGCAGTTTTATAAAGTATAGCATGGCAATATCATAAATTAGAGCATGGAATTCTAAATTTATGTTTTTCTGTGTCTTTTCGGTATAAGAAAAAAAAATCGTCCTGGCAATTTTTTCATAAAACTAGTTAACTCTGTCTCCGACCCAACAGAGGATTGCGCTGGAAAACCACTGGAGCGAACGCTCGAGGGAGGAATTTCGCTCAATCAACCCTCCCTCCCCGTCAAACGAATTTTGTTAGCTGGGGAACCTCCAGATCTGACGTTCCTTCCATATTGCGGTCCTAAAATTATTGGGAGAATTTTTTTGAAACCCCTTAGGGATGCTCTTATCATTGACCCACGGGGAGTCTCAAGAAGGGTCAAGTGCCATTACGGATTGTGATGAACTGATGGTGGTAGAAGCATCAAGGAGCATCTCCAATAGATGATGTAGATGTATAAATAACTGACTTGTACATCCCCGAGGCCCAAAAAACGTTGCACCAACAGATGATGTAGATGTATAAATTTTTACATCACCTCCTCCAAATGTTGTAAAATACAACACTTAGAGATCCAAATTTGCATCACTAGCCGCCTTGTGATGTAAAACGCCCACCCGCGCGCCAAACGCGCAACCGCCGAATCTGAAACTTCCAGGCGCCCGCCCGACGCCCACCCGCCTCCGCCGCCGGTGATTTGTGCCCAGAAACGCTGCCGCCGCCCGCCCGTCCATCCTCGACCCCGTCGCCAGCCGCCCCACCGTAGCCGCCGACGACCCACCGATATGAGTCCGCACCGCCGACTTTTTCCGACCGATTCGGAGGTTCGCCGGAGCTTCGGCGATCGTAATGGGTGTAGCAGCTTGCGGCTGCCTTCTGTGCTAGCTGCTGCCCGCCGCCAGAGCTAGTAGGGGCAGCCATGCGACCGCCGGAACCCGCCGAGCGGGCGTTTTTTCAGGCATTGCCGCTGCCGGTGCGTCGCCGCGAGCGGAGTCCTGCGGCAGCCACACGGCCGTCCAGAGGCCGTTGAAGCAGCTGTCCCCCACCCCAGACGGGCTTTGTGTTGCACATCAACGCTCTGACCCATCGCCGGCCGGTTTCTTCCACCTCACACGCAACGTGTTCGACAAAATTCCCCCAAGGTAAAAAATCATGCAAATTAGGAGTTTTTTTATGGGGCATGAAGATGTAGTTTGACGATGATTTCCGTATTGTAGATGAGCTCATGCGACTCATCTTTCATGGACGATTCCTCGTTGGATAAGGAATTTGATTTGACCGAAGAAGAGGGCATTGTTATGCAAATGGCGATGCACAAGAGGAAGCAGCCGAAGCACGGTGGTTCCGTGTTTGGCCGTGAGTTCATCCGGAGAGAAAGGGTTGAGGCGCACGAGAGGTTGATGTACAACTGTTTTGGTATACCGCCCATTTTTTTAGAGAGGTACTTTCGTCGCCAGTTCAGGATGTCCAAGATTTTTTTTCATCCACATTTGCAATTCCGTGAAGCAACATGATCGATCCTTTCAGCAGAGGAGGAATTGTGCCGGTTTGCTTGGACATAGCATCGAGCAGAAGGTCACTGCCGCTTTGCGCATGATGACCTATGGTGTTCCGGCAGACTACATTGATGACAATTTGGCGATGGCAGAGAGCACTTCTATCTTTTATGTCAAACAATTTGCAAAGACTATGGTAGAAGTGTTTGGTCCACAGTACTTGAGAGCACCCAATGCTCAAGACACTCAGAGGCTTTTGGAGATGAACAAATCCCGTGGGTTTCCAGGTATGCTTGGGTCCATCGATTGCATGCATTGGAAGTGGAAGAATTGTCCTAAAGCATGGCAGGGACAGTTTAAGGGATGCTCGAAGGATGCCACCATCATTTTTGAGGCCGTTGTCGATCAAGAAACATGGATTTGGCATTCATATTTTGGGATGCCTAGATCTTGCAACGACATCAATGTGCTCGACTGGTTACCTCTTTTTGCCAAGTTAGCCAATGGAGAAGCTGCACCAGTGACCTTCGAAGCAAATGGCCGCACATACAACTATGGGTACTACCTTGTGGATGTGATCTATATGAGGTGGAGTACTTTTGTGAAGCCAATCGACCCCCCCCCCCCCCCCCCCAAAGTAAGAAAGAACTCTACTTTCACAATGCTCAAGCGACGGCTAGAAAAGATGTTGAGAGAGCATTTGGGATTTTGCAATTCCAATTTGCTATTGTGCGAGGACCGTCTAGATTCTGGGATCAAAATAACCTTTGGTAAATCATGACTGCTTGCGTGATTATGCATAACATGATCATTGAGAAGAAGTGTGGGCAGGATTTGGACTACACATTCTATGATCTCATGGGCATATGTGTTATGCCGATGAGAAAATAGGAGTGAATCAGACGTTTCATGAAGATGTGTCTTGATTTTGCTTGAAATTGCGGATAAGCAACATGTGTGTGAACTCCTATTTTTTTTGTGAGCTCATACTAATAAATGGGAAAAAGCTTCCATATTTATGAGGCCGCCTGGTGAAAATGTTCGCGCTGGAGAATTCTTCGAAAGTTCTTTTATCTCTGCCTACACATATCTATGTTCTTGGACCATCAACATTGATTTTTTTTATTTAAAAAAAAACACCTAGGGTTCCTGCCTCTCGCCGGCGCCGCCGCAGGTCCGCCTCGTCTCCGGTGACCCTAGGGCCATGGAGGTGCGGTGGATCCTGGCAAGGGCCGGCGGGAGGGCTCCAATTTTAGTCGTTCCTTTCAGTTTTGATAGGTTTTGTGTCCTACTCAGGAAGGCGAGACGGCGGCGACTCCTTGAAGATGGAATAAAGGTCTCCCCGCCTAGCCCCCGTTCCGGCGGTGCGTCTAGCATCGTTGGTGGGCGTGTGGAGGTGTGTCTCCGGCGGATCTATCTTTGGTGGATTTGCTCGGATCTCGTCATTGTTCGTCTACGTTCGTGTGTCTTTGGGATGGATCCTTTCGATCTACCTTATTCTTCATCGGCGGCGGTTGCTGTTCTGGTGCGCTGGTCCTGTGGGGCATTAGCACGACGACTTCCCGACTGTCTACTACAACAAGTTGTGCCCGACTCCGGCGGTGGAGGGGCGATGACGGCGGCGCGCCTTCGGCTCGCTTCAGTGCTTATAGTCGTCGCTAGGTGGTCTATGGATCTGGATGTAATTTTTATTATTTCTGGTGTTCGTTGTACTGCCATGATTGAAGATGAATAGATCGGGTTTTTTCTCGCAAAAAAAAGACATTGATTTTTATTAGAATTTAAATATTTTCTCTCCCGTTGCATTTGTCCTCGTACTATTGCAATTTCTGTTTGATTCCAATTTGTATGCGAGTGTTACCATAAAATACCTTACCAGGTTGTGCCAAAAACTAAGGGCATGTACAATAGTTTATAAGACCGTCTTATATTAAGGCTTGCATGTAATTTAGATATGACAATGAATACATGCATACAATGGGTTATATCTTAGTCTTATCTTCAATAACTAGCTATTTCTAAAAACATGGTGAGACATATTATGTTAAGAGATCATCTCTTAAATAAGAGAAGACAAGTTTTTTTTTTATGATTTCTCCCTCCTCCACCTCACCATTTATCTTATATGGCACTGCTAAAATAACACCATTGTACATGCCCTAACGGAGTTGTAGATTTCGTGTACAATACGATACCATCGTGCCTGCCGAACACAGGAGCGATCTTTCAGCCTCGCAACAACTCGCGCGTGGGTGGATCCTTCCAGCCACCGATCGACGATGCCGACGTCTTTACCCAACGACGTCGTCTCCGAGATACTCTCCTGGGCGCCGGTAAAGTCGGCGTGCCGGTTCCGGTGCGCGTCCATGGGGTGGCGCGCGCTCATCTCCGACCCCGCGTTCGTCGCGGCGCACAAGGCCCGCACGGAGCCGCAGCTCCTCATCGTCGCCAACTCCTTCCATGGCGTGGCCAGCGGAGGGCACCGCCGCCGCCGGGACCTGCGGCTGCTGGACACGGACGGCAGCGTCGTTAGGGTGGTCAAGTCCGTAGGTGACCTCTGGACCATCACCTCCGCCCCCCACGGCCCCGTCTGCGCCACCCGTGTCGGCCGCGTCCTCAACGTGATCGATCTGGCCACCGGGGACGTGCTCGTGACCTCCACGGAGATGGGCGACGGCGGAGCGTCCTGCGCCTTTGGCATCGGCTACGCTGCTCCGTCGGGCAAGTGCAAGGTGGTCCGTCTCACGAGCATGTACAGTTATCATCATCCACCGGAGCACACCTGCGATGTTCTCACGTTGGAGGACGGCGCCGGAGGATGGAGGCGGATGCAGTCACCACCGATAAGTGTCCGTGTCGGCTTTCACAAAAACTCTATGGTCACGATAGATGGTGTGCTCTACTTCCTTTACAGCTTGGCGCCACCGCAGGTGGGCGGGTACTGTGTCCTCTGCCTTGACCTCGAGACCGAGCAATGGAAGAGGTCCATCAAAGCCCCGGTGAGGCTACCAGAGCTGAGATCAGGGACCCGTATGGTCGAGCTCAATGGCACCCTTTGTATGGTTCAGTCAGAGGGACGTGGGACCAAACATGCTTGCACGACCATATGGCTCCTGTATGATTTGACCAAGGGCACTTGGGTCGAGGCATATATGATCCCGATGGCTCGAACCATTGATCTAGTGATACCTTTCAGGGTGATGCATCATGGTGGAAAGCTAATGTACTATTGCTTACTTAATGACAGACCAAGTCCGACGCTACAAGTCTATGATCCGCTCAATGAGACATGCACCCACCTGGCGGATCTTCCGGGTAACAATTTGGGTGACGTTGGCTTTTGCGACTTGCACTTGGAATGTTATGTACGTTCCACCTAAGATCTCGCCGGCAGCTGCAACTGTTGAATCGATTCTCTCATTTGTGAGTATTTTTTGATAAATAAACCAAATAATGGGCTTTGATGTTTTCGTTGTGGGATGTTTGGAACAACATGAAGATGCGAAGAGCAGGGCTCAAGATAACAATTTCGCAGGAATTTTATGTAGCTTTATTTTTTTCAGTGGTCTTCGTTGTACTCTCTTTGTTTAATCAAGTTAAACAATAATATCAATTCATTTCATGTAAAAAGGAAGCCACACATTGGACTATAGAATGGCATTCGTGACAAAATCCAGGCTTGAAGCGCCAGTTCGTTCATAATATAATGTACTAGAGGGTGGCTGTTTGTTTTCATAAGACTATTTCATAACTTTTATTTTTCAAAAAAAAAATGCCATCATCTTATGAAACAATGGCTGCCTAGGTTCAAACATAATTGTTTAGTTTTCCTGTTTATTTTTAAGATATGGCAGATTTAGTTTCTCATGCATGGCAATTGTAAAATTTCATGTATGGCTTTTAGGTATGTGTCAAACTTATGTTCATACATTCATCCAACCACCTTGTAAGTTTGTAAATTATAGGAAAACAGTTTTATAAAGTAGCATGACAATATTATAAATTAGAGCATGAAATTCTAAATTTTATGTTTCTGTGTCTTTTCAGTATAAGAAAATGTATTTTTCGTCCTGGCAATTTTTTCATAAAAACTAGTTAACTAGATGATACCCCGCGTGTTGCTGCGGGAACTTTTAATAAATAATTTGATGTTTAAAAACGCGAGAAAGTTTATGAAACATAGTATAAGTAGATGTAAAGAATTTTGTTTGGAAGAAATATTGTTTAGAGTAAGCATTTGTAGCAAACTTGATGAAAAACCGAAAATAGGTGTGATTTATGTTCTGTTAATTTATTACCTTGACAATTATCAGCGAGGCGGTATGAGATGAAAACAACATTGCGTAGAGATAGTGGAGACATCTCAACCCTTGGCTAAACCCTTGGCGTACAAACATGTATTCATAAAAGAAGCATAGTTTGCATAGAAAAATAAAATGCGAGTTCACTCATAATTCGATTTTTATTAAAAAAAGGTCACTTACCTAGGTAGCTCATTATCGACAATATACATAGGTAGCTATAATTCTTTTTGTTAGTGTGCAACCATACATGCTTACCCATTAGGTGAAGTTTAGTTCCATCATAAAAATTCTTATTAGCTACATGGGTGTATGCAACGAAACCAAAATGGGATTAAAAGGTTGCATGAGAATATATGGTGGATTCATTAAAAAGAAAAGGTTGATGATCGAGCTACCTCTCTGTACACAATAAAATCAAATTGAGATTAAAAATGTTGCTTGGAACACTGGAGGTTCGAGGGAACGAAGGCATCTAACGCAATTCTCTGACCTATGGGGAGCAAAAGAGACATGGACAAAAAGTGTAAGAGCGTGAGAATGAGAAAACACGGTCATTTGGGCTTTCAGAATCAAAAGAACGCATTAACAGCACATGAGGTCTAGCCAAATGGTTGGACGGAGACTCGTGTTGTACGTCTGGAGTGGATCGGATGACGTCAAGACAAACAATATAAAATAGCAAAAGAACCTAGGATGGTGTGCCTGCTAGAGAGCGCACGAAAAAATAGTTAATAATTATTTGTGGTAGATTGCATGCACATGAAGGGTTAGTGGGAAAACATTTTTATATGGTGGACCTACTTGATGATATGGATAGCTTGCATGTAAAATAGCAAAAGAACCTAGGATGGTGTGCCTGCTAAAGAGCGCACGGAAAAAATAGTTAATGATTATTTGTGGTAGATTGCATGCACATGAAGAGTTACTGGGAGCATGCACATGAAGAGTTAGTGAGAAAACATTTTTACATGGTGGACCTACTTGATGATGTGGATAGCTTGCATGTCAAGATAAATAAGATAATGGGGATGAATCTCTTAGGTATATAGGATTTTGTCTCTGGCCCAGCTGAGGATCGCGCTGGAAAACCACTGGGGCGAACGCTCGAGGGAGGAATTGTTAGCTGGGAGAACCTCCAGATCTAACGTTCCTTCCATATCACGGTCCAAAAATTATGGAAACTCCTTCGTTTCACCCGGATGCAGCGCTAGCTCGGCAGCCGCCTCACCCACACGACACGCGTCCTATGGGACCCACGCCCCTTTCTCTCCTGTGTAGAAAGATCTCCACACAGTCTAGCCTTATCCTTCCCTAATTCCCACCACTCGTCTCTCTCTCTCTCTCTTTGTTGGCGCCCTCCATGATTTCACCCGAGCACTCCAAGATGCTGCCGCCGATGGATCTCGCCGCTGCAACGCCGGAGGGAGCCACAAGCTACAAGGCGGCCGCACGATGCTACGGGCTCCATATCCTCCATCCTTCATGGATCCCAAAACCACGGCGGGACTGCGGGGCGGTTCCTGCGAGGCGTGCTGCGACAGCGTCGCCGTGCTGCAACGGCGGTGCTGCGACGGTGTTGCAATGCTACGAGTCGGTGCTGCGATGGTGTCGCCGTGCTATGAGCGGCCGTGCTTGCGAGCCGGTGCTGCGACACCGCCGTCGTGTTACGAGTGGTCGTGTTGCGATGGATGTTGCAACAGTCCGCGGCGGGATTGCTGCGAGGCCCCCGGAGTTTGCTACAGCGGTGGCGTTGCTGCGAGTGGCGCCGGCCTACGATGCTTGCAACAAGTGGTGCTGCGACGGATGCGGCGACGGCGCCACCGTGTTGCGATGGCATCTCGGTCGCGACGACGTTGCTGCATTGGATGTTGCGACAGATGATGTGACGGTGCCTTAGGGCTGTTCCGACGGCTGCTCGGGCTGCTCCGGCGATGCTGCAACGGCTCCACCGTGCTGCAAGCCGGTGCTGCCAGGCCGCCGGAGTTGCTACGAAGGCGGAGTGTTGCGAGCTGGTGCTGCCGGCGTTCTGCAATGAGAAGAAAGGAGAGAGAAGACTATATTGCATTGACTTCCATCGAACGGCTAGGGAAGTCCATATCGTACGGTCCAGGAGGCAGATGTTGTTTTGCTTTCCTACATCCAGATGCCGCCTAAAATTATTGGGAGAAAATATTTTGGAACCCCTTAGGGATGCTCTTATCATTGACCACATCCAGCCATGCATCCCTTATAATCAGGAAGGAGAGAGAGAAGAGGGGAGATTTGGAAGAGAGATTAGTTTTTTTTAGACAATGGAAGAGAGATTAGTTTTTTTCTTTTTAATCTAGGAAGAGAGATTAGTGGGAAGATCTAACATGCCCCACCTTAAAATTGGGGGCAGAGAGATTAGAGGAGAGATCTTATTAGACCCACCTTGAAATTAGGGGAGGGAAGAGGGATTAGGCTCGTGAAAGAGTGTTTTCGTTTTCAAGGTCCGTCTCGGATTCCATCGGCTTGATTAAAATACCTATACTAGAGCGGTCGTTCAGCCTCGCGCGCGGGTGGTTCCTTGCGATCCACGATGCCGACAGTTGCCAAAAAAAGGAAGACCACGCCGACGTCGTCTTCGCTACCGGAAGACGTCGTCGCCGAGGTACTCTCCTGGGCTCCGGTGAAGTCGGCGTGCCGGTTCCGTTGCGTGTCCAGGGGTTGGCGCACGCTCATCTCGGATCCCGCGTTCCTCGCGGCGCACAAGGCCCGCACGGAGCCGCAGCTCCTCCTCGTTGCCAACTCCTTCCATGGCGTAGCCAGCGGAGGGATCCGCGACCTGCGGCTGCTGGACACGGACGACGGCAGCGTTGTGAGGGTGGTCCAGGCTGCGGGTAACCTCTGGATCATCACCTCCGGCCCTCACGGCCCCGTCTGCGCCACCTGCGACGACCGCGGCCTCAACGTGATCGATCTGGCCACCGGGGACGTGCTCATGACCAGGCTGCTCATGACGTCCACGGAGATGGGCGGCGACGGATCGCCCTACACCGTTGGCATCGGCTACGCCGCCCCGTCGGGCGCGTACAAGGTGGTCCGTCTCGTGGGCGGCGATGGCCCGCACACCTGCGAGGTTCTCACGTCGGAGGACGACGACAGGAGATGGAGGCAGATACGGTCGCCCCCAGTTGTAGACTATGTCCGCTATTACCAGGACTCCGTGGTCACCATAGATGGTGTGATCTACTTCCTTCACAGCTTGGAGGAGGTGGACGAGGACCGCGTCCTCTGCCTTGACCTTGAGAGCGAGCAATGGAAGGGGTCCATCAAAACCCCGATGAGGCTACGAGAGATGAGATCATACCCCCGTATGGTCAAGCTCAACGCCACCCTTTGCATGGTTCAGTCGAAGAAGGAACACGGCATTACCGGAATTACTGGCTATGCCGACGGCCAAAGCCGTCGGGATAGGCCTATGCCGACGCCGTCGGCATAGACTCGTCGGCGTACCTGGCCCTGCCGTCAGCATAGAAAAGCCGTCGGCATAGGTACCTATGCCGACGGTGCCCGTACGGTCGTCGGCACAGATTGGCCGTCGGCAAACTCGTACGTATGACGGCGGCAGACGACGCCGTCGTCAAGTTATGCCCAATAAAAACGCGCCACATGTCGACTCTATACCGACGGCTTAGCCGTCGGTATATGTTGATATCTATGCTAGTGCTGACACGTGGCGAACGCTGGCATTCTCTGGCGCCAGCATATGCCGACGGCTTAGCCGTCGGCATAGATTTGAACGGCCGTCGGCATATACTGGTGCCAGGGAGTACAGTTGCGCGACACGTGACACCTGTGCCGACGGCTTAGCCATCGGCATATATTCAAATCTATGCCGACGGCTAAGCCGTCGGCATAGGTGCCACGTGTCGCCCACTGGTGCCTCGGCGGGTGGCTAAGCCGACGGCAAAGCCGTCGGCATAGATGCTGCCTATTTATTTTTCTGATTTCTGTTTGAATTCATTTCAAATTCACAGCACATATACATATACATATATTCAAATTCACAGCACATATACATATAACATCATCATCACAATAACATCATCATCATCACAATAAGTATCGGCATCACATAAGTATCATCATCACAATAACAAAAACATAAGGAGAAGCATACAAAGGGCTTAAGCCCTATGAGGTCCACTACCAAGGTCCTCACCGCCCAGACAGCCAAAGCCCTGTGAGGAGTCATCCTGAAGTAGTCGGGGGGGAAGAGTACGGGGTCGAACACTCCGACTAGTCATCGTGGTGAGCTTCGATAGGAAACCCGTGCCGTCGGCCTTCCCCTTGCCCATGTTTAGCGAACCTGCATTGAAAAGAGAATAAACAATTAGTACATTAATAATGAAGAAAAAAGCATAAAAAGACATATTAACAAACCATAGAAAAAAAAAGACATGAAACGTACATCTGCTAGAACCCATACGAATCATCACTGTTGTAACCGATTTCTCGATCGGTCTCATCATCAGTATCACGCATATCATCTTCGTTGTCTGACGGAGGTGGAGGCTCTTCCTCGTCCCCCCAACAATACCTCGTTCGCGAGGTGCAAAATGAGATGTGTCATCAGAGTAAAGAAGTCTGGCGAAAAGATCTTCTCTAGCTTGCATATCAACTCCGGTGCCTTCTTATGCAATTGTCTAATCACCTCGGGACATACTTCTTTAGCACAGAGCGTGCGGAAGAAATGGCTTAGCTCCGCAAGCACTCGCCAGACATGCTCGGGACATAACCTCGAACCATCACCGGCATTATCCGCTCAATCCATACATGATAGTCATGACTCTTGAGCCCGGTCACTTTGCCACTTGAAAGATTGACTCCCTTACTTATATTCGATGCATAACCATCAGTGAACTTCACTATGTGTTTGAGCCAATTCAATACCTCCATCTTTTCTGGTTTTTTAAGTACGAAGTCAGCATCTGGCTTGAACCAGTTTCTTCGACCGCCTGTGGGAGGCTTCATGTTTAGACGTGGTCTATCACAAATTTTCTGTTGATCGGCTCTAGCTTTAACGTTATCCTTCGTCCGATCAGGAATGTTGAGGATCGTGCGGAAAAGGGACTCTGCGACATTCTTTTCGGTGTGCATCACATCGATGTTGTAAGGAAGTTTGAGGTCCTTAAAATAGGGAAGCTTCGTGAAGGGGGTAATGTGAGTCCAGTTATGCGTCCCACCATATCCCTCGAAGCCTTTGGCTTTGCCTTTGCCTTTGACTTCGCCTTCTCCTTTGGCTTTGGCTTTGCCTTTGCCTTTGCCTTTGCCTTCGCCTTTAGGCTCGAGAGCTTTTAGCTGAGCAAGAACATCTGCCCCCGAAAACGTTGGAATCTCGTTTACTTCATGGACAACCTGGCCTACGAAGTTTATCGGCGGCATGTCAAAGTTTGGCATATATCCGTGCGTGCGAAGGTGCTCAGACATGTCCTTCTGATTTTTACGGAGACATCTGCCACATTTCGCACAGGGGCATTGTGGGATAATTTTCATTGGACGACGGAATATCTCTTTCAAAAACACATCGGTTCTCGCGACCCACTCTGTTGTTACTCGATTCCGACGGATAAAACCACTGTACATCCACTGATTATCTGCCATCCTCTGCTTTTTTGGGAGCCACACAACAAAATTAAGGATTCATTTAAATTAATCCCATCAAAATTTTATTTTCTACCGCGTTGACGGCATTGAATCCACCTACATCTCTAATAGGTAAAGATGGGTCCTAATCCCACCCGAGGATGTGTAGATTGAGTACGTTCTCCATGCTCTACCCCGTTCCAAAACAAAATTTCGGCAGCACCTCCCCGCTGTTCTCCAGATACACGTCTCGGCAAATAGCCGAGATAATGTGCTCCGGAGAACAACGGGGAGGCGCCGCCGAAATCCTGTCTCGGAATGGGGTAGAGCATGGAGAACGTACCCAATCTATACATCCTCGGGCTGTCCGTGGAAAACGCTGGACAATCCGAAAGAGTTGCGGTGATAAATATGCAATTGAATGCATATTTATCGATGCAACCCTTTCGGACGGGAGACGCCTAGGTTACGCAACTTGACGTGAGAATGAAATGTAGTGACATGATTAAAAAAGCGTAGGAGGTGAAGGTGGATTCGTAGCTCACCCTCGGCTGTAGAGGAAGTAGTCGAACAGCGACGGGATGATCGGGGACCAACAGCTCCAACGTCGACGATCACTCCAACATCTAAAAATTGCAATATATTCATCATCATCATCACATATTCATCATCATCATCTATTCGTCATCATCATCGATTCATCTCATCGAAGCATAAATTTTTTTGCAAGATTCATCTCATCATCATCATCTATCTATCTAACTGTCTATCTATCATCTATCTATCTATCTAACTATCAAATTAAGCACTACTATCATCTGCAAAATCATGAAAAAAAACAGAAAAAAAATGCCGGGGGGTGGCGGGTCTCACCGGCGGGGCGGGACAGGGCCGGGGCGAGGCGGCGGCCGGTGGGGCAGGGCAGGGCCGGGGCGAGGCGGCGACCGGCGGGGCAGGGCAGGGCGGGGCGACGGCCGTGGCGTGGCGAGTCGGGGCCGGGAGGTGCGGGGCCGGCCGGGACGACGCGGAGCAGGGGGGCCGACTGGGCCAAGGCGGCGCCGGCGGGGCCGACACGGCTGCCGGGCGCGGCGGATCACGGCGGGGACGGGGCCGGTCGGGGCGGAGCGGGGCGGCGGGGCGGGGCGGCGCGGGCGGCGGACGAGGCGGGGCTTAGCCGTCGGCATAGGTATTTTCTTTTTTTTTCTTTTTTCTCACAATTTCTTTAGCACGTGCCACGTCATCGATCCGGGGCATAGGCATAGGTATGTATTATTATTTTTAAAAAAAATTCCGTCTCTCAAAAAACTTTTAGTCCCACCTCGCCCAAAGACAAGCAACATGACCATTTTAAATAGTCGGATAATCCAGATGCAGTAAGCTTCGGTCTTCACTACACTCCTGTTAAGGAGTTGAACCATTACTGTGAATCTTCACCCCTTCCGGGCACTGAAGATTCACAGTGACCGTCCATCTTCTTAATGATGGATGCCGGTGCTTTTTATTAATTCCATTATTACTATTTTTGAGTTTGCCGTCTGTGTGAGAACAATGATCTAACTGTTTAAAGCCTCGGAAAATCGTACGATGCCGGAATTCCTCGAGAGCTGGCGCGGTGTCATCACATGGGCCCTGTAGGGTGTGGTAAAAGTTTGGGCGCGTTTCTAATAGGACTCCCCTGAGGCCGCTTGTAAACCGCACCATCTCCGAGCTAGTCTCTGGGTATCGAGAGGGAACGTGTCCGGTTTGTGCAGGAAGTGCGGGTCCTGTTGCTCCGTTGGCCTCGAAACTTCTCGTGCTCACAAAGGAGGCCATCGCATTTTTCGGACCCGCGTGCAATATTCGAGAAATTTATTGCTCTGCTAGGGTTTCATCGCCGGAAATTGCAGATCTGCAAGGCGGCGCATGAAATCATGCACAGAGGCGGCATGGAAAATACTTTGTGGAGTCCTTGCGGCATGCGTAGGCCTTGTGCAGAGGAGGGAAGGGCATGCCCTGCCACCGGGGGCTGAAAGTACCACGGTGGCATGCCTAATGCAAACCGTTGAAATCCTCGAAAAATTGTACAACCCACCGCAAGATTCCCTCCGTGTCTGCCCGACGTGGCCGTTTCCCCCCTCCGTGCGACGGCGGCAGCGACGTCCGTGAGGGGGGTCACACTACGGAGCCGCGTGTCGGGTGCTTGCACCTGCCACCACACTTCCAGACGTGTAAGAGGGCCCAGCGCAAGACCTGGCGGCATAGCTACCCCCCCAAGTACCCCGTCCCATCTAACCCTGGCACTGTTGACCGGCGGATCTAGGCCTTTGACTTTCGCCGGACGGGGTTTGACCGATGGACATTTTCACCTGGCTGTGATAGGCCAGCCCATAGGTACACGTCGGATCAAGGTCCGGGCACAACCCACCGCAAGATTCCCTCCGTGTCTGCCCGACGTGGCTGTTTCCCCCCTCCGTGCAACGGCGGCAGCGACGTCCGTGAGGGGGGTCACACTACGGAGCCACGTGCCGGGTGTTTGCACCCGCCACCACACTTCCAGACGTGTAAGAGGGCCCAGCGCAAGACCTGGCGGCATAGCTACCCCCCAAGTACCCCGTCCCGTCTAACACTGGCACTGTTGAACGGGCGGCAAACTGGGCCTAACAGACACGCGTGGTGTATCTATGTATGTTTATGTTTAGATAAGACACATTTAAATTAATCAAATTTCAATTTAGCAAAAAAATAAAAAATAATAATACATTGCTATGCCGACGGCAAAGCCGTCGTCATAGCTATGCCACGGATCCATGACGTGGCTCGTGCCGCGGATCGATGACGTGGCAACATCTATGCCGCCGGCCGCCGTTAGGGCCGTCGGCATATGTTTGATGGCGACAAACGGCAGTTAACCACCGGGTGGCCGGGCCCACATATATGCCGATGGCCACCGTCGGCATGTCATTACCTATGCCGACGGCTTCGTGACGCCGACGGCCCTCGTCGGGATAGATAGTGGTATGCCGACGGCCGAACTACGCCGACGGTTTTCCTTAGGCCGTCGGCATACCGCCATCTATGCCGACGGCCCCCGTCGGCATAGTCGGGGCCGTCGGGAACGTGCCTTATTCCGGTAGTGCGGGACCAAAGATGCTTGCATAACTATATGGCTCATGTCTGATTTGACCAAGGGCACCTGGGTCGAGGCGTACGTGATCCCCATGGCTCAAACTATCGATCGGGTGATCCCTTTGAGGGTGATGCGTCATGGTGGAAAGCTAATGTGCTATTGCTTCCATAGCGAGAAGGCGAATCCGACGCTACAAGTCTATGATCCACTCAGTGGGACATGCACATGTTAGAAATAATCCTTTAGGATTAACATAATAGGATCTTGATCTCTAGATTAGAACACCTCTTATGCCAAAAATTAGGTACTGACCTTGACTTACAGAAATCATTAGTGGATAGTCCTTCCTGGCTGCCGTGAGTCTCCAGCAATGTGGAGGAATCCGTCGGAGGAGAAAAGCAGCAGCAGAGACGCAGGGTCATAGTCGAAGAGGAAGCCCATGGACGCCAGCAACACTCCTCTCCTGGTGGCCGCCGGTAGACATCGGTCTTCCAGCCCCTTAGCACAACTTTAGGATCGGGCAGCTGGTCGATAGGCACTGTTTTCTATTAGTCTTTCTTACATGCTATCTTTCTTCTTTTATATTATGTGTTGGGGCCGGGGACCGGGTCCAAAACTGTTGGTTCAGGGGCCTCCGATCAAGACTCCTATGTGAAAAGATATGGGGTCAAAACCTCCTGGTTTCTCTCGGGTTGTTACCTGAGATCAAATTCCAACATTCTCCCCCTTGATCGTAAGGTCAACAAACATCATGAACCCACTCACAACAGAAATAACATACCAAAATAAGGTGTCACAGTGACCTATCAAATGACTCTGGACCTCAGTACTTATAGTATATCATTCTATCATGAAATGGAAAACATAACACTTTATGGGAGTTGGATTATTGAACGGTCCTTATTTCCAGGATCAACAAGACTTCCCATCAACCCATGCTAGCAATATAATCATACAATTGGGTGGTGAGTCTTTGATAAACGGATCCGTAAAACATTCAGGTGTACTCATACGCTCAAATTCAATAGCTTGATCATGGATTCTATCTTTCACAACACGACATATTGTCAATGGTTTTGGCAACACCATTTGACTTGTTGTTACTCGCATAGAAAACTGCATGTTCCTATTGCAGTAGGTGGTTTAGAAATGCTGTCTACCACCATAATTTCGGGAATAAAACTTATTTGACATACAATCTGCTTAGTAGCCTCTTAACATGACACATAATAAATTACATCATTACTGACGCCATCAGTGTCATTATGAAGCTTTTCCACAATATAGCTCCATATGCGAGGGTGGGGATGTAACATAACGTGGAAACTTAATATCCACACACCTCGCGAAAACAATGTCTGAGTAACCAACAATATTGAGTTTACCAGACTTCTTATTAGTGAGCATGTAAACTTTATTGCCTTGATTTACTTCAAGACTTTTCGGCGGCTTTTCCAGTGGTCCATTTCTAGACTTACCTGTACATTTGCCAATTATCCCGATCATGAATAGGGCACGTACATACTTGAAAAATTATATTGCTTCTGACAGCTGAAGCATAAGGAACTAACATTATCTGATCAGTTCATAATGGTTCCTTGGACACTAAGATGTCCACTTTTATCGCCCTTAACTTTAATAGCAGATGAGACAGACAACTAGTACATGATACTTTTTCTTTCATACTCTATCGACGTATGTCATCATAATAAGACTTATACTCCTTTTGGACCAATATCTTGACGAAACTCAATACAAGAAAAGTATGAGGCATCACCAATATCTTCACAAGGTAGTGAGCTTACTCCCCCTCGACTTATGGTATGAGTGTCCCAATGCTTGTCTTATTTCATAATTGTATTTCTTTGAACAACATGCCTTATGTCGAATTTATCTTCATAACGAAACCTTACGGTTGAGTCATACATACATTTTAACTAACCCAACACAAGAGCATGTTATAATAATAACACAAGCATCACAACAACTCACTGAGGAAACTCTATTGAGTTTCATACATCATTAGAGCTCATAATTTTCATCCTATATGGTAACAGGGCATTAAGATGATCATTCACACACATAATCAATCGTAGGGAAATTGTTAAGGCTCAACACTAAGTGCTGCATTAGGAATTCCTTCTCAACTTATCTGACGCATATGAACAAAGATCTAACGGAGTTATCCTTAAGATTCATGTTCATACGCTCCAGCTTCCCTGATGATTAATTTAAAAGATGGAAAAATAAATCCAAAATCTCGATGTCAGTCATCTCAGCTCTAAACCACAACACCGTTGGGCAGAGGATGGAAAAGAACTTCATGAATTGCGACACATGATTATAAAACGACGTTGGTCAGAAATATAACCATGAGCCACATGACACCAACAAACTTGCCACTTGAGTGAAGTGTGAGACATGATTATAAACGACGTTGGTCAGAAATATAACCACGAGTCACATCATACAACATTAGATTACCAAGCTTGCCACTTTAACATTCATGTGTGATTCATAATTATCATAAGGGAGCAAGTACATATAATTCTCATAAAAGGAGTCAGGACATTCATGTGATTTTTCATTCTCTATAATCATTCATTCTCCAAAATAAGACTTCTCGTTGGTTCCATCCTACTTGGAGAATTAATAAATCCACCATTTCCCATATTTAATGAGACATTCCATTCTCCCCCTCGAAATGTGGTAAACATGACCACAATTTCGACGAGGTCTCATTGTTCACTTACATCCTAAGAGTGCCATGGCACATATCATTATTACAGACAGTTCATTCATAAATAGTCTCACCACATGGTAAGACCATCATCGAAAGGTTGCATTATGAAGGACAAAGGGTTAATATGAATAAACAAAATGTTTTCTAATGCTTTATTCTTTATTGTCCTCGTATCAAAACCCCTTAAAGCCCATTTTCAACGGGTGAAACATCTTTAAAATGTTCCTCAATAGAGGCCAAGTACTCTTTGGCATATACTGAGTCGGTAATTGCATTTTTTTTATCTCAGAGGAGAAGGTATGCTTCATCATAAGAAGTGAAAGATGGTTCGACTCTCCCATTCAATTGCTTTTAGGTCATACTTTTCCTTCTCCTCATCAGAGTTCATAATAGAAACTCTAGGAGCTTCTTCATATAGTGCGCGATGAAGGTCCAAAGTCTCTATCACGAATAGAGCCCTTTCCTTCCATTTGTGAAGATCAACTCCATTGTTCAAATAAATGAACTCAACTTTGTGGTCCATTACAGAAACAAGGGCATCATTTTATGAGCATACTTATTTAAACAGCAAACATAATACAACTTGAATGATCTAAATTAAAACAAAGCTAATCATGTTTTAATCCCCATCACCGTTGGGTTGAAAACGAAAAAGAACATTATTCATTCAAAAATGGGACATGACAATAATCAACGTTGGTCAGAATAATGTCATATACCATAAATCATATGCTCATAAATAAAATTTCTAACCAAAACTTCATGTTTTTGCTGTGACTAGAGAAACTTAAAATCACATAATCACCAGTAAACACATTCACTAAATTAATAGAAAACATTATCATAAAACATCGATACATGATGCAACCCAATGTGTTATCAGACACATGGATTCATAATTTATCACTGATCATCTTGCATTAAACTTTGACATCATAATTTCAATAACATCAATAAAACATGTGAAGGTTTATCATTAAAAAATCCAATGGCATGATAAAAAAAATATCATGCATTTTGAACATTCTCGTCATGACATTTCATAGAGTAAATAATAGTTTGACATCCTCTGTGTAATGACATCATAAATATTCTCCAAACAAAATTTGGATATTACACCATGCTTGCACCGAATAATAACATTTGGTAAACTTTTAATAGTCAATAAATGACAACTTATGACCATGATATGACATTAAAATTCTCTAAATATTCTTGTTCAGTGAATCATCATGCCGAGCCTCTCTGTCAGTGCATGCCAAAAGACATAAGATGCACCTGACATAATACTTTAGCATTATGGCTCATCATCATTAGACTGCGTAGTGCGGTGCGGAAAATCCGAACCACGCGGTCATTAACATTTCCTTAAGATGGCCTCAGCCTATTAGACATGATCACAACATAAACTTCATGCTCAAATAGAATTTCGTAATGAAATATCTAGTATCTAGAAAATTATATCAGTGACTTATAATTGTGCTCATATTAGTATCATTTCATAACGACAACATTTTGTCCTTAAAGCGGTATTAGAAAATGACCATCACTTTAAAAATGCCATGAAATGACATTAACATAAAACCACATTAAAATTTTCTAGGTAAAAATCCTTTTTAGTTCCATTCTATTCAGAAAATGCACATGCTTTTCAACATACCTTTAGGAATTTTCAAATATATCTGTAATGCTTGATCATTATTATTAGGATAACATCATATAAAAAGCGCGACCTTTAAAAAAACATAACCCGGCCCATCATAACCCACGGCAACAAACCAATCCTTAACATTATTTTACATAATTTTGGGAACACTTTCTTATTTTATTTTTAATAAAACAGTGCAAAACATTGCCTGAAAAAAAAAACAGAATATAAAAATGCACGAAAACAAATAGCCAAAAAAAATATTTTGGCTCATATCACTACGGCAACTCATTAAACATTCGGCCTAGCATCTTAAATCCCAATAAACAAAAAACTTTTGCTAGGCCGAAGTAAAAGTAACCTGGGTCGTTGCCCACGGCCAAATTTGGCCCCTTTAGCTCCCGAAGGCTTGGCTGTGACTCTGCTCCAGCGCTAGACGTTCGATCAGATCGAATGGCTCTGGACGCCTCCCAGAGGAACAAAACCAGCAGCCGCCCCGCAAACCCTAGGTCATTTCTTCTTTCCCCCGACTCATCCGCTCCCGACTAGAGAGGCGATTTCAGCGGCGATCCAAGTGCGCATGTCCGGCGACCCCATCCATGGCGGCGCGGTGGCTGCGTTCGGCGGAGCAGCGTGCGGCGGACCAAGTCCTGCGCGCTCCTCCGTCGACCGTGGCTATCGGCGACGCGCGCATGGCGTCCAATGATGAGGTTGGGAAGGCAAGCGCCGGTCACCACGACATAAGGAGGAGACGGCGACGTGCGAGGCGACGGCCATGCAGCGTGCGCGTCCATAAGGGCGCAGCCGACGGGTGCATCTTTCCGCTCGTCATCCCGATGTACGGCGGCGTTGCGGGCTTGCGGCCTCGGCGTCCTTGCACAGCAGCACGGTCGTGCAGACCCCGAAGGCCGTCGTCATGTCAGGACCGGTTTTCCAGCATATTAATTTCCCAGTAAATGGTCCTTGTGCTCACCAGCCCCAGGATTACTGTTAGCTGATGAGGCACAATCTTGATACAGAAATTCCAAGCAAAATACAAAATATGGAGTACAAGACCATTCTGGTCTATGAGTACAACAAAAGGTTTCTAGTGGTTGATGGCGGAAGCGGTTTGCGGATCATCAGCGTCTATGGGACCCCATTTCCCACAGGAACAGCTGACCTGGATAACTCCTATCTTCACAAGGCTGCTATCTTCGTTGCCTAGGTTCCGGGCTATCGTCGTTGCGCTCCTCTTCAAACAAAAAATCTAGCCAAGACAATAGCCAGGGACAAGCCAGTGAGTACTTTGAATGTACTCGCAAACATCATGAAAACAGGTATAATACAGCAGGTGATAATCATGCACTGAAACAATCCACGATCACTTAGTCAGTCACAAAATAAAATTCATGATGCACGCAAGCAAGTCATTCATATTAAACAGGAATAAGCAATCAGAGAATAAAAATCAGATAAACTGATCGAGTGTCTGAATACGACGCCTCGAAAGGATAAAAATATAAAGCATGCCTCAGTCGGGCGTCTGGGCGACACCACATAAAGGGCTTATATGGAAAATAAATAACAAGCATGCCACAGTCGGGCGTCTGAGCGACACCACATAAAGGGCTTATAAGGAAAATAAATAACAAGCATGCCACAGTCGGGCGTCTGAGCGACACCACATAAAGGGCTTATAAGGAAAATAAATAACAAGCATGCCACAGTCGGGCGTCTGAGCGACACCACATAAAGGGCTTATAAGGAAAAATAAATAACAGGCATGCCACAGTCGGGCGTCTGAGCGACACCACATAAAGGGCTTATAAGGGAAAATAAATAACAGGCATGCCACAGTCGGGCGTCTGAGCGACACCACATAAAGGGCTTATAAGGGAAAATAAATAACAGGCATGCCACAGTCGGGCGTCTGAGCGACACCACATAAAGGGCTTATAAGGGAAACTAAATAACAATAAGTATCCAGGAGGTAGAACCGTCCCAAGGATACTCAATAATACAAATATTAAAAATGGTTAGTCCACAATAATAATAGTCAAAATCATCATTATCACAAGCCAAGATCAATATTCTGGTTTAGAAGTTTTTCCTCCCAAGACCGACACTTGACCCATCCCAGACTGTAGTCCTTAACCGCGGACACGGCTATTCAAATAGATATAAACTCTGCAGAGGGTGTACTCTTTACCCACGAGTAACGGATTTCTTTAGTCCACCAGGACTAATTCCGTTTACGGTCTTTGAATTGAAAACACACCTGACCCGCACACACCAGCTTAATTTACCGGTGCCTGGAATCACCCACGACACTCGTTAAGCAAAACTCTAAGTGGGGAGGCTCCAACCTCGAATAGCATGGGATCAAATTTATATTCGCGCGCTCTAAGGGGTGCCCCCCTCTCGGTCCAACCGGAAACACCCATGCCCCCGGACCAAGTGACATGCCTACCAGTGGCCACTGGTATCTTTCACTATGGCCTCTCTGTACGGTGTGTGCCAAGAAAGAGGTTGACAACTTACTGGACCGTACCCTACCTGCGGCAGGGACAAGTGGTAGTACGGAACAAGTATGGGGGTTACTGGAAAAAGTCTCGATCCATGATCGACTCAGGAGGCTTATGTGTTCCCTGCATGGTTAGCACAACAATTATTTTTCACAGTTTCCAAACAGAATCACCACTCATCACACCCATTCATGCATCACTGACCACTCTCGCTTCAACGAGATGTCAACACCAAGCTCGTGTCTACCCGAGACAGAGACTTCTCCGGATCCCTTCCGGTAGGCATGAGAGGTGTAAGAGTATGAAAACTGTCACAAGTATTTAAATTCCAACAGCAAGGAATTTCTATCATGCACTCAGGAGCATGATCACGTCACATAAAATAATGCATGCTTCGAGTCAATATGGTGTTGTAGTTACGTCAAACAACACCAAACAATTATTATGCCCGGGTTCAGAATGCTTGCGTTTAGTGTGTGGAGAGGTAGGGTGCATCAAAAAACTTTTGAAAGTTTTTCTCCTCTCTACAATTCCTATTTTGAAAAATATTTGAATTAACACGCAATACAAAAACAGTACAAAACGTTGTCTTGGAAAATTTTCAAATAAATATGAAAATAAACTAGATGAAATTTTAGAGAGGTAGGAAAAAGAATCAAATCAATCGGAGTTTTATTTTAAAAGTTATAGCCAGTCAAAGTTCAGGTCAAAATTCTGTTTTTAAATAAAACAGAAAAAAAAACGTTTCGGACCGAATACGCTTTAGGGAAGAAGGAAACGTACTTCGGGGCCAATACGCATACCTTAAGCGAAAGCGTATTCTCCGGAGTACGACTTCCCCGTGGGAACACGCAAGCGAGGGGCTGCGCCACTGGGGCGTCCGGCTGGGTCACCGACAGGTGGTCCCCACCTGTCGGGTTCGTCCCTCACCTCTCGCGCGCGCCTGGGACAGAGGCAGTGCCGGACTCCGGCGATGATTGCCGGCGCTACGGGCCACCATTCGTGGTGCTCTGCATATGGGGATGCTCGGGAGAGAATTCCGCGTCCGTTGGAGACGGCTAGGGGCGCGGTAGAGCTCGAGGGTGAGCAGCCCTTCCTCCATGGCGGAAGAGGCTTCGGCCATGAGAGGGAGCTTTGCACACCGAGACTCTCGGGCGAAATTGGCAGAGGGGATGGGTTCTAGGGGTCATGGTGGAGCTAGCGGTGAAGAGCTTGGAGAAGGGGAGGCCCTAGTTTGGTCGGAATCGACCGGAGGGCGGCGGCGGTGGTTCGGCCGGAGACGGGGAAGATGGGTTCCCCCGGTCGTCAGGCTGCTTTGGGGGCTTCAATACGGGACCAGGGAGGGCGATGGAGTGGCTAGTCGTGCTCGAGGCTCCTTTTTATAGTGCGACGAGGTCGGTTCCCGCGGCGGCCATGGATAAGAACGACGACGAACCGCCGTTCTGTTGCTAGGGGAGACGTGGCGGCGACGGGCGCTATCGGACGAGCTCGCGGATAAGAACGGCATGGTCCAGGGGGCAGCTGGCGCGCGGGGGAGGCTCGGGCGGCGCCGGCCATGGCAGGGGCCCGCTGCGGCCGCAGGCTTGCCGCCAAGGGGCCACTACTGCCGCTCTGGGAGGAGTAGGACGCGACGGGCAGAACCAGGGGGCAGGGGGGTGAATGGAACTAGCGGGGGAGGCGGCATCTGGTCGCGGCGGCTCGGGAGCAGCACGAGCAAAACGTGCGCTCTGGCCGCGCTCTGGCCGCGCCCAGAGTACGCACGCCAAGCGCTCGACGAAATGCCAGTGCTAGCTATAGGGCTTGGATGGAGCTGCAGTTTACCAGGATGGATGGGTGGTTTGCTAAATCTCTAGTGGACATGCCGGTTTGGTCTGGGGGACTAGTTCATAATGCAAACCTAGAAGCATGCCAAATCTGGCCATGCTCCTAACCTGCTTGATGAAATGCCAAAGGCATCTAGGCATCTCTTCTGGTAGCCAAAATCTCCAGGTTAGTGTCTCTTTAGGTGCAGGTGATGATGGCGAAGTTAGTTTGGCCAAAGCAGAAACTTGTTAATGCAAGTTTTGGTGGAAAACAATTCTGGACAGAAAAAGAAAGGGGCAATTTGGTCAACTTAAAACATGCCTATGGGACTGATCTCTTGGACTTAAGGTTTTGATAGGGTGGACTAAAAGAAGGAAAAATCCCAAGGGCAATAGGGCAAGATAAAATGAGGTTGCAGTACAAACTGCCAAATTGGACCAGAATGCAAATGAGGATGGTTTGCTCAAAATTTTCAAAGAACCCAAATGGATTTTTGCATAAACATGAGTTATATACCGCTACTGACATCCCCAAATTTTTATGGAATTTTTAAAGAGATATTTAAATAGGTTGCAGTGCAAACTACAAACTGAACCAGATTTGAAAGCTTGAAGTGGAGCTTAAAATTTACAAATGGCCAAGCTGGGTTTTTGCATAAAAGTGATCCAGGGACATCCCATGACTTCTACAATTTTTTGTGGAATTTATAAATGGAGTTATAAAATAGTTGTAGTGCAAATGAGGTTCTTAAAAGGGGTAAAATGCTATTAAATGAATTTAAATCTTGACAAATTTTATTTTGAAATTTTTTCCACTGGTTTTAATGAATGCAATAAAATGATTAAATAAAACACTCAAGCCACACAACGCTATTCAAAAGTTTTCAGATAAGAGGGAAAAAATTGAAATCCAGAGAAAAGAAGTGGTTCTGAAATCCATAGAAAAATCCAGAAAGATAGAAAATAAATACTCCTGGCAAAATTTTAATTTATAAAACATGATTAAATTTTTCTGGGGTGTTACAACACTACCCCCCTTAAAAAAATCTCGTCCTCGAGATTTGCTAAAGGACGTACTTTGCAAAAACATCATTCGTACCACACGGCAATTGTAACAAGAAAAACAAATATTCCACATACACACGATAGGACGGGGTCACAGTAAAAATCGCTGACTAATGTGTAGTTGTGGTGTTCTAGCGAGGTAATCGATTAGGTGATAAATGAACGCGCGGTCTTGCATTTAGCGTACGCGTCCTGTGGGTCGTATAACGCGAGGTCATGCAAATTAAATTTTTGTTGGAAAACATTTTTCATCGCAGTGGTCTTTTAAGAAAAATCTTATTATGAAATTGCTATAATGAAATCTATTGATTATCAATCACAAGAAACAACTGCAACCAACACAATAAATTCTGACAGAAAATTTTAAAACACAGCACTGATATCACGACAAGCGGTCAGATGATACGTAAACTAATACAACTAAGGTGCTGATGGTTCAGGTAATAAGCTATAGATCGAGAGTAATTATTCGCTGCAGTGGGATATACCTTCGTCTATTGGGGAGCGGATGGAGGACTCACAAAATGCGTCTCTCTTGGCCTCAGGGGTCTGCTAATGGCGGCTTGGGTTTACCACAGCAAAGGTGTGGGAAAGTCCCACAATTATTTTAGTAAAATTCCTCGGGGTTGTATCTGGGGTCATTATATGAATCCCAAGGTGTGGTTGTGAAGGCAGTGCACAAGGTGAGGGATGTTTGGTAAGGTCACGGAGTGGCCTGATGTATGGCATCTGGGCTGGGTGACATATTGCGGTGTGTGGGCAATATTAATTGTCGTTTCTGCTACATGGTGGTCGAGGTCAATGCCACAGCTATATACATCGCAAAATGCGACGTATTACTGTGGTTGTCAGTTGGGGCAAACGTCCCCTTTATATAAATAAAACGGAGTCTTCCTTCGCACGCTTGCGAATGGGACAACTCAGGTGTCGATCACGGGCGTGTGATCGATGGGCTAGTCTGATAAGTTGGGCACCGACTGCCAAAAGCTGTCGGGGTCACTGTGTGGGCTATCGGGTAGGATAGGCTTGGCTGTGGTGGGGTTAAGGTCTGGTGGGTGGTTTATCCTAAGTTTTCTTGACCCGGCTAAGATAGGGTTAGCCAATGGTCAGCCTGGCTCTGATACCAAGGTTGTCAGGACCGGTTTTCCAGGATATTAATTTCCCAGTAAATGGTCCTTGTGCTCACCAGCCCCAGGATTACTGTTAGCTGATGAGGCACAATCTTAATACAGAAATTCCAAGCAAAATACAAAATATGGAGTACAAGACCATTCTGGTCTATGAGTACAACAAAAGGTTTCTAGTGGTTGATGGCGGAAGCGGTTTGCGGATCATCAGCGTCTATGGTACCCCATTTCCCACAGGAACAGTTGACCTGGATAACTCCTATCTTCACAAGGCTGCTATCTTCGTTGCCTAGGTTCCGGGCTGTCGTCGTTGTGCTCCTCTTCAAACAAGAAATCTGGCCAAGACAATAGCCAGGGACAAGCCAGTGACTACTTTGAATGTACTCGCAAACATCATGAAAACAGGTATAATACAGCAGGTGATAATCATGCACTGAAACAATCCACGATCACTTAGTCAGTCACAAAATAAAATTCATGATGCACGCAAGCAAGTCATTCATATTAAACAGGAATAAGCAATCAGAGAATAAAAATCAGATAAACTGATCGAGTGTCTGAATGCGACGCCTCGAAAGGATAAAAATATAAAGCATGCCTCAGTCGGGCGTCTGGGCGACACCACATAAAGGGCTTATATGGAAAATAAATAACAAGCATGCCACGGTCGGGCGTCTGAGCGACACCACATAAAGGGCTTATAAGGAAAATAAATAACAAGCATGCCACAGTCGGGCGTCTGACCGACACCACATAAAGGGCTTATAAGGAAAAATAAATAACAGGCATGCCACAGTCGGGCGTCTGAGCGACACCACATAAGGGCTTATAAGGGAAAATAAATAACAGGCATGCCACAGTCGGGCGTCTGAGCGACACCACATAAAGGGCTTATAAGGAAAATAAATAACAAGCATGCCACAGTCGGGCGTCTGAGCGACACCACATAAAGGGCTTATAAGGAAAAATAAATAACAGGCATGCCACAGTCGGGCGTCTGAGCGACACCACATAAAGGGCTTATAAGGGAAAATAAATAACAGGCATACCACAGTCGGGTGTCTGAGCGACACCACATAAAGGGCTTATAAGGGAAAATAAATAACAGGCATGCCACAGTCGGGCGTCTGAGCGACACCACATAAAGGGCTTATAAGGGAAACTAAATAACAATAAGTATCCAGGAGGTAGAACCGTCCCAAGGATACTCAATAATACAAATATTAAAAATGGTTAGTCCACAATAATAATAGTCAAAATCATCATTATCACATGCCAAGATCAATATTCTGGTTTAGAAGTTTTTCCTCCCAAGACCGACACTAAGACCGACACTTGATCCATCCCAGACTGTAGTCCTTAACCGCGGACACGGCTATTCAAATAGATATAAACTCTGCAGAGGGTGTACTCTTTACCCACGAGTAACGGATTTCTTTAGTCCACCAGGACTAATTCCGTTTACGGTCTTTGAATTGAAAACACACCTGACCCGCACACACCAGCTTAACTTACCGGTGCCTGGAATCACCCACGACACTCGTTAAGCAAAACTCTAAGTGGGGAGGCTCCAACCTCGAATAGCATGGGATCAAATTTATATTCGCGCGCTCTAAGGGGTGCCCCCCTCTCGGTCCAACCGGAAACACCCATGCCCCCGGACCAAGTGACATGCCTACCAGTGGCCACTGGTATCTTTCACTATGGCCTCTCTGTACGGTGTGTGCCAAGAAAGGGGTTGACAACTTACTGGACCGTACCCTACCTGCGGCAGGGACAAGTGGTAGTACGGAACAAGTATGGGGGTTACTGGAACAAGACTCGATCTATGGTCGACTCAGGAGGCTTATGTGTTCCCTGCATGGTTAGCACAACAATTATTTTTCACAGTTTCCAAACAGAATCACCACTCATCACACCCCTTCATGCATCACTGACCACTCTCGCTTCAACGAGATGTCAACACCAAGCTCGTGTCTACTCGAGACAGAGACTTCTCCGGATCCCTTCCGGTAGGCATGAGAGGTGTAAGAGTATGAATACTGTCACAAGTATTTAAATTCCAACAGCAAGGAATTTCTATCATGCACTCAGGAGCATGATCACGTCACATAAAATAATGCATGCTTCGAGTCAATATGGTGTTGTAGTTACGTCAAACAACACCAAACAATTATTATGCCCGGGTTCAGAATGCTTGCCTTTAGTGTGTGGATAGGTAGGGTGCATCACAAAACTTTTGAAAGTTTTTCTCCTCTCTCCAATTCCTATTTTGAAAAATATTTGAATTAACACGCAATACAAAAACAGTACAAAAAGTTGTCTTGGAAAATTTTCAAATAACTATGAAAATAAACTAGATGAAATTTTAGAGAGGTAGGAAAAAGAATCAAATCAATCGGAGTTTTATTTTAAAAGTTATAGCCAGTCAAAGTTCAGGTCAAAATTCTGTTTTTAAATAAAACAGAAAAAAAAACGTTTCGGACCGAATACGCTTTAGGGAAGAAGGAAACGTACTTCGGGGCCAATACGCGTACCTTAAGCGAAAGCGTATTCTCCGGAGTACGCCTTCCCCGTGGGAACACGCAAGCGAGGGGCTGCGCCACTGGGGCGTCCGGCTGGGTCACCGACAGGTGGTCCCCACCTGTCGGGTTCATCCCTCACCTCTCGCGCGCGCCTGGGACAGAGGCAGTGCCGGACTCCGGCAACGATTGCCGGCGCTACGGGCCACCATTCGTGGTGCTCTGCATATGGGGATGCTCGGGAGAGAATTCCGCGTCCGTTGGAGACGGCTAGGGGCGCGGTAGAGCTCGAGGGTGAGCAGCCCTTCCTCCATGGCGGAAGAGGCTTCGGCCATGAGAGGGAGCTTTGCACACCGAGACTCTCGGGCGAAATTGGCAGAGGGGATGGGTTCTAGGGGTCATGGTGGAGCTAGCGGTGAAGAGCTTGGAGAAGGGGAGGCCCTAGTTTGGTCGGAATCGACCGGAGGGCGGCGGCGGTGGTTCGGCCGGAGACGGGGAAGATGGGTTCCCCCGGTCATCAGGCTGCTTTGGGCGCTTCAATACGGGACCAGGGAGGGCGATGGAGTGGCTAGTCGTGCTCGGGGCTCCTTTTTATAGTGCGACGAGGTCGGTTCCCGCGGCGGCCATGGATAAGAACGACGACGAACCGCCGTTCTGTTGCTAGGGGAGACGTGGCGGCGACGGGCGCTATCGGACGAGCTCGCGGATAAGAACGGCATGGTCCAGGGGGCAGCTGGCGCGTTGGGGAGGCTCGGGCGGCGCCGGCCATGGCAGGGGCTCGCTGCGGCCGCAGGCTTGCCACCAAGGGGCCACTGCTGCCGCTCTGGGAGGAGTAGGACGCGACGGGCAGAACCAGGGGGCAGGGGCGATGAATGGAACGAGCGGGGGAGGCGGCATCTGGTCGCGGCGGCTCGGGAGCAGCACGAGCAAAACATGCGCTCTGGAGGCGCTCTGGCCGCGCCCAGAGTACGCACGCCAAGCGCTCGACGAAATGCCAGTGCTAGCTATAGGGCTTGGATGGAGCTGCAATTTACCAGGATGGATGGGTGGTTTGCTAAATCTCTAGTGGACATGCCGGTTTGGTCTGGGGGACTAGTTCATAATGCAAACCTAGAAGCATGCCAAATCTGGCCATGCTCCTAACCTGCTTGATGAAATGCCAAAGGCATCTAGGCATCTCTTCTGGTAGCCAAAATCTCCAGGTTAGTGTCTCTTTAGGTGCAGGTGATGATGGCGAAGTTAGTTTGGCCAAAGCAGAAACTTGTTAATGCAAGTTTTGGTGGAAAACAATTCTGGACAGAAAAAGAAAGGGGCAATTTGGTCAACTTAAAACATGCCTATGGGACTGATCTCTTGGACTTAAGGTTTTGATAGGGTGGACTAAAAGAAGGAAAAATCCCAAGGGCAATAGGGCAAGATAAAATGAGGTTGCAGTACAAACTGCCAAACTGGACCAGAATGCAAATGAGGATGGTTTGCTCAAAATTTTCAAAGAACCCAAATGGATTTTTGCATAAACATGAGTTATATACCTCTACTGACATCCCCAAATTTTTATGGAATTTTTAAAGAGATATTTAAATAGGTTGCAGTGCAAACTACAAACTGAACCAGATTTGAAAGCTTGAAGTGGAGCTTAAAATTTACAAATGGCCAAGCTGGGTTTTTGCATAAAAGTGATCCAGGGACATCCCATGGCTTCTACAAATTTTTGTAGAATTTATAAATGGAGTTATAAAATAGTTGTAGTGCAAATGAGGCTCTTAAAAGGGGTAAAATGCTATTAAATGAATTTAAATCTTGACAAATTTTATTTTGAAATTTTTTCCACTGGTTTTAATGAATGCAATAAAATGATTAAATAAAACACTCAAGCCACACAACGCTATTCAAAAGTTTTCAGATAAGAGGGAAAAAATTGAAATCCAGAGAAAAGAAGTGGTTCTGAAATCCATAGAAAAATCCAGAAAGATAGAAAATAAATACTCCTGGCAAAATTTTAATTTATAAAACATGATTAAATTTTTTTGGGGTGTTACACGTCATCAACGTAAACCCCCACCTTTTTTTTCTTCTTTGATTTCATTCTTTTGGGGATTCGAATGGGGTTTACCTTTTT